>KN714658.1:311491-911491 GCA_000812005.1 Coccomyxa sp. LA000219
ATCTTTGCATGCGGCGTAAGTAGGCCCGCGCCTCTGACCTGCAATAGGCCAAGATTTGTGTCTGGTGCAGCCCCACAACCAATCATCACCGACGACATCGTGCAGATCTGTGTGAAGTGAGTACCCTCGGTCACCATCGATCAGCATCCATATTCTGTCCTTACCAGCAAGCTCCCGTCCTGGATTGGGTACATCTCATGGCATTGAGCAAACGCAAACGCAAACGCAGAGGACCAAGCAATTGAATAAGGGCAACCATCCACCTTCCAGGACCCTCACCGGCAAGACCATCACCTTGGAGGTGGAGTCATCTGACACCATCGAGAACGTCAAGTCCAAGGTAAGCAGCTGGCCGGCTACAACATCCAGAAGGGATCACCGGCTGCGCCTGCGTGGTGGCTCGCCGCAGAGCCTCAGATCCATGATGTGTGTCCCTGCTCGTGTTATGCATAACGCGTTGCTGCTGTTTGATGAGTGTGCATAGTGCTGCTCTGTGAGTTTGCACATTGTGTGCTTTTTTGCTTGCTTGGCGCTGGCCTTTGACGTGTTGCTGCTTGATTGCAGTGTGGCATCAGGGGAGGGCGCCGTGAGGCAAGATCACTAAATCGCTTGATTCAGATCTCTCGAGTCACTCGGGACGGCCTAACGAAGTACTACCAGAGGAGAGCTTAGAGGCAGGTGGGCCCAAGGCTGCCTTAGGATGCAGGGGGAGTAGCAGAGGGTACAGGAGGTTGAGGGTTGTCCGGTCGAGGTCGGGGTAGCAGTGTTGCAGGTCTGATCTCACAGGTATACTTTCACAGGGTCACAGGTATCAGGTATTGCAGGGGTCAGGATAGGTACTGTATGTGCACACTTATCGCAGTGGCTGCGGAAGTACGTGGTCAGTGACGGCCTGTTGCTCTGAAGTCAGCAAGGGCTTCGCATCGATCTGATCCTTGAGCGCATTACATGTATGCTAGAAGACTCTGCTTTTATACCCAAAGCTTATGTAATGCAGATAGCTGCCTAGAACATGCTTCAGTAGCTTCCCAGAATGTGCCTAAGACCTTCATGCGGCTTCAAGACCTTCATCTGCCTTCCATTCTCATGTCATCAGCTACATAGAGCTTCACACTTCTAATTTGGCTACTCCATATCACACTTACTCAATCTCATTTCACAGCAGGATGATGACCCGCCAGGGGCTCGGCAGGGCTCGCCAGTACGCGGCATCCGCTACGGAGAGCGCTGGCGCCGCAGTCGCCGCGTCGCCTAAGGAGGTTCTATACATTGCGTTGGCGGCTGGCGGTGCAACCATCTTCTTCGTCCACAAGGCTATCCAGCAGGGCGTGAGGGAGATGAAGCAGGACATGCGCGACATGAAATTTGAGCTGCAAGGTAGCATCAAGAAGCTGCAGGTTGACGTCACGAGCCTCCGCGAGGACATGCCGTAGATCCCTCGCGCAACATGAGAAGTAGGTGAGATGCTGCTGGTTTGTATAATATTCCTGAGAGGATATCATGACTGTGCTTGGTGTACTACCAACTGAGCAAGCAGTGCATGAGCTTAATCAGAGGACCGGACAGAGTACTTCCATAGCTTCCAACTTGTAAAACTGTGCAGATGAGGCTGAGGAGGCGCTAGTTTGGCCTGTGAACCACCAGGAGCCTGCGGTCGAGAGGCAGCAAGGCGGCTACCGTGCACAAGGCAGCTGCTGCGCAGTGGGACAAGCTCAAGGCGGAGGAGAAGCGCGAGAAACTGAATACTTGTGGAGCGCACCAATAGCGCTGACATTTTTCTATAAAGCGACCAATACGGGATGATGTGTTAGAAGCCGCAAAGGCCTGTAGAGTGTGGCAGGCAGGGCAAGGTCAGTACTCTGAGCTATGACAAGCCAGTGTGAGCCCTACACATACAGGATGATGCTGCCATCTGGCAGGCCAGCGCTGAGACGATTGTGAGTGTGATGCTTTATAAGGAGCCGGAGACTTAGGTTACCTGCCAGCTCAGAGCTCAATGAAGTAGGAAAGCATTTGGCGATAGCACACGGTGCTGTAGTGAAGTTTGAGAACGGCTGCAGTGCTCACTGAGCAACACAATGTATATACACGTCCAGAAGACTTATCTGCACGTGGGCTTATCCTCAGCCATTAAAAATGCAAAAATGTTGTGCTGCACCACCTTCACGCAAAGATCAGCCTCTGTCTGCATCGACGTGGTATTCAGGCCTGTTCCTGTCTCGGGCAGATGGGTCTGGCAGAAGCTGCCCAACCCCTTGGGCACCTGGGCACCGACAGCTCAGCGTCACGTCGAGGGTTAGCTGTCCTCAGCTTCCTGAAGGTGTCTTGATACGGGGAAATCTTAGCATGCGGCGTAAGTAGGCCCGCGCCTCTGACCTGCAATAGGCCAAGATTTGTGTCTGGTGCAGCCCCACAACCAATCATCACCGACGACATCGTGCAGATCTGTGTGAAGTGAGTACCCTCGGTCACCATCGATCAGCATCCATATTCTGTCCTTACCAGCAAGCTCCCGTCNTCGCCTAAGGAGGTTCTATACATTGCGTTGGCGGCTGGCGGTGCAACCATCTTCTTCGTCCACAAGGCTATCCAGCAGGGCGTGAGGGAGATGAAGCAGGACATGCGCGACATGAAATTTGAGCTGCAAGGTAGCATCAAGAAGCTGCAGGTTGACGTCACGAGCCTCCGCGAGGACATGCCGTAGATCCCTCGCGCAACATGAGAAGTAGGTGAGATGCTGCTGGTTTGTATAATATTCCTGAGAGGATATCATGACTGTGCTTGGTGTACTACCAACTGAGCAAGCAGTGCATGAGCTTAATCAGAGGACCGGACAGAGTACTTCCATAGCTTCCAACTTGTAAAACTGTGCAGATGAGGCTGAGGAGGCGCTAGTTTGGCCTGTGAACCACCAGGAGCCTGCGGTCGAGAGGCAGCAAGGCGGCTACCGTGCACAAGGCAGCTGCTGCGCAGTGGGACAAGCTCAAGGCGGAGGAGAAGCGCGAGAAACTGAATACTTGTGGAGCGCACCAATAGCGCTGACATTTTTCTATAAAGCGACCAATACGGGATGATGTGTTAGAAGCCGCAAAGGCCTGTAGAGTGTGGCAGGCAGGGCAAGGTCAGTACTCTGAGCTATGACAAGCCAGTGTGAGCCCTACACATACAGGATGATGCTGCCATCTGGCAGGCCAGCGCTGAGACGATTGTGAGTGTGATGCTTTATAAGGAGCCGGAGACTTAGGTTACCTGCCAGCTCAGAGCTCAATGAAGTAGGAAAGCATTTGGCGATAGCACACGGTGCTGTAGTGAAGTTTGAGAACGGCTGCAGTGCTCACTGAGCAACACAATGTATATACACGTCCAGAAGACTTATCTGCACGTGGGCTTATCCTCAGCCATTAAAAATGCAAAAATGTTGTGCTGCACCACCTTCACGCAAAGATCAGCCTCTGTCTGCATCGACGTGGTATTCAGGCCTGTTCCTGTCTCGGGCAGATGGGTCTGGCAGAAGCTGCCCAACCCCTTGGGCACCTGGGCACCGACAGCTCAGCGTCACGTCGAGGGTTAGCTGTCCTCAGCTTCCTGAAGGTGTCTTGATACGGGGAAATCTTAGCATGCGGCGTAAGTAGGCCCGCGCCTCTGACCTGCAATAGGCCAAGATTTGTGTCTGGTGCAGCCCCACAACCAATCATCACCGACGACATCGTGCAGATCTGTGTGAAGTGAGTACCCTCGGTCACCATCGATCAGCATCCATATTCTGTCCTTACCAGCAAGCTCCCGTCGATCGTCCTGGATTGGGTACATCTCATGGCATTGAGCAAACGCAAACGCAAACGCAGAGGACCAAGCAATTGCATAAGGGCAACCATCCACCTTCCAGGACCCTCACCGGCAAGACCATCACCTTGGAGGTGGAGTCATCTGACACCATCGAGAACGTCAAGTCCAAGGTCCAGGACAAGGAGGGCATCCCCCCGGACCAGTAGCGCCTGATCTTTGCCGGTAAGCAGCTAGAGGACAGCCGCCCCCTGGCCGACTATAACATCCAGAAGAGTCCATCCTCCACCTGGTGCTGCGCCTGCGCGGTGGCACACCCCAAGGGCTGCCCAGGTCTTTCAGGTGCTTCAGGTGCGTCTCCGCTCGTGTTATGCATGACGAGTTGCTGCTGTTTGGTAAGTGTGCACATTGCTATTTTGTGAGTTTGCACATTGGGTGCTACTAGCTTGCTTGGCGCTTGTCTCTAAGCTGTTGCTGCTTGATTGCAGGAAGGTGACCCCCTAGTGCGGTGGCCAGCTCTGGCAGTACGCGGCGGCGGCTGCAGAGGGCGCTGAAGCGTAGATGGCGCAGATCCAGCGTCTACTAGCCAGCGGTTGGCCGCAGGCCGTGGGTGTCGCGGGGCTTTGGGGCGGTGCAAACATTTTCTTCAACCACCGCGACATCGGCGTGCTCAGGGGAGAGCTGGGTAGTATGACGGCGGAGCTGAAACAGGATATGAGGGACAATACCTCAGAGCTGCAGGGGGTGATGAAGGGCCGTAAGTCAGAGCTGCAGGGGGAGATCAAGGGCCTTAAGTCAGAGGTGATCAAGGGCCTCCATGATGACATCGCGCACACGTCGCAGGGCCTCCGTGATGACCTTCGTGATGACCTTCAGCGCATCCTTGAGAAGCAGGTGAGATGCTGGTTGTACTGTGTAATATTGCTGAAAGGATGAACATAACTGTGCTTGGCTGTGTACTACCAAGGGAGGCAAGCGGTGCATGAGATTGATCAGGAGGATCATACCTGCTCAACCTGTAAGCCTATGCAGGTGAGGAGGCGCTCGCTCTAAGGAGCCTGTGAAACACCAAGAGCCTGCAGTCGAGAAGCAGAAGGCGGCTGCCGTGCAGAAGGCAGCTGCCCCGCGAAAGGAGAAGCGCAAGGCGGAGAAGAAGCGCGAGAAGCTCAGAATACCCGTGGAGCGCAGCAGGCAGCGTCGGTGGAGAAGGCAGGCTGGCTGAAGGTTTTTCGTGCTCAGAAGCGAAACAAGAGTGCGAGAAAAGGTGCTGGCATCTCAGAATTCTGGTGGTGCGCATCAGGCAGCGCATGGTGGAGTGATCATGCTGACATACTTGGTGTCGGAAATCAATGTGGGAAGATCAACCAGAAGCTACAGAGGCCTGGAGAGGCTGGCAGGCACTGCAAAGTTGGCCTTTGGGCTACAAGCTGCCGGTGCCAGCTCTCCACGTGCATGATGATGCTGCCATCTAGCAGGCCAGCGCCGAGACATTTGTGAGTACTTATAGATATAGGCTTGAAATACGTGCCACCTCAGTGCTCAATGGAGTGGACACCATTTGGCAATAGCACACGCTGCTGCGGTGAAGTCTGAGAACATCTGCGCTGCTCACAGAGAATCGTACATACAGCACAATGTAAGTCCAGACGATGTTTCTGCCTGCAAGCTCAAACCCCAGCAGTCCGAGTCTGAAAGTGACTGCTTTACGTTGCAACACCTCCCCGAAGGTATCAGCCACCCTCTGTCTGCACCCGCGTGATGTTTGGGCCTGTCTCATGCAGATGGGTCTGGTACGCAGAAGCTGCCCGCCTCCCTTGGGCACCTGGGCACGTCCGGGACAGCTCAGCATCAATCCGCGTCCTCACGGAGCCTCCCCCTAGGTGTCCGAGGCAGATTGAGCAGTGCTGGAGGTCAATAGGAAGGTCACATATTACAGAGCTTTCACCATCGGAGGTTCCAGGGGTAGTACGGGGCATCCCACGTCTGGAAAGTCGCAGATTGCGCTATGATAGGATCAAAGGCAAAGGGAATGACCAAGCAATATGCCTCGAAGCACACAGGAGGTGATTTTAGACCTCTGCACTATCCTACAGCAAGCACGAGACACCAGAGGCCTGCCCCGCCACAGGCACAGCTGACTCCGGTATAATCCTTGCTTCTTAATCGCGAGCAATGCTGTCGGGCTAACAAGACCAGGGAAAGAAGGCAACTAATATGATTTCATTCATATGGAATGTGTTTGCAGTCCGGCTGGGCCAGCAAAAGCCTTCACAGTCAGAAGGGGAGCATCACACAGCGCTCTGAGCCAACATGGTACAGAATGGATGCCGACTCCCTAGTGAGCTTTCTATCCGCCTCTCTTGTGACCTTTCAAAGTATCCTTGCACCGGTGTGGTGCCACAAGTAGGAGATGCGTCCTGACAGCCAGAAGGAGACAAATTGCGCCCTGTGCTTTCCTGACCTTCCAAGTGGCTTGCCCTGACCATGACTGCAATCACAGAGGTGTCTTTCCTTCTGTTGTAGGCTGCGCGGGTGGCAAGCGCCCAGGAGGCCTCCACATCCACGCCACTGCAGGAGATGAGTGCAGGCGCAGGCCGCAAGTATGTGATGGTCAGCGGCAAGGGAGGAGTGGGCAAGACCAGCCTGGCGGCCTCGCTGGCCGTGCAGTTTGCTGCGGAGGGGCACAACACCCTCGTGGTGTCCACAGACCCTGCCCACTCGCTGTCAGACTCCCTCGCTCAGGTAGGCTCTTCCTGCTGATGCCTGGAAAGCCTTTATCTGGCAAGAAACATCTCGGCACCTTCACAGCCTCTGTAAGCTGCCGCTGTGGATCTCAGCATGCCTGTGCAATCCTGGCGACCTGTGGTAGTGCTGTATAGTATATCAGCAGAGCGAGGCTTGACCTGTGAAACGCAACCTAGTAGGAGCAAGGCAAGCTATTCCGTGAGCACGCACCAAGAGCTGAGAGTTGGTGTGACTGCATGCAGGATGTGAGTGGAGGGAAGCTGGTGCCAGTAGAAGGAACAGCTCTGCCGCTGTGGGGCCTGGAGATTGACCCTGACAGGGCGAGAGACGACTTCAGAGCCTTCAATGCTCGAGATGACGGCAAGGTCAGGACACAGCAGAGCTGACAAAAACACTTCAGTGCCTGACAAGCTTATTTACATCCGCATTGGGAGTGCGACTGTCAGGGCCTTTGAAGTGCCCGATCAATCGTATAGCCATGTGCTCGTCTGGGTGTCCCCTGCATATATTTCTGAGTGTATGCAGAGGTTATCCAGGTTCAGCACATGGCACTGCGTGGGTTGGATCCTCAAAGCAACGCGTACTGCTGAGCACACTGTTCGTGCTATGCTTCTCCTGCTTGTCTTGGGGTATCTGCTTGCAGTTGTCCCTGCAGGGCATGCTCTCTTCTCATGGCTGCACCATGATGTGCAGGGCACAAAGGACTTTATCACAAACATGGGCCTGGGCATGATTGCGGACCAGCTGGCTGACCTGAAGCTGGGGGAGCTCCTAGATACACCCCCGCCAGGACTGGATGAAGCCGTGGCCATTGCCAAGGTAGGCTCTGCTCTGCATTCCCATATTCCCAGTGCTCCAAAAGCTCCTGCCAGGCCTGACTCTGATTTGTCACCAACGACAAGGTGTAATTGCCACAGACATCATAGCCTGCGCCTGTGTTCTCCAGAGAATGTGCGGCGTCTAAGTGACTCCTGCCGCTCAGATGATGAACCTTCACAAATGCCTCTGTAAGAATTCGAGGCCTGATTCCCACTTCACAACATGTGTTGCCTGCAGGTTGTGGAGTTTGTGAAGAGCGAGGACTACGCCAGGTTCACAAGGATTGTCTTTGACACAGCGCCAACAGGGCACACGCTGCGCCTGCTGACTGTGCCAGACTTTGTGGAGGCCAGCCTGGGGAAGCTGATCCGCCTGCGGAAGAAGCTGACGGCGGCAGGGGACGCTGTGCGCGGCCTGTTTGGGGTCGCCAACCAGGACGCAGCCATCCAGAAGCTGGAGAACCTCAGGGTAAAGCCTCTGAGAGGAGGATTGTTGTGATAAAATGCTCTGAGGAGCCACGATGCATAGATGCCTGAAGAGAGCACTGCCTGTCATGACATCAGAGCAGGGGCAGCCTCTTGGCGTAACACCAACAAATGCCATTGATTTAGCACATGCTCTGACATGCTGTGGTCATGGGATGTCTGGGAATGGGATGCCACAGAGTGTCATCTTCAGTACAAGTACCTGACCCTCACAGATGGGCTGCTGCAGGAGAGCGTGATTATGGTGAGGGACCTGTTCCGGAACAAGGAGCAGACCGAGTTTATCATTGCCACCATACCCACCATGCTGGGCATTAATGAGTCCTCCCGCCTGCTCAAGGCCCTGCGGAAGGAGGACATCCCCTGCCACCGCATCATTGTCAACCAGGCAATCCGTCTCCTTGCAACTGACCATCACAGTGAGCTTAGGGCATATAAACAGGTTGCACATTCACTACACCTAGTGACAGGCAATTAACAAGTTGTCAGCCTTGCGTCCGTCGACCGTGTATGTGGCGTTGGGCAGTAGGGGCTGCCATTTAGGGCTTGCCGTCGACATTGCCCAACAACATCTGCATTGTTGATGAAGGCAAGCTTGAGCATGTGACCATTACTTATTACCAGGATGTTTGCTATCTGACGGAACAGAGACGAGCTGAGGGTCAAAACAACACCATTTAGCTGTTGCGGCACGATATGCTTGCAGCAGCATAGCTTGCCTGAGTATCTCGTCAATAATAGAACACAGATGACAAGTAACTCAGGATGCGCCACATGAGGCTTCATCGAGCTTATGGTCTGCATGCAGGTCATCACAGAGGGCATGGGCAGCGCCTATCTGCGCCTGAAACTGAAGGATCAGGCCAAGGCGCTGGAGATGCTGACGGAGGACGCCCAGCTGGCAGACCTGCGCCAGCTCAGAGCGCCCCTCGTCGACCTGGAAGTGCGTGGCCTCCCTGCGCTGCAGTACTTTGGCGGCATGGTCTGGCAGCATGCCATTGAAGAATATGCAGCAGGTGAGGAGCTGGGGTTGCTGGCATACCTCCCTCGCTCTCAGAACACGCTGAGCTTAGCGAGCAGATGCTGACCTAAGCGTGCACTTAATTCCCAGTCGCTATCATGTTAGCATGCTACAATTGTTCATCCAGCAAGTGACACACATCTGCTACCTTTACAGTACCAGATTATGTGAGTCCCAATTGGCTGGGCATGCCCAGTGAAGCCCTCCGTCTGCCAAAAGAGTCAGACTCTGGACATCTTTTGGCTGCATCCCATGCCATGGTGGCAAGCTGCTTACTGCCTGCCTGTGACTGAAACAAGGGGCTCACCCGAGGAAAAGTGAGCCTGAGCAGTGTGTCAGACTGTGGTGCAGGCAAAGGCAGGAAGTACTTCATGCTGGGGGGCAAGGGGGGCGTGGGCAAGACCAGCTCCGCAGCCTCCCTGGCAGTGAAGCTGGCCGAGGAAGGGCACTCCACCCTGGTGGTCTCCACCGACCCTGCGCACTCGCTCTCAGACTCCCTCGACCAGGTGAAGCACTGCTCTCATCGTCCTGCTGCCCTGTCCTGGAGAGGCTACAGCCCCTTAGGATATATTCAATGACAGACGCGGGCCAAATCCCGGCTTTGTCATGGGAGTCACTGCATTGACATGCATGTCGCAGCTTCTCTTCATGCAGCGCCCTTGAAGCCATTGCAAGTTGCAGCACGCTCTGCCGGGCATGAAATTCCACGTAGGGCAATTGGCTGAACTGCAGGACAGCTATCTGCCATTCTCTGACTTGCTATTTATGATGGCAGCAGTCGCTGACCAGCTGAGTCACTGCGTTTGCAGAATTTTTTTTGTTTATGTTTGCAGGATGTCAGTGGTGGGAAGCCAGTCAAATTGCAGGGCACGGACCTGCCTCTGTATGGCATGGAGATTGATGTTGCGGGCGCTGCTGAGGAGATCCGCAGCATTGGGAAGGAAAGCGATGGCAGCCAGGTGTGTGGTGCAAACACGTTGTCTTGGCGTTATTATGCTGGCGTTTGGGGGTTCGCAGGTCACCTCATAAGGCACGCCCAGGCCTCAGGAAGGGTTTATTCTCCATCGCATCTTCAGCATGGGTTCATGAGGGCATGCCTACCCCCTTGGTCTAATGGCCTGGCTGTCACGTTATGTGGGGACAGCAGAGCTATCTGCACCGTATCTCATCCCCTGCAGCCAATTGTATCACATTCCTGTGCAGACGAGCGACTTCCTGGCCGGAATGGGCTTGGGCGCCATCGGGGACCAGCTCAAGGACCTGCGCCTGAGCGAGCTGCTGGATACGCTCCCGCCCGGGGTAGATGAGGCAGTTGCCATCAGCAAGGTAAGGGTTAGCCATGTAGAAAATATTCAGCAACGAGCTTCTCATGCTACCCAAATGCCATGCATGCAGCCCATGGGTAACCTTATAAGGCTACCTTTAGCTTCTTGAGCTTATTGCTTTGCATGTAATGGTACGTAGGGCTGTGCTCAAGCTTGCGGCTTGCGGGTGATGTGTTTGGCAGCGCATGCGCCTGAGCAGGCACTCCGACGTGCAGGTGGTGGAGTTTGTGAAGAATCCGGAGTACTCGCACTTCTCGCGCATCATCTTTGACACCGCGCCCACCGGCCACACCCTGCGCCTACTCACCCTGCCTGACTTCCTGGACGCCTCTTTAGGTCCGCATGCCTGCCTCAGTCACAGTGTCTTGCCGCATGACTTTCCCTGATGTCAACAACCTTCCTTGCATGACATGCTGCATGGCAGTACAAGGACTACTTCTCCACTGGGCATGTGCCTTAGCCGAGATCTCAAGATTGTTGTTACACCCACCCAACTCTACTCCAGGAGAGTAAATCAGAAACCTATGGCTGCAGGCAAGATTGTGCGGCTGAGGCAGAAGCTGGTGGACTTGGCGGACTCTGTCAAGGGCCTGTTTGGCGCAAAGAAGCAGCAGGACAATGCGGTAGAGCGGCTGGAGCGGCTCAAGGTAGACAGCTGTCACACTTGCCTAGCACGCTGCCTTCTGGGTGTCTGTGCTCTTTTCAATGTAGCCTCCCTTCAGGATGTGGAGCTCAAGTCACACTGGGCTAGCAGCTTGAAATGCCCGGCATGGCTGAACGGCGAAGTCTTTGTCCCTTGTTGAGCTGTTTGGTGCATGCATCCTTGAGAGCTGCATGATACAAACCCATTGCAGGTCAATCGGCAGGGTTCCGCACTTTCGTGTCAATATGGCAGCCTGTCTGCAGGCACGCATGGAAGAGGCGCGGGCCCTGTTCAGGAACCCCGACACCACCGAGTTTGTCATCGTCACCATACCCACAGTCATGGCGGCTGCCGAGAGCGCCCGGCTTGCCAAGGCTCTGCGCACAGAGAAGGTCCCCGTCAAGTCCATCCTCATCAATCAGGTGTGCTTTCAGCGTCGCCTGGGAGCTTGCATCGAAGTCCATCCCATGCATAGGTATGAACGTGGGTTCTGACAGCATACCACAGCGTAGAGAGGACCGGGACATGACTGCAACAAGTTGTGGCCTAGCGAAGCTCTCAAGGGGATCATGCCTGCTGGTTGGAATTGGCCTGAGCAGATTCACAGCAGAGCGATCTTTGTTATTCTCCCCCTCATCTCATTCTCTGGGTCGACAGGTGGTCAATGAGAATGCAACGGAGCAGTTCCTGAACATGAGGCGGCGGGATCAGCAGCGCGCGCTGGGCAGGCTCCGAGAGGACACCGGCCTCCGGTGAGGCTCTGCAATGTCTATTTTGTCTTGAAAACGCATCTGCACCTGGCCATCGATGGTCGCCATCTTCCAGCCCTGGCAAATGTGGCTCTCCCTATGCTAAAATGTCTTTGGGGTGTGTGTCAATAATTGGGTCTCTGACAGTGCAAGTCAGTGAGCATGGGGTGTGTGTCAATAACGAGGTCTCTGACAGTGCAAGTCAGTGAGCATACAAAGGTGCTCTGCTTCTTGCGGACTGCCTGAGGCTTACTCTGAGACCTGTCTGGCTTGAGCTGTCGATGCTGACGCAAGGATGTCCGTCTATGGTACCTGCAAATAGTGGCATGCTCAAGGCAAGGGTTGCATGCAGGGAGTTGGACATTGTTGAGGCGCCGCTGTTTGACTTGGAGGTTCGCGGGGTGCCAGCACTGCAGTATTTTGGCAGCCGAGTCTGGAATACGGTTCCGCAGGAGAGGCACTGATGCAGTCTACAGCATCTGTTGAGGGCTCATCTTGAGGTGCATCTTGTGAAAGTGTAGATGGCATGATAGCTGTAGCTGCAGGATTAGCCTAGGTAGCTGTCTCCAAAGTTGAACTTTCAATGCAATGGTCAGTCGTGCACTCTTGGAGCAATAGATGAACCACTTGCTGCACGTGTGAGTGAAGTGTGCAAGGAACTGGGGCTGTGTATGGTTGGCCTGTGGGCAAGCAACTTGCTCTATGCTGTCGTGAGAGGACACCATTTTACATGCCCGTTGAAGTTTCCTGATCAAGCCTCTGAGGCAACAATGCTTTTCTCCTCACAGGCCTAGGCTGCTCTAATGCTGGCTCAGAGTGGGGCCCCATGCATCAATCTGCCAAACGGCCTCTGCGGTCCTCTTGAGACCGCCTCGCTGTGTCCAATTCATTCATTCTCAGGAACCCCTCCGTGTCATAATATTACAACGTCTCACCTTCAGGATACATGCCGTTTGCGTGGATTGACTCACAGTGGTATGACCTCATAAAAAGAAGGCCTCCTGGGGAAAGTGCGGCCTGTGCACTACTTCTGATGCTCAGAGAGGGCTTTGCTGCATGATGATGTATTGTCATACAAAAGTGTACACCATAATACTGTGAATAGATGGAAGCGTATACGTCAAATTGCCTATATGATCTCCCGCGAGCAGGCGTCAGGCTGCATGTGTACATCTCTCCTCACTACAAATTGGCTGGTGTACAGCACATACACATCTCATTGAGTTACGGGCATGGCAGCCTTGGACGTGCACATTGTGCTATAATGACAGACTCTGGTTGGCGAAGCCATGTATCGAAGCATCAGGATCGTTGACGCAGGCAGTATTCCAGCGCTCAGGCAGCGGTGGCAGCCTGCTGGAGCTTGGTCAGCGCTGCCAGGTCGGCATGCCTCCGCTGCAGCGCAATGGCCAGGCCGCCGGACCTCTCGCACGCAGCCACTGCGGTCCTGTGCTGCCCTGCATATATAGAGTACATGTCAAACCTTCCAAAGGGATGCTGATACCCAGATATACTCAAAGGTACTGCGTATGATGTGCATCTTACAATCGTAGGTGGCCCCCCCTCATGCTGAGCATGACAGGACTGCTCCACATCTTTCTTACTATCTGTGCTACTACGACACATGTGTCTCTTATATGCAACGCCCTGCCATGCTTGTCCTTACTTCTGGCTTCCTACCCTCCTGAGGCAGGCGGATTGCTGAAATTCCTTACATTTACCAAAGCACATGGCAGCAGGCTCACCTGGAACATCCGAGACATTGGCCTTGGCTGGGATGAGCCTGAGCAGGCGCTGCTGGAAGGCCAGCGTGGCATGCAGCCGGGAGATCAGAGCGTCCATAGCAGACAGCGCGCAGGGGGCCTCAGTGATGGGGGCGCTCGTCTCCCCTTCCAGCTGCTCCTCCAGGCTGGGCAGGCAGGATGACAGGGCCAGCGCCTCCAGGGAAGCTGCACAGCACAGCTAGCTAGTGTCATAAGGAAGCACTTGCACAACGTGTGTACTTACTAATGTTGCTCACAGAAAAGCCGTTAGATACCACTGCCTTATTGCTACAAGGTATGCTTTGCCTGCGTCAATACCTTAGCATACTGAACAAGGAGGCAGCTCAACTGCAAAGGAACCTGCCACAACCTGGAGATTCTGGACTGGGATGGCATCACCAGATGTGCTCTGCTGCAAGGCCCATTGCCAGTCAGTGGACAAGAATGGACGTAGAAGTTGTGTATAAGGGCTCACCCTTGCGGCTGGCCAGTTCGCCCTCGACAGCTGTTTGCAGCGCTGCTCCGACGCGCTCCCAGTGGCTGTCAAGCGCTGAGCCGACATAGGCAACGCCCTTGGCGGCTCCCTTGTAGCTGCCCCTGCAAGTGACAAGTTAGGGGTGAGGGCTCACTGATGTTACGCCAGAGCTTGCCATCTGGACCCCTGCCCCACTGCAGATGGCAGATGCTGTGCAGAGAGCATGACCCAAGCCCAATTCTGGCTACAAGACAGGCAAGGACTCTGGTCGGTCCTTCACTGCCTGTGCGTCCAGAATTGAGCTAGGCTGCTGCATTCTGCAGCCTGCCTCAACTAGGGTTTGCAGGCGCTGTACAATAGCTGTATAAGGTATGCGTGATGCAATGCTATACATGCGCGTCAATTCGCTGCATCCGTTCTGCACATCAAAGAGTGGGCCGAGCCTGATTGCGCACTACACAGGCGAAAGCCTAAACAATTCTCGTGAAGCAGATTCTTCTGGCAGGGGAGCCTCACCTCATGGCTTCCAGAGCTGCCTCACTCCTGCTGGTGACATGTGACAGGCTGCGCAGGATCCGGCGCAGCACGTACAGGTCCTTCTCGCTCAGGGCATTCACCAGGCTGGGCAGCTGCTGTTCGACCATGTCCAGGCCATCCCTGTGCTTGCAGCATCAGGGATCATTTTGGTGTAATAAAATGCACTTCCGCCTGAGGCAAGCAAGCTTCCGCCTGAAGTTCTGTTCAGTGTGCAACATTCACAGCTGGCAACAGCAGGGGTGGCAGAGCTGACCATCCACATCTTACAGAGCCGTCATTCAGCTCACATCATTGCGTGCTCAACAGGAGCAAATACAGTGGCATGACACCTCATGCAGGCTGGCACAGGTTGAAGTGACAAAGAGAAAGACTCGCTCACCTCTCGAGCCGGATGGCTTCCCTGGCGTCGTAGAGGAAGCTGCGGTGCAGCGCCTCGAGGGAGCGCAGCTCGCGCGCCGCCCAATTGGACGTCTTCTTCAGCTCCTTGCCCGCCTTGCGCTGCAGCGCGCGCGCCCGGTGCCCGTGCACATGCTTCTCAAGGGACCCCTGTGTATACCAATAGCAGCTGTGAGCATATATGCCAAGGCAGGCCTGTGTCTTCTTCAGCTTCTTGCGCGCCTTGCGCTGCAGCGGGCGCCCCCCGTGCCCGTGCGCGCAATTCTCAGGGGAACCCTAGGATGAACACAGCGCAGGATTCACCCCAAACACCTCACAAATCATGCATGAGCAGTACATCATGCCTGGCAGGCAGATCCAGAGGTCTTCCTATCCAGACTCATACAGCCTGGGCTCTCCCTGAAACCTTGCCAGGACCCATGCTGAGCATGTCCCTACCTTTCTGAACAGGCTCCTGGCCAGCTCAAAGTGCTCCTTGGTGTCCTTCGCATGGGCGTCCAGCACTGACGAGGCCAGGGGCAGGGATTCCTGCATGCTCTGAGCGGCCGTGAAGTTGTGCACCAGCGCCAGCACAGCAGCAGGCAGCGGGCTGCATGTGGCGCCAGATCTGGCAATGCTCACCTGCGCATGACAGCAACACAGTGGATTCACAATACTCAGTGCCTGTGAGGGGTGAGCGGGTGCGCACAGAGTTGCTCACAAACAAGAGCAAGCCCATGAATCCTCCCTGCCTGCGCAGCTTCCTCTCTCCCTTCCCTTCAGGATTACTGACTCACATGTTTAATGTGGCTGAGGAATCCTCGCATCCTCGTCTGTCTATAAGAACTGGTTTGAGGTGAGCATGACAGTGGTGCTGAATTCCATGAGCAGCAAGAGCGCTCACCATGGAGTTGGGCACGGGGCTGCTGAGCATGCTGCTGGGGTCCTGACGATGCACCAGCAGCAGGGACACGAGCAGCGTCAGCGCGGCAGCTGCGAATGACACCCCATGGGAGCGCACGGCGTCCTCGGCCATCCCGTCGTGCAGGGAGTCGCGCATGGCGGTCCAGCTGGCATGGCCCCATGAGCGCACGCGCGTGCCCTGCATGCATCAGGACATGCCTTACATGACATTACCTGGCGCAAGACTGACTCCGTGACAGCTTCGGGCTCAGGACAGGCTACAGCAGCAGCAAAATGCGCATGCATGCCGGTGTATTTGTTCATGACCTGAAGCGACAGCATTTGACATGACAGATTCTTTGATATGCTTGGTAGCGATGGCTAAGGCGGCTGCAAAACTCGAGATGTTGCTCTGGAAAGCATAACAGGGGCAGTCGGTGCTGAGCAGGAGGCTTGGACTGAAGGGCGCACCAGCTGACGCGCAATGCGCCCAAGCAGCACCAGATGGTGGATGTTCAGGACGCACAGGTCGTCGTCCAGCTCCTGCTCCATGGCGCGGAGGCACTCATCCTCTCTTGGCGCGTCCTGCGCAACAGTGGAGGGACCTTGAACCTCTACAAGCCCTACTTGCTGAGCTGTGCGTGTCATGCAGGGCTCGCATAGGTGAGAGCTGTTGTCGTCTGTCCTCTCGAAAGCAAAAAGTATGAGCGGGCTTCTGAGAGGGACGACTGGACACATGGCAATCGGTGTGCACAAGCTGATACAGGAGGTGTGATTGACTGAACACTCTTATGAACATCCGAGAGCACTGCACAGGGCCTGCTTGCATAGATTGGACAAAAACTTGCATTGTGTGGCCGGGAAGCACTGCGGACAGCGTCTCACAGTCTGCTAGACTTGTCGGAAATGGGAAACCCTTGACGTGACACTTCTCTCCATAGCACAGTCTCAGCTCGCACAAAGGCTTGAGGAAGGTACCTCCTGTACTGGAGGCTCCTCCGAAGGCTTCTCGTCCTCTGCGCCTTCGCTAGGGAGCTTCACTTCCTTCTCCTCTGTCGGCATGTCATGGGCAGTCTCCGAAACATCCACTGCCACATCGCACGGCTCAGGAGCTTGGACAGAGTACTCAACCGCTTTCTTTTCTATGAGTTCATCCTTCTCAATCCACTCAAAGTCGTCCATCGGGAGCTCTATGTACACACCGACAGTTGGGCTTTGCTGTTCAAATGCCCAGTCACTCCTTTGTCACACACCTCTGGGGCAGCAGCCCTACGTTGCGATCAGGTCACACGCGCATGTCTGCGCTTCTGCGTGTAGTTTCCGCACGATATAGGGGAGATTAGAACCCAACCTTGCTCAGTATGCTGACCCAGCCTTACCGAGTGGCAGGCCATAATTTTCCAGGAGATGGGTATGTCACCCCCGCAGGTAACTCACACATTTCTTCTTCGAGCGCGGACAGCACCTTCAGTGTTTCTACAAGTCGGAGGGTGCTCGAGACGAGCCAGGACCATCGCCCGAGCAGCGGCAATCCGCGTCCATGATGACCCCTCTCAGCATCCCGGTCACATAAAGCAGACTGGAGCTAGCATGCATTGCTTGTCATGTTCCCTAACAACCAATATCTCCTCATAAATCAGCTGACTCTCTCTTACAAACAGGACTTCACAAAAAGCCCTACTGTGGCCCATATGTTTCATGGTGACCCTCATATATGCGGGCCCAAGGCATGCCCCATGACAGTCTTCAATCCCAAACCCATGTACAGACTCCGACAGCTGCAAGAGGGAACAGATAGGCGTACAGAGCGTGCCCAAGGTCTTGGCGCATGCTACATGGCACACATGTGGAGACGCACAGCACAAACTCTTTGTTAGCCAAGTCAAATTTGACCGGTACCTAGCTGTTGCAATTTAGCCAACCCTGCAGCATGCTGCTCTTACTTCTTGCGCCCTCCACGCTCGCGCACCGCCAATGAAAGCATTGTTCCGGGGCCCACATTGTAGTGCGCCAAAGAATTCGCATCCTGCAGGCAACACCCTTGCTCAAGCCTTCCTCCTCGCAAGATCCCGCTATGCACTCCATAAGATGATGCACTTCATGCTCTGATGTGAACTCCTGACTAGTAGCCCTCCTGCCACAAATGAATCGGCTTACCTGCACCAATGCCTCATCTTGCATTGCAGCAGCCTCGGACAAGCTAAACAGGTTGCATCATCATATGGCTCATTCCAAAGCAAAATTCCTTGCCGGCTGAGCCGGTAGCCTAAGCCTTCAGGCGGATAAGAGCCGGAGCAAGCCTCTGGTACTGGAGGAAGGTGAGGGCAAGACGGCTCGCTGCACACGCTGGAGACAGGTCTCACCTGCAGCACGCCGACGCCGTCGCGGGTGATGCGCTGCTTGTTGGCCGGCAGCTGCAGCACCTCGGCCAGGCGGGCCTTGATGGCGCTGACTGTGTCCAGCAGCGAGGCCACCTCCATCTCCAGCAGCTGCCCATTCAGGTTCTCATTGTCCTCCACATCCGGGCACAGGATGCGGACCTGCACCACATGCATGAACCGCTTCACTGCTGCTGCCATCAGAAGTCCACTTCAAATGTCACTCTGCCGTGCGCCTTGCACATCCCCTGATTTATGCATGGAGGCCTACAGGCGCTGAGCGAAGGTCGAAGCGCTTCCGGTCCAGCATTGCAAGGCTTTAGACACAGTCAGCAGTCACACACCTCACAAGTACCCAGAGAGGCAGCTCCTGCTTGCACTAAGTGACTGGCACCTGCTGACGCAACAAGCAGCGCTGATGCCGATAGCAGAAAAACTCCTACCTTGGAGTGGCCGGGATGGGCGTCCAGGAACTCGTCCTCGGCCTGCAGCACGAAGTCGGTGCGCGCGCGCTTGGCGTCCTGGTCGCCCGGCGGCGGCGGGGCGGATGGCGGGGCGGGTGCTGCGGGCGGGGCGGGCCCAGCGGGCGGCCTGGGCATCCCCTGTGGAGGCATGGGCCCACCTGCACAGTTGGCCCTGCTGAGTGACCTCGCAAAGCTGAGCAGCCCTTTCACAGGACAAGGTATCAGGGTTGGCTTTGCATGCTGGACTGACACTCTACATTCCTTTGGCTGACCACTTTTCCAGCAACAAGCCAACTACCAAGAAATTATGCTCAGCTTCCAAATACAGCATGGCTCTGATGCAGCAGTGAATCACAGATACCTAAAGTTGCTACGGCTTGGGCTGCCGGACTATGCACTGCCATTCCATGAGGCAGGAAGCAACCAGATCACATGTATGGAACGCCACTTGGCATGAATGAAGCCTTACCAGGCATACGAGGTGGCGGGGGCAGATTGCCGTAGGGCTGCGGGGGCGGAGCCATGGGCCGGGGGTAGGCCGGCGGGTAGGCTGGAGGCTGCATCTGGTGCGGGTACTGCGGCTGTGGCGCAACAGGTCGCATTGTCTGCAAGCAGTCAGGCTTGGGGTCAGGGTTGCACAGTAAGCAGTGCATGCCAATGACTGGCAGGCCACCACATGAATGGAACAAATCAAGGTAACGTGCCCATGCAGATGCACTGCTGACAAGTCATTTGAGGCATGTGGTGTGCACCAGTTCTGCTCTTGCAACTGCATAAATTAGCTGCATGAGAGCAACATGTGGTCTGCAGATGCATGTGACATGCCAGCAGGGCTCGCAAGTGACTGCGTGATTTACCTGAGGAGGAGGGGGCAGAGGGGTGGGTGCGGGCCGAGGTGGCGGAGGGGGCAAAGTGGGAGGTGCTTGGGCGGGAGCAGCTGCAGGCGCCCCTGTCGGGGCCGGCCCAAGAATAGGCTTGGGCATGGCCTCGGGCTCCTTGCGCTTCAGGTCGCCCGCCCTCTGCTCTGCGATCTGCTTCACCTGCAGATGTCAAATGCCTCTCAAATCTGCCAGCACACACATCCTCTTCATTGGAATACCAGACCACTATGAAAAGCTAGAGATAGAAGTGGGTGCTACAACCTCTATCTTGACAATAACAGCCTGCTGTTGACTTGATAAGCCTTCGGCAGGAGGCCAACACTGCATGTCGGGGAGACCCGCATGCAGCTATGATTGCCCCAAGACGGCAAGCAGTGGTCGCCTCATGTCGAAAGTCTGTCAACTTTAGAGCATGCACCACAACAGAGGCGGGCTGCCGGGACATGCCTGGTTCTGCAGGTCCTGGCCACCCATGGTGGCGCCATCCCAGGCCACGTCCCTGTCATTGCCGCTGATCTTGCTGTCCTTGATGGAGGCCTCCACAATGGATGACAGCTCATCCTGCGTCGACCCTGCCAGCACATGTCTTCCCTGTCAGCCAGGTACTTACACACTCTCTCGCTCACTTTTCAATCTCTAGAGGACTCTGCATGGACTGAAGGCGATATGCCACTGAAGTTGTGCAGATTGTGCAAATTCTGGTGTGTAAAGGGCCCTTCAAGCAGGCACGCATGGAAAGCTGTGTCTGAGCAGATGGCTTTTGATGGGATGGGTGTCTCACCAAAGACGTCAGGCCGCGCCCGGGCGAGCCCCATCAGATTCCTGCCAATCTCGTCATCGCTGGCCTTGGTCGTGTCCTTGATCTTGGCCAGCATGGCGTCCCGCTGATCCTTCCATCTGCAAGCAAATAAATATACCTTGGCTACTGCTAGATATTCCCTGCCCCTGCAGAGAGGAGTGCTGCCTGCTCTGCCACTGCCCCACATTGAGCATGTTGAAGAGGCAGAAGATCAAGCTACCAAGCATTATCTGCAGAAGATGCCATCATGCAACAGCAGTCAAGTCGAGCCTTCCTAGATTCATCTGAGGCGGGGCATGAGAGTAGATGGTGCAAGCTCACCTGGGGTCTATGAGGCTGATGCGCATGTGCTCTCCCATCTGCTCGATGGGCACGAGCTCGCCGGTGATGGGGGACACCACCATGCCTCCAGCATTTCCTTTCCTGCAACCACGAAGTGCTCACGCATCAGTGCTGTATTGAGATTTGTTGTGCTACTCTGGTCTCAATGTTGATGCCTAAGCAGGCATTGGTTGTGGCATGCTCATAAAGCCATCATAAAATTGACTGCTGCGCTGATAACAGCCACTCACGGACCGGAACAAAATATGAGCGTTCAGGGAACACCTAAATTGACCATGCTCAGCAGATTGTCCTGAGGACAAATTGTCAGGACGGCAGCTTGGAGAGCACATGATGATACTTTTCACTGGAATGAGCAGGCCCTACCTCTGCTCAGGCCGCTTGTAGTCCCGCACAATCTTCATCTGCTCGGGCTCCTCATCGTCCTCGATTTCCATGACGGCGTCCCCAGTGGCAGGGGCCGGCACCAACTCCTCAGGCGTCTCACCAGGTGGCGGCTGACCTGGCGCGCCGGCCGCCTGGCCCTCTGCTATGAGCGCCTTCTCAGCCTCATCCATCTCCACCTGCAAAAATACACAGGACTTGGCTCAGCAATCAGTGCCATCTGAAAGCTGTCCAACATAACCTGCAGGTGTCGTGGCAAGAGGGGTGTTGTCCTTTAATTTTGGTATGGCAACTGCCGCAATATGCACTAAGCCCAGTATGAGCTCAAGAGTATGCATGCGATGCAGTGCAGGTCTAGTGCAAGCCCCAGCAAGTACTGCCTTCTGTTATTCACCATGGCAATGTGGATGTAGATTGCTCGAAGAGAGCCATTAGCGAAGAGGACTCCATGCAGCCTGTATGGCAGGCAGGTGATCCTAGATAGCGGCCAGGTCCTGAGCATGGGGAGATGTAATACCTTGCCATCCTTGGGGGCATCCCCGTTCTCCTCTGCAGCAGGCTCCTCGTCCTCAAGGCCGGCCTTGTTGAGGATGATGACATCGCGCTGAGTCATGGGAGGCGGCAGCTCAGCATCCTCGTCCTGGTAGAAGTCAATTGTCTCCACCACCACAAATTCATGCCTGCATGGGGAATGTCTGAAGTGTGAAGGGAAACCCATACATGACTGTGTCATGCGCACACAGTCTGCCAAGCAGGGCTCTCGCACTCTTGCCTGATACAGAAGAACACGCAATATGCAGGCAGTCTCTCCAAATATCTTGGCGCTGACCCAACTCACACCAAGGCACAGAAGACAAACAGTGTTTGTAGTGGCAGGATGCGGGAGTGTTAGGGGAGGCTCACCAGTCGATGGACTGCATGGCTGAGCGCTCAGCTTCCAGCTGGTTGGCAGCTGCCTTGGCCTCTGCAGACTTGGCCTTCTCATACTCCAGCCTCCTTAGGCACCGCTCCAGCAGCGCCGTCCTGCACAGCATCTTTTCTTGTCACGCTCGAGATGCAGGGAACTGAAACTTGCTGGCCGTGCTAACCAGTCATAGAAGCCAAAGCCTTTGGGGGAAGGAAGGCGCATGAGGAGTGTCTCTGTGCAGCTGGAGACCAGTCCCTGTGTTTGCAGTTCATAGAGTGCTGGTGCAAAGACACTACAGGCTGAGCGTTTGATGCCAGGGCTGTCCCTGGCGAACTGAGTGCAGAAAGCTGCGTGACACTGCTACTGCAGCAGCGAGCCAGGGTCGCTGTGGCACCGGGTTACGTTCTCCCCAGGCTGTGGGGCGTGCCCCATGCCGGGGAAGAGAAAAGAGTTCGGTGCACTGTCGCTGCTGTTTCTCCCTAGATCTGAGCGCGCTTTGCCAGGCGGGACAGCTGCAGCACATGCTGCTGAATGTGTGCCTAAAGTGTTAAGAGCACCCCAAATATTCTGGAGGGGGATTCATCCCCCCTGAGAGGCACACCTGCCCAGAGGTCCTGCCCAACTTCTCTGTGAGGCTGTTTGGGGGCACGACAACCTTGACGCAGAACCTGCATGATGTCTGGGTATGAACGGTCTGATTAGGTAGACATGTGGGTGTGAAAAGAAGGGGCCCACCTGTCCTCTGCGGTCCTGCGCAGCTTCCCCGGGAGGTCCTTGGGCGGCATGAGCACCTTGAAGTAGGCGTCGCAGAGCGCGGTGAAGAAGCCGAAGAAGGAGTTGGTGGGCTTCAGGAAGTTGAAGTGGGGGTTCCCGTGCTCCTTGGCGGCCAGGCCCGTCAGGAACGCCTTGCCGTTGCGCGCCACGAACTGCGCGGTGAGCCGGATGGTGTCCAGATCAAGCGCCGCCATGCCCTCTGGCGTGGGCACCTGCATGATACACCCCTGCTCAGAACTGCCCTCATGGTAGGTGGTATACTGGACGTGCATACCGGGCCACAGGGCAATATGACTGCACTGTGATTTGACATGATCAAGCCTCCAGGCTGCCAGGCCTCTGGCATGCCTGCTCATGCAGAGAGCACTCCCACAGTAAAGCTTTCAATGCCTTTTGTGCTTTGCTCGGCCCACTGGACTCGTCATGGGGCAGCATTGCGAAACCCGGCACCTACTGGGCCAGCGCTGCAGCATGGCCATGACACATTTTGCAAGCCAGTCTTGCATGCTCAGGAAGCTCGAGCTGGAGTGAGCGCTCCCATCAGTAACTTGGACACCTTTGGGCATCACACTTGTCAGGCAAGGTGGCAAGCGGAGGCTCACTGAGTACTGGTCAGGCTCTGGAGGCTCCAAGGGCTTGGCAGCAGCTGACAGAATGGTAGCCGCCTTGTCAGGCTGCTGTGCCGCGGCTGACAGCGCGTCTGCTTGCTGCTGCTGCTGCTGTGCTGTGCCGGGCGCCGAGTCATTCCCTGCTGCGTTCTGGGCTTCCGTCACCTGCACACCATGCACAATGTCATGCTGCGCATTCCTTCTGGCTGGGTGCCTTGTGGGAGTTCTATCTCCCCCTGTCTGCACGGAGGAAAGCCAAGTGTTTCCGCACAGAGCGGTCCCTGCAAGACTGTCATTAAGATATGTACGCCGCTCCTTTGTAGTGAAAAGTCAATGTCTCTGTCCATGCATACCATGACCCTCAACATGCATGGCTGAAGCTGTAGCTCACCTTGTAGCGGTAGTAGGCATGGTAGGGGTCAGTGGAGCGCAGGAAGTTGAACTTGACATTGTTGGCTTCATTCGCCAAGATCTTCTTCTCGAATGTAAGACCTGCAGCAACACACTTCCTGTAAATGCTCATCATGATCAGGCTTCAGCAAATGTCTTCACCAGACACCAGCTGAAGATGAGACGACTGTAAGAAGTCACGAGATACCTGTCTCTGATGTATCATGGTCTTTCTTCGCACCGTTTCTTCCGACAAAGTCAGCAGTCTTGTCCACTATGGCCCGGATGTCAGGCGGAGGTTGTATGAGACCGATGGCCTTGGTCTGTGTGTCTACCGACTTGACCTGGCTCAGATTGGGGCTCGGCAAAACCGTTCTGGCCTCCCCAACGGCCACAATCTGGCCATTACCCATGTTTAGATCCTCCATCTGCGCTTGTGCCTGGGCCACCACTCCATTCTCCATCGCCATGCCTGATCCGATCCCGGACGAGGGAGGCTCTTTCGCCTCTTTAAGAGGTCCTCAACACATCTTTCTATCTACCTGAGTCTCCCAGCCCTTTCAAGGGACTCAGCAGCCACACCTTGCTCCTCCTCAAGATGACACTGCTTGCACGCGTGCTGGCTGCAAGTCTTCTGAGAAGAACAAAGCAAAGTGCTTGAAACTCTGTGACAGAAATGTCATGCCTGCGCAGCTGTAAGAAGCAGGGCTGGGGCCAGAAAATTCTGGGCAGATGGGCAGGGGTGACCTCACCACGCCAGAAAGCAGACGCAGTACATGATGTGAAGCGCCGAACCAGTGTCTCCATGTATCATTTGCATAGGCATTGCTAAGAGCTTCAGGTTGGCTGAGCAAGTGGCAAGGCCAGAACTAAGGCTGACCTACTCCTCAGTCAACAGGGGTGTCTTGGGACTAGGTGTTTAGCGCAAGAGCCGAGAAGACTAGTGATCAGGTGTCACAGAGAGAGCAGCCTTCGCTTGTGGTCCAAAGGGAAACTCAGACCAACGCAAGGATGATACCACGGAGTTAATGGCAAATAAGCTTGGATTGCTACAGCGCTTATCAGCTGGAGTCAGCCGTCTTCTGAACTTCAAAGAGCTTGTCGGCCTTGATGCTAACGGCAACAAGTACTACAGGCAAGCAATGCCCCGGTCTGTGTGTGCCCATGACTCCCAATCATGCACTTGCTGCATTTCACAAGCAACCAATGTGCATGCGTGTCTGGGAGGAGGATTTGTCAGCGTGTTGTCTCAGCTGTGTAGACATGAATGAGTCCTTAAGACTCTGTAGCTCGATGCCTCCACCAGCAAGGAACGGGAGGTGGACTCTTGTAGACCTTTGGGTGTGTTGGGCAGGTGGCCGGCCCAGAACGCCTATGGAGACCCGGTGGAGAAGCGCACGGTGGTGACGCCAGACAGGCGCTATGACCCGGAGCTGGTCCCCCCGGAATGGAGCCAGTGGCTCAAGATGACGCGCCGGGAGCCCCCCAGCGAAGAGGAGGTTGCCCGGTGACCCCCCCTCCCTCTCTGCTGCCTGGCGACGCTATCACTGCCATTTGCTGTTGCCACCCAGGCAGGCATGGGCATTATACGGGCAGGCGCTCTAAGGCCTCATTTCTACCAGCAGACCCTCCGCCCGTATACTCCTATGCACCAAGGAAGCCAAGAGCGCAGGACATCCCACGCCCACAGCCATGCAGAAAGCCACAGCCTATTGTTTGGATGCCTTGCAGCCGATACATAGCGCTCTAACCGAAGTCATACTGCCCAAGCATTCTTGTGAGTGAGCTGTGCAAAGGCTGAAGATACTCTCTTCTGACGTCTGGATCTGGTGACAGGATGGCTGCACGGAGGATTAGCATCAAGCAGAAGGCGGCTGCACTGGATGCTGCAGATGCGCAGCGCAGATTCCAGGCGGAGACGCTTGGTGAGGCTGCGCAGTCCGCAGAGGGTCCAAATCAGGACCGCTTCGTGCAGCAGCTCTCAGGCAGGGTGAGTGCGCCTCTAAGGCCCATAGTGTAAGCACAGGCTGTGCTGACATATCTATGCCCTGTGTCAGCATGCATGCAAACCAGGTCAGCCTGCTCTCAGACAGCAATGAGCTCTTGTTGTCAGTGGCCCAGTGGAGCAAGTTGCACTTTGTAGTGAGTTGGCGGGGGTTGGCGCTAGACTGAGTGGTGCAAAGAGCAGATGGAACACTCAGGCACGCAATGGAATGGTATGCGCAGGGCTATGCACAGGAAGGACCCAGGCCTGGCACAGCAAAGCAGCAGAGTCAGGACACTGAGCGCAAGCCAGCTGGAAGCGAGTCATCCCAAGGTGACAGCAGCAAGGACTTCCAGGCCGACACCTGGAGGCCAAGGAGATAATATGAGCTTTGCTTGCCTTCTTCAGATGCTCAAGACTTGTTCTTTCCCTTATGCTGAGGAGCCCACTGCAGCTACTGACACCGTGCATGCAGAAAGGAGATCATTATTGAAGGGAGGTGGAGCAATGTGAGCTGCACCATTGCTGATCTGGTCCCTGGAGGTCTGTCGTGAGTTGCAGCTTCACATGGATGCCATTGAAGAGATTTCTGTCACGGCCCCGCCGAAAGCCTTTAGAGTACGCATCTCCCAGGAAGCTGAGAAGCCTTGTTGAGAAGCTGCCCAGGTGCCCAAGATTGCCCTGAGCAGCGCCCTGTTCGCCAGAAGCCTTCGTTCTTCCCTTCAAAATGACTTCTTAGCAGAATAAGAGCACTGAAGCCCCCTTTCCCTTAGCAAATGTTTGTCCGACCACACGTGCCTGCAATATTGCCATTTACGAGAGGACCTGACAGACTCCCATCCCGGGTATATTGCGACAGCAAGCCTACCTTGAGCGTTAGCAAGAGCTCTGAAGAGCTGCTTGATAGATTTTGGCAGGTAAAGTGTAGCCTTGCATCCCTTTCGTCTCTCATTTTTAAGCACAGTATGCGTCAAGGCTCCTCGGCCATTTGCAGGCAAGGGGGGTCGTTGACGCTGGACAAAGACAGCGCCTCATCAACGTTGCATTGCTAGAGACAGGTACGGATACTAAACTGTGCTTGGTGTTGAGAAGGGGCTCTGAGTGTACCTGCTTCCAAGCCCTAGGAGCTTCTCAATGTTAAAGTGAACGTGCAGCAGAGGAGGATTCTATATACCCTGGGCAAGCTCTGCAAGGCGACTTACCTGGTGCTGGCACAGCATGGCTCTTGGACTCTGCGGACGTCACATCACAGGTATGGTCACCTTCCGCCCAAATCCAGGTACACGCAGTTGTGCACAGTCTTGTCACTACATTATTGACAGGATGCGGGGCAGACGCTAGAGGGTCTTTCAAGTGCCTGCAGTTCTGTGAGATGCAAATGAGGCTGTACAGTGTTGCTCATCCGAGGTGGCGCCGTAATGAATGCAGGAAGTTGCTGGATATGGGACTCCACCTACATCTTGTGAGGCCTTGCACTAAGGTCTTTTAGTGCCGCAAGCAGGTCAGGGTGGTGTCTGCAAAGCTCATGAAGCTGCAGAGCCTGTTTGGAGAGGATGCAGAGCTGGATGTGGCAGCCATGCTCATCAAGGAGCCCAGACTTGCAGCCACAGACATCCGAGTGATTGCCAGGCGGCTTCTGGAGATGCGGGTCAGCTTCCCTGCCCCTCGCACCTTCTCTCTCACAAATGCCTGGCTACCTCTGTATACACCTCCTGTAGCACTGTGCAAAGCACTGAGAGTTGAGAGATGCTGCCCAGTGAGTTGCTTCCTTGAAGTGCCCCAGGTTGTCTGGGGATGTAGTCTGTCCTCTTGCGGGATTGCCCGCAGCTGATATTGTGCTCTGCTGATGCAGCTTGCCAGTGGCGTTCAGAGGGACATGCTGCAGCTTATACAGGCGCAGCCCTCCTTGTTGCTGCAAGAATCAGTGGGAGGAGACAGCCAGCAGGTAGCCACTGCATCCCTCCTGATGCAGCTGATAGAAATTCACCTCTCGAATAGACATCCTCAGATCTCAACCCTCCATCCCGTCCTCATTTATCATCCTGTGAAAGGCTGAGTCTCAGCCAGTCAGAGAGGCGTGGAGTGATGAGTGACAGCAGACAGACAGCTGAAGCAGGCCTGAGAAGCCTACCTTGCGTGGGCAGCTCTCAGAGCAATGCTCTGTACTCGAGCGCTTGTGGTTGTCATCAAAATCATGCCTGCACTGCTGATGTAGGACTGGGGTGATGTCATGAATTGTGCCCGCAGGCAGATACAGATGAAGAAAGGCGGCGGGCCTGGGAGTTCGGGCTGTCCTCAGACGGGCAGCAGGAGTGGAGCAGGCGCGTGGAGGAGCTGCGCGCCTACAGGCAGCAGTATGGGGACTCCCATGTGGGGTTCCGGGAGAATGACGCCCCCGAACTGACGCGCTGGGCCGCCAAGCAGCGCAGCGACTGGAGGGCTGGGGACCTGCGCCAAGACAGGCAAGGCTGATGCCACAGCCCCAGGAGCAATCTGCGTGAGAACCTTGATTCGATGCCGGTTTACAGATTCCTGATGAGTTGGCCTCTGTGCTGAAGACAGTTTGCCTGATGAGCCTAGCAGCTCAGAAGAAATGAAAGCACTGGCTTCATGCCAGCATACATCTACAATCATGGGCACCTTCCGTGACTGCCATTACCTTGAGGTTGGTAGCACCAGATCAGGTGTTGCAATGCATTGCTGAATGAGCGGATGCTTTGTCAGCCTGGGTTGCTGAAGATGCGTCTGATTGTGAGATTGTGCATGGTGCAGGAGGGAGGCTTTGGAGGGCTTGGGCTTTGAGTTCGATGAGGCAAAGGCAGAGTGGATGCGCTGGTATGCTGAGCTGGCAACTTCCACTGATGATATCATGCTGGGTAGTGGCCTTAGCCGCGATTTCTACCTCTACAACTGGTGAGACTCAGACATAGCATGCTTGCTCCCTCAGATTGATGCATATGCTTCAGCATGTCCCTGGCAGTAAGGCGCGTGGATCCTCTGTGACATGGAACAGCACGATGTCGCCTGGCCTGAGGCATGATTGCATTGCACTGTGACTCCCGGCAGCAGAAGTGGCAGGTTCTGTGGCAGCTGAGCAATTGTCATGCATGTGCATATGCAGCAGCACAAGTGTCAAGCAGGTGCATGACAAGTAATCCATATGCAGCGAACCAGCATTCATGCAGAGTGCGAGACACCTTTGGCGCTGCAGGTGTTCTGTCCAAAGAATCGCAAAGCGCTCGGGAGCATTGGCGCCAGACAGGATAGCACTGCTTGATGACATTGCCTTTGACTGGACAGGAGCTGACGCTCTCTCTTAACTGACCTGAGAGTTGAGGGGAACGAGCAATCCCTTTTGACGGGGACCTCAGTTGCATGCTTTGGCATCGATGCGAGCCTCACTATATGATGCTCCCCCTGGGGCAAACGCTTGTACGAAAGGCGTCCACACCACTTAGAGGGCCTCAGCTAGCCTCTAACAGCGATCACAGCTTGCTGGATTCACATTAGTAAAAATATCATGGGTAGACTGAAAAGGGGCGCGGGAGGCCTGACAGTCGGTCATGCAGCTCAAGACGCGGCGTAAGCTTTCGCCTTTCTGGACTCTGTGGTCCACCTGGTGTATCTGCCCAGCAATCAGGAATTCTAAATTCGTGACCTGCAGTTCCGGAAGCGCAGCAATTCGCACGCTCGTTACTGGTGAGACCGTAGAGCTTGCGGACCGTACCCGATCGGGAGTCAAGCTCACTCAGTCCCGACACCCTGCGTACTCCGGGCAGGCATCTCAATGTAGCCTGTCGGGCTGCATTGTGTTCATGATATATCCCAAGAGGCCTGCCCGTCTCCCTCCAAAAGCGCTCCCTGGCTGTCAGTGAGCGGGCAATTCGCCATAGATACGCCGGCCGCGTCTCTCGATTTCCCGGGCGGGAAATCTAAGTTTCGCCAGTATCAGCATCCTCAGATATGCGGTAAAACTGGCGGAGTGGCTGCTCCCCGCGTTCTAGATATTCTGCCGACGATATGTATCGCCGTTATCCCATTGCTGCTTCAATCACTGCAAGCAATCCTGCGATCACAGAGGGCGCCCGGGAACCACAAACACACCCACACTCACAGCATTCAGAGCTGCAAGCAAGAGTTGTACCTTGAGGGACGTCTGTGCCAGCCGAGAGACGCCGTGCATTGCAGCAGGGCCAGGCGAGCGCGTGAGGCCGAATATTTTAGGGAAGCGGTCGGCAGTGGGATCTGCACGAGAGCAGCGTCGGTGGCCTGCAGCCTCTCCCTTGCGGGTGAGCGGCTTACCCGTGATCATGGTGCCACAGCGCCGGGCCTGACGGCCAGGCTAGGGGTAGTGGAGTGGCGATGTACGAGTTTGACGCCCCAGCAGTTTAGGAACTTCGTGGTACGAGCAGGCTGCTTCTGTGAGCATGGTAGGGATCCTTTTAAAAGGGATCGTACCCAAGGGCCCCTTCCAGACAGCCCTGCTGGCGCATGCGTGGAGTTTATGTCCGTACACCATTGCATTAGCTGCTGCAGCGGCTCCCCAGTTGGGAGCAGTGGGGCGGTAGTCATGTTCGATGCAGGTGGTGTCACCTTTTTGCAGCTTTTCGTGATACACAGATCACAGAACAGGCGGCCATGGGTGGCAAAAGTCTCTCTTGCCTTTCCTCAGGGCAAGGCTCCTTTGGACAGGAGCGTCACAACATGCAGCGTATCAGCTCTGCATAGGTCAGAGCAATGCTCAACACGCTTTTACATTGCATGCATGTGTCTGGGTTGTTTCTTTAGCTCCAGATGAGCTCCACATGGAGCTGGCGGCCAGCACGCGCAGGCACTGATATATACGCCTAGGCTGGCATGTGGCGCCGGGCAGCTTGCAGAACGCACAGGATCAGCATCAGTGCAAGCACTTGCAGCCTCACAGACGGTATGGTTGCGTGAGGGTCGAGGCAGCTTTACTGAGACGTCACGCTCCAAAGCCTTAGGGTTGCTGTAATCTTTTGCCGCAGCTCTGAGCACAGCTGAGTGGCCTTATGAGGTGCTTTTGCACTCTTAGGACGGTTAATGAGGTCTTGCAGGGATGTGCAAGGCACTGTTCATCTGCGCGTGAGCTCCCCAGATCGCCGGTCAATCTTTGACCATGCGATGGAGCCTTTGTGACGTCAAATCGAGGTGATCCTGGCGGCAGTGGTGCTTCGTGCATTGCATTGCATTGTCGACATCGTTGCCTTGCAAGTCGGGCCGCCACTTGGTCTGAGCAGTGCCCTTTTCTGCAGGAGGTATCTAGGAGCGCGGATCAGTGACGACATCCCGGACGTACGGAATATCCGCAGCTTGGTTAAGAATACAGCGCTCTAAAGTCAGGAGGGGCCGCAGCAGCCAGCGCAGGAGCTCTAAGTCTTACGTGAGATCAGGCCGTCTTACATATCTCAAGATTCCTGAGTAAGGTAGGGCAGAGGCACATGTGTGCCCTCTAGGCAGCACAGCAGCAGCAGCAGCCCCCAGAGCACCTGTGAGACGTAGAGTGACCTGCATGGAGCGGCAGATGGCAGCTCTTTGACAGCCCAAACCCTTCTCAGCAGCCCATATCTTCTGGTGTTATCACCAGCGCAGAAGCCCCAGGCCAGCTTGCAGCAGGACAGCATGAGCAGTGCACACATGAGAAAGCAAGAGCAGCAGAGACAACAGCGGCTACCATGCTCATCGCGAGCCCCAGCATTGTTGCTGGCCCTAGCAGCCCTACTTAGGTCAGCCTCAGGCGTGCCCCTGAGCGACTGGCATGACGGAATAGCCACCAACTATGGTGGCGCGCAGGATGGCATGAATCCCTACGACCCCAGCTTTGGCACGAAAGATGTGAGCACCAGTCTCCTGCCCCTGATTGCTCTCATCGGGCACCTGTGTGTGCAAGCATGAATGTTGTCTGGGCAGGAGGTGTAGCAGGGAAGCCCGCCTGCGCTTCTAGGATTTCTTTCACAAGCCATGCTGCTCTGATGATGCACTGCAAGTGCTGCGCTAGTCTGCAAGCCCCGATGCAGCATCAGCTGAGGGGTGTTTTAGCCCTGCAGCGCTTGGACCTTCTCTCATGACTGCTTGAATTTTATCGCAGGCTTCCTTTGACACAAGAGCATCGTGTGCAGGGGGCATGCGGATATGGCACAATCTCAAAGGACTCGTACCCCTACTGGAGTGTGGCAGCCCTCTCGCTGAGCAACTCGTTCTCAGTGGCTGGCCCGGCCAAGGCATGCGGAGAGTGCTTTGAGATTAAATGCGTAGACATTGGTGGACCCTTTGCGGTGAGCTTAGCCTGGCCGTAAAACACATCCCTAAGAATTACCCCTGCGGTATGTTGTGTGTTCAGCCTGCATCATGTTCCAGCAGTGAAGGGCTTGCATGGGTGTAGAGCTCTGGCATATAGCCAAATCCTCGCCCAGCTTTGTGTGAATGACAGTTGAGACCAATTCCATGCCGTCCTGAGTTGATGGCTTGAGGTAGAAGAGTGTCTCCTGAGGGGTGTGCAGCTAAGGTGCAAGGCAACCTGCAGAGATATCACCTGCTGTGCTGTTGCATTGCAGGGGCGGTGTAGTAAGGACTCAAACCAGAGGTCCGTAACAGTCACCATCACGGACACTTGCCCAGAGTGCGGCAGTGACCACATCGACATGCAGGCGCTCACCTTCAATAAGGTACCTCCTCTCTCTGCAGTGTGATTGAGCACTTCTGGGTCTGCTGCTGCTGGTGATAGCAGCAGCTCCTTGTACTCTCTCCGGGCTTGGGCTAACTGACGGCATCTCGGTCTGCATGCCTGCTGCAGCACAGGAGGCATGTAGACTGCAGCGTGCACTGGGGAGGACTGCAGCTTCTGACACCTGCTGCAGATACCTATGATAGTGGTGACGGGACAACAGAGGGCATGGTCTCTGACAGCTAAGCTCATGTGCAGATCGCCCCCATGGAGGTTGGCCGGATAAATATCCAGTACAGGCGGACGGAGTGCACGCCGCCAGAGCCCCTAAATGTAGATATCAACCACAATTTTGGCCCCGGCGCCTGGCTCAGAATCGTTGTCTCGGTGAGGCTCATTGCTGCACACTGTTGCGGCCTCACAATGTGATTGAGCATGTGTGCCCATCACCTCTGAGGATATCATGGGTCATATCAGCAGCCCTGTAAGCATTGTCAGCTAGAGCTAGTATCCCGTGGCCTTGGTTTACAGTCTGCCAGGCCCTGCATCTTAGTGGTCCTGGAACGAAACGTGCATCAGCCAGAGAGGCGCACAGTCCTGGGCTTCCAAGGCTGTCTTAGGGGATATCATGGCAGGCAGCGCCATTGACTTGTGTATGTTGTGCATGCAGAAAGCTGCGGGCTACGGCTCGATCAAGCTGGTGCAGATGAAGGGGGCTGACAGCGACTGGATGGGCATGACCAACAAGTATGGGGAGGCCTGGGAGGTGCCCGTCACGCCCAAGCTGCCCTGGGACTTCCGCATCGTCAGCGATGACGGGCAGGAGGTCAGCCACCTCCTCCCCACAGCCATGTGCTGTAGCCTGTCATGTGGCTGCTGCAAGTGACAGAGGACAAGCCTGTGCTAAAGGGACTTTTGACAGCAGAAGGAGTGGCCTGTGAGCCAGTCCACATGATGGGGCATGTGGAGCCCTGTGAATAGCAGATGGCAAGGCACATGCAGCTGCTCATACATCTGGCCAGGGATAGTCAGGGCTACTGCAGACGGAGATGTGATACAGAGCGCTGGCACTATTTTGTCGCAGGTGACGGCTCTGGGGCTCATAAATGCAGCTGGAAAGACTGGTGCCATCCCCACAGGAGTGCAGTTCGCCCTGAAGGGCATGTCAGCTCCCACGGTGAGATTTCCGTGCCTTGTGAGGGGTGTGCATGCTCTGCCAGCCCTTCATGCGCGCCTAATTAGCGCAGCATGACCCTGCAGGGACCATCCTTGCCAAAGGGCACTTTCAGGCATGCTTGCATGAAGCAGCTCGGGGGTGTGGCCCCTTGAACAAGCTTTGTGCTGATGCATAGTGAGGCGGATGCGCAAGTGCAGAATGCTGTGCAATTTACAGGTGTCCAACGGAGGCGGCTCATCCGGATCGTCTAGCTCAGCTCCTGCCTCGTCACCAGGATCATCACCCAGAGGTACGAACATCCTCCTTGTTCCCCAAATTGACCTGCTCACGTGAAGCATGTGCCTCACGCCTGGAGGTGAGGCACCAGTCTTCTGGTTTGACAGGCAAGGCACTGAAAGATGCGACCTGGTGTCCATGCCCCTGGACAGGGCCTGTAGGTCATTGTGAGATATGAGGCAAAGGTTGTCCTTTGAGACAGCCACTTACCTGCTTACCTTTGTAAGAGCTGCTCGTCAAGGTGCAGGGCAGTGGGGCTGGGATTGAGATGTATCAGGGGTCTAAGGCATGCTCCACATTGCAGGCTCGCCAAGCCCTGCAGGGAGCGCATCTAGCAGCGGGAAATGTCCCTGCTCTGACCAATCGCCGGACACAACTTACTCCTGCGACCAGCAGAAGAAGTACGGCAAGTGTGACAGCAGCTGGATGAGCATCGTCTCCCCGCAGTACCCCAACGCCTTCTGCGCGAAGACGTGCGGCCGGTGCCCCTCCAGCTGCTCCGCCTGATCTGGCAGGCCCGCTGAGGTGGCAGCCATGTCAGCGCTTGTCGCGCCCTTGTGGCGCATTCCTGCTTCTGTAAGAGCGGCTGTGCGTCCCTCCAATGGCCTGCTAGGCTATGAGGGATGCACTGCAGCAGCAGGCTTTCTCCTAGGTAGAGGGGTTTCCTGGGGCATCACTCAGCTTTGGAGGGCAAATTCCCCCAGTGTATATAGTTTCTGGACGGCGCAGTTCAGCAAAGGCTTGCATCCGCGGTTGAGTCAGCTACACGAAATGTAATGCAATACCCCTGATTCTCTTGATGCAAGCCGATTAGCTGGTCCTGGGTCGTCCAAGGTGTATCCAATGTCAAGACAGGTGGAAAGCATGGAAAGCAGGGGGTATTATTTCCACATCAAGCAGCTTTGAATGCCACTTGAGGGCGCACTGCAGCCGAGCTTCTTACAGCAGCTCATGGCCTCAACTCAAGACCTTGATAGGCCGGGCTACGACTATGGGCAGGGCTTACGTTGCGCAGGCTTTGCGCAGCCTGGCTCATGCACCATAGCGGCCTCCAATTTTTTGAACACCCTGCGGCTGCGTGAGTGGACCAGACAGGGTGAAGCTGTAGGACCTCTGCCGGCAGCAAGGGTCCGTCTGAGAGGTTGGGATCACTTTGACCGAAGGAGTCCAGCAGAGCGTTGAACCAAAATCAGGCAGCCATGGCTGCGCGGTGACGCAAGAACCCTCGCCTGGCTTTAGGCATACCTTGAGGGTATCCTACGCAGAATTTTGGAAAAGGCAGCCCCTTCAGAACGCTGCTGCACCTGACTCACGCTTGCCGCCACGCACCTCACATGGCTGGCACTAGAAGGGTGAGACCCTAGGGGGACGTGTAGGCCTGTCTAGGCATCATGTACATGGACTGAATGCGGCCTCTCCCTTGCAGCCTGAGCGGTGAAAGGCTGCTGCTCCAGATTAGGGGCTGTGTTGCCACAGGCACTCCGGCAGCATTCTGTCAAGGAACCCTCCCATCGGCCATTCCGCACGCAACACCGCCTTGGCAGCACGTTTGCCTTGTTTCCCGCTAGAAACCTGTACCCGAACAGCAGCATTGTCATCACGTCTTTGTGAGAGCCCATACTCCACTCATTACGTTGAGCTTTGGAGCAGTACTGTGCTGGTATCAACCTCCACGCATGGGATGCTAGAGTCCCCGCCTGGCCATCTGCAGATCGCATGTATAGGTGTTGCTTTTGCTGTATAAGGATTTGAGGCCTGACTCCACAAGCATGGCGGGTAGAGTGCTGCCGCTCCTAATCAGACCTTCTGGTACCTGCCGTGAAGCCAGTCCATGGAAAGTGTCTAGACCTCAATGATTCACTTTCCTATAGACCTCACGATGGCATGGCTATACATGTGTAGGACAGATTCCCCAGATAGAAGGTCTTGGTCAGAACACGAGATGATGAGATCAGAGTCCTCGAAGTCTACAAGTGGTCTGGCTAGCCGGTCACACCCGACATGTGAGTTCAGAAGAAGGGTCTAGACTCAGTTATTTGCGCATTATGGAGCGGACGTCTAGTGACATCAGAGGGAGTAACGAGGTATTTGATTTGGTGCTGAGATTGTAAGGTGGTGTTCCAAACTTTCTTCCGCCCACAAAGATGTCAACTTATCATGCATATGGAATACAACGCTAAGGTGCCACCGTGTGCGCTGATAAAGCAGTGCCCTTGTCCTTCAAGGTCCTCTTTCTGCCTCTCAACAGAGCTGTATATATTGGACTACCTTCATGCCCCTGTTTCCCATCGTCATAGTAGTGAAGTACAGGCACCTGTGTATGCGTATCGGCAAGATCTTACAGGTCTGACCCAAGCACTTCGAGAGCATGTTCATTGCTGCCAGCCCAAGCCTACTTCCTTGGGCTGACATTGCTCCAGGGCTGTGTCCTAAGACAGCCATATGGGCGGCATGATCATCCCATGGGAAGTAGTGTCTTGCTCAGGGACTGCTTATGCAATTGATGGCATGCCCACTGTTGCCCGTCTAGCCAGGCCACATGCCTGCTGTGCGCTTACACCATTGCGTCTGAAACTCTTGGGCCTAATGTTCTGCATTGGCGGTTGAGCTCATGTTGTAGACTCATGCCCCACCGCTAGTGCCAGGTGACCCAGATGCTCTGCTCAGCGCCTACTTTGCCTCGGGGGCATTCTCCTTGAGGGACTTGGGCAGCTTGATGATTTTGCCGATGGCGATAGTGCGCCCCTCATCCCGCAGCGTGAAGCGCCCCAGCTGCGGCACCACGTCGAACAGCTCGGCGCAGATCTGCTTCTCGACCTCGATCCTGGCGATGACCACCGTCCCGCTCTTGACGAACTTGGCCTGCACATCAGCAGCATCGTGACGCACTGTGATGACCTGCTTGAATTCCATGCGCAGCTTAGCTCAGCGGGGTTGTCCTCAGTCAACTGTAGCTATTCCAGTGCAGCTTTCTAGCTCTGTGTGGCGGTGGGAAGAGTCCTTCAGCTTCTCCTGCAATGAGCACTGTCCTGCCCCTCACCATTGCAGCTTGCAGAGAATTATGTCATTGATGCCTTGCGTTTGTCTGCGACTCACAACTCCTGAGCATCTCACAAGAAAAAACATCCTGCTCATGAGAGGCATCTCCTGCAGGAGGCTTGGCCTGTACAGTAGTCCAGGCCAGCTCCGATATGAAGGGAGCCACAACACACTTGGGGTGCCTCCATAGTCTGCGCATTGCCTCTCAACGGGGGGTGCAGCCACATCAGGCACAGTTAATGAGGCAGCTTGGCTCAGGGAGGGTGACAGACGCACCCTGGTCTTCTCCTTGGTCTTTGTGTTGACCTGGGCGAGCAGCCGGGTGATCTCGCACTCCTCCACCAGGGAGTGCAGGTGCAGGATGGCCTTGTATCCGGCCGTGAAGATGGCCTTGTGCTCCAGCAGGTCCAGGATCTGCAGCTGCGCGTCAAAGTAGGTCACGCAGGGCACCTGCGCGCAGAACAAGATTCAGGCTTGACCTGGAGATTGGAGATCCCGCAGGGCACCTATGCGAGGGTAAGCAATGCCAGACGAGTCTGCTCGGCACACAGGAATTTCCTCTGCGCTCCCAGTCTACAGACACCTCTGAACATTGGCTGTCACACTACCGCCCCTGCAGCACTCTCTGCCCGCTGGGTTTTGATAGAGAGTCAGCAACAGATCCCGGACCTCAAGCCCTGCACTCTACTTGACTGCCCCAGACAGGTAAAGCCAAAGGCACCCTGCTCGGAATTTTTCCCGGACGTGCATTGTCCATGCACTTTCCCTGTCATCCAATGTCCCTCAAGCAGCAGCATTTGGTCAGTGGAGAACTCACCGGGCAGTTCCTGGAGCAGATGACAAAGCCGGCCTGGATGTCCTCCTCGTCCACCCCGCTGAGGCGCAGGCGCAGATTCTCTCCCCCGCGCGCAGCCACCACCTCGTTCTCGTCCCGGTAGATCGAGGTGACCGTCACAGGCGCCCTGCATGCCACTCCAAAACTCAACAAGGCAAGCCAGAGGTGGGGACTGGGGACTGACAGCCCAGCTCAACACAGAGCCAGGCCCCAGCAGAGCACCTTAGGTGCCAAGGAATAATAGAATAATGTTGGGTGGTCGAGGTGCATTGCCGCTGTACCAAAACAGTTCCCATCAGTGTACCTCTGACCAATGACAACCCTGCTGCTTCATTGCGACGTCATGAAAACATCTCTTCGCACACTCTGATGACACTTCTTGGCATCTGTACCGATCGGTATCCTCTCAGGCATGCCCCCGCACAGACATAGGGAAAAGCGCGAGTGGCGGGCGCACTTGTTGGGCATGACGTAGAGGCGGTCGTTCTTGCGCACGAGGCCGGCCTCGCTCTTGCCCATGGCGATGGTGCCCATGTCCTTGAACCTGTCGATGACCGACATCCTGAACGGCGCCAGGGGGTCCCGCGACAGCGGCTCCACGTCATCCAGCACCTTGAACAGCGTCCCGCCCTGCACGTCCTACAAAAATGAGTATTTGTTATCAACCAAAGCCCTGGACATGCCTGGGGGTCCCAGCATGTCAGTGTGCTGTAACTCCCCGCTGCATGAAACATAATCTCGGCCATCTGTTGATGACCAATATCCTGAACGGCGCGAGAGGGCCCCGCGACAGTGGCTCCACATCATCCAGCACCTTGAACAGCGAGCCCCCCTGCAAACTCTATCATGTTGCATGAGCGCACTCCCAAAGCTAGACAAGATGCCTGTTCGCTGCACGCTGCCCTTGAAAGAGGAGGCTTGGTCCATGGGCAGGCACCCATGCTCTTTGACCTTGAGTCACAAGAGCTATTAAATTTGGAGCATCGTGTAGGGCTCGCATAGCAGGGGACGGCAGAAACACCAGGTTTCAAGTTTCCATCATCGAAGAGGCATGTGACACAGCAGGCCCGGAGAGGATGCAATACGCACCGAGTACCAAGGGCATGCGGACTTGGGCACGGGGTCCTTGATATTGTGCCCAAGGAGCCCGGACATGGGCAGGAAGTGGATGTCCTTCTTGGGGTTGTACCCGCAGCTTCTCAGGAAGGGCGTCAGCTTCGTCACGATTTCGTCGTAGCGCTCCTCGGACCATGTACCGTCCTCGTTCAGGATTGAGGGATCGTCCATCTTGTTGACCTGCAATATTCTGGACTACTCAATATCTCTTGATGCTCACAAATATCAGCTCTGATGGACAACAGCAGCATAATATCTGACGCATGCAGAGAGCAAGATTCAGAGGCTACATGACCAGATTACGCTTTCATGTCTCCAATGCCTCAATGCCTGGAGAAAGCGACATGCAACATGTTAAGAAATCTGTTATGCAGAGCATCTCAGGGTATCTATGCTTTTACTGCTGCAGCAGGCAACAGACAGGGAGTCACAGCTGTACCGTCACTATGAGCTTGGCCACGCCCAGGGTCTTTGCCAGCTGTGCATGCTCTCGCGTCTGCCCACCACGCTCAAATCCAGCCTCAAACTCAGCCTGCAGCAGGCCGTGCAAAGCTTCAGGCCAATGTCACACTGACTGCGACAGAGAGAGCACTAAGAAATTGGCAGCTTTCTTGTGTATGGTTCACACTTGCGCAAGAGGGGTGCAGCCAGTCAGATTACAAGAGCACTGAAGGCCCTGGCCAGAAGCTGCTCGTAGGAAAACCCCAAGCATGCGCTGACACCGACTGGTGTCTGCTGTTCTATGCCAGCCCTGCGGCGCCCACCTTTCTGGCAGAGACCACCAGCACGCCCACATCGGCCTGGGAGGCCCCCGAGATCATGTTGGGCACGTAGTTCTTGTGCCCGGGCGCGTCCAGGATGGTGTAGCGCTTCTTGTCGGTCGTGAACAGGGCGCGCCCCACCTCCACCGTCTTCCCCTTAGCGCGCTCCTCCTCGTTGGTGTCCATGATGTACGCCATGTACCAGGACTCCCTGTTCTTGTCCTTGGCCTCCCTGCATGTGCCATGTCAGCTGATTAGGCAACCTGATCACATGCATCAGCATTCAGCTGGACGTTGAGGCATTTGGATACCATCTGACAGCCAGTTGCCAGGCAGTGGCAATTCCATAAGCCAGATCAGGAATATTGCTCAAGCGCAAAACACCATCCAAGGCAGGCAGCTACCATGGTTTCAACTTGAGGGTGTTCAACGCCGTGCAAAGTGTGGCCATGGCTGAGGCCTTCAGGAAAGACCTACCTCTCGTATTTCTGGATCGTCCGCTCATCCACGCCGCCCTGCAGCAGAGTGTAGTGTCAACAGCAGTCTGCAGGACCTTGCATGACACATGATGCCTCCAGAGGGTCGCTCTGTGGAATCTAGATGCTTGATGGTCAAAGAGTGATTGGTAGGTCATGGCTTACCGTGAGGTACAGGATTTGACCACCAGTGGTTGACTTTCCAGCGTCCACGTGCCCTATGAAGACAATGTTCAGATGTTCCCTGCACAACCCATTACATGGACTTAAGCTCATGATACAGGCTCAACACCTCAAGCCATGATACAGCATCCACCCAAAGGCTAGGCTTGGGCACTCATGGACAGCTGCCAATGTACACGAAGCCATGCCTTGGTACCCTGAGACGAGTGCCATTGTTGCGGCCAGACTGAAAGCTCAAAAGATCGTTCATTGAAAAATGAAAGATCCACATGAAAGATGTGCACCTGTCATCAGCCTTCTGCAGCTCTGCGTGTATTCGCTGCAGCTCCTTGTTCCGTGCTTCCTGGTCCTCATTGTCCTCCTCCTCTGACTCAGGCTGCGCAGGTCCGCCTCCACTACACACACAGGAAATCCTCTCATTACATGCATATGGCTGAGCAGGACCAGAGGATGTGTGTTGCTGTGATTGAGGACTTTTATGGGGGAGCGAGATGCTGCCAGGCTGTAGCATTCATGCACACAGTGGGTGGGTTCTGAGTGTGCAATCCTATATATAGATGTCTATGAGTCGCGGCGACGAGTTGACATGACAATCTGCAGCTGCCATGATGTAAGTGAAACCTCCTATGATACTGAGTAAGCAGTGAAGGCTTCCATTGGCATGCAGCTGATCTGCAAAGCTTGGCAGCATACGCAGTCCAGGGTGCATACCTGTCCTTTTCTGGCGATGTGCTAGAGCTCTGGGCAGGCGGGGTAGGCTCAGCAGCCTCAGCAGGCTCTGGGGCTCCTGAAGAGATGTGCATGTCTTGCACAGCATCAGCTGCACTGGCTACAGGATCGCCTGCATGGTGCAGAGACTTGGTTGCATGCAGGTGTTGTCATGAAGGACCTCAGGCCATCATTTTCCACCAAAGAGAGAAGCCTCGCGCTGGGACTTTGATTTGAGTGATGATGAGCGCGTCTGCAACAGCCGGTTGTATATGTTCGGGGCTTCGATGCGCACCTGATGGGCCTGCAGTACTATGGGGCACTGCAGCTGGCTCATCCTCGTCCATGGGAGCAATGCCGTTGGGGATAGCATTGTGAGACGCTGACGGTGCTGCATCGCTGTTTTCGTGGGGTGTGGGCTGCACCGGAGCTGCCGGAATGTGGTTAGCTGCACTTGCTGGAGGTGGAGGGGGAGATGCGAAGTTCGGCGCAAAGGTCGAAGCCCCGGGATTGAAGCTGAATGTGGAGGCATTCGGATTCAAGCCTCCACTTCTGGGTGCGGGAGCCGGCTGCTCAGAGGGCAGCAGCTCGTCATTGTCTTCCCAGCTCATAGTAATAAGTGCTCAAGTCACTCTACAATGTCGGGCTCAGCTCTACGATTGTGTCAAGCTGACAGCCTCCAACACAAAGAGAGTGCAGGATGCAGTGTGCTGAATACTCTGCGGTGAGTTGCATTCAACAATCCAAGAGGAAGCGGCTCCACACCAAAAGTGGCAACCATGACTGACTACACTGTCAATGTTTCCCAGAGACAGATACAAGCGCATCTCTGACTGAGACTGCGATAAATAGCACAATCAATACAGAAGGCTCGCGATATAGCTGGGCTATTCACCTAGCGCTGTCAGATCAGACTTCGATCAATAGGCAGTGCTGAGTAAAACCATCGTGATTGGCTGAGCTCAGTCACTTCAGAGCAATCAGAAATAGGCAAAGCTTTTGTGATACCTGCGAGGGCAGCCACTCGGGCAGCGTGCACTCGGTAGGCCAGACATGGCAGACGTTGCCAGGGGTCCAGTCTCAGTAGCATTTGTTCCCCCAGAATCAACACTGCCTCCAGAGATAGAGATAGACAGAGAAAAGGTGAGGGCAGCAGCTTTTCTGATGTACAGCTTTTGTGATGGCAGACCGCTGTGATGACTGTGTCGAGAGTCTGCTTCCTGTGCAGGTGTGCCCCATGCTCATCAGAGTCTTTCCTCAGGTAGGTCTTCGCCCTTTCGAACCTCGAAGTCCCCTCTCTCTGAAGCAGAGCAGCCTATTTAGTGCGGTGAGGTAACCGCATGTTGTCTGTAACTGAAGGCTGAGTTTGATGGACCTCTTTTGCATGCTGCAGTACGGCGGGCATCATCGTCTCGACGTCTATGCACGGAGAGGGCAAGAGCCAAAGGATGAGGTTAGCATAAACACTGACCTAGTGTGGCAGCACTGGTCCTGTTGTGTAATGCCAAGCTGTCTTCAGATATATGCTTCTCAGGAAGCCGAGCTGCGCCAGAGTCTGGGCAGTGATGCGACTGCAGAGCAACTCATAGTTGAGCAGTACAAGTGCATACATGACCCATGGTACCTCACAGAGCCTCTGCTTGGCAATGCTCAGGGTTTGAGATACACGTCATGGTGTGCCGATGTCAGCACAGATGGGTTATCAACTTGATGTTACTGTGTAGGTGCAAATATACACCTGGCCTGATGCCACTCTGCGGGAGCTCACAGATCTGGTGAAGGAGGTGCAGCCGGCAGCACGAAGAACCACAGCAAGGCTTGAGTTTGCGCTGATCTACCCGGATAAGAAGGGGCGGAATGTGCTGCGGGTCATTGGAGGCACCCACTCGACGCGCCCAGGGCCTGATGACATCAAGACCCTGAAGCAGCTCAACTTCCAGGTATGATGGCTCGTATGACACTCTTGCAGCGCTCTTGCTTCTACACAACCAGGTAGCAGAGTACTGTTGATTGGGCTCTGCCAAAGCAGCTCTGTCCTTTGGACGCAATTCTTGATTTCTGGGAAGCTCTGTTCTTGGTGCTGTATCGCCATATATCGCGCACTGAAACTAGCATTGTGCGCTGCAGACTGGAGACTTTCTGGATGTGGCGATCTTCTGACAGGGCTATGCCTTAAGCTGGGAGTCAGGAAGGAGAGTGGCCAGAACGCTCATGCAAGCTTCTCTTCATGGTATCACTGCAGCAGTTGATCATAAAGGCTTGATGTTGGTGGCACAGATCACCGACCCAGGGTGTGAAATGCCCATGCTACTACTTGCATCCTAGGCTCCAGTGTATCCGCATGGACAGAGGTGGCCATAAGCAGCACTTGCTTTTGCCAAGGCCCAAAAGAGTTGAGGGAAGGCATCATCCTTGCCACATCCTTCAGGGATGTGTAGAGGGAAATGCCAGTGCTGACAGCAACTGTAAGGACAGGCAGCTGATGTGCAGAATTAGGTCTGCATTTGTACTTGCAAACAGTGGAATGGGACATCTTATACAGGAGCTTTCGTCCTTTCAAGGTCTGCTGGTACACCGCTCAGCCAATTGTCAGAGAGGCTTGTGAGACGTCAATGCCATGATGTGCTGCAGACTGACCTTAGCCGCTCGCGCATTTCAGCATTTGTCTTGCCTTGTATCGAATAGCTCACTGGGACACTGTCGGGCAATCTGGGCAGGTCCCTTTGGGCCGCAGCTGACTCCGATAGTGGTCTCGGTGATAATCTTCTCACTCCCCTTCATACTTCCAATAGATCTCAGACTATGTGAACACTTCTTGCTACTAAACTCTGATCACGCACCGGCCAGACAGTTGCCTGGGACAGCAACACGATCCATTTTCCGACATAGGAGCAGATATCCGGCAGCCTGTGAGGCAACGTAACGGAACTTCCAGTTGATAGGAGCTTGAAATACTATAGCACATTGTTGCAGCCGATATGCTCTGCAGTCTGGCCCTGTAGGCCTGAATGGAAGAGCAGATCGAACGATCTGAGCACTAGTATACGGCCAGTCTTGGCGTAACAGGCAACAGAAGCCTTGCTTGTACTCTAGTCGCACTATAAACATGCCAAAGGACGACTTTGCTGGTCTCCTCCCCGAAAATTTCGAGGAATTTCGATCATTGGAGTTTTGGGAGGGCTTCTTCAAGGCAAGAGGGAGCAAGGTAAATCTTTTGTTTGGGCTTGGGCTTCATCTCGATGCATATGTGGTCCTCGAGAGCACATCTGTCCTCCCTACAATGCTCCAGCCGGTCTAGTGCCCCAATGTGACCACATGCAGTGGGCTGTGCAGGCGTTTGAGTGGTATGGCGAATGGAAGCAGCTAAAGCCCTTGGTCCTTCCTGTTTTGAAGGGCCATAATGACATCCTTGTCCTTGGATGCGGCAACTCTGACCTGTCTGCAGACATGTGAGACCTCCCTTCATATCTTGCCTGTCTCTCAGGTCCGTGCTGCACTCAGGAAACTGATGACGTCACGTCAGCATTAGTGAAGCCTCTTCTGGCTATCTGTGTTCAGCCTTGATACTGGCTGTGTCGAGTGCCATTACAGGCAGAATTGCAAAGAGATTGGGAAGATTTGATGCTATACGTCTGCGCTTCAGGTATGATGACGGCTGCACAGGGATCACCAACATTGACTTCTCCAAGGGAGTGATCAAGGAGATGATGCTGAAGAACCTGCGCAAGCGGCCGCGCATGAAGTGGCAGGTCATGGACATGACAGAGACCAAGGCGAGAGTCTTGACACACTGCAAAAGTCGTGCATCCCTGCTGGGACGATTGTAACAGAGCCGTTACCATAGCCCGAGACTATAGATTTACCACCAGACCTTTCCAGCATCTTGGGAGGATCAGATGTGAGCGTAAACATTTTTGATTTCATCACTTATTTCAGGGGCGATACTGGCTTGCTAAGGGGAGTAGAGACGCACCTTTCGAGCCATGTGACAAGCCCCCTGCGTCCCACAGATTCATGGCACCCTGCAGTTTCCGGATGGCAGTTTCTCGGCGGCTGTAGACAAGGGCGGCCTGGATGCGCTGATGGGCGAGGACACAGAAGGCTCAGAAGCAGCGGGGGCAAAGTTCCTGGCAGAGGTCGCTCGCCTGCTGAAGCCGCGGAGCGGCTCGGTGTACGTCTGCGTCACCCTAGCGCAGGCGCATGTCCTAAGTAGGCCCCTGCAATCAGGCTTACAGCCCTACACCCTTCAGTCATGTAGCGTTTCACATTCTGCTCTGCACCGCCCTCCAGGCAGGGCAAGCATTCTAATGGATCCCTTGCAAGTCTAGAAAACCAGGAGTCTCTGCTACAGTTCTCGCAATTCCTTGATCATCAGGGGCATGGAGGATATGCACATAGCTATACATGACCAGACTGACATGACAGGTATGGAGAGCGTGTCATGAGAAGGTACTTGACTGCGCAGGAAAGCTGCTGGCGGCCTTCAGCGGGCCATGGCATGTGAAGCTTCAGCGGCTGCCGCCTACCCCAGACATGGCGGGTGCTGCACTGCAGCCTATTCTGGTCACGGTGCAGAGGGCTGACTTGGCACATGCTGACGAGCTGGCGCCTGTAGAGCTGTGCTTCAGAGAGGACCCGTCTGCACCCAACGCAGAGCAGCTGCAAGACATCTGCCAGGTTTGTGTCACTTTTGCCATTGCTCCCATTGCATAGCATGGTGTTTTGATCTCGAGGCCTGTGTCTACAGACAGCAGCGTTTCCAAGGCATACCTGCCTGTGACATTATGCGCCTGTCTACAGCGTCAACTTTGAGACGCGTCCTGCACTCCGTCCAGTCTCTCAGCTGCCTAAGGGTGCAGGTTGTGCGGGATGACAGCCAGATGAGGCAACACGCCAGGGTGCAAGATGAGGCTGACCCATTCGCCAGATCACACCCAGGCCGTCGGCTCTTCTTGCCTTCCCTCTCGCCAGAAGGCGCAGACCGCACAAATGGTCAGCTTCCTTTCACATGTGAAATTTACTGTTACCGTGTTGAATCTATGGCTTGATTTAGTCAGCAGGGTACTGTAGCTTGAGGCGCCTTAGGGCTGGTGCTCTTTCTGTTGACTGGCTTGCTCTGCTCAAGGTGATACCTCTAAGAGCACAGCCCCATGCGAGTCTGAAGCCACAGCACCCTGTCAACGTTTGCAGAAATACAGCACTTTTGCCCATAGCAGGCTTACATTGGCAGAAAGCGGCTATGCAGCCCATGGTGCTGCATGTGCAGGGGAGGCACATTCAAATGGGGAGGCTAGCAGCAGCGGCAGGGTGAACCCCTTGGATGTACCCCTGGGTGGCGGCAAGTCCAGGTATACCGCAGTTGTGCTGGATTCTGAGGGGCCATCAGCAGATGGAGCTCTAAGGGAATGCTGTGTCTTTGTGGTTCCCCAGGTAAGGCCCTCTCGTGTAATGTCGCGGACAACGCACTCACTCGTGCCCCCTTCCTTACTCCATTGCCATTGTGTGTGCCATGCTGCCGTGTTGGAGAAGGCAAATGTAGCCTGAGGCAGGTCCTATGGATGACTCAAACCCTCATCTGATCTTCATGCTGGCTGTAGATGAACGGTTCTGCTTCACGCATTCCGCATGATTTCCAATCTACACTATTGCGTGGGCTCTGCTTTGCAGGGGCGGGAATCGGAGTGGTTGTTTGCCCACCCAGAGGGGCAGTGGGCAGTGGCCAGAGACTGCTTGGCCAAGCGCGTCATTCTGGTTGTTCTGAACCGCGGCCATGAGTTCACTGCCTCCAAGAGCGTCCAGGCAGAGCTGTCACCTCTGGTATGCTCCCCTTGCACATGCCTGCTTCTGCATGAAATATGCTGTCTTGGGGTCATGACACGAGCAAAGCTCTTATGAGACAGTTATTTCAGCTATCGTAGAAACCAAGAGGTCAGGAGATGGCCAGTTCCTAGCTGCTTAGCATGGATGAAATATTATAACACTTACCACAGATTCTAGGCATGCCTCGTCTCTGGTGATGCTTCTACTTAAGAAGCCGCAATGTAAGATACTGTGTTGACAGCATGCTGCTATGCTGCCAGGTCAAGCATCTAGCGCCACTGCATGTGAGGGAGGTGGAGAAGGCAGTGCCTATTCTGACAACAGAGGAGGGCATCGGCGAGCGCCACATTCGAGAGGATGTCACCTCGCCAATCAGCGGGTGAGCGCAGACCAGTTCCCTGCATTTCTGCTTGATGCCCAGATGACTCTGCCCTGCATGAGCTTCCTGCACACCTCAGAAGCAAACGGTATTCCTGACAGGTGCAGGAAGATGTACACATGCCACGCAAGTCACCTTGATGTTCATGGAGAAGGCCTGTCAGATCTGCTGAAGCGGGCTTGCCAGTGTTTCCTGCATGTGACTAAGGAAGCACCTTGTTGCTGCAGGCGTATAGTTGTGGAGGACACAAGGGTTCCCCACCCGGAGGGGGGACCTGATGACCTGCACTGGGTCCGTAGGATGGTGTTCCTGTCCACCCGCGGCCTCACTCAGTCTGAGGCGTACCTAGCGCATAGGCAGCCAGAGGCAAGCGATCCGCAGGTGCATGACCTCTCAGCATGTCACCATAACAAGCATTTTATGCTTGAGGAGCGCCGTCTGCACTGCATGTCGAGTCCTGTGTTCACATGAGACCTGAGCATGTGAGAAGTGCTCAAGGTAGTCAAGCTCTGGTCGAGCATGCTGCACTAATGACAAAGGGCGCGTTACTGATGCCTCACGTGTGTCGACAGGCCAAATCAGGCTCCGCGAAGAAGGCACGCAGGAAAGCAGCCAAGGGGAAGGACATGGACATGGTGCCGCACTACAGCGTCCTGGCATGCGAGTATCACGTCTCCATTGTAGCGGGCCTGTCCCTCATAGGTGTGTCTCGCACCATCCCTGCTGAGTACTTTACCGGTATTGATCTGTGAGGCTTTGCATGCTGCAAGCAGATTTGCAACATCAGCCGAAATGGAATGCAGCTGTTGCTCATCATGGTCATACAATAATGACCTGCTGCTCTGAAAGGCTACACTGAGAATCAATTTGAAGATTGCACAGTCCACATGCAACAACAGTGTGGCATCTCTTGTTGTAGGAGATGCTCTGGCAAAGCAGAGAAGGGCGGGCAAAGGCCAGGGCGAGGTTCTGGTAATAGGCTTGGGCGGAGGTAGCCTGCCGATCTACCTGCATGAGGTCTTCAGCTTCAATGTGGAGTGCGTGGATCTGGATGAGACAGTCATCAGGCTGGCCAAGACCCACTTTGGCTTCCAGGAAAGCAGCGAGACGCCCAAGCTTCAGGTCTGTCCCACCACAGTTGGATGGTATCATTTGTTCAGATCCTGTCAGGAGCGTTGCTATGTGTCTCAGGCTCCGCTAGTGTGTGATGGCCAGTCTTTGGCAAGGGCTGGACGCATGCAGCACCCCAACATCAGCCATTCTGGCACATGGGATTGGGCATTGGGCTCCTTTGATGCGCACCTGCTGATGTCTCTGGACTGCTACAGCACGCATGATACTGACCCATTTTGCCTCATCACCTTGCAGCAAGAAAATTCATGAACAGGCAAATGCCTATGAGTGATGGCCTTCTGTGCAGGCAAGAGTAGGTGATGGCTTGGAAGCAGTGGCGCAGCGGGCGAGCCAGCAGGAAGCAGGGTTGGATATTCTGATTGTGGATGCCAGCGGGGGCGATCCTAGTCAGGCCATGACCTGTCCCCCGGCGGCGTTCCTGGAGCGCCAGTTCCTGCAGGACGCGCACAGGAGCCTCGCCCAGGAAGGGCTGCTGGTCATGAACTGCGTCTGCCGCTCGCAGCCTGTCTTCGACTCGGCCGTTGCGGCCTTGCAGGTGAATGCTGCTTTCACCCAATCTACCCTCCCATGCAGCTGCACTGCGCGACGGCTGCAGGGGTATTCGCCAACCGAAAGAATTGTCAGGGGATGTGATACCAATCAAGCTGGTCTGAGCCGAGTTGACTCCCATTGGTTCTGAGTGGTGAGAGAAGTGTGCTGCGGATCAGGCTTAGCAAGATTCCCAACAAGCTCTGAAAGTGCCAAAGATTGAGAAATTCCACATCCTCACATGCAATGCCTGACTCATGTATGCATGCTGGTGCAGGCCGTCTTCACAGACGTGTACCAGCTGGATGCAGAGGGGGACGTCAACAGAGTCATTTTCGCATCCAAACAGCACCTGGAGGGCGCTCCGCAGCTGGATGGCACCGCTAGCTCGGCAGTCAGGGCGTGCTCGAGGCTAGCCGCTCTCACAAAGGTAGCAGATGCGCACGCAACGCCGAGCAACATACCTGTGGATGACCCCTTAGTGACGCAGCTCACAAGACTCAGGCTGCTAGATCACGTACATAGAAGTGCTCAAGCCGAGTGATGTGCTTGCTTGCTGAGCTATGACAACAGGCGGCAGGTATTGAGCTTTCCTGTCAGGCGGTAGCTGGCTCCTCCTGCACGCGGCAGTTTTAGGCAGCATGTGCGTGCACTGCACTGCACCTTCTGTGACAGAAGGGCCCTACCTGCAACATGGTCCTCTTGCAGCTGTGTGTGGATGTGTGTCTGGCTGTTGTAAATACTTACGATAAGATGTTTAGAGTACTATACATGCTGCAATCAATCCGCCCTGTATGTAGACCATAATGGAGATCTGCAGGAAGGCTGCAATAATCAACCAATATTGCAGTGCAATCTATTGCAGCGGACTCTGACATGATTTCATGAGTGCACTTCCAATGGGGATGTGCATCAGCCTGCGAGTACTGTGCTGCCTATCGCATCATCCTCATAGAATGCCCTCCAAGCCAGAGGCCAGCTGCAGGTTCAGATTTGCATGGGGCAGTGCCTGATCAGGACTGCCAGCACAGCACTGAGAAACAGCAAGGACCATGAGCTAGGACTCTGTGTACTCAGGGACCGACGGGCCAATCGTATCCCCTCTACAGGCCTTTCTTATTAGTATCAGCGATGCTGAGGACAAGATTGGGCCGATGCTCGCTTGGCACTCAGCACTCATTATGTACACCAGGGCAGCCTGCATCATATTGGGGAGAGCACCTGAGCCATATGTAGCGTGCTGAACTAGAACTCAGTGGAACGCATAGGAATGGACAGCGACTATGAGTACGACTACAGTGATGATGGCTTCCCAGAGTCAGACGAGGACATGGCTTCTGGGGACGACTACCAATTTGACAACCAAGCAGAGCCGCAAAGTTCTTCCAAAAAGGTTTGTCAACGAGACTCATTAATGCCTAGGTTGTTGAGACCATGAAGCATGGCTGCCCGTGTCTAGCGAATGAGGGTACAAGTAAGTGACAGAGTTGGCACTGACCTGCAGGCCCCCTACCTAGTATACAACGAAACAGAGCTCCGAGAAAGGCAGCAAACATCTGTGGATGACGTCGCCGGCGTGCTCTCCGTGGACAAAGGCGACGTTTTCAGGGTGCTCCGGGAATACAAGTGGTGAGAGCCACTTTCGATTCTTGGCACGCCACTTGGGGCTCGGCGTGTATTGAAGGGTTTGGTGCTCTCACCGTGACGCAAGCTCACTCTGGCAAGCTGACAGGCAGTGCTTGGATGCTGGCAGGGATGCATCAAGGCTTCAGGAAGAGTGGTTTACCGACATGGATGCTGTTAGAGACAAGGTTGGCATCATGGACCGCAAGCCTGCAGGCTCCTCTGGAAAGGCAAGTGTAATGCTACCGGTGGAATCCCAGCTGCATTCTCAAAAATTGTTTGTGGCCTGTGGAGCAGTTACAGCTGACTCTCAAGCCTCTCTGGCAACATGTGCGCAGCCATCAATCAGTATTTAAGCCATTACCTCCAGGTTTGATGATAACATGCTCAAACGAGGGGTGAAGAGCGCTTTAAGGGCAAAGGACACGGTATACTGCTAGAAAAGCTGATCCTACAAGGGTGTCTCGCAGGATGTGTGCAAGATCTGCTTCGACGAGTACCCTGTGCGGGAGATGCGCTCCGCTGCCTGCAACCACCGCTTCTGCAAGGCGTGCTGGAAGGGCTACATCGGGGCCAAGATCAGCGAGGGTCCGGCAGTGCTCAACATGCGCTGCCCGCTGCCCGACTGCCGGGCAGCGGTACGCCTCTGCTTCTGCCCTCAGCATCATGCCTCCATTGCCACTGCATACATCTACTCGGGGTTATATTGCATGTAAAACTAGGCCTCTGTGGAAGAAGAGCCCTCTGCAGAATTTGCAGGGATGTACTAGTCTCAGGTGTTTCTGCATTGACTTGTATTGATCACATACATGTGATGTGATGGCGCTGAAGGAGAATAAGGTCTGACTGTGTAATCAAGCTCAGGGCTGGCTGCTGCTGCTGCACTATCTTGCACGTCTCTTTCGCGCATAGAGTTAGAGGACGCTGCGAAGACGGCCTGACTGTCAAGTCAAGCATGGGTCGAAATGCTGCAGGTTCCTCAGAGCATCGTCACAGAGGTGGCCAGCGAGACAGACCGCAAGAAGTACAGCCACTTTGCGCTCAGGAGCTTTGTGGAGGACAACCGCCAGCTCACCTGGTGCCCCTCGCCAGGTCAGCACACCCTACCTGTTCTATGCTGCGGCTTAGGAAGAAGAAGTCCTAATATAGACTTCAAGCGCCACACATTCAGCACACCATCATGAGACATTGGAACTGACCAACTTGCATGCAGAGTGAGTACTGGTTGCTGATAACTCACCAAAACAGGCTTGACGTCCCGGAGGGGCACTCGTGATCAGAAGCGTCGATTGCTGCAGGGTGCGAGAATGCCATAGAGGCCAAGGCGGATGTGGGAGGCGAGCCGCTGGACATCAGCTGCAAGTGCGGAGCCGCCTTCTGCTTCCAGTGCGCAGAGGAGGCCCACAGGCCGGTGAGCACCTCAGCCCCATTACCCCCATCCTCGGCTGTGTTGCATATGAGGCTGGTGAACCTGCAGCCCCCTTGTCCCATGCTGTCTTCCCTCCCGGCCTCGCTTTGATGTGCCAGGGCAGGCACTAGCATGGGACATGGGCCTGCAGTGATTGTTCCTGAGTGGCTGTGCTACATCACCCTTGATCAAAGCACTGCCCTGAGCCATGTCCACAGCAGTATGCCTTTCACCACATCGTGAGGGCCAGACTCGACCACAAGAGCAGAACCCCTGCTCATTGTTATTGAACCGTTTTGCATGCAACAGCTCATCCAAGAGGCAGAGCAGTACTGAATGGTGGCGCCTGTTGCGCAGGTGGACTGCGAGACAGTGCACAAGTGGGTCCTGAAGAACAGCGCGGAGAGCGAGAACCTGAACTGGATCCTGGCGCACACCAAGCAGTGCCCCAAGTGCAAGCGGCCCATAGAGAAGAACCAGGGCTGCATGCACATGACCTGCAGCCAGTGCAGGTGCGCCTGAACTTGCCATATCTCCTGCCGCTCACTTGTCTGATCCTGTGCTCCTCCCATGACATGTTGCTGGGCTTTGCTGGGAAGCAGGAGTCGTTCTCTATGAGCATGCTGACTGCAACGGGCGTGCCTGGTGCTTCAAAACATTGCATGGCTATGGCTCACTACATGACCTGCCCTGGCTTGCAGGTTTGAGTTCTGCTGGCTGTGCCAAGGGTCCTGGGCAGAGCATGGCGAGCGCACTGGTGGGTTCTACAACTGCAACAGGTGGGCTATCATTCCTCTCAAAGCCGTGCATGTGCAAGCATGCGAGGACAGGCGCCGTGGATGGCCTCAATACACTGCTTCCCTGGGTAGCTGCCGTGGGATTTACTGTAGCCCAAGCAGTGTCGAGGGCTCACTGTCATCAGCCCATGCATATGTACATGCAGCACTTATATAGAGCGGCAGGGGTATAGAAGCTGATGGGTGCGGGGCACTGGTGCAGGTACGAGGTGGGCAAGAAGAAGGGGCAGTACGACGAGGAGAGCCTGAAGCGCGAGCAGGCCAAGAACGCCCTGGAGCGCTACATGCACTACTACCAGCGGTGAGGCTCCCAGACCTCCGCACTCATCTGGCAGAGGGTCTCGCAGTCTCATGAAGTGATCTGACCTATACAAGGAGATTAATAAATGGGACTGGGGGGAGGGTTCTGAGCCAGGATGTGCAAATTCTGGGAAGGCGGAAATGTATGTCATGGGGTGTTGAGGACAGTCGAGGATGCTTTGAGGTCCCAACGACAGGTGGCTGTTTGGAGAGGATTTGCCCGGCGGGTCATGTCTTCATATGTTCTGGGCAGGTGGGCGGAGAATGACAGGGCAAGGCTGCCAGCGCTGGAGGCCATGGACACTATGCTGGAGCTGCCAGGAAATTTTATCTTGAGAGACAAGCTATGCTTGGTGTATGACCCATTGCTGAGAAGATGTGTGTGTGCCGGGCGCAGGTGGGCGGAGAACGACAGGGCGCGGCTGTCGGCGCTGGAGGGCATGAAGGCGATGCTGGAGACCCGGCTGGAGAAGATCAGCGAGCTGACCGCCACGCCCACCTCCCAGCTCAAGTTCCTCTCCGACGCCTGGGCCCAGGTGCGTGACTCTGGTACCTAATTACTGAACATATATGTCACGTAAGGGTCTTCCTGGTGCCCAAGCATCATGTGGCTCCTGGAAACACAGCGTGAGGGCCGGTGCAGGAGCCACATGGTGCCCATGAACACCCGGGAAGACATTGCCGTGATGCGCATTCTCAGCAGAGCACATGTAACACGCCTGTATGTGCGAGTGTGCGATTTACTATTGTGAGCGGCTGTGCAGCTTGGTGCCAAGGCGCAGCAGAAGCTAAAGCTGTTCCTGGACCTGCACCTCTCACTCACAATGCCCTCTGTCTGCTATTATGTCGATCAGAAAATGTGGATTGGTGTGCCTGGCCGATGGGTCTGAGCAAGTGCTGCATGACTGCAGGTGGTGGACTGCCGGCGCATCCTGAAGTGGACGTACGCGTATGGCTACTACCGCTTTGCTGAGTCTGCCCAGGCCCAGACCTCTGCCCAGGCCAGCGCCAGTGCCGAAGCCCTGAAGCAGCAGCAGGAGTTCTTTGAGTTCAACCAGGTTTGCTCATTCCACCCTGCGCCTCAGTCACCTTGTACCTTGTGGCACATCCTCCTGAAGTACACATCTTGTGCTGACTGCTGACCAACTTGTAGTGATAATGTGAGAGGGTTGGCATGCCGTGTCTGCTTCTGTGTATCCATTGGTTCTGTAAAGGGAGCAGTAAACCAGAACCTCAAAGCCATACTCCAGACAGTGCGTGGCATGACCGTGGAGAGACAGGCACAATGTCTTCTAAAGAACCTGGCCCATGCCATTGTATTGAGGTAGACACTGCATGGCATGGCGGAGGAGCGAGTGACCGCAGTCTTGACATATGGCTGCATGGCGTGCAGGGGCAGGCAGAGTTCTTCCTGGAGAAGCTGCACGGCATGACAGAGAAGCAGGTCCAGGCCTTCATCGACGGCAACAATGCTGTCGAGGGCTGGGCCAAGTTCCGGGAGAGCATCATTGGACTCACGGACGTCACGCGCACCCACTTCGAGAAGCTCGTCTCGGTATGTCCAGATCATACTGTGCTGATGGCTCCTGCACATGAGCATGACCACTTTATAATGTCAGTAAAGCCAGAGTGCTGGCAGCCCAGATGCATGCCTACTGCTTGGTCCGAGCAGTGCAAGTGAAGGGCGGCACATGATCGTCAGGATATGCAGTGTACTTACAGACATAGCAATCTGCATGGGCTGGAGCGGGGCCGGGGCACAATAATGGGCGCTTACCCACCTCATTGACGGTGCAGAACAAGAGGCTAATCATTGTCAGGTCATTGCAACAATTTCATGGGTACTGCTCTGTGCAGGAGCTGGAGCGGGGCCTGGACACATTGCTGGACGCGTACGGGGACATGGGCGGGCAGGAGCATGAGGATGTGCAGAGGCACTCTGCACCACAGCATTTCGGTTTTCCTTGTAGTACTGAGACAACATCTAAGCACACTGCGACATGCAGGAGCTGGAGCGGGGCCTGGACACAATGCTGGACGCGTACGGGGACATGGGCGGGCAGGAGCAGGAGGACTTGCAGGGCCCCTCCGCGCCGCAGCCGGCCGCCCGGAGGAAGACGCAGCGCCCCTCCAAGAAGCCGCGCGGCGCCGGGAGCGCCCACGCCAACGCCGGTCCGCTGTCTCATCTCTGAGGCCTGGACCTGCCATTCTGTAGCAGGTTCCACCACTTAATCAAGCCCAGCACTCGTCGTGGCTGTCTTGCGCTTAGGGACACATTCGCATTCCACAGCAGCTTCAACCGTTCACATGTGGTCTGCACTGCTGTGAAGGCATTGGTGGCTGACCTGGAAGCTGCTGGTGCTCTGTGAGGTCAATGGCCTCCCAATCTGCCCTGGCAGCTTCCAGGTCGTGGCAAGATGCAGTATTTGTAGTATGCTGCAGCCGCTGGAGCAACATGTTTTGCTGGAAGTGCTTGTGCAGAGAGATATATGCCCCACTCCTAAAGCCGGGACTGCTCATGCGCAGCACAATCTTCTCTCTCTAAGGCATTTTGTGTATGCCGTGCAGCGGCCGCCAGCAAGGCGCCCAGTCAGGATGAGCTGGAGGCCGTGGCAGGCATCTGGCAGTGCCCGCACTGCACCCTGGCCAACGACCTGCAGAGCTCGAGCTGCCGCGCCTGTGCCAATGCGCGCGGCAGCCGGCCTACTTAGGTATCTCCACATCCAGTCCTTCATCAGTTCCCCAGCAGACCAGGGAGCCTTAGGCCTGAGCAGAAAGGCTAGCAGCAGCCGGTCCTGATCAGCCCAGTCTCAGGGTCAGCCCCTTTGTAGCTTTACAGAGCACAGCAGAGGGCCTCGGTGGTTGTGAGCATGGAGGCTAGCAGCGCACCCTCGTGCGGCACATGGCAAGGGGTCTGGTTCTACGGAGCAGAATCAGGCAGAGCAGAGCAGAGGGCTTCCAGCCATGAGCATGGAGGCTAGCAGCAGTGCACAGTGCATGCCTGATCAGTGCATGATGTAAGAGGATGGGGACTGAGATGCAGATTCACCACACTGGAAGGCTGTCGGTAGAGTGAGCGTCAAAGCGGCCTTCACATGCACTCTTCATTGGGACTGGAATGTCTTAGCGTGCTCAGGGTGACACAAGGAGCAATGCAGGGTCACAGCCGCTCATGACAGATGCAGAGCAGGGTTTTCAGGGATTGCCATTGCCTCCCAAGTGTGTACGTCCAAGCAGCACATCCTGAGGCAGGGCTTGACCTCTGGACATGACGGCTATGCACTAGACATGCAGAGCCAGATCAGGCGCTGGTGGGTACGCGGCACTCTGGGGAAAAGACTTAGGTTGTGCAGCTTCACAGCTGCAACAGATGCTCTCTCTTTGCGGGAGGTCACAGAGCATGCTCTCAGCATGCCAGATTGCACTGCTTCCTTGTACAAGCCTCAGCCTGAAGCAATTCATGCAAGTGTCTCTAGCAGAGAGAGTTTTGCGGCTTCTCAAGTGTGGCATCCTGGCATCGAGACTGATATAGTAAGTGTTGCACATACTGTCAACAGGAATCCCTGAAGCTTATCTAGCAAATAGCATGAAGACTACGTGGGACTGAAGCCTAGCTATACGCTTGCATTGCCTTCAGCTGTGTTGGTATCGTGCGCCCTAAACAGTATCCTCTGGCATTGTGAGTTGCAAAGCTCTTACAACAAATGCAATCTCTCCTGCAGCTGTGTGACTGGTTATATTGCTGCATTGCTGCCGCTGCACTGGGGCTGCCCCATTATGCGTAAGTCTCTTGGAGAAAGTCACTTACACTCGGTCCTGCTTCACTTGCGCAGCGCAGCGCTAGCTGCAGCCCAATGCAATGCAAGGAAGCTTCAGCCTTGTACTGACTCCCAAGTACCGGGCAACCTCTGAGCTTGCAGATCTTTAAAAGCAAAGTCTGTGCAGCATGCCTGATTTTATTCGTGACGTTTGAACAGTTCTGTCTGTTGATGGGTAGGGAAGCTGCCATGCACCTGCCATCCTTGTGCACAGCACCATAACATTTCAACTGAAGAAGTGTCATCTACTCAAGCGATCTACTTCAGTGACAGCACAGGTCTAGTTCCATAGCGAGGTTGGCGAGGCACGGCGATGGCGGAGCTAGTGACGCATACAAGACATACAGTGCCAGGACTGGGTAGCAAGCAGACAGTGCGCTGGCCTAAGGCTCCGCAGCCGATCACGCACCGTAGACTTCATAGGGAAAGACTGCTATCTTGTAGAGCAGCGTCAACAAGCAATAGCAGCGGCAATCAGAGCAAGGAGGCTGGAAGCACAGCAGAGGCGTTCAGCAAAGCAGCAGGACGCAGGTACGCTCTGCTAGGGCCAGACTTCCTTGAGCTAAAATGTTATCAAGCTTTGATCATCCAGTACGAATGCAGCTATTAGTGCCCAGTACAGTCCTGGTCACTGAGAAGGACACCTTGCAGCTTACAGAAGTCCTTTCGCCTGCAGGATCAAGCAGACGTTTACCGTGGTGGAAGACGGTGTGAAAAGAGCGGCCTCCGGCGTCAACAGCCGCTTTGATGTGTCTGGAAAGGCTTCAAGAGCTGCCAATGGGTGAGGCAGCAGTCTATTGCAGTTTCAGCCCCTTCAGATCCCTCCTCTCACTGCATCGAAAGCCTGCAACATCCTCAGTAAGCTGAGATTCTACACTCTGAGTTCGTGCTGGCACCCGTGCACAGTTTCAGCGCCCTGGGTAGCTTGCATAGCCCAGCTCATGCAGGGCATTGAATCCTCTGATCGCATGCAGGGTGAAGGAGCAGGCAGAGGCTGTGGAGTACAAGCTGGGCCTGAAGCGGAAGCTGCGCATCTTTGCAGAAGACACACAGCGCAGGCTGCCAAAAGTGAGCCCCAAGCCTTCATGCGTTTGTGAACATGAGGTGCATGTCTCTGTGGGGCCAGCTGTGCTGGCAGCAAGTACAGTCTTCGAGTGTATCAGTGTGATGTTGTGCTGTACAACTGCCCATCTAGTCCTGCCAACCACACTCAATATGTACATGTATTGAGGGTACATGAGCTCCCGCACACCGTACCATTAGATGACACAGGTGCTGCATCCATAGCCGGGTGTGGAAGATGTGCACATGTGGTGTCAGTCGGTAGAATTCGGAACTCCCATGCGCCTTTCTCACTCTATTGAGCCACCAGTATGCTACTGCACGCTGGTCCTTAGGCGCTTGTCGGTATGCGCTTGAGTGGAGCAAGGACGTCAAGCAGAAATGTAACATAAAGTATGGCTGCCTGCAGTGGCGGAAGCAGTATGCAGCCTTCTCCAAGACGCCTGCCGGGCAGGCGGTGTTCTTTGCGGGGCTGTTTGTGCTCTGCTACACCGGCCTCCTCTTTAGGCTGCTGAACCTGCTCTTCATCTTGTGGTGGCTGGCTCCCCTTGTCATCCTGCCCCTCCTCAACGCTGCAAGCCGGCAGGCAAGCGCCCATTCATCTACTTCTGACCGTATCCCGCATGCTAGTGTTTACCACGCTGTGACTTTGACAGCTCAGCCAGTTATAGGCTCCTCAAGGCATGCGCGTGTATGACACACATTGAGGGGCGCTGCACCACCCTTCTGACATGTGTATACCCGCACATGCTGTGGGCAAAGCATCTGCACTCTTCCTTCGTTCCTGAATTGAGACATATTGCTAATCATGGCCTGGGCCTGGCTGCAGAAATGTCTTCTCTCCAGACTGATGTCTGGGACAGCACATAAGTAGTACCTTCACGCTGCTGAGTTGGCTGTGTAGGCGTCAGCGCAAACACGGGAGAGTCAAGCAAAGCGGCAAGCGCAGCAGAATCCATTCTTCAGCGCCTTTGCGCAGGCGCAGCAGCAGCAGAGACAGCGGCGGCAGCAGCAGCAGCAGCAGCAACAACAGCAAGGGGCGCGCAGTCCAGGGTTTGGGTCGAGCAATCCAGGATTTGGGGCAGGGTCGGGCAGGGCGGGCTTTGGGGGCAGAGGCGCAAGCGATGATGGTCCTGTGATTGATGTTGAGTACTCTACCGTGGACGAGGACTAGATGTACATCAAGCCAGTGTGGGGTAGAACTGGCACGGCAGAGCAAGGGGTTTGGTGCGATCTCGATGTGTGGTAAGGGGATGCTACAGATGTATCTTGTGAGAGGTGACACGAAAGAGTGTTTCACAATACCTTGGGTCTGAGAGTGAGAGATGAGTGCATGCGAGGACTACTTACAATAGGCGGAGTGCTTGCCCTAAGAAAGAGTGAGGACATCCGCAGTATGACACTGAGAAGCGGGGTAACCTGTTTACACCTCACAATTATAAGAGGCAATGGGGACATGCATACGAGTGCTGGGCTGGAGCATGGATCATGTTGCATTAAGGGATCAGACTCTTTCTTGCGTACGGTGTAAAGATGCTATCATCTACCCTTATCACAGGCAGTTCTCCCTTGCAAGCCCAATTGAGGACCTCAAGGCTTGCAATGTTATTTTGTCAGGGGCTCATGCCAGGATTGACTATAGCCTGGAGTGCCAATGCAATTGCACAACACAGCAATAGGGCTGCCATACAAATGGCATCGCACTGTCGAGCCAGCAAGTCAAAGATCCTGCCAGGCCCCACTAGCTTGAGACAATGCCTGCCATAATGTGCCTACCCAAGCAATTTGACGGTATAGCTATAAATCCAAATCTTCTCAAAGGAGGTGGACAAATGCTAGCAACTGGTCAACGCCATGTTTAATACGCTGGTTCTTTTTGACTGGGCAAGGACTTGTCAATCTTGTGTATAGCCGCGTGCACTGCTGCCCTCTGGAGGGCTTCTATGGTCCTTGCTAAGGAGGGCGCTGCGCAAGTGCCGCTGCCATGTGGGTTATGGAGATGTGCAAGTGCTGTCTGCTAGCCGCCCTTGCCTTGTGCTGTCACCTTGACTGTTTTATTGGGGAGCTAAACTTCCTTACACACAAGACCGCTGCCATTGTGCCACAATCGTGCGTAGCCATTCTGCTGCCCGCGAGGCAAGTCATTGGCCAACCCGCCCAACACGCTCCGCGGGCTGCACCGTCATAAGATGCTGGCGCCCTTGCGCCCGCTGCTTGCGCTGCGCACCAGCACATACACCGCCAGCGCCACCAGCACAATGCCGCCAAACTTGGCGATGGTGTAGCCGTGCCGCCTCGCCTTGTCCACCTTGCTCGACAGGCCCTTCCTACGCGGAGCAAGCAAACCCTCAAGTGTCGTGGATGAGGCAATAGCACTGCTCCAAGAATGCTTTCTGCTCACTGAACAGCTTCACATGTGATCTCCGGGCACACAGTTTGCAGGTCTGGCGCTAAGAATGGACCACGCTCAAAGTGTTGAGCAAAGCCAGTAGGAATCTAGGGATGACATGCGTCAGCACTGAGGGATCACAGAGGGGTAGATTGTGACGCAGGACGAGGAGCGCTTGCCTGCCGCCAAAGTAAGCCACCGATGCAGCTTCAGCCTTCTCCCCTGCATCGCCATAGTACCGCACCAGGAACCGGAACACCTGCACGCCAGCGCTCAGGCTCACTTAGCACATATATCTGCACCATTTTGCTAACTTACCGGCCAGCCACACACCTCAGCCTCTCAAACTGCAGTTCTATAGCAGCGGGTGTAAGACCTGCAAACCTTGCATGGCCATCTTTGCATGGCAGAGATTGGACAGATGGAGGAACCTAAGGAGGAAGACAGGGGACACATGTTGAGATGACTGTCATAGTGCAGCAGCCTGGCAGAAGCAAGCGCCGAAAGTTAAGCGAGCACACCTCATCCTCGTTCCACTCCGGCTCGGCTTCGGCCTTGCCGGCGGTGGCGCCAGCTGTCACGGAGGGCGCCCGGCACAGCGGGCAGAGCTCGGGCGGGGGCCACTGCACTTTGGGGAAGAAAGGGTCCCCGCTGTGGTCCTTGAACTCCTCGTCCGCCACCCGCTTGTTCACCTGCACATGAACCTCAGACCTTGGCAGACATCCTCTGTCCCCACACTTGGAAAGTCCAGCTCATGATGACCTCAGGGCTGTTATGTCTGAGGAGGGCCTTCATCAGGCCACAACCTTGGGCCATGCCACACCAGGCCATCAAAACAGGCGGAATGCCACAGTGCTCTCATCGCTTGCTACATGTCCATGTGAGGTAGATGCAGGATGATAGCCTAAGCAAGTGGTCTTACGATGTTGTGTGCGCGCCATGCCCAAAGAACTGCGTCGCGCTTGGTGGTGACAGCCGCAGCCGCCTCCTCCGCAGCCATTGCCCCGAAGTGCTGCGAGCACTCTGAGCACTGGAAGAACTGCTCCACAAACTGCCTGCAGGGGCACATGGCGGCTTCAATATCATGCATGAAGCCAGAGGGCAGGCCAGATTAATCATATAAGGTACAAAAGCTGAGAGATTGTTTAAGTAGAACAGTGCAAGGCATGTTCCGTGTGAGGTCATCCTCCGAGTCTTGCCCAAAATACTGCAAAGCATGGCACTGAGCTGCTCAGGGAGCCAACAGAGATTCCTCACTTGACTGCGGCCATCCAGAAGGCGCCCACGGTCTCCGGGGGCGAGCTGCGCGCCGCTAGGCTGTGCAGCAGCAGCCACAGGCCGCAGGTGTACCCCCGGCTGGTCTCCCTGCTGCCTCTGCAGCTTCCCCACTCCTGCAGGCAATCAAAACGCATCATATGAAGTCACTCCTACATCTCAATAATTCACTGTAAGACCCAGGCCTTGCCCATGACCTGTTGACTGGGGAAAGCAGCGCGGGTGTGCAGCAGCGCATTCTACGAGCATGAGCGTGATTGTTTCTAAGTGCCCAGGACTCTCAGTGTGCAAACAGACTCGCAACTCTATGGCCATGCAGCTTTGAAAGAGCAGAATGCACTGCTGGAGTGAGTGCCTGTGTGCTAGCTGCACCTTCAGGGAGACCCCATCCCCGCAGATCTTGATCTGCCCAAGCGCGGCTGCAGAGGCGCTGGGCGCATCGGGCGGCCAGATCTTGGGTAGCTCCTCCAGCGCATTCTTGGCGCCCTGAGCGCACCTGCACATGACAAACATGACCAATGACACGCACATGCAGGGGAATCAGCCACTACCTTGCACACATGACTGTACATCGAAACGCAAGCAGCACCAACTGCCTGCTGAACAACGGCTTTGACCCTCATCTGTTTTATGATAGGGCAGGCGAGCATGGCATGCCTTCATGTGTGGCCATCCCCTGTACAACCAGCATCTCATTAGTGTGTGATGGATCATGGTGGATGACTCACCTGTTGAGTGGGTGGCTGCGGGAGAGAAGATCCAGCCAGTCCTTTAGCGCCTGCCTCTTCTCCAGGCCGTTCAGCCCATCTCCCATCTCTACGATGTATCTGAAGGACAAAATTGTCGAGCTCTCAATATCATTCAGATCCACCTGCAGGCACACATGACACTTTATCAATGCCAAATGTACAGAAGGAGCCCTGGAATGACGTAGGCATGCCCAACAATCTTGCAGGTTGCTCACCACCTCATAAAATACAGTTTCTGAAGGTCGTTCAACTTCGACAAATTGGGGTGAATGTCCTGCCGGGAAATAATCAGAGTGCTCAACAGGAAGCAACTCACCCGCTGGGGCGGCTTGGGCGCATCCTCCTCTTTCTTGGCCACAGGCGCGGCCTGCTGGAACGCCTGCGCCTCTCGGTTTGGGTCAAAGTCGTATGCCCTGCACATGGAGTAGGCCTTGTATCACATCTGCCTCAGCGACACAGAGTGCAGTCGTTGGACTTGCAGCCCCCTGCGTACTTGGTATTTTGAAAGGCATGAAGATCTCCGCTGTGTGCGCAGCAGCAATCCAGGGCAATCAACGTCACGAGGAGCCGTATCTGCCCTTGCTAATAACGAAAAGCAAGCCCTATAATGATTTGATTGTCCATTTCATGTTTGTGAATCCTGCCCTCTGATATGCTGTGTCAAGCCCAGAGGTGCCGCGCAAGCAGGGCGCACTGAGGGAGGCCTTGACAGGGAGCGCACGTGGACTGCAGCTTGCCAACCCACTCGATGATCTCCTTCTCCGCTCTCACGCCGCTGTAGTCCTCCAGCTTGCCGCCCTTGCTCACCTCAAAGTCCGCCGGCCGCCCAAACTTGAGCGTTGGATAGTGCCCGATGTTGTACAGCGTGCACAGCGCGCCCTGCATCACCCCCGCAGTTGCTTATGCAAAAGTGCTCCCTGAAAGCTCGATGCCAGGCAGCGCCCATGAGCTTGCAGCACGCTTTGCACGCCCTGCAGGAAGCTTGCACCTGCTGGCACATGGGTCACCCCCAAAATTTGCGACCTGAGCACCATTGTACTAATCTGCATTGCGCAGGCATGGGAGCCTCCCATGCAAGTCTTTTATTAAGAGACACTGGACCCCTAACAGGGCTCGCACAGCAATCAACATGATGTCATGTGGTGAGCAGCTGTCACCACATGGGCTGGTGTTGGGGCAGTGTGAAGGCAAAGATTACCTCTGTGGCGCAGTCTACGCGCGCAACATACACCTCTGGCTTGGGCCGAGGTGTGCCATGAAAGTAGGCCGCCACCTTGTCATAGTGTGGCTGGAAGTGCTTGCATGCCGGGCACCAAGCCGCATAGAACTCCATGAGCACGCCACGCCCTGCATGCATACATGCACATGAGTCCCAATCTCGTGGCACAGACATGAGGGCGTCGCAGTGAGCTGTATGATAGGGTGCTGTGCCAGGGCATTGCCAGGGTTCCTTGCAGCTCCAGCAGGACGGTGAGATGACTTTGGGATGGGACATTGGAAATTGTGTGCAGTGGCTCACCTGATGGTAAGGCTTGCAGTGTCACATCGAACCCATCCTTCTTGAGATCCACGGGCTTCAGGGCGATGTCCTCGCTCTCATTGGCGAGCCCAGCTGTGACAAGCAGCGCTACGAAAAAGGCTGTTGCAGGAATGAAGAGGCTCTTCCTGCCCATTCTGCCACTCACAGACGATAAGGGGTGCTTGTGCAAAGCACGAGGTCCGCGGCTTATCAAGTCCTTTTCTCCAATGCTGGTGTAAGTTAACGGATAGTCCTTGTTATATTAAGATTGCCAAAATGGTGTCTCATGCCCTTAGCCTGATAGGTCTTGCTTGAAAGCCGGGCTGAGCACAGGTCCTCTTGCGCTGACAGCAGCTGCAAAAGCTGTAGGAATCAAACACCAGCATGTCTTGGCATCGTCATTCTCCCTTGCTTTATTGCTGAGAGAGTAGCACAGATACTGAAAATCTCATTCGTCTGCTGCGCAGCGGGACATGCGTAAGACAGGCATCCCAGGCAGCGCTGCCTCCGTGGCGGGCCGGAACAATGAACAAAAAAGCTCTCAGAGTGACCAGTATGTCTCCGAAGCGTCCTGCTCTCTTCCTTGCATGGCTGAATGCAACGTGGATGCGGGGCCCCTCCTCGGCCTGCCCCAGACCTGCCCAACACTGGTGACAAATCTTGCCGACCCTTTCTGTAAGAAAACCCTACATCAAATTATTGGGTCATGGCGACGGCAAAGCCTACTTTTCCCAGCTGACGCAGGACCGGTGGGGCGCGTTGTATCCATGCGGTGATATGGAGTGAGGATAGCTCGGTTCAGCATGTCGGGGTGCCGGACATCCTGCGCGTGGTGATTAGGCGAGTCAACGGAATACTGTCATGGTGCGTACAGGCTCGACCTCCGCCAAGAGAGTTCGGCTTTCTGCTGGAACAGACATAGGAGCCAGCACCTTTATTTCAATTTTATTGCTAATCACGGCCGATGCACATTCGCTTCGGGTCAATGTACCGCTGCAAGGGCTTGGTCTCGTAAATTCGCCAGCTGAATTTCTCATCAGCTAGGAGGGCGATGGAGGATGTAAAGGGGTGACAGCTCAAAGAAATATTATCTTTATCTTCTTGTCAGACGTCAGCGCATATCACCGCCTTGGATGCTCTTCATCGGAGGAGCCCACCTCGGTGATGGTAGTACACTAGTCAGCACTGCGATGCAGCGCCTCAAAAGGACACCTTTGCGAGTCCGATGCCACTCAGCTATCTTCAAAAGCGGTTCTAGTACCATACCGGGCCTGTGGGACAATGAAAGATTTTCTTTAGAGCCTGGTCAGTGAGCTGGCAGTACAAGACTCATCGAGGTGCTGGGGCGTCAGACTGGCGGCTTCAGCTTGCTCTTGCTATTTCAATGGTGCTTTTCTTCCTAAAAAACAGGCCCTCCCCTCGAGGCGTGGGCTTAACGGACCATTGACCTTCGCCATGGCGGGAGCTAAGCGGATCCTGGCATGGAGCTCGACATTTCTCTGCACTATAGCCTGCGGTACCTGAGTCTTACATGTTCATTGTATTTTCCAGGCGTCACTGGTCATACAGAGGACCCATCCCAGCCCTTTGAGGACTCAGAGCTTCCCAGCTAAGCACACATGGGGCAGTCCCTCTACACCTGGACACACACCCAGGGGCCGAAGTGATGAGGTACTGCTCTTCCCTCTCAGTGCTAGCCTCTAGCTATCAGCACCAGCAGGCAGCACCTGACGCCATTTGCACACCCTCAGGCAGCCCAGCGCTCTATGAGATTGCCCCACATACTAGCCTGCTCATGGGCAGAGCAGCATGTGTCATGTCCTGTGCACTCCTTGATTGGTGCAGAGGGCATATGCCAAACTGATCAAGACCAATGCAATACTGCTGCAGGCTCACGTGAATTGTGTGCACAGGTGGTGATGCGGGATGAGGGGTACCTCATGCATCAGACATCGCTGCTGAACGATCCCAAGTATGCGGACATGGTCCTTGTGGCCGAGGGACACCACCCGCACACAGGGATCTCTGAGCAGCGCACCTTCTACTGCCACAGAGTCATCCTAGCTAGCCGCTCCACCTACTTTGACCTCCTCTTTGGCTCAGGTAAGGGCGCAACAGACACATGGCTGGCTGCCACCACACTCTTGCTAAGCAAGCTTTTCTGAAGCAGCCTCAGCTCCAGCTACAATCAACATGGTCCATGGCTTGCAATCTGGACGCTGCAGTTTCACAGAGCCTTGCTTATCAGGGAATATTCTTGAGGCCTTGAGGTGCTGCAGCTGGCGCTGCTTGTGTGACTTTGATAGTGACGCGTACCTCAATGGGTACTCAGCAAAGTCCATGGTCCCTACAGGCATGCGGGAGATGCAGGATAGGGAGGTGACACTGTCAGACTGCCACCCGGACACGCTGGAGGCGGTGCTGCAGTTCTGCTACATGGGGGAGTGCCGGCGGCCTAAGAAGGACATGCTGGCCCTGCTGGTCATGGCTGACCGCCTGGACATCCCCTGCCTGACTGCCCTTTGCGAGAAGGTACGCAGAATGTTTACTCAGGCTTAGCTATGAGGTTTGATGCATAGGGGGTCCCAGCAGCTGCTGCTGATTATGTTCCTCTCACGGGGTGCAGCCCTGGAGTTGGTCAGTCTGCCAAGCATATGCTAGCTTGTGCTATCAGTGCAGGCGATGAACACATGACAGATGATGCAGGTGGTCTTGGGCAACATCAATCAGGATACCTTTGGGGACTTCCTGGATGTGGCTTCATCTCATCGTCTTGAGCGTTTAGAAGCCAAGTGTATAGACTACCTGCTTGCCAACTTCAACAAGGTAGGTCATCGTCATGGACATGAAGTCCTATAGATGCAGATAATGTGGCACATCTGTGCTAGCCTCACAAGTCCTGCTCCTTGATACGCCTCCAATTGCCATTTTGCCTCAAACGCTGTGCCATGGATGCATCCCAGCCTGCACTTCCTCTCTGCCTTCAGGAGGTTTTGCTGGTGCATCCAAAGGCACAGCCTCACACGAGTTGATGTCGGCCTGCTCTGCCAATGCATCAGGCTAAAGTGGAAACTGCTGCTGCAGGCAGAGACACAGGCGACACTGAAGCGTTTGAGCCCAGACACCCTCATGGCTGTGCTGCGCTCAGACAATCTGCGCGTGCCCAGCGAGATGCATGTTTTTAGGAGCGTTGTCAGCTGGCTTGAAGCAGACAAGTCTCGCTTGCAGCAGGTGAAGACCTGCCACTGACCTGTATCTAAGGGGTGCAACTCCCCGGACTGCATCTGCCAGAATTGTGCTGCAGGGACAAGGGTCAATGCCTTTGCAGACAACAAGGAGGTCTCTGCCAATGCGTATGTGGCAGGCAGGGGACCTTGGGCAATTACTGTGCAGATGCTTCAGCCAGGAGCTCCCGAAGGCTTCCTAATTAGGCCACTTTGGTACACACGAAGGAGGAATTATCTGTGCTGACTATTGATTGCCCTGGTGCAGGCCTTTGAAGTGCTTCAGCTGGTGAGATTCCCCACAATGGATCCACAGGAGCTGTGCGAAGCTGCAAAGCATCCAGTGGTTGTTGGAGACCCCAAATGCCAGGTACAGCCCCTGCTCTGACAGTGCCTATCTCACTCGCCCACCTCCATCTGCACGGGCATACGAGTCTCTGCAATTGAAAAGGCAACATAACCAATACTATCGATGCAGTCAAAAAGCAAACTGAAGCCAGCGCGATCCTGAAAAGGCTGACTTCTAGTCGTTTTGGCGGCAGAGGTCTCCTCATCATGACAAGCAACTTAAAGCGTTTGCTGGTCATTGCAGGAGCTGGTGTTGCGGGCCTTCACCTGCGTGTGCAAGCAGCAGTCACCCTCCCGAGCGCTGCCGCCGCTCTTTGCGCACTTGGAAGAGGTCGACCCCTGGTGCCGGCCGCGCACCCTGCAGGGCGCCTCAGTCGCCTTCGAGTACAATGGGCGGCTCCAGTTTTGGACCGTGCCAGAGACGGGCGTGTACCGCATAACAGCGCGCGGTGCCAAAGCAGCTGACGGGGTTCACAGGTATGACCCCATGGCAGCCTCTCGACTGATGTGCGCAATCTCTGCCCAGTGCTTTCTTAGGTCCTGGCCAAACTTATTTTGCCAGCCAGGCTGCATGTATAGGCATGGTCCAGAAGAAGCCTGAGAGAGTATGCTGCCGTGCACTTACACATAGTCGTGCACCTTTGCCTGCTGATTGACAGGTCAAGTTGTTCATGCAGGAATGGCGGCTGTGGCGCCATCATGAGCGGCCTGTTCAGGCTGGAGCGGGGCCAGCGCCTGCGCGTGCTCTGCGGCAGCATGTCCAGCATGGGCCCCCAGGGCAACAGCGGCGGCGGCGGGGGGTCCTATGTAGTGGCTGAGGACGAGGACGACCCCCTTGTTGTGGCAGGCGGCGGCGGAGGCACCAGGTGTGTAGACGATATGATCATCAGAGGACCTCTCTAGCCTGTCTCTCACATGATGCAGTGCATGCTTCAGGACAGGGATACATGTAGCCGGAATTGTGCAGACGTAAACCGCTGCACGTCCCCTGTCCAATTGGGTAGGAACGGCTCTGCCATTCCGCGACTTGGTGGACATGCGGCGTGCAGGAATTGCATCTTTCATGTCTCCGGGACATGACACACATGATGCCTGAGGTCTTGCATTGATGCACAGTGTCACCTTTCCTGGTGGTTAATCACAGAGGGCCAATGTCCTTCAGATGCATGGCCTCACAAATGCTTTGTGCGCAGGGGCAATGAGCATGACTTTGATGGCGCTGATGCATCACTGGACGAGAATGGGATGGACGGCATTGGTACCTACCCCGAGGAGCAGGGCGTTGCAGGCAGATCAGGCTGCGGAGGCCAAGGGTAGGCCTCTCAAGCACTGCTGCTCCGAGCTCTTTTATGCGCCGATCTATGCTCTTGTGTATTTCTGCACAGCACATGTTGCTTTGCAGGGCCAACTTTGCCATATGCCTTGCTATGCTTAAGTATATATCGCGTTGGGCCAGCTTCCTGCCCCCGGGTCCAGGCCGACAGGCTACGCTCTGTGGCATAGGCCCAGACCTGCAGCTTGTGCGCCCATGCTCCCTGGGGGGAGAGCTGGCCCAGTGCAATATACTCCACCACAATCCTCTATGCAAAATTGTCCCATGACTCGTGTTGAGCATTAGCGGACCTTGCATGTGAACGGATCCATCACAACATCTGTAGGCAGGGCATAGATCTCAAGGGAATCTACTCTTACAGGTCCCCATTCCTGGGGTTGGGAGCTGGGGGCGGTGGTTACAGACATCCTGGCGAGGGAGGGAACGCCACCTCCATCAATGGCGTGTCCATGATGGCGTCTGAGTCAGCGTCTAGTCACTGCCGGCCGCTAGGCGGCTTTGGCGGGGGCGCTGGCGGCTCCGGGGGTGGAGGTGGGGGTGGATACTCAGGTAGGTATTACATGGTGCTAAGTGATTAGCTCAGGATACAACTGAGGTGCCTGCGTGTAAGCATGGGCTTGTGCTGAATGGGCACAGCTGAAATCTTATGAGCCCTCTGCATGGCCGCGCTGCTGTTGGCCCTCACACGACCAGTGCATGTGCTTGAAGAATCTCAGCAGATGATCTGAACTTCTGCAAAGTTACAGGTCCTGAAATACCTTCATGGAAGAACCAGCAGTGGCTGAAAGAACCAGCAGTGGCTCGAGCTGGACAACCTCCTGGCACAGATCAAGTGAATTACCAGGACAGATAAGGTGAAGTCAGAGCTCAAGGATGTTATGCAATGCAGGCGGCGGTGGGGGACCAGGTGGTGGGGGAGGAGGCAGCTTTGTGCACTACGACGCATTAGAGATAAGCAGGAATACTGGTCACGAGGGGCACGGCAACGCTGAGGTGTCATTCGTCGCCGCCGACTTCAGCAGCCTCCACACCTTCATCCACGAGCGAGCCACCCTCAAGTCTTCCCTGCACACGCCCAAGGCCTCGCCCCAGCGCCAGATGTCCTGGCCCCCAGGGTGATTCACCCCAAGTCAGCTGCTGCACATGACAGTCAGGGGCTGCCAACCCATTACAGGGTGGCTCCTGCCTAAGTGCCAGCATGCTGGGCAGACTGGGCTGAAACAGAGTACAGCACAGAGTCAGCGCATCAACAGCCGCTGATGTGCAGTCGCGCAGAAACAAGTCCTTGCCATTAGGTGATGGGCGACCTGAGGCAACAAGCCAACAAGCTAGCTGCTGCACTGAGTATAAGACAACGAATGAATGCTGATGGGATGGGCACAGCAGCCTAAGCATTGCACCTCCTAGATCCTCGCTCTTCTGTCTCCCAGAGCTGACAGAGGTGAGCCAAATAAGAAACACCACTCAAAACTGCTTAGCAGAGAGGTTCCTGGAGAGCGATCTTTTCGGAGGACTCCTCCACGCTAGCATGCTCTTCAGGCATCTGCAGAACCATGTCCCGAGAGTGAAACCCCTGTGTACGCACACCAGACCACATGTGAACCCTCCAATATATGAGCGCCATTTTCTCTGTACAGCGTTTTGTCTTTGTGATACCTTTTGCCCTCTGCCAGGGCGCGATTTCATGTGATGAGAGATTGTGGTCCTGCTGTAGCGTTTTCATTTCGCAGCGCCGGGTGCATAAGTGCCCAGCTTTGCCCAAGCAGGCCAGGCAGTCCCTAAGTATGCCCTAGGTGAACTTGCCAGGAGTGTTTTGACAGGCGTCCCACAGAGTTGAGGAGAGATGCTCAAGTCTCAACACTGGCCCCATCAAAGCAACACATGAGCATGGGTTTGGAGGGACGCATACGCACGAGGCAGCCCTTAACATGGCCAGTTTCTCTGCACCCTCTGTACAAGGCCTGCAGCCTACTGGAAAAGGTGTTCTACAAACCTGCATGCAAGTAACTTGACAACATGAAGGTTGCAGTGACGAGTTACTGGCAGCAGCAGTTTGTACCAAGCAGCATGGATGGCACCCATAGGTTGAGGTAAGTCTGGCGTAAGCTATCAAGAGAGAACCTGCATGGGTATTTGATGTTTAGATGTGCAAAGTTGCTGGCTGGTCTGGGGAGGTGTTGTTGAGGACTTGGTGCCTCAAGGATGCAGCTTCAGACTGTGCCTACCTAATTTGGGTCAGGACCTATCGCCTTGACGCTTCTGTGCATAGCATTGCAAGAGTGCCGCATTGCTTAGCAGGTTGACTGTACACTATGCAAACCAGATCTGCTGGCTCAAGAAGAGCAGCAAACAAGCTGTGTTGAAACCTGAGGTGTATGACGTTTGAGGTTGTATGCAAGCGTAGTCTTGCCTGTTGAAGAGGGTACGGTGCATGGTCAGAGAGTGGACATTTCCTATCTCGAAAGCTTAGCGGCTGACAATGTAGGATGTATACGATGGCAGGTGCAGCATATGCATGAGGACTGATGGGAGTATTTGGGATGTGCTGTCTGGGGTGCTTGCAGCACCGAGGTCATGACTGTGAGGCAGGTTGCTGAGTTGAGCAGATTGTGTTCAATGTAAAGCGGCTGAGCTCCAGGTGCACATTTCTGACATCTCATGAATGGTCAGATTTTGAGCATCCATGAGTCGTACATGTTGCTGTGCTTGAGGTGCACTGCTAGCTTCTAAATAATATCAAGCCAGCCAAGAGACCTACACCTGCCTACACAGGTCCTCAGCTCAGGAATAAGGCACTGAAGGAGCTTGTACTGAGATGATGCACTGCAGTAAAGGGTGCATGATTGCAGAATGTCATGTGACTCCTTGCATGCTTTGGGCGCGTTGATGACGGCTCGGCCTTGTCCGAACTCTGGCCATCACTTCTGCGCGTAATCAATGACGAGCAGAACACAAAGGCTTGTCGAGATGGTGCCATCAGGCGATGCTCAGCTTTCCAACACCTCCAACGTCAGGTGTGCCCTCTTGGAGTGTTAAGTTTCTAGCTGCATACACAATCCCGAGATCCAGATCCATACCATACCTGCGTGAGCTACTCTACCTGTCGAGATGTGTCTGTGACTCGCATTCTCAAGACCGGGTATGGCCTCGTCCTGAACGTGCATAGTCAGGTGGACTGCCAGAGGGCAGTCGTCATGCCCTGCCCCACGCTTGTGCGTATGACCATGGAAGATCGTAAGGAATCATATGCAGGGTCATTGCCAGAGTGCGTCCCCTCTTGCGCCTGAAAAGCCCGGCTGTATTGTCTGCCCCATGGACAACACCTTAGAGGTGGTCTTTCAGGTATGTTGCTCTATAAATTCTTGAATTGTCGACATCTCAAACAGCATATGTATGCAAGAGGTTGAGCGTCCAAATGCTTGGCCTGATATATGGCATAATTCTCTGCAGGAAGGCAGCAGCCTGCAATCCACTTTTGACAAGGTGCACGGCCTTCCAAATGGTGCAAGCAACACCCAGGCTGACATCTTCAGTGACATCCAAGACGTTGTGCTAAGCCCCCTGGAAGGGCTCAGTGCATTTGTCATCGCCTTTGGCCAGGCAGGTAGGAGCTCTGGTTCTGTGAAGCCTGGCAGGCCATCCCTGCTTTCCCTGGCACGTCATTGATGGCTGTTCTTGCCTGCTTACCATACATCAAAGCTTGTCACATTCCCGATTTATAATGGCAAATTGGACTTGCAGTGCGCATGCATGGAACAAGCTTTCATTTGGCCTGAATTGCTGTCAGCAGCCACTCCCATCATGGCAGTGATTGGCATGAGCTCAGCTCTGGCCTTGATAAAGGCTCTTGCGAGCTCAGCAGGCTGCCGCACGCCAGTCTTTGAGTGTGTTGTACAGGGTCTGGGAAGACTTACACAGTTGCTGGGGATGTGAACAGCAGCACTGATGAGGGCCTCATCAACAGGTCCATCAGCCATCTGGCGCAGGGTATCAGTGAGATCACGGATGGGAGTCAGTTTCAGGTGGACTTCCGGTCACTTCATCCCAATCACCTTGCGACTTGAGGGCTCAAGACTACCCACACCTTGCAGCCACTGAGGGAACTAATAGTGTGGGGCGCTGCACTCATAGCAGGATGCTTGACAGCTTTCTCTTGCAATTGCTGCTGAGAAAGCATAGCACTGTCGCAGCACTGGGATTTTGTATCACACCCTTATATGCCATGGCTTGTACCTGCCTGGCTTACTAATTATGACCAAGGTCTGTGGATGGGCAGCCCATGCTGATGGGTGCCTGCAGGACAATCCCTGAAGAGGGATGTGCGCTGTGCAGGTGTACCTGTCCCTGGTGGAAATATCCCAGGAAGTTGCCAAGCAGCTCGTCAAACCTCAGACTGATCCCTCACACAAGACCATCAATATCAGCCTGGCTGTGCAGCAGTACGAGGCGCTTGGCTTCACAATCACAGAGCACATGAAGGTGTTGATCTGGTCCCTGCATTATGCTGCCGCTTCTCTTCGACTGTGTGCTTGATAATGTTCGCGTACACAGCAGCCTGGAGGTTTCTATGTGCAGGGTTCAGCAACAGTCTCTGTAAGACGTTGGCGGGGCAAGCAGATACAGTAGTCAGACAGAATTTAAGTCGTCAACAGTGCGTGGTACTATACTGCAGAATCTGAAGCCATCATGGTGTGCTGTTGCACAGATGTGTGCCAAGGAAGAGCTGGTGGACCTGACACAGCAGGGTCTGGCCAGGCAAATTGTGGCGTACGTAGCAGCCAACAGCCGCTCTCACGTCCTCATCAACCTGGCAGTGCAGAGGCAGCTGCCCAGCGGATCAGTCATGCATGGCGAGCTCACCCTGGTCAAGCCGGCAGGTAAGACCTGATCCTCTCTGACCAGAACCTGCTGAATGTCCTTCCATCATTACCGTGGATGCGGAGCTCTGAACTGATTGACATCCGCATGCAAGCTGCGAGGGCATGGTACCACTCTGTGGGCAGGTCATCCTCTTCAGTCTATACGTAGTGAAACGCGCTGGAGAAGAGGCATTCCTTGCATATCTGCAGGGTCTGAGGAGCAGGACAAGGTCCTGGCCCTGGCCCTGCCCCTGGGCCAGGACTTCCTGAAGGTGCTTTCCTGTAAGCCTAAAGTAGTGTTTCTAGGCTAAAGTGGAAAATTGGCCTCCTTTTACCAGTCTTACAGAGCATGGGCACAAGAGGAAGAGCACACCATGCTGTGCCATGTTGCTGCTGCAGAGAGCGTACACTTCATACTCTGCTCAGGTTGCACTATAAAGCAAGGAGGCGTACAAAATCTCACTGACAGGACAGAAGCCACCTATCCATGTCATGAAAGGCATACTAGACCTCACCATCACTTACAGCTGGTAATTATTGGGGTAGTCTGGTGCTGCAGGGAGCAAAGAATGAGAAGGTGCGCATGGCTCTGATCATCTGCTGCTCGCCCGCTGCTTCTGATGCTGCGGAGACGCTGTGCTCAATGCGCTTTGGCACCCATGCAAAGAGCATCATGACCAGCGCGCAGGTGCTTTGCAATTCTCAGTAGAGCTAGAGTGCTATGCAATGCTGACCCCTCGCCATTTCTGATAAGGCAAAATACCTTACCTACCTGTCCTCAGTGTGTCCTTGCAGATTTCTCTGCCAGTCCTCTCACAGAAGCTGTTGTCTGCTATCGAGTCGTTGCAGGGCATGAGACGCCTTGATGACTGTTGACTCACTCTAGGGATTGCTGCATTTACCCCAGCTTGGCAAATAGAGGGTTTGTGATGGCAAATGTGCATTCACAGGCGCCTGCTGATGGGAAGGCTGCGGATACTAAGGAGTCACAACAGGTACGCTACAGATCTGCATATCTCAGTGGCAGCATCGTGCAAGAAGAGAGGTCAAGAGGAGACACATCTCTCAAAGTCACCTGTGACCTGATCAGACATGTGGCCACACAGGTGCCAGCTGTGAAGACTGCTGCTGACGTCAAAGAGGACATACACTCGCTAGAAGCCTCCGTTGAACCCTTCATCCAGAAGCTCATGGACTTGGATGAACAGACAAGTGTGCAGGTGCTCTACAGCCTCTTGGTCTCCAATGTCTTCAGCAAAACAGCAGCATTATCCCCTTGCCAAACCAATGGAGTCAGCATCACTGCCATTGCATTGCTTATGACAAGGCTTGCAAACTCTCTCGCAAGCTACCTCCTGATGCATGGTGACTGCTGTCCAATCAGCATAGAAGAAGGCTTTGATGAGCATAGCACCCATCATGGCATACAGTATGTCCTGCATTGCCATGCAGCTCGTGCAAGAGAGGGCTAATGATGGCTGCTATGCATTTGCAGGCGCCAGATGTGCGACTGTCCGCAGGCATGCTTGTGGCGCAGCTGCTAGATGTTCTCAAGAGCACCGCAGAGCTGGGCGCAAAGATCACAGAAGCGAACGAGGAGACCATACACATGCTGGAGGCAGCCACGGAGAAGCATGAGAAGGCTGCAAAGATGCACGAGAAGAGCACAAGGCTGCTGGAGACGGCTCAAAAGGAGCGTGAGGAGACCCAGAAAGCACGTGAGGACATCGCCAGCATGCTGGGCAGGCCAGACGCTGCTGTGCGTCCCCAAGCAAATGCACGTGAGTCTTCAACTGGCCTGTCCAGAGTCCCGTGACATGCAGTGCTGCCCTCCTCAATATGCTGAAGACTCTGATTGGAACCTGAGGACCCGAAGGATTCAGCAGTGGCAGTGTGCAACAGTCACACCGTGTCACACCGTGACGGGAGTGGATGCATGTGAACTTTGCGGTGATGGCTTGCATCAGGGATTATGAGATGCCTGTATCAGGATGGAGTAACACCCTGCTCATTAAGCATCTGTTATTGATGTCGCTCCACCAAGAGTTTCATGGACAATGTGCACGCCGCAGGCGCAGCAAGGCCTCGGGTGCCCTTGTGCTTCATCATGCTGGACATAGTTGTCTTTCCAGTTATCGTGATTGGGGTTATATCCCTGATGGTGTGCATGTGGATGAAGTGGTTCTAGTCCCAGTATCCTGGCAGCGCGGCTAGTAGTATTCCCAATCGCAAGAAAGATCAAGGAGATGGCTTGGCACCAAAGGCAAGCCAAATGGTGGGGTTTTGCATTGGCTTATGGACCTGCAGAGACAGTCATCTGTGCAGCTCTGTGGGAAGGCACAAAATCTGAGATCACTCAGGCTGAGAGCGCTGCCTTTGGCTAGATACCCTGGATCTGCAACCTTCAAATCCTCATGCAGAGGCATTAACGTGCTTGAGAGAGACAAGACCCCACTGTTACGGCAATGTGCATGGTCTTACAAACAAGAGGGTTTGGCATTTTGAGGACTCACAGCCAATAATGTAAGATATACAGAGAGGCAGCATAAGGGCTGCCTATGATGGGATTATAGGATGTGCTGTCGGGTGTGGTGACTGCATCAAGATCATCACTGCCGGGGTAATTGAGCTTACTGGGCATATGTGGGGGCCAAATGTAAGGCAGCGCACTTCCAGGCTGTGTTGTCTGACAAGCTGGATGCGTACTTACCAAGTTTGCAAGACAATTGTCTGAGCATAGCCCCTCTGTATATCTCTTAGCTTGAGCTTGCAAAGCAAGCAAACAGCTGGCTGACCGGACACGTGGAATGTATTTATGAGAGCCACAGCTGCCTGCTCATCTCAGCTTCAGCCTCAGTATCAGGCACTGAAGGAGCATTGGATTCTGATGAGTCATGTCACGTAACCCCTTGCATGCTTTGGGAATGGTGCTGAGCACTACGCCTTTACCGCTGCCTGAGCTGCACTTCCAAGCAATATCTAGAGAGCAAAGACTTGTCAAGATGGTGCCACCAGAGAATGGGCAGACTCGCAACACCTCCAAAGTCCGGTGCGCCATCTTAGACCACCTTGTTTCTTGCTGCCACATACGCTGTCCCTCTCCAAAACCGTGTCTGTGGGGTTTGTTTTGGCCTGTGGAGGGGATCTGTGACCTGCTCCTAAAAATCGAGGCACTGCCTGGACCTGCCATGGCACGGGCTTGTTCTGACATGCATCATCAAGTATACAGAGAGCTGTAGGACATGGCGTAGTATAGACATGACTGTAAGCTTGAAAAAGCTTTTTTGCAGGGTGACTGCCAGAGTGCGCCCCTTTTCCGAGCCCGAGAAGTCCGGCTGTATTGCCTGCCTTTCGGACCACACCTTGGAGGTGGTGCCGCAGGTAGGTTCTACGAACATCCGACACCTTTGACACACGAAGCATACACCTGTCGCAGGGACGGGCAAACAGTAGGCAAATTCCTGGCCTGATGCATGGAATGGCTTTTTGCAGTATGGCAGCAGCCAGCAATTCACATTTGACAAGGTGCATGGCCTTCCAAAAGGCGCTGGCAACACCCAGGCTGACATCTTCAGTGACATCCAAGACATTGTGCTTGGCACCCTGCAAGGTCACAATGGATGCATCATGGCGTATGGCCAGACAGGTCCGAGCTCTGCCTCCTCGTGTCTCTTTATGATACTGGCATAGCATCAATGATCAGTATCACTGCTTGCCGCACCACAGATGAAAGCTTGTTGGTATCTCAACTTTGTTGACGTGCAGAGCACAACATAGTGGTGCCGTTGGCCCAGATCACGACAAGTAGCTTCTGTCATATGGCAGTGCTTGACATGCGCTTGTTGACCGCCTTCCTGTGATTTGCTGCACGCCATCCAATGAATATGCTGTACAGGGTCTGGGAAAACATGCACACTTGCTGGGGATCTCAATGGTTGCACTGATCAGGGCCTCCTAATGAGGTCGATCAATCAGCTCGCGCAGGCAGTCAGCGAGACTACTGATGGCACCAAGTATCAGGTTGGCCTCTGTAGGTGCACGCCATCAATGTTTCAGTGGGTCGAACACATCTCATATAATTGTCAGCATTGCGTAGAGCTTTATGTACAGTCACATGCTGCTTTCAGAGTGTCCTCACATCATGTCAGAATTCTTGACAGCACACTGCTGCACAGAAATCTCTAATGCATGCCTTGTAGCTAAGCTAAGTTGTGCACTTGGGCCGCCTCACAAAGCTCTGCAAACGGTCAGGCCATGCTGCTGGATGACTGCAAAGTCATCCCCAATCGTTGTCATATGGCGACGCAGGTATACCTGTCCGTGGCGGAAACTGATTGTGAGAGGATCAAGGACCTCAACGACATCCTGAATGATGACACAAACAGCAGTGGCCTGGCTGCGCAGCTCAAGGAGATTCAGTGTTTGATTGCAGGCGCTGTGAAGGTGCGCGTCAGATTGATGTCTGCAGCATGCTCTCCCAGTCCTCTAATTGCATGCCTGGTCTGCATGAAAATCATCCGGGTATTTGTACATGCAGCTTTCAGCAACTGTCTTTGCGTAAATGTGTGTGGCGCACGAATGCTTAGCCTGCTCAACGAGAGGCTACTGTAAATCCTGAAGCCGTGATGTGCCATTGCGCAGGTGACAGTGATCACTGAGAAAGAGCCGGTGGATTTGAGCAAGCAGGGTCTGGCCAGGCGCATAATGGCATCCACAAGCATGAATGCAGCCAGCAGCCGCCCTTATGTCCTCATCACCCTGACAGTGCAGAGGCAGATGCCTGATGGATCAGTCACGCGCAGCAAGCTCGCCTTCGTTAACCTGGGAGGTACAATCCAATCCTCCAAAGCCAAGGGCTGGGAGCAGCATGCTGATGATATCGCTCCCATGGTCAGATGATCTTTTGCATGATTGCCTTGGGTACAGACGGCAGGGCATGGTACCACTCTGTCCGGCAGGTCATTCTGTGTGTTAAAAACGAGAGCTTCATCGAATGGCTGCAGGGTGTGAGCGGACGGACAAGACCCTGGGCCTTGTAATGGCCTTGCAGGTGCTTCCTTCAGACCGTTAAACAGTCACCCTTAAGGAAAAATGGGAACATGAATCACCAGTCTTGTGAGTGGTGATGAGCACTATGCTCCTGTGATACAAGAGGGATCATACAGCACTGCCGTGCTGTGAGGCTGCTGCAAAGCCTTTGCAGCACGGTGGCAGTGCGATGCAGGTACCGCTGCTGGGGGAGACATACAAGGGTACTCTGATAAAACGAGAATCGTGCCTGGCAGGAACAGTGTCTTCTGTCTCACAATGCACAAGAGCTGGCACATGCTGGGATGCCTATTGTTGCAGGACAAACTGGGAAGGAAGGCGCGCATGGCTCTGATTATATGCTGCTCGCCAGCTGCTGCCAATGATTGGGATACGCTGTCCTCACTGCGCTTTGGATCTCACGTCAAGGACACCCTGCCCACCATTCAGGTATTCTATAGACTATGCCCACTTGCTCAACTCAAGCGCTCCAAAGAGCCGAGCCATTGCTCTACCTGATGGGCTTTTCGCACTCTCAACCTGTGCCTAGCTCAGCTCAGCTGCAGTCCGTCCTTGGTCCATACGCCACAATCTACAGCTGTCTTGTCTGCTGGCAGACTGACAGTGGTTGCTAGGCATCGAAGAGCTTCTGATGATCAACCATCAAGGCGCACTCATCTCAGCAGGGACTCCTGCAATGCCCTACAGCCTGGGATGGCGGCTTTGCATTTGCAGGGTCTGGGATGGCAGGAGGTGATGATGGACTGCCAGCAGGCTTTGAGGGCCTCATGACAGGCGCTGAGAGCCTCATGGAGCTGCATCATGAGATCGTGAGCAAGCACTCAGAGACCAAAAAGATGCATGAGGAGATCACCAGCCTGCTGGCCGAGGCAGATGCTGCTCCGCATGCCCCAAGGCTTGCACGTGAGTCTTCAAGCGGCCGCGTTAATCTCTCATCACATGCAATGCTGCCCTGCTCAGTACGCAGGGTGGATGCAGTTGAGCGGAGTGCGCCACACACACACTAGTCACAGGGAATTGACGCATGTGAAAGTTCCAGTAAAGGGTTGCATCAGCAGCAAGCATGGGGAAGGTCACAAGGTGGGGGTGACCCTCCTCACTGTGCACCTGTGCTGGTGTTGGGCGCTGTATCCTAAGGCTCATGGAGTTGTGTTTGGTGCAGGCGTAACAGCCTGGAAGATCTTCATGCTTACCGTGAAGACTATCGCTGAGTCCCTGGTGCTGTGGTGGACCTTCCAGGTTCTCATCGCCGAAGTCTTCAAGAAGAAGTGAGTAGCCAGATACCAATACAGTGCAAGCTCAGTACAATCTCAGGTCACAAATTGTGGAAGGGCCCCTGAAGCTGCAGTGGGCATGAGGAAGTGCTGTAGCCAAAACAAGGCATGGTAGAGGGTGATCATCTCAGAGTGCTTAGGAATCTCCATTTGCAACCACACCCCCCTGAAGTCAGGCATCGAATATGGTGGTACTCTTGAAATCATCAGTCAGGTTTAATGTGTCAGAAGGAGCAGAAGGTCTCTGAGCGCTCATACTCTAGCACAGAAAGTGGACAGGCTTGCAGCAAACCCTGCGGGATGCTTATAATGGCAGCAGGAGGAGTGACGGTCACATTGGCGGCATTGCTGTCTGATAGGCGGATTGCCCCAGTGATACCAAGGTCAGAATTCGAATACAATGATCGTAAGGCTGAATGTGAAGCTTAGCAGATGCGGTTGTAGTGTGAGGCACCCCAGCTCCAGACTTCTGGTCTCTGGTAGGAGAAAGATGTGATCAAGGTCATCCCTTTCTCTGGATAAGCAGTAACAATCCGTTTTGTGTGGCTGAGCCGTTCCATGACAAGGCAACATGGTGCAGACCCTCCAGCTCGCACAAGTGTGACATGTATACGCGGTCACCCTGTGTATTCTGTCTGAGCAGGCATTAACATTGAACGTCTTGGTGCTGTGCTTGAGCTTACAGTGCATGTGGGCGGCCAAGTGACAACACGATATATTCTATGTATGGAATTCAAGCTGCATACGTACATCCAGGGCTAAATTCAAGACTAAAGGGGCATGTTCTGTGAAGAAGCACTTTCAATGATGGGTGCATCATTGCGGCCCGCCATGTCATGTCATGTGACTCCTTGCATGCTTTGGGCCCGTTGATGGCCTCTGCACCTTGCTGAGAGCTGGAGTACATTCTTGCTTAACATCAAGCAATTATCAAGGGACGCAGGCTTGTCGAGATGGTGCGATCAGGCGAAGGTCAGATCTGCAGTATCTCCAACGTAAGGTGTGCCCAGTTGCAGTGAGCTTCCTTTCTTGGCCGTTTACAGTCCTCAAAGCGGAAAGGATCTCCTTTTGGATTATTCTGGCGGTTGAGGTGGACCTGTGAGCTGCTGCTGCGTGATTGTAAACCTCACCTTTGCCATGCATCCTGAGCCAGGTTGAAATATCATCAGGCCTGCGCGTGCATAACCACCAAAAGACGCTCACAGGACGCTCTGTACAGGGTCATTGCCAGAGTGCGGCCTCCCTCTCTGCCCGAAAAGCCTGGCGGTACCGCCTGCCTCTCGGACAACACCTTGGAGGTGGTGTCTCAGGTACAGTGGCCTCCACTGAATCTTGGCAAGCCTTGACAACATAAGTCCACATATACAGCGGCTCATTCGTGCAAGGCCTCATGTCATCCCATTTGTAAGACGAAGTCAGGTGCCTGCACAGCATGAGGCTTGGAAGTGTCACTGCAGGATGGCAGCAGCCTGCACTTCACATTTGACAAGGTGCATGGCCTTGCAAAAGGGGCCGGCAACAGCCAGGCTGACATCTTCAGTGACGTCCAAGACATTGTGCTGAGCACCCTGCAAGGTCTCAATGGATGTGTCATGGCCTACGGCCAGACGGGTATGAGCTCTAGCTCTTAGGGTCCCTTCTGCATCTTGATCTGACATTGTATATTGGTCAGGGACATTTCTGCAGGCTGCTGTGCACCTTACAGAAAGGCTTCTGTACTCTAATCACTTGCAGAGCAGATGCATGCACTGGCGTCTTCATGTGATACAACAGGGTCAGCAGCTTCTGCTGTCAAGTCAGACCTTGCGTGAGCTTGGTTACTGGTCTCCTATGATCCAGCTACAACTAATTGAATACTCCACAGAGTGTTCTATTGCTGTTGCTGTGCAGGGTCTGGGAAAACGTATACACTTGCTGGGGATTTAAATAGTAACACTGAGCAGGGCCTCCTCACAAGGTCTGTCAAGCATCTGGCTCAGGGAATCAGCGAGATCACTGATGGGAGCCAGTTCCAGGTGGGCTTGCATGACATCCTCCTATCAACACTTCAAGACGCGCGTCCATCTGCACTTGAGAGCACTCATAGGAGTGCACATACTGTAGAAAACCATCTGAATGCCCGCATGATGCCAGGATGCTTGACAGCTACTTCTACACTGCGCATCAATCTTTCTCCTCGTGAGCGATTGCCTTGCAGCACTGGGATGGCTCGTGGGAAAGCCCATTGATGTTCAGGCAACAATTAATGGCAGTCCTCGCAATGGCATTATTGACCGTCAGAGGTGTCTGCTGAGCAGATACACCTGTCTGTGGTGGAGATCTACTGCGAGAGCATCAAAGACCTCCTGAGTGACAGCCCTGGCAGCACCAGCCTAGCTGTGCAGCAGGACAAGGAGCTGGGAATTATCATTGCTGGAGCCACCAAGGTGCAGCCTCTGAGTCTTGCTGAACACTGCAATCACCTGACGCCAGACTGCGGCCATTCTGATGCGCCTGTATAAGGACGCTGATTGCATGTGACTATGGTTACCTATGGGGTCTGTTATCTTGGTAGGTCCTGTCCAGCAGAGCGCGGCCAAACAGTGAGCATGTAGACCTTGCCGTTGAACAGATCACTCTTTCCACAAGCTCTTGAATCTACTGTAGACCAGCATATTGCATTTAGACTTGTGCACCACTGCACAGGTGGCAGTTACCAACGAGAGCGAGCTGGTGGAGCTGACACAGCAGGGTCTGGCCAGGCGCACAGTGGCATCCACAAGCATGAATGCAGCCAGCAGCCGCTCTCACTGCCTCATCACTCTGACGGTGCAGAGGCACCTGCCCGGGGGATCAGTCATGCATGGCAAGCTCACCCTTGTCGACCTGGCAGGTAGTTATCCTCCACGAATCAAAACATGTGGGAAACACTTGCCATGACCTTGTCTGGGAGAGGAGCTTTGAGGTGACTGACATCTGCATGGTCCTGTGAGGATATCCACAGTACTGCTGTCAAGCAGACCACCTGTTTGTCCAGTATGCACTGTCAAGGTCACATGCTAGGGAAGAGCGTCATGAACGGAGAGTCAAACCTCCCATTGGTTTGCTGAAGGGTCTGAGAGGCAGGACAAGACTCTGGCGGAGGGCCTGACATTTGAGGAGGGCAAGCTCATCAACAAGTCCCTCTCTGCCCTGGGCAATGTGGTCAAAGCTCTGGCAGACAACCCCTCTGGCCACATCCCCTACCGCGACTCCAAGCTGACACGAGCCCTGCAGGTGCTTTGCTCCTTGCCTCTCATCCTGTGACTCGGAGTCTGATGCCACAATGATAGAGGAAATGCACAGACTTTTCAGCTGTCATGATAAGTACGAGCAGAGAGGGATAGTGGAGCTGTGCCGTGCGGCTGCCGCTGGGATGTTGTGCATCACTTGCTAGCAGGTGCAAAGCACAGACATGCTGCTATGGATGATAGAATACATATAAGACTTTGCTGATAGCTTGACGAGCATCTGCGCCTGTCATGGGACCGCTGTGGATATTGCATTACTTACAGCTGGCAGTGATTGGGACAGCCTGGTGCTGCAGGACACACTGGGAGGGAAGGCGCGCATGGCTCTGATCATCTGCTGCTCGCCCGCTGCTTCCAATGCTGCGGAGACGCTGTCTTCACTGCGCTTTGGCACTCGCGCAAAGGGCATCATGACCAGTGTGCAGGTGCTTTGCAATCTCTACTGTTGACCACAGGTTGCACAATACTAAGCATGCACCTTCCCTCCCTGCTGTGCTTGACCCGCAAACACTTGCAAGCCACGCCCAAGCTCTTGTCAGTGCGGTACATTCCATTATCGCCTGTTGAACAGCCTCGCTAGCTCTAAAGGAGATGCAGTGACTGAGGTACGTACTGTTGTCAAGTAGCTTGTTTAAAGATGATGGCAACTCTGCATCCACAGGCGCCAGCTGTGGAGACTCCTGCAGAATCAACTCATGCAGGCATCAGTGTACCGGAGTCAGATGAGGAATGGTTGGCTCTTGGCAATCAAACACTCCAGCAGATTGCAAATCTGATTGAGGAGGTCAGAATGCTGCGTGAGGAGAATGCGCACCTGCGGGCTCAGGCTGATGCCGCTAATGCAGGTGGGTCTACCTAAGTCGCGTACTCAAGTTGTTGGCGTGTATGCTGCCTTGCGCATTAACGCCAATTGGAAAAAGGTCTCAGCGCAATGATGCATGGCAACTTTCAAGTGAAGACTGGCTTTAGCAGTGAGGAAGGGGAGGGATCCAGGGCAGAGATGTAGCCAGCTTGCTATAACACATGTGCTACTTTGTAGGGGCCAATGCAGAGCGTGTGGACAATCCGAGGGGCGCAGGCGTGCGCATTGCACTGCTGCTGATAGACATCATCACTGTCGTCATGTGTCTGGTAGCTGTATGTTCAGCTGTCTGCAAAGTGGCTGACCTGGCGGGCAGGTGGATGCACAGCGGGTGACAGGCCAGATTTTGTGAGCTGAAGCTTCGTGAGAGACAGATGGACAACTTGGTCAGATCAGACCCGTAGGAAAAGCTTCTTTTGAAAAGGCCAGAGAGGCACGTGCTTCAATAGGGCTTTGGCTTTGCCTGGCAGTAGACGTAGTGCTTGAGAAGTGCGAGATCTCTGCATACCTTAGTAATATACCTGAAAGCAATTTCGCTGTATTATGCATGTCATTGAGCTTGGGCTTGCACGATATGTGAGCACCCACGTGTAGCGGTGGGGCATGTATGTCACAGTTCTCTTTTCAAAGGGAGCTATAGCTTTCATGCGGTGCTCCCTTTGAAAAGATCCAGCCAGCTGTGTAGGTCATGGATCAGACCACACACTGAAGAAGCCTGTACTGTGAGGATACATCTTCAGTGCCACATTCAGTGATGTGTACATGCGGGCCGCCACCTCACGTCATCGCCCGTGCATGCTTTGGGCATGTTGATGGCCACTCCACCTTGTGCGCCAACGGCATGGTATATCTGGGGACTACATAAGGGCGCAAGCTTGTCGCTATGGACCAAGCAGATGACAGTACATCATTCTGCAACACCTCCACTGTCAGGTGCGTCCTTTTGATGTCGTCTCGGTGTTGAGGCTCGTTAAGCCATGTCTTCCACGATTGAAACGACTACCTCTACGGGCTTCCTGCTTGTTGAGAGAGTTCTATGAGCAGATCTTGCCTGATGCTCAGCCTCGTCATGACCCTGCATCGTCAGGTAGGCTGAGAGCTCAGCATGTCTGCGGTTGCACATATCGGTGTGTACGCTCATAAGCAGTCATTTGCAGGGTCATCGCCAGAGTCCGGCCCTCCTCAGCACCCGATGAGATCGACTGCGTTGCCTGCCCCTTGGACAACACCTTGGAGGTAGTGAACCAGGTACACTGCTCTTCAAGTCTCACATTACAGGTCCAAATGGTGCCTTGTACCATAGCCTTTAAGGTGGACATCCCAACCATCTGTAGGACATGTGAATATGCAGGCTGCATAGCCTGATGAATAGGAACTTCCTTGCAGGAAGGCAGGAGTCTGCAGTTCATCTTTGATGAGGTGCATGGCCCCCCCAATGGCGCTGGCAACACCCAGGCTGACATCTTCAGTGACATCCAAGACATTGTGCTGGGCACCGTGCCGTGGGTGACCCTGGAAGGCGTCAACGGATGCGTCATGGCTTACAGACAGACAGGTTGCACCCCTGGTCTCTTGTTAACCAACACTTGTCTTGGTCTGGGGTTGTTGTGTATGGCTATCCCCTGCCTGCTGCACTCTATAGAGGGCGTGCGAGACTATCAGAATTACTCCTGAAGCTGATGACCGGCTTGAGGATGCTGTACAGGCGCTGGGAAGACACACACAATCACAGGCAACCTGGAAAGCAGCACTGAGCAGGGCCTCCTCACAAGGTCATACAATCAGCTGGCTCAGGCAATAAGTGAGGTGACTGATGGCAGCCATTTCCAGGTGGGGCGCATGCAGCTCACTTTAGCGCTCTCAGGATCAGTGACAAGAGCAAGAAAGCTGTGATGCTTCATTACAAGCCAGCCTGCACTCGTACAAGCAACAGACCTTTGCATTGAGACCTCAATTGAGACCTCTGCATACTGTATTCTGTGGCTGTACTCTTTGCAGCTGTCTTACCAGTGGCACACGCCAGGATGATAGACAGCTTCCTGCCCCACAAGCAGAGTCACTGTGTTACACCCTCTATGTACAAGAATGCATTCGGCTTGAGCAAGCATTGTCAGCATTAGCTGCCCACTGGGGCAGATGGTATCTGAGGACTTCATTTTGAGAGTTGCTTGCAAAATGAATCCAGAGTTTCTGCTGAGCAGGTACACCTGTCTGTGGTGGAAATTCACAATGAGAGCATCAAAGACCTACTGAGCAAGGGCCCAGGCAGCACCAGCCTGGCTGTGCAGCAGGACAAGGAGCTGGGCACCACAATTGCAGGAGCCACCAAGGTGCGCTCCCTGTACAATGCGCAGCCTGCTGAGTAACCTGCCGGTTCTCCTTCAAAGCCTGTACATGGGCATTGGCTGCTTGTGACTGTGAAAAGTGAGTGGCAACATCATGACAAAGAGCTGAGCATCACTTCTGACTGGCCTACAATGCGTGCTCCAGAAGCAGATCTGAACAGCCTCATCCATCTTTCATTTCTTCCGCAATCCCCTTCTGGGTATGCCAACAGCTGCAAAAGTAGCAAAAGCAGGATCCCCATTGTGCGACACCAGTTGCACGAGTAGCTTGCCTGCGTGCGGGATGCTGCAAGGCGTACACGTAAGCAGTCCGCTTACCATACACCTTAATCTCATGCTGTAAAACAGAACATCATGCTGTGCTGGATACAGGTGGCAGTGACTGATGTGAGCGGGCTGGTGAACCTGACACAGCAGGCCCTGGCCACAGCGGCATCCACAAGCCTCAGTGCAGCCAGCGACTGTTCCAACTGCCTCATCACCCTGACAGTGCAGAGGCGCCTCCCTAGCAAATCTGTCATTCATGGCAAGCTCACCCTCGTCGATCTGGCAGGTACACGTCAGCTTCTACCCTGCTGAATGTCTTTGCATGACCCTATTGTCCAGCAAGCTTTGGTGTCATGAATATCAGCACAAGCACCTGAGTGGCCTTGATCCATTCTGGGTGGGCTGTCTGTTTGCCTTGCTGGGTGAGAGGGGATCAATTCGTTGTTGCAGGGTCTGAGCAGCAGCCTATAAGTAAAGCCCTGGGATGGCTGGTAGAAGAGGAGGGCAAGCGCATCAACATGTCCCTGTCTGCCTTGGGCAATGCGATTGAGGCTCTGGCAGACCCTTCAGGCCCTATCGCCTGCCAGGACTCCATGCTCGCACTGGCCCTACAGGTACTTGCCTTCAGGAGTCATTTAGTGACTCTGATGCCATGCTGGAAAAGGGGAACACTCGGAAATATCAGCAGTTGTGGAGGACATGAGCAACAGATGGCGCACACACTCTATATCATCTGAGTAGTGCTGGAATGCCTGCAGCACAGACCAGCTGGTGCATGTGTTACAATAAACTGCTGCAGTGATGGCCGAAGGCATGCACTGGTGCACTGAGAGGACTAAGTCTGGGGAGCTGCAGTTCAGCAACATTCAACACTTGGCAGCACTAAGGGCATTCTGGTGCTGTAGGGCGCACTGCAAGGGAAGGCGCGCATGGCTGCGATCGTCTGCTGCTCGCCCGCTGCAGCCAGTGCTGCGGAGACGCTGTCCACGCTGCGCTTGGGCACGCTTGCTGAGGGCATCACGACCAGCATGCAGGTGACTTACCACACTTTCTAGCAGATCCAGCAAAGCTAAACCTCTGCCCTCTCTGATGGGGTTCCTCACCTGCTGAACATACTATAGTATACTTAGGATCCTGTTCTTCTTGCAGAAATAGTGCAGAGAAAGTCTCAGAGTCCTTGTCTCTCTGCTACCAAGTGGACGCTGGGCATTGGTCAGGCGCAAATATCATGAGTTAAGGTCAATGGCCCCAGCAGGGATCCTTGCAGTGCTCTGCTGCATGTGTGCAAGAGGGGTATGTGATGGTGGCTTTGTACTCACAGGCAAAAGCTGTGAGGAAGGCTGCAGGAAGGCTTCAGATGGCAGCGTATGGTCGGGAGCTCAAGCTGGATGCAGAGAATCAGCGAATGCGCGAGAGTCTTCTCAAGACTGCGGAAACTTTCGAGGAGGCAGCCGAGGTGCTTGACAGGGCGGCGAAAGCTTTGGACGGGGCGAAAAAAGTATGTGAGGAGAACGACAGGCTGGAAGGTGATAAACACTGCACCCTGTAGCTACATGGCTTTCAAGTGTGGCATTCTTCAAGCTCCGTCGATATGCACTGCCAGTGCTGCCCTGTGTGCTGTAGCGCTGCTGGTGTGTGGGCGCCCGACACAGGGACATGATGCATGAGGACCTCCCATTGATGGCTTGCATCAGCATTCCAAGTTGGATGAGAAGGGGATCATTGATTGGAGACAGGCTCTGCTCAGTGAAGCCCATGTGCTGGTGTTGCAGGGATCATAAAGGATCTCACTAAGACTCCGGGAGAGGAAGAGCTCAACAAGCTCTTTTGGGTGCTGTGGAAGTACACTGCGCTGTGGTGGATACGCAAGACTCTACTTGCGCTTCCAATCCTGATTGCTCTGTATGCGTTGTACAGCATATGGAGGGCGATTGATTAGACAGGCACATGCAAACTGGGAAACTACGCAGAGTGTAAGGTGCCAATGGTCATTGAACGCCCTGAACACCGGTTCAAGCCAGGAAGAAGACGTTTGGTAGAGCTTTGCAGTGCACTGCTGTGGATAGGACCTGGGCATACACAACCAAAACCTGCTCTTGACAAGTCTGTGGATTGAGTTGCCTTTTGTGGCACATACACCAAAATCTCTGCAGTGTGTCGCTGTCTAAAACACGTCGAGGCTCTAGACCCAGAGTCTGTGTGATAGAGCTTTGGCCCAATCAAGCTCTGCAGCGACGGGTGAGTCATCTCCAACGCAGCACAGCATGCGGATCCGATGTAGCATTGACACCGGAGGGTTCTGTGCTGGAGAATGCTGTGTATGCTTGAGGGTTGTGAAGTACAAATGTGATGCCTGGCAAGCGAGTAGCGTCAGGCGTGACGGGCGCGAGGTGCAACCGCATCGGCGGGAAATGCAGTCCAAGGGCACAAGATGTCATCAAGAAGGGTGTTGACTAGCAGAATCTAGAGAGGGAAAGCTGCAAGTATGCACATAAAGCAGGTGTGACTGCCGTATGGCAAAGCATTTTGAGCACACTTCCACACAACACTATGACTTCCACTGATGGCAGTAAGGTGTTTCAGCTTGCAGCATGCTAAGGAGACAGTCCTGTGCGCAGGCCATCATCGAAGGATATAAGAGTTACAAGGACCAGACAATATCTGAACCGTTTGATCAGCACATCAATGTCGTTGGTGAGCTGCTGACTTTTCACATCACAGCCGTGGCTGTTTTGCAGCATGATTGGAGACTGATGTCTCGCCATAAGGGATGGTCTTGACAACCGTTGCTTTTGCAGTGGGGGCAAATGGGTCCGGCAAGACGAACTTCTTCAGTGGTAAGGAATTTGGTACAAAGCTGGCACTTGCACCTCTACGTGCGGCACAGTTTGCATCGGTGAAGGCATTTGCCAATCTGCATTTCTTCTTTACTTACAACAATTTCCTGTTTGCAGCCATCCGGTTCGTCCTCAGTGACATCTTCACCACACTGACAGCCACAGAGCGCCAGAAGCTTCTGCATGTGAGACTCTTCACCTAGCTGTCTGCTGCATCAGACAAAATCAAGCAGGCCTGTCACACAGTACAGATGATGCGGTGACCTGAGATGTTGCAGCCAGCATGACCTGTGCGTTTGTTGTTGCAGGAGGGCGCTGGGCATGCTGTGCTCTCAGCCTATGTGGAGATCGTGTTTGACAACTCGGACAACCGGCTGCCGGTGCGTCACATGCTTACTATAAGGGCTCTTTCTGTATCTGCTGGCCTGCACTTGGTCGGACTTTGCAGCACTATCCTGCTTGTGCTACCACGTATGGCGCTTGCTGCGAAAGCGCTATGATGACAGTCTGCGGTGCTTCTGTCAGGTTGACAGGGATGAGGTGCGCCTGCGGCGCACCATTGGGCTCAAGAAAGATGAGTACTTCCTGGACAAGAAGCACATCACGTGAGCCCATACTCGGCATCATGCCGTCAAAAGGCCAATTGCAGGTCTTATCAGATAAGGACTCGATTCAGGGGTGTGGTTAGGAGTCTATGTAGTTCCTGCAGAAACCCGCTGCATACACGAAACGGCACACGAGTGAAATTGCTGGATCCGCAATGAACGTGCAACTTGCATAACAGTATGGTAGTGCGGGAGACATGCAGAGCTGCTTGAGACAGCCTGATGCCAATGCAGGAAGACGGAGGTGATGAACCTGCTGGAGAGCGCCGGCTTCTCCCGAGCCAACCCCTACTATGTGGTCCAGCAGGGCAAGGTAGCCTGATCTGCTCCCCGCCGATCTTGGGCGGCTGTGCAGATGTCTGCGGCTGCTGAGACCCTGCCGCAGATGGCGCACTAGGCAGTGAATCTACGGCATTTATTGGACAGCTGCCTGCTGTACAAAACCGCCCCTCATGCATCACAAGCCTTCAATGGTCATATGAAGGCGTTGAGCAATGCACCGGAAGCATAGTGGTGGTGCAGATTATGGCAATGTTGACGATGAAGGACTACGAGCGGCTGTGGACTGCCATGTTGCTGCGTACTGTGCATAGACTGCCTGATGCCTCACGAAGCTCGAAGTGATCATGTAAGGTGTGGTGCTGCTGCAGATCATGGCGATGTCGACGATGAAGGACTACGAGCGGCTGGAGCTGCTGAAGGAGATTGGGGGGACCAAGGTCTACGAGGAGCGCCGCAAGGAGTCCCTCAAGATCCTGCAGGAGACCGACAACCGCCGCTCCCGCATCCTGGAAGTGGTGAGCCACCCTGCAGTGACTTTCAAAGCAGCAGGGAGGTACACACTCATGCTGAATGGCTTAGATTCTGTGCCAAAGACATAGCGGGCAATATAAGAGTTATGAAGATGTGAGAGACATTCAGAGAGACACGAGCATGGATTGGTACTATGCAAAGTGTACCCATGGACAAGGCCAGGCTGGTATGAATGGGGGAGAGCTCTCGTTTTCGTTCTGTTTCTCTTCTGTCAGGCTCCAGCAAGTGAGAACATGCTGAAAATCGCCAGAGGAGGGATAGGACGGTGTTGCTACGAGCTCTCTCCTTTCTCAGCATTGTCTTGTCCGTGAGCACGGAGCTTGAATCTGCCAATTGGTATACTTGTGCAATTTGGCGGGTCCAGCAGCTGGAGAACATGCTGACATAAACCACACCAGTGCCAGACCTCACGTGGTGTTTATTTACATGCTGCTCGCAGGTGGAGCAGCTGGAGAACAAGCTGAAGGAGCTGGAGGAGGACCGGAAGGAGCTGGCGCGCTTCCAGCAGGTGGACCGCCAGCGCCGCAGCCTCGAGTACACCATCTATGACAAGGAGGTCACCGACACCGCCGCCAAGCTCGAGCAGGTGACGCCCAGCAGAGCTGCAGCTGCGTGTGCGGGACCGCTGTTCATGTGACAAATGTGGGGAGTCTTGTGCTGTCATGGTCATCAGGATGCCTGTGGCCATGCCTTCTTTGGGGCAATGTCTGATCTTATGTCCATAGCTGACCTTCACGTTTATTCTGGTTCCACATCTGGCAGGGCATGTTTATGAGAGCAGGCAGCATGAGAGGCGGGCTTCGATGTCTGATTAGCATGGGTGCTGCAGATCGAGGAGGCCAGGAAGAACGAGGGCGAGCGGACGGGCAAGGCGCATGAGGACATGGCCCGGGCCAAGGCTGAGCTCAAGCGCCTCGAGAAGGAGCTGGCATCCCTGCAGGTGCTGCCCTTGACCTGTGCATGTCATTATTCATTGAGCTGTGCATCTGACCCCTTCTCAGTATGCTCTTTCTTGCTTAGCATTTCTGAGGCCTTGAGGGTTTCATGACCCAAAAGCCCTCCTGAGGCCTGACTCAGCACATGCACTATGCACGTTGAGCTGACAAGGTTTGCCAACAATCTCATGAGTCAAATCACAGATGAAGAAGCCGTGTGCTGTTCAGGATGCCATGCCAAAGCTGGAGCGAGAGCGCAAGGCAGCCGCGGAGGAGCGCTCAGCGGCCAATGCAGCGCGCGCCAAGCTGGAGGTGGATGTCACAGACCTCGAGGAGCAAATAGAGAAGCATGCCCAGACACAGGCAGGCTCCGCTGTATCATCTTTGCGCACAGTACCAATTCTGAGGTGTCCATGAAAGCACTCATGATGGTTGAAGGACACAGGAAGAAGAGGGGCAGATCAATGGAATTGCTTGACAATAGAAACCGACTCTTGCCTGCCCATGTGCGTTTTTGTGAACATCAGGGTTGTCAGGCAGGTATGTTGACAGGATGTCTGCATGTACGCGCATCACTGTGGCCTTCATAGCCCAGCTTCCAAGAGGGGTCAGGGAAGCTGTCCTGGCATGCAGGCTGACTGCTCAGCCACAGCTCAATCCCTGGAGGAGGAGATTGCGGCAAAGCAGGCTGAGCTGGCGGACGTGACAGCAGAGCAGCAGGCGCGGGAGGCGCAGGCCACCGACCTGGACCGCCAGATCGCAGACACTGAGAGGCGGCTTCAGGTGGGCGTACTGGGTTGCCCCTCCTTTGTGACGCACGTACATGTGGATGTAAGCACCAGGACCTCAGCCTGGTTGCACATGGCAAGTTTAGCTCAAGGCGTGCTGGGGGTTGTTATGGCGAATGTGCTGCCAGACATGAGTAAACATGAGCTCAAGGCTATGCCAGTGAGAAGGCTGCGTCAGTGAGCCTGTGATTCTGAGCATCCATCTAGGGCCCTCTGTTCTGTGCAGGCTCTGTATCAGAAGCAGGGGCGGTCTCGGCAGTTTGGCAGCAAGCAGGAGCGCGACGCCCATATAGGCGACGAGGTCAAGCAGCTGGAGAGGGCTGCTGCAGTGAAGCGCTCCAGCGCTGATGATCTGCGCGCCCACGTCCAGCAGCTGACATCGCAGCTCATGGACCTGTCTCAGGTCCGCAGACACCAGCATCTGTCCCCGTCATTGATCTTCCGGCTGTCCAGTTCCCCCCCAGATTTGACAGACTGCATTTGGTGGGTAGGTGGCAGATGTATCAGGTCCAGCACCTAAAGTTGCAGCTTGCCAGGCACGAGAGGTCCACCATCACAGGTCAACAGGGTATGCCAAACAGGTTTGGTGCGCTGAGTCCTAATGTTACTATTCCTGCGTAGGAGGTTGGGGATAAGGAGCAGCAGGTGAGGCAGGAGGAGGCGTCTCTGGAGGAGGCGGAGCGCGAGCAGAAGAGCCTGGAAGCCAAGCGCAATGCCCTCAACGACGAGCGCAAGGAGCTGTGGCGCGCAGAGAACGAAGCAGAGAATTCCATCGGCAAAATCCATGGCAACAGGCAGAAGGCCGAAAAGAAGGTGAGGCTTCCGTGCACTTTCCTGGTGACATGAAGCATTGACAGTGTGCAGCTACACTGGAACTAGCACATCTGACATCAGTTCTGCTGATAGATGCCTCTATCCTTCAACCGGTGGCAGGAATGTGAAGAGTGCTGCCATATTTGTGTGCAAGGGCTGCTGCAGGAGCCTCAAGGTCTTCTTCAAAAGCAGACGCCAGAGCTGCTTCCATTGTGATCCTGCTTGCATGCTCTGAAGGGCACATTATACTCTGCAGGTGGAGAGCAGCATGCCGCGTGACATTGCCAGGGGCATTGCCAGCGTGAAGCGCTTTGTCCGCCAGCAGAACATCAAGGGCGTGCATGGCACCCTCATCGAGCTCATTGAGTGCTCAAATCGCCTGCACACAGCCATCGAGGTATGCGCCCCTCCCCCCTCATTCAGCGCCCAAGTCAGAATAGAGATGGCCCACACACTCTGCCCTCCTCGTGGACCACTTGGCCCTCAGTCTGCAGCACCCTTCCAGTTGATTGTATGATATTAGATCTGCCTTGTCAGCAGTATCAGGCTGTGTGAGCAGATGCTGTGGGGTCTGTACTCGCTCAAGTAGCACAGCTGTTCATCACCTGATCCTTCAGCAACTCACCGCATTGTGCCCAGAGCCATCCCACATGATCTGGAGAACCCACACGTAATCCTTCACTGCGCAGGTGTCGGCGGGCAACCAGCTGTTCCATGTGGTGGTGGACAACGATGATGTGGCGACCAGGATCACCGCCCTGCTGACAGAGCAGAGGGCCGGGCGCGTCACCTTCATCCCACTGAACCGCATCAACCCGCAGCCGGTGCAGTACCCCGACTTTGGGGACGATGCCCTGCCCCTGGTCAACAAGATCAACTGTGCCGACCAGCACAAGAAGGCAGTTGCCCAGGCAAGTGTCTGCCTCTCTCCTGCAGAGTGCATGTACACTGCATTGTCCTTGTAGAGAGGGGCCAAGAACCTGCTTTTCTGGACATCAGCCTGCTCGATGTGGTGGCATATGCAAGCCACACGAGCAGGCGTCAACTGCTAAATGCACAATCAGACATAGGAATTTCAATGTGTCATGTCAGAGGATGATGTCCAAAATATCAATTAAGTCCTGGCTTTGGTCGCAGATCTTTGGGAAGATCATGGTGTGCAAGGACATGGACACAGCGGGCAGGGTGACCCGGGAGGCTCGCCACCTCAACTGCGTCACCATCAAGGGCGACCAGTACAGCAAGAAGGGCACCATGACTGGAGGCTTCATTGACGTCACCCGGTATATCACAATGTTCCCCAAAGCTGCTGTTTCCAGTGCCTGAGAGCTTTCCTGGCAAGCAGGCATGAATGACCAGATGTGGAACATGAGGCATACTGCACATGGACTTAGGAGCAATGCTGCTGCTCACTGCTGCCTGAATCCTTGTCCTGACGCATGGAAGATCAGCAAGGCGGCACAGGGCCTGGGTACATTTTTAAGCATGGGTCTGGATGCAGGTCGCGCATGGAGGTGATGAAGCTGCTGCTGCAGCTGAGCGAGGAGCTGCAGGCAGCGCAGGGTGAGAAGGCTGGGCTGCGGGAGAAGGTGGATGATGTGGACCAGGCGGTTGCCCAGATCCTGGGAGAGATCCAGAAGACAGCGGCCAAGTGTTCGCACGCCAGGTACTGCACATTCTCTAAATCGACCACATCAAGGCTCATCAATTAAGCCTCAAATGCTGGAGTGGCCATATGTAATGCTCAGTCAAAGCTTACTTCAGTGCGATACGGGCCCCTGCACCAAGGTGATTGATGAAGGATTGTGCGAAGGCGCTTTTGCCAGGACATAGCGCCTTCGCACATAGCGCTGCAGGTTGTACAAGAGTGCATTGGTAGCGTCTCTGACACGCTGAGCAGAGAATATGCTGCAGGGAAACCCTGAAGCAGGCAAGGGCTGAGCTGGCGAGCGCCACACGGCGAGAGCAGGAGCTGCGCAAGACGCTGGAGCAGAAGGAGAAGCGCCTGGCTGATATTGAGGCCTCCACTGAGGACACTCAGAAGAAGGTTCGTAGTTCTCACTATGCCAAGTGCCTTCATTCTCCGCTGGCAGTTGAAAGGAGTGGTGAACTGTTTGCACATGAAGATAGCATACTGCTCATGGTGCAAGTCGTTGAGGTCTGATCTCAAGGCATGCCATTCATCCCACAACATGCCATACATGACAGGAAGCATGGCTTTTGAACACGTGCTCAACAGTCCCTGGTGAACTGTTGTAGAAAGGTGCTGGCGTAGCCTTGATTTGACTCGAGGGATAGACAATGCAGAGGGTAGCTTCATGAGACATGCCTGTCTGTGCAGGTGACAGACCTGAAAGCAGAGCTGGGTACAGAGTTGCTGGCGCAGCTGTCAGCAGCAGAGCGCTCAGAGCTCAGCAAGCTCTCGCCTCAGCTCAAGAGTCTGCAGGTGTGCACCTGTACTCTCATGTTTCTTGCCATCCTTTCACCGCCCTCCCCCGGCCACTTGCTGAGGCATTGTCCTGGAAACCCTCACAGCTCCTGCATATCCCTGGCAATTTTCATAAATGTCAGTGCATGCAGGTTAGGCTCACATTAAAATCCTGTACGCACTGGAGCTTCTGAGGCATCTTCTCATTACAGAGCTACTCGCTGTGTGCAGGACAAGAAGGAGGAGCTGCGTGTAGAACAGGCGCAGTCTGTTGAGAGGTCAACAGAGCTGGAAACTCTGCTGAGCACCAACCTGCTGAAGCAGCAGCAGGAGCTGCACGACAGGCTCAGCAAGGCTGACGTCAGCGCTGACAGGTGCGTGCACATGCCTCCACAGAGCACACCTGTGGCTAGCTCTTAAGATCACTTTTAGGCTCCTCAGGCTGCACCTGACCGCCAGAACATTTGCAAATGTTGCTCTGGCGAGCGGGTGTAGCGTGTGGAGCTTGGATGCTGATGATACCTCGAGAGACAGCGTGCTGCTCTGTTTTGCAATCCCCTGCCCTGCATGAAAGGAGACATTGGCCCTGGCGGTGTGTCACAAGGCTTTGCTGGAACCCTTCAGGAGCTGTCAGTCAGCGCCCTGGTCTGCACGGGCATGCCACAGGTTGCTCGCCTTCAGAATTGTATTGGGCACAAAGAGCGTGCCGCTCAACTGTGTCTACCCTGTGATGCAGGGCGCAGCTGGAGAAGCTCCAGGAGGCATCGGCAGAGGCCGTGGTGCGCCTGGAGGCAGCTGCGAAGCAGGAGGCAGAAGCTGCTGCCGCCCTGGAGGAAGCAGAGAAGAAGCTGCGCGCGCTCAAGGCTGACCGCGACAAGACGAAGGACTTTGAGGAGCTTGAGGCGCAGCATGTGCAGGTGATAAAATGCGCAGTTCTGCTTTAGATCAATGGCATACCATGCGTCTGTCTGCTGATCCAGTGGCAGCCACCCTCTGTGATGATGGATTACACAAGCCTTTTGCAATCACAGAGTCTGCCTGGAACCGCCCTCACGCCTTGCCAGATAGCAGTCATTGAAGTGAAGATCAGTCTGGGCTTACATGCTGTGCAATGGGCCTAGACATACATTCCCCAGATGGCACATGAGTAAGCTCTGGGCGCAGGATGAGTCGCGCAAGGTGGAGACGCTGCTGTCGAAGCGGGCGGGCCTGCAGCAGAAGAAGTCCGACCTGGAGCGCAAGATCCGGGAGCTGGGCAGCCTGCCCGCAGAGGCCTTTGAGAAGTACCGGGACAAGTCCCTGACCTCCCTGCACAAGCTGCTGCAGCAGGCCCTGAACGAGCTCAAGAAGTATGGGTGAGCCCATGCTTCAGGCTGAGACACCTCTGGAGGGTCAGGGCATAGTCAAACGCACTGATCCTGAGTTTATACCCGCCCTTATATGCTGATGGGGTTCGGAAGTCTTTTTATGGTCATATGTAGAAGGTCTTGTGGAGTAAGAACAGACTGATCAGAATAATACCGTGAGAGTGGTTGAGGTGTCGTAGGGCATGCCTAAGAAGACTGGGCATGAACAGTGGTATGATTCAGCACATTGGTGATGTTCATGACTGTCATGATGATGCGCTTGCAGGCACGTGAACCGGAAGGCGCTGGACGAGTATGCGAGCTTCACGGAGCAGAAGACGGAGCTGAAGCGGCGGCAGGAGGAGAACGCGCGCGGGGAGGCCAAGATCAAGCAGCTCATCCAGACCCTGGACCTGCGCAAGGACGAGGCCATTGAGCGCACCTTCAAGGTGGGCTGCTGGTATCGTATCCTAGATACTGACTCTCGGCATTCAAAGACTGCCATGCAAGCTCCCACTCTGTAGGACAACCCAGAGGCCAGTCCCACTGAGGCTGATGTGTCCTATGGAGGTCAAGGTCATTCCATCTGTGGGATGAGCTGCTGCACAGTTGGCAGCACAGGCTACAGTGCACATGGACGAGGCTGCTTTCCCAATGGAGGCAACCCCCTCTGAGGAGGAGCTCATGTGGTAGGATTCTGAGATGGTGCTGCGTGCAGGGTGTGGCGAAGAACTTCAGGGAGATCTTCTGCGAGCTTGTGCCTGGGGGCAAGGGCGAGCTGGTGATGCAGAAGCGGGCGCCTGTGCCGGCCGCTGCCAACCCGGATGACGAGGACGAGGAGGCCCAGGATCAGCAGAACGCCTCAGAGCGATACTCGGGCGTCAAAGTGAAGGTACAGAGTCTGCCTCAAGAACACCCTCCTTCACCTTCTACCAAAGAAGTCTGCTTCTGCATGCATCACAATCTGCAGCTGCGCTTGGCAGGACACTGATGATCTGCATGAAAGAGCTGTCAGATTGCTCGTGGCAGGTGTGACTCCTCCAGGCATATTTAAGATGGAGCAGAGCAGTGCAATCAGCTAAAAGTCAAAACTCCAGTGGACATGACATCCAAAACTCCCTCTGGGCATCTGTGGACCTGTGGACATTATGTGATGTAATATGATCTCCGATGGCTGTCTATGCAACCTAACAAAAGTGTACGCCTTGTGATGTGCAGGTGTCCTTTGGGTCCGGTGAGGTTCTGGTCATGAAGCAGCTGAGCGGCGGGCAGAAGACGCTGGTCGCGCTGGCACTTATCTTTGCGATCCAGCGCTGCGACCCTGCACCCTTCTACCTCTTTGATGAGATTGATGCTGCTCTGGACCCCCAGTACAGGCAAGGCTTTTGAACACACCCTCTACTATTACATGTATGCAGTGAGCAGAAATGCTTGCTGTTGAGCAGCTCTGAGAATGCCGCCTGGTGGTGGACATGCATATCAGCTGGACAGCAGATTGGGAATATGAGTTGCTTCTCTAGCCGGAGATAGGTGAACATCTGGCAGCTTTTCTGGGCAGCCATGTTGGCCTGCAGAGTCATCTGGTGCTGCTTTCAAATTTCTTCGAGTCCTCCCCCTGAACAGTGGGCACTGAATGCAGGACAACTGTGGCGCGCATGCTGGCCCGCCAGGCCCACGATGAGCACAACCCAGCGCAGTTCATAGTCACCACATTCCACCCCCAGGTAGCTTGCCACTTCAACTCCTGTGAGATCTGGAGCCCTCATGCCACGCTGCAGATACCTTTGCATCTGTGGAACTGCTCACATCTACTCTCTCTCAGACTGTGCATTGCTTAGAATGCCGTGCCAGCGAGCTTAGGGAATCATGTAGTTGGAGCACCGTGTCCTTTAGCCACTGTTGAAAGCAGCCTCACCTACAATCTCGTTGCAGAGTGTCACTAACACTGCTTCCTGAATGCAGATCATCCATGAGGCGGACAAGATCTACGGCGTGTCGCACAGCAACCGCATCAGCCGCATAGATGTGGTCACGCGCGAGGACGCCCTCGAGTTCGTGCAGGCCAATCTGCAGGAGCATGACGGTACCCAGGGAGATGAGAACAGGGATCCCAACTGAGGATATCCATCGACGGCCCACCAAAAGGATGCTCATCATAAATCTTGAGAGGGTTTCCCTTGAGATGTGCTAGGTGGACCAGCAGGACCCTCCTGTGCATGGTTGTAGTCTCCGCACATGTCAGAGACGCAATATGATATACGTTATTGCTTGCAGAGCCCTCAAATGTGCAGTAGCTGCGGAAAATACACCTATGGCTCGGAACTGAAATGATGTCTGGAGCTTCTAGGAACATGTACAGAGAACTACTTGTCTATGAACTTACATAGGACGCTGCTCTAACCTCCTAAATGAGCTGTGCTTAGGACCATGAGCATGAGGCCGTGAAGCTGTACAGTGTAAAGGCAGGAGGAGTAGACAGATTTGCAGACACAACCTAGTCAGCTCACCCTGCAGGTGTCAAAGGGACTGGCTTAGCTGAAAGCTGTACACACAGAAGCACGTGATAATGCAGCTCTATCCTAGCTTAAAATTTTGATCTCCCAGCACTATTGCTCGTCCGCAGCAGCCTTGAACAGTTGTGGTCCAATCTGCAATCACGATCTTTCCTTCAGGTGTAATAAATGTGTATCCTTGGGAGATACAGACTCCCCACTGAGCCAGAGCTTCTCAACGCTCATTGGGGTGGCTTGCGACTGCAGCGCAGCTTGGGATCCCACCATATATAGGTACGACAGATCACAGCAGCTCAATTCTGAGATGTGTGTACCTGGACTGGGACGCACACAAATCCCTCCCGCTCGCAGGCAGCTTGTAGCGCTAGCTCCTGAGGCTCTCCCTCTGGGCACAGCGCCACAATTGCGCCACCGCTGCCCGTGAACTTTGCTGCAGCTGCATGCAACACACTACAATCAGTGTCGCGTGGTGGGCTCCTGGGCATTGTGATGGATCATGTGCAAGCCCAGTCGTGTCTAACTGGCGGCATAGGCATAGACTCATATCAAACGCAATACATACTGACCTGAGTGTACTGCTATGTGGGCTGGTAAAAGCCATGTCTTGTCAGAGCGCAAGCTAAGGTAGAATAGTCTAGGGATGCGGTGATGGTTACGGGCGCACCATTGACAGACCAAGCACACTTGATCATTGCCAGGTTTGTCTGGCCCAGGGCAGCATCGCCAAAGATCCGCCGCCGCAGCTCAAAGTTTCTGTTCATCAGGGACGCCAGCGCCAGGTCATCCTCTGCTTCCAAAGCTGCCCTGGCACAGCCAGAGCATGCAGCTCAGCATACACTACACTGCCCTTCCTCAAATCTTCGTTGAGCAGCTTTTGCAGCAAAGAAAGCCTCGAACGTGGGCACGAGCATGAGATCTGAAGGACACACCTTCCCTTCTCTGCGAAGGTGGCAAATTCGGCCATGGCCTGATGAACAGCTTTGTCTCCTTGAATCCATCGCTGGCGCACATCGCTGTGCGCTTTGCCGCTGTCGGAGGGGTTGTCTGCATAGATGAGCCACAGCGGCGGGATGAGGTCTGGATCCAGGGACTCATACCTGCGATAGTCACAAGCTTGCTCACTCACAGTGCTGAAGCAGCCATGATAAGCTACACCCTAGTCTTGGCCCTGTGACCTCTGCTCATTGAAAGAGAGGACCTGGCTGGTGGTAGCACACTGGAATGGACAGAAGACAGGGTATGACATGTCTGGGCTGTGTGTCGCTGGGATGCGTGGACCCGCCAATAATATACATGCTGGTGCTCTCAATGAATGTTCTGAGTAATTTTTGCTTTGCTCATTGTATAGCCATATTCCGCATTCAGGGAATATGAGGCGTGGTTTTCAGGCTTGCCTGCCATGCCCAGTCTGCTGCATGAGCCCCTTGGCAAAGTCCATGTAGACAACACCCCCGTAGACCTGAACCACCCGGTCCTGCAGCCCCGCTGTGATGCCCAGCTCCTCCTCAGCCCGTAGCACAAGCCCCGGCCTCTCCACTACGGGTATCCTGCACTGCAATTGACCCTGTGAGAGATGGGCCAGCGCATCTCACCCTGCCTTGCTGCAAACGGGTGCTTGGGAGCATGACTGAAAGGCATCAGCAGCATTGAGTGCCTGCTGTGTGCGCCTATGACACCGTGTATCAGATACATCCCCTCATTCGACCATCACATGTGGGGCGGTTTATTACCAGTGCATCACGTGTACATGTGCAAGCTGATGAGCCCTTCAGATTGCCATACTACATGCCCATTGCTGTGCATGATGGGGAGTGTACAGGGACACATCGCACCTGTCCCCAACGTCATAGTGCATCAGCAGGCAGTTGAGGGCTGCACAGGCAATGGCTGAGGAGCCTGACAGGCCTGCTTGGCGAGGTATGTTTGTCTCATAGCTCAGCTCAAAGTTTTTCTCTGGCAGCTGCACCCCCGTCTCCTCACACTCATCTATGAAGACTTTGCACATGGCCTTGAGCAGTCTGACACCGCCACCATATCCCTCTCCATCAAGGCGGCTTTTGAAGCCGTCCCACGATTCATACTCCCCTCCATCATGCAAAGGGTGCGGCGCAAAGCGGATGGCATGGCAAGCCTTTAGTGTCACCTGCATGTCCGGTATCAGTGAGGCAGGGCGGAGCTCGGCATAAGGCACGTCTTCGTCTTATTTGTACAGCTTCGAAAATTCAATTGGAAGTATCTTGCACCTCTGCGAAGAAATTGGCCAGGGAAAGGGAGATCGTCTTCCCATAGTACGAGTCCGAAGGGTTGCCAAGGAGACCGATGCGGGCATATACGCGCTGTGTGATATTGCTGTCACTCATAGCTGAGGGACAAGCAGGCTTGGATGATCGAGCTGCTGCGTATGACCATCTCTGCTCAGCCTATAGTAAAAGATGTGCTGCGGAGTCTGAGAGTGCTGCCACACATCAGCAGAGTCGGGCACCGAAAATTACTGAATACGCAGCTGGACACGCCTGTGGATGCAAAGGAGACTACTGGACAGGTATGATCCAGTGGGTCCCACTGAGTGGGAGGTACGAAGTTGGGCATGGCATGGCCAGATTGGGCAGGTCGCCTTATTTCATTCAGCTCATCAGCTGATCAGAGGAACACCACCCTTTCAACTTACATGGCGCGTTCGTTCGTTCGCCCTGGTCATTCTACACAACCATTAGGTGCTCATTCTAAGGGCTTCCTGTCACAGAGACGGTCATTAGACCGTCATATGTCACTCACCGGGATGCCCAAAATCTGCCATGAAAAATGCAGCAGCATAAGCTGTGCATGTGATATGGCGAAGACTTGCCGGACACCACATTTCTGGTGGGAGATTTGTCAGCTGCCGGCTCTTCATGCTCTTCACTATTCCAGAGAGCAGCACTAGACCATAGTTGCACTGTACGGTGTACGGAGAATATTCGGAGTATCGTATTATTCGCGAATATTCGGTACTTGCCTGTATGTGGGCAGTATTTTCGCAAAAATACGGTCCAAATCCACCTGACATTTGACCCAGTTCGTGATACAATCGTGCACTGAGCTCTCAGGTAGTCCGTATAGGTTTGTAAAGGCTTAGGCTGAGCTTTGGCCATTATGCTTGGGGGGTGCGCAGTGGACTGAAGCTTTCATAGCGAGAAGCTGTGGTCATTACGGTCATTTGGAGGGCTTTTGAGCTTCAAATGATAGTGTTTAAGGCGCCCTTTTTCAAGTTATATGGCACGTGTCAGCATCCTTACATAATCTATGTGTTCTGGACCGTATTGCACCGTTTTATTCGGTGTACCGAATTATTCGCGTATATTCGTCGCTCTCAGCCGTAAAAGCACCGTACAGTGCAACTATGCACTAGACCAATGCTGCATTTACAGCTGCTGTCATAGAGGTCTGCTAGCACTAGTGGCTGGCAGACATGCTTTCGGGCCGACAATAATGCTCTCTGCATATCCACAAGCCCCGCACCATACCTCTCTGTCATCAAGGGCTCCATGCGTAGTCGTTAGAGGGTTCAGTGAATAGCAGCAGCAGACAATCAACATGCAAACACTCTGGCCAAAGACGCTGCCAACGCTGGCTCCAAAGCCCCATGCTACCAGCTTGACTCCATGTAGGGCTTCATGCGGAGCCGTGGGAAGTCCATGAGCAGCACTCTGAGGGCGCTGCTCGCCGCTGTTCACAGGCTCCTGGGCATCTCACTCGATGTAGGGCTCCATGCGCAGCCGCCGCAGGTCGGTGAGCAGCAGCTTGATGAAGAAGTCGGTCTCCTCGGGGTTGGCCACCCACAGGATGCAGCAGCAGTCCCGCGTGATGGCGTCGTTCCCGCTGGCGGTGAACCTGTCGCCCACGTGCAGCGCCTGCACCATGCATGCTTGATACCTTCAGCGTGACATACAGTCCTCAAGGCCTGCCCCATTTGCCAAGGCAGGGCGGGTGATGTCAATGACCTGCATGGTACCATCGGAACACCCTCGATCCCACCAAGTGTATGTGCTGATCTCAGCACGCAGCCATCTTTTGTGTGATAGGACTCTAGTTTGAGAAGACTGATGCGGTGGTCCTACTTGTTGCGGGGTGGCGGCAAACATACCTCAGCAGGCTTGCGACCTAGATGCTTCATGAGAGCCTCCAGCCCAAAGGACTTGTTGCCCACCTGCACAAAACGCTCTCGCGTGAACGCAGTGTTTGCTTGTATTGTCCCGGGCGCAGCATTCTTCTTGTGTCAATTGAAAAGACATTTCTGTGATGGCAGAGCATGGGCTGACTGACTTACATCGACAAACACGTCAGACCCGCCGTTGAAGGCGCAGAAAGGGCAGCCAGAATCCTCTAACTGGCTTTGCACCTAAGTAGGCACAAGCATCAATAGAAAGGCCTTTCCTCATGCTGCATTGCATCAGGGCATGAATATATCAGGAACTACTCTGAGGTATGCACGCAGCGCCTTGGGCCACATGCAAATCTTATGATGAGGACCATGCAAGGTCATGTTGTTTATGGGAGTTGCAGGTGATGTAATGCTGGTTTGCGGATCTTGCGAGCAGCAACTGGATACCACTTATCACCGTCAAGACGACCTCGGAAGTGGCCGTCTTGACAGTGATAGGTGGCCAGGAGAGATTCAATTTCTGGGGCAAGTGAGAGGCAGGGAAATGGACCCAGCAGCTTACCGTGATTGCCATCTCCTCAAGCACCTCATACACTGTGGGCACCTGCGGGATTGCGCCCACTGCCCGCTCCTTCCTCACGATCTGCAGCGACAATGACTCCACTCAAAAGTCACCTTGCACACCTACTCTTGAAATTGCTGCACCTCAGGGCCAGTGCCATGAGATGGAGATGAAGCTTGACCTGTCAGGTGATGACCAGCGTGGGAGAGGCATCTCAGTGAGGGGAATCCTGGAGTGAGGAGTCGTCTGCAGATGCGCACATACAAATCTGTAGGGCACTCCTGACTCCAGATGACCCAAATGATGAGATGCCTCTTCAACACACATGGGACTGTGCCAGTGGCACTGACGAGCCATTCTCCGCGTTGCCAACGTGAAGGCGCTGTTTGGAGACAGCCACGCACCGTGATGGGGAGCCTGAGGCGGTGCGCGGTCTCTCGGAGGACGCTCTCCGCGCTGCTGAGCATGCCCTGGATCGCCTCCTCGGACCAGGCCATCATGGCCCGGCTCTTCCACTGCTCGTCCGGCACAAACTCCAGCCGCTTGGCCGAGTCTCGCGACACCCGCAGCAGGTAGTTGCACTCGCCTCCCATGATGTGGAACCTGCATGCGCACAAGTCATCAGTGCATGCGGCTCGCAAGCAGACTGGCATTGTGATAAAAAAAAATCTGCTTGGGCTCGAGCTTAAGGTGCCCAGGGGACTCTTTCCTTGCAGAGCTTGCATGCTCAATGCTTGCAGAATGTTCTCAGCTCTGCAGAGTCTCATGGTGGCTTCCCTTCACACATCCTGGCAATGACTCTGAATTCATGTCTCCTCAGAGTCCCGCCAGTCCGTTGCAATCAGGAACCCAATATGATCTTGAAATGATGCCTGTCAGTGAGGTGCAGAGTGCAGACGGCATGATCAGCGCGCACACCTGTCTGTGATGTCAGAACCCATCCGAAGCCTCCGGAAAGCTGCCAGGAGGCCGGCCACACGCTCCTCAAACTTCTCGGGCTGCCCAGGGTAGCCCGCAGCCGTCACAATGGCCACGTCAATCCCCGACTGCATCAGCGATATGATGTGCCCCACCTGTGGAAGCAGAAGCTCCTATTACAGCTGCGATAGCCTCAGCCAAAGCTGTTGTGCCAGGTAACATTGCATCAATGGAAAGACATGGCCCCAACAAGGCAGTGCAAGAGCGACTGTCCCCATTACACCTGCCCCCTACCAGCCATATTCACATGGTTCCACATGCACAGTACTGGAAGCTGCGCTAGTTGCCAGAGGTTAAGTGCTTACCATCTCATTGTCATGCTCCATGTGGCAGCCGTCCGCGTAGAGGGTGCCGTCAGCATCAAAGGTCACCAGCTTCAGGCTCTTCGCAGAGGAGTGTACCTGCAAAGCCGCATTGAAGTCTTTATATACCTGTCTCGCGACATATGCCTTTCACGGGAGGGCCGACAGAACTATAGGAGCAAGTCCTAAGAGGTATAGCTTCACTTGCGCAGGCCTGTGACGTCATTGAGCACGAGCAATTTTTGCTGACCTGAGCAATGTTGAGCACATGGCGCATCTCTGCAAAGTTGGGCGGCACGAAGCGCCTCCGAGACAATGCAAAGAATTCATCATACCTGCAGTACAGATACCTATAAACGTGATGGCGTGCAATGCTATGTAGGTCATCCCTCATTGCCTGTGCATCCCACACATGTGCACCGCAATCTTCTAAGAAATGCTCTGAAACTTTGCAGACAAGGAGCCCCACTGTCAGTGACTGAAATCTGTAAGCATTTTGGTAGGAACTCACTCATTGAAGGCTTCCACAAGCTTCAGAGGGGTGAAGAAGGATCCCACGCAGGGCACCACTCTCTTTAGCCGACTCCGTCTCGGATCCTGCACCAGCACACGCCTGTGACATGACCGCATAATCCCCTGACATTGCTCATTGCCGGAGCAGGGTGCTTATGCCAGCCTTTACCAAGGCTTCAGAGCTGTATGGTGATCTGGCAATTTCCACTGCAACACGCAAGCTGCAGCAAACAGCTGCTTCCGTAAGAAAGCAAGCCAGGCAAGTGCAGAGCTTCATCCTTCAGGCATAAGGGAGACAGCATCCACTTTTCACCTGTCTGTGCTCAATGATCCAGCGCTCCATCTTCTGCATGGCTTCCAGGCTGGTGTGCGTGTCATGCATGGTGAGCAGGAACTCGATCAGCCGGTCCTGCTCCTTCAGGTGCCCCTTGCGCCTGAGCACCGCCGCGTCTGAGGCGCTGCGCGCCCGGGCGTTCAGCACACTGCCCCCGTCTATCTCTGGCACATTCAGGAGCTCCTGCAAGGAGCAGTCATTGCTTGCAGATCTCTTATTTTTGTGCTGACAGGCCCAGCCAAGTCGTCTCATGCCACGCATTGTAGGGAGCCTGAGCAGGGAGACACAGCTATGCAAGCGTTGGGCTAGCTGCATGGTCGGGCTACGGATAAGGGTGACCTGGCAGCACAAAGTGATACTGCTGCAACTGTCAGCTGCGCAGGGCTGAGAAGGAAAGATCAACAGGAGGTGTGCCGCAGGGGGTCTGCTTCCATGCGGCCAACATTCAAGCATGGTGTCTAGCCAAGGGGTACTTCCTCCTCACATGCACAGTAAAGATTGCTGACCTGCCAGTACTCTCTGCCGGAAGTTGTTGCGTCTTCTGAAGCCTGGATCCTGTCTGCATCCTGCTTGCCTGCTGCTGCAGTGTCGTTGCTTGCAGAGTTTGCATTTTGGGTGCGAGGTGGCCTCTCTAAGCTTGCTGGTGGCCTGCTTGGTGGCTGCTTGCCTGTTGCAGACGAGGTGGTACTCTGAAAGCTAAGACACCGAAGTCGGCTGCATATGGATGCTGGGCTTGCCGGTTCCCTTCTGTTTTGGCCGATAGGTCTTTGGCTGGCAATTGCCCTTGCCCCCAGCCAGTGCTCTGGGGCTAGACGCTGACTCACAGGCAGCATTTCCTTTCCCTTCCTCCAAAGCTTATGTCGCGTCCAAGCCGTGCGGATGAATGGTGTTCTATGTTGTGTTACGCCTGCAGGGCCAGGGGTGCTCTTGCTCAAAGGCATGTGATGACACGATGCGTCAGGTGATTCGCAGAAGCCATATAAATTCACAGGAGGTGCGATACAGGGAATTATTTTAAACAGATACAAGGAATAATGGAGTACTTTAGATTGCAGCTGCATGACAATAAGGTGGTGAAGAAGACATGTGGCACCTACTTTCACAACAGTGACTGCGCTCCTGCAAGGTGACACCAAGGGCTGCAATCGTGTAAACGGATGTACGAGACCATAAAAACTGCTCTACTCCTTCTGTGGACCTCGGCCTAAGATTATCAGGCCATAAAGTTCTGTACTGGCTTCACGCGTGAAATGCGTGCTTCGCAGACCTTCTATACTGTAACCGCGGCTTCAGGTGCTCGCATGAGACAGCAGGAGAAAAGCCACAAAAGCACACCCCCCTCTTGGTCTAGTATCTCGTACAAATAAGTACAGCACACCCCTTCACAGTGTTTGCGGAGACTGAGAGTTGCCGGCCTTTTGCTGCGGCATGTCGGGTGTCTCGAGAAAGCAAGCTCCTGATCTGGACGCAAGCATATGGGCGAAGATCTTCCAGCCATTCACTGTATCGGAGTGGGCATGTGCTGCTGGAATTTGCAAGACAACGTGGTATCTCCACTTCGATCAGCTCATCTTTGACAATCCACTGAACAGTGAAGGTCTGCGCCCAGAAATTCACTTATAGGAACTTAGACTGTTCAATATAGCGGATATCTGGCAACGATGTAAGCTCAGGGCATTTGCAGCGTCACAGGGTGCCATGAGAGCCTCACATAGACTTCCCATATCACTAGCCGACAACTGCCCTGGATCATTTCACTTCTGAGCAAGCCCTTGAACCCACCAATGCGGTGCCCTGCAGGCTGGACCTTCGTGCTGCAGCGCTGCAGGGTCGCCAAGTCCCTGCAGGATCTCCCTAAAGGCCTGGCTGGAACTGCAAGCATGTGTGCTTTCACAGATGCGCTTTCTGCCTTATCACAGCAGCCGCAGGATAAGAGGCCAGCCTTCTGGATCATCTGGGAGATGGTAACAGAGGCCACTGCAATGGCACGACAGGGCGCATTTATGACAACAATAGACAAGAAAGCGCTTCAGAGACTCTGAGAGCGCCAGCTACAATCAGCTGAAGCCCGCAGACAATGCTAGCATCTATAAAGCGCAATGATCTGTTGGGTGTTAGGTGAATCTGTTTGTGAGTGTCAAGGAAGGAGAAAACATCTCGCCAGGCTAGCCATCTGATGGTACATCCTCTAGCGTAGAGACACATTGGATCTACCAGGTTTAGATATCTCAGCCTGGGCTGTAGAAGCGTGATTGGCATAGAGCATTACCTAAAAGTCTCCCAACAGTCTTAGGGAGGCTTGAGTCCTCACCTTTGCAGAATTGGCAGTCACAGGATGTGCTGGGAGGAGAGAGGAGATAGGATGGATGTGCTTGTGTATGCCATACAGTATACATCACAGACTCTCTCAGTATACAACATGCATGTGTATGAGAGACAACCGCTGAACCTCTGGAAAATTGGGGTGGTTTCAGAGCTGTTGCAGGGAATTTTCCGCTAAAGGGTGTAACATCATGTTGGGGCGCGCATGGTGTGAGTGGTTGAGAGCTGTTGTGCTGGGGAGAATGCGCAGCGCTATGACTGTGTCTGATTGAGGCCTTGCTTCTGACTGCTAGCAGCGCTGTTTGCTGAGTTGATGAGTATAGTGACCAATACCAAACCATCATACTCGTGGCTTCAAGCCATTGGCTTGTGATTGATGGTGACTTAATGGGAGGTTGAAATCAGTTTGTCCATCTGTTGAGAGCACAGTATTGAGAGGGTACATACAGGGCATCCCTTGATTGACTATAGACATCACTGCCCTCCTGCAGATTGTGGTGTGTCTATGGCCTCTCCTGCACTGCTGCACATGCCACATTTTGCCTGGCCATGGCCAACAACGTTGTTAACTAGGCACCATACCGCTAACAAGTGCAGGGTTCAGCCCTGTTCCTGTATTCTATAACGCCTGACGCCTCCAATTCCCAGACCTCCTGCAGATGCAGCAGCAGCTAAGCAGCGCAAATAGCATGAGGCGCCAGCTGTGGAAGAGATCGTGTGCCTTTGATCAAGCGATGTACATGGACAGAAGACAGAAGAACCAGCAGTGTGGCGTGCATGAAGGTTGTGCTGGAGGAGGTACCTATGATCATCTCATAACACAGGCGAGTAGCAGCAATTGACGGCACCACTTTCATATACGAGCTCAAGGTCCCTCTGTAAGGCAGGAAAAACGTGTCAGATCTGTTCTAATAACAACTTGCGTCTATACCACAGTCCAGGAAGGCATGGGAAGCCTGCTTTGGAGGATATCTCACCTCCAGAAGCTCCTTATGCCTTCCCTTTGGTACATCTGCCTGCGCATCACCCAGTACGACTATCAGATTAAGGCACATAGCAGCATGCCCTTGGTGGCCAGAAGCTGGATGCAAGAAAGGGCCTTAGGCTTTGGGGAATCCCGACCTGATGCAGTCTGCTGTATTCCTGTAGATTCTTGGGTAGCCGGGACTGTCCTGAACCTGCATCCTTCGCATGACAACCTGCAACATGTGAGCACACATCACTGGCAGACCTTGGAATGGCCAGGCGCTGTGCTTATGATACAGCTCAAGGAGGGCTGTAACGTCACCGTGAGCACCATCTCACATGCTGCAAGGAGGCGACTGATGCTTGCTGGAAATGAGAGAGGTGACAGGCGCTCACCTCGAGAGGCATTCCAAGGGACATGGTGATCATGGCGGCTCCACCTGGCACCAGCACACCCACCTCTCTCAGCACTCTTGCAGTCTGACGCTTATCTGTCCAGTCCCATTGACATGACTTTGCAGCTCTGCCGTGTGCTGGAAACCCTCTCCAAGTACAGGCACCATTGACATGGCGTTACACCTGAAGAAATGCATGGGACCAAGCGCAGGACTGGATCAACCTTCTGCGAGTAAGGCCGGAAGGAGAGGCCCTGAGGAGACCAGCACTTCTACATACAACCACCAGGGTCCCTGACAACATAGCCAAAAGCTGTTGGGTACAGAATAGCAGGACCATGCAGCACCTGCAATGGCGCCGCGCTCTGAGGGCGTGGGCGCATAGCCCATGCGCTTTCTGTAGGCCACAGTGAGGGCCTCATAGGTAGCAAAGCCTATGCCTGCGCCCGCGCAGCTGCTGGCCAGGCCCATGCTGAAGCCCTGGTACAGCCCCGGGATGCCCTTGGCCCTGCAAGTGCATTGCAGTGTTCTGCTCCAGTCTGACAATGACCTGTGGCTGCTAAAGTGTTGGTCCGCGACACATGCGCATGGCGCATTCTGACAATTGCCAGAGATGCAAGCTGATCAGGGTCTTTGCATCAGGATGAGACTGCGAAGGAAGGCGCAGTCGCAGTGCAGTACTGAGGTGATATTAAAGGCAGCTGCAATGCACACCCAGGCAGGCTCATCACTAGCCACTGCCAGATCAGGCGCACCTGGTGATGGCGGCTGCCATGCGGAAGTAGGCCCCGGCGCCCTTGAGCTTCACATTGCCCATGGCCGCATGCGTGCGCAGCGTCTCCAGCGGGAACACCACCACGCACGCGGACATGCCCGACATGCAGCCGGCCGCCACCCGCTGCGCATTGCTTAATGAGGCCTCGCCCGAGACCCCGGAGGGCTGCATGACGTTCTTCGTCAGCGTGTCGTACACCTGCATGCAGCAATAGTGCTCAGACCACAACGCATGCTCAGATGAAGGCCTTGCGCGATCTTTCGGCTCACTGTCAGGCCGGCTATGTCAAGAGCTGGGTGAGCCTTGGACCCCAATGAAGGCTAATATCTTTGGGGTGCAATTCTACATATTTTCTGCAAGTTAAGCGGCATGAGACCCACCGCATATTGGATGGCGCTCTGAGGGACGACTTTCACGACAGAGACAAGGTTGCCGCGCCATAACCCAAGGAAGCCGCCGCTGCGCCACATCTTCTTGGCAGTGCCCAGCAGGGTCCTGTTGCTGTAGTCCGCCATCATCATCGTGCGCAGCCTCTCAAAGGGCGCCGTCACTGCAGAGGAGCAATTCACTGATCAGGACCATCATAGACAGTGGTAGAATTATCAAGACCCTTTGCACATGTCCTTGGGGAGGGGCTGTACCTCAAGGCATGCTTATAAGCCCTCGCACTTGCACGCATAGTATCCCACAAAAAAGGTAAAGCGCAAAAATCATATCATCCTAGTATTTGCTGCTATAGCCCAGTGCATGCATAGTCATTCGTGCAAGGCATGTGTCCAGTGATGGTAGTCGGCGGTGTTACCTGTGCGTGAGAAAGCTCCGGCTATGCCTCCAGCCAGCAGGCGCTGCAAGGGCTCCCGAGTGGGGACCTTCCCCAGCCGCTGCTCTACCCCATCCATCCAGGAAGCGCAGTCAAGCCAGTCCAACACAATCCCAGCATTGCTGATCTGCAGTCGCAGGGCAAGAGTCAGCTATACCCTTGGAAAGGCATGGTCAGGCCAACCCAGTTTAGCGTTCTGGGGCCACTGTCCAACTCCTCTTTGACAGGGGAACCTGTGGCTTTGATCATCACCTGGGCTTGTGGTAAGAGTACAGCAAAGCGCCTGAACTCCTGGAAGCTGATGTCTGAGCTCCCATCCACGTCAATGAGATCCACCATCCTGCCAGCTATGGCTGCATCAACAGGCACGCCCAGGCTAGCCAGCGCATCCTGCAGCTCGCTGACGGTGATCCTTCCGCTGCCATCAGTATCTAGAGACCTGCGCAGGTAGATTGCGCCACTCTTGCTCGTGTGGAGTGTCACAAAGTCATCAGGTCATGCGTTCATGGTGTGTTCTGCTTTGCGTACGCCCAGACCACTCTTTGTGTATGCTGAGAGCAGTGAGCGTTCGCCATGATGTACACTTCCTCAAGAGCATGCTACAACGCATGGGAGGCAACCCAGCGCTTGATTAGTTCACACAGCACAATAAGACCGTACATGCACCATGAATACAGTATGGGGGTGTTGTGGAAGGTGAATGAACAACACGCAGGGTGTCACACCTGAAGGCTCTCTTGAAGGCACGCTCTCTATGCTCCACATACTGCTGGAACTCAGAAAAGTCCACAGAGCCGTCCTTGTCAACATCATACTGTCTGAAAAGGTCGTTGAGGTAACTCTGGGTGTGTGGGAGGTCTACCCGCTCCAAGGCCGCCTGCACTGTGAGACTTGTTGGGCAAAGCTCAGGAATTTTGTCATTCATATATGGGCACTGAGTGTGGTGAGTCATGGCAGAGGTACCTCAAGCTCTCTTCTATCGAGGCGGCCATCCTTGTTGCCGTCGAGCTCTTGGAAGAGATGCTCAATGTCCAAAGGGTCGTCAGGTGCTTCAACCTCAGTCCCTGCCACCCCCTCTCCCATGGGGTGTGAAGACCTAGTCGGTGGTTGGCAAGCTCCTAGTGTCGGAGTGACATGCCGTTAGTTGTGGTGTTGATTAGCACTCTATTCAATGGAAATTTGCTGCGAAGGACTGCGCCAGGCCTTGCAAATTGCAGGTCCCCGGGTACTAATCACTCTGCAGAATCTTGCACAGGGATGCAACCTACGATGCCAAATAGTCCCAGATGGTTATATGATTAGGCTTTGAGCTCTCAGCCTCCATATCAGGGCTGCAGACTGGGCCTGCTATTGTCTGTCAAAAACCCCCGGAACAGATCGGAGCAGGAGTTTATGTCAGCACAAGGTTGCGTGATCAGGATCAGATCACAGCATAGCTCGCCAGACATAGATCGTAGTCCCACAATGGGGCTATAGTGTACTGTGTGCGACCTTTCGTGCAAGAGCCTGCAAAACAGCCTGCTGCGCCAGCATGGCGCAGCAAAGCATGGCCCTAGCATCAGATCTCAGGCTGTGTTGTCATGGCCAACTCTGCAGCACAAATAGCTTCAAGAGATAAGACAATTAGTTATGAAGCGCTGATCTGGGCCTCGGCCGCAAGGTAATAGGAAGGACAGCGTTTGCAGCCGTGGCAGTGAACGACCTTGGACCATCACAGGGGCGGCAATCAGAGTCCGCACCATACAATGATGACGCCTGAGATGCCTGATGTCAAGACTCATTCTGCTGTGGAGGTCTGTGCTTCGCGACTCACCTCGAGGGTATCCTGAATGCTCATGCATGCCTGAGATGGTAAGATATGATTGCAGAGGGATAAACTCACGGCAGCCTTCAGGCAGGTCCATGTAGAGGCAAGGGACTACGCGGATACACTCGTGAGAAAGGCAAGCAAACGCCACAAGGTGCGCATTGGGATGGTGTCTTGTACTGAGTAACATGCAAAGCTAGGACAATACTCACAGATGTCGTTCTGATGCAGGCCATACACAACAGCGCCTGCAGAACGGTTGAAGAGGTTGCTGTAAACAAGAGGTCTGCTGAGGTATGAGTCTTGGTGTCAACAGTTGGACTAGTGTACCCACACATGCCTGCTGCTGTTGATGCTGTCCCCCTACATCTGTTCGTAAGGCAACAGCAGAGGTGGATGCAAGTCCGCATGAGCCTACAGGACATGTTGGAGAATCACCAGAAGCGCTTCAAGGAGGCACTCGCCAAAGCAGGACAGGCAGCCGATGTTGCAGCCAAACACCAGCTCAACGAGTGAGATCTCCTCCCTTGCTCAGAGGCCACAGCGAGTGGCCGCATGCTCTGAGGACCTCACTGAACAACACCGAGTACTTTTACGTCATGCATTGTTGTGAGCTCAAAGTGAAATCACAGGGCATGGACCAGTGTATGCCAAGGGCGCTGACGCCATCAGGCCTACCCTTCTGGCCTCCAGCATCAATCAGAGACGGTAGCATCAAGGATCTCCCAATAGAAGCCGGCATATCTCAGGGGCCCATTGGATACATGATGTAGCGGCTGAAAGAATGCTGAGGTAGATGCATGCTCTGCAGGCTGCAGAAGATGGAGGAGGGGCTGTGCGCCACCCTATCGGCTTCTTGCAACCAGACCTAAACGCCCTGCTCAGCGGAGTGGAGCGCAATATCACAGAGTATAAGATGGCGAACGTAGATAATTGCCCAGGGGAAAGCATCAAGTCACGACCTCAGGTGGACACTGGGGGCTGCTATAGCTGAGAGCTGGATCTTTCTCAGAAGAATTGTATCATGGCAGCAGGGGATGAAGCAAGCAGAGGCGCTCCTAAAGGCCCTAGAGCAGCTCTCACACCGATCTGTGAAGGCAGGGTCAGAGAGGGCACTGATAGAGTTGCAGGCCATATGGGCCACTGTCCTCTCTGCAGAGCACTTGCCCTACAGCAATGTGCACACTGCCAGTGCGCACATGTGAGCTTGTGTGAGGTGGCGAACCTGGCCAGCACACTCTGGGAAGGGCGCTGGCCCTACTTTATCACTTTAAGACTTACTGCTGCTCTCTGCTCAGCAGTGGCTGCAAAGTTACAATGGTGCAGGGCTGACCTGCCCAATTGCTGTAGGCAACCTTCTCCGCTCGGCTATGTGAAGCTGTGCACAACTGAGCAGTCTGGGAACTTTGCCATCGAGTAAGCCATCGATTGATATCACCATTTTTGAATGTTGTAGAGTAATTCGTCCCCTGGTCGTGATGGGAAGGCTCCTTGTTGAACGATGCACGTGGGTCCACCTGCCCACACCTGCCCACCTCACCTTAACAGTCACTAAGTGAGCTGGCAGGCCTGAAGCTACTGTCTTAGCACATCGCTCCCATGTCCTCCGTGTCTGTAGATAGTGTATCATCTGCGAGCATTCAGTGAAGTCTGCAGAGCAGGTAATTTTCTGAGTGAGCTTAAAGCGGGGCGTCGCGCCGTCTCTGGCAAAGACGTGCTAAGCCAGCACAGGCCCAGCGACTGAGATTGAGCTTTGTAGCGCTTCTGTGGTGCCTGATCTCCCTGTGTACGCAGTCAGCCGAGCACTAGAGCATTTTGGTCGATTTGGGGAGCCATGTAACTGGCGGACATCAGAGTAGCTGTGCCTGTACGCATGGGCGAGGCAGGAATTATCAGGCAAAAGTAAGAGCCTAGTGAAGCCTGATCTCCATTGCTGCCCTAAAGCTGTACGCTGGCAAGGAGCAGGATGGCAAAGCGCACGAGGACAGGCGATCTGTCTCACCTCAGTGTGGAGGCCCTCGAAGAGGGCATTAGCAGGCGGTCCTGCCACGTGAAACCGGCAGCACCAAAGGTAAGCACTACTTGCAAGCGTCCAGTCAACAGCTCAGGATGCACTAGGTGAACACAATTTTCTAGGCAACTGACTGCTGCTGGTGTGATGTGCAGCCTCAGCCTAGCTTGAGAGGAGAGTGGTTGAATGTGCTCCTCCTTGTCACCCTCTACGCCATGCAAGGAGTCCCGCTGGGCCTGACAATGGGAAGCATGTAGGCTCTCCTTCCCGCCCCTAGACAAAGTCTGTCTGGCTCACATCATGGAGTGTCAACGCCACACATGATATGTCAAGTTGGCATCCACTCCAGCACCCACTGGAATGGCTGATGGCATGAGAGTTTTGCTGTGCTCTGCAGGCCCTTCTTGCTACAGGCAAAGGCATCATACACAGCCATAGGCATCTTCAGCCTTGCCAGCTACCCATATTCTTTGAAGCTGCTCTGGAGCCCTATTGTGGACTCCATCTACTCTCTGGCATTTGGGCGGCGGAAGTCCTGGGTGGTGAGTATGCCCAAGCTTGCCAGTCCGTCAGTACCTGTGCACGGGCATGCCTGCTCTTGAGATCCATCCTGCTCGACACGTAATTGCACGTGTTTCCAGTCAGTTAGAAAAAGCTATACTGGCAAGAGGAATTGTGCTGATGTCTTGGGTTCAGAGAGTGTCTGCTGATTGTGCTGTCACTTGACTTGAGATGGACATTTCCCGCTGTTACCATTGGATCAGAGCCCCTACGCTGAGCTGGTGCCTGCTGATATGTGCTGACGCACGAGAGGAGAGTCACATGCTGCAGGTGCCAATCCAGCTGGCGAGCGCCGCGCTGATGCTGGTCAGCGCTGACTGGGCGGAGAGCCGCCTGAAGGAGGCCGACATCGTGTCCATCACTGTGCTGTTCTTCGTTCTGGTGCTGCTGGCGGCCACGCAGGACATCGCTGTGGACGGCTGGGCGCTCACCCTGCTCTCCCGCCAGAACATAGGGTACGCTTCTCTGCAGATTCTCGGTCGCTGTAGACTTGCCAGCACATCTGGTGCTCTGATCTATCAAACTGCATCCACCCACATCCTTATCCGTTGAATATGAACTGCGGCTAGGGCGCCTGAGCAACCTGCATGGTTTCCGTAGTTGAGATAGCCATTGGGTGCTCATGAATCTACCTGGCAGGACATCAGCTGTGCAGATGCGTATGGTCAATAGTCGTGGAGACACCTTGCTGCACTGACTGAGGGCCGGTGCATGCTACAGGTATGCGTCAACATGCCAGACAGTGGGCATGAACATAGGGTACTTCACCTCGTTCACAGTGTTTCTGGCCTTGAACGATGTGGACTTCTGCAACACCTACCTCCGCAGCACCCCGAGCGAGGATGGGCACCTCACGCTGTCCACCTACCTCCGGGTGTGGGGCTGGGTGTATGCAGTGGTCACCCTTCTGGTGGCCGCCTTCAAGAAGGAGGTCAACTTCACCCCTGCAGGTGAGGTCCTCGCCCAATTTGAGGATGCCTGCTTCAGATCCGTTCAAATGAGGGCGCTACGGATCTTGATAAGGCAAGAAGATTGCATGCACGCAAGAGGCATGCAGGGAACTCAGGGGGATTATACGGCAGGTTAGTAGGAAATTGGGATAAGACACCTCACCGCATAGATCCTCGGGCTGAGTGCTCTACCTAGCAGTGGAGTGCATCGGATGTTTATCAACATCATCATCAGAGGTGCCGCATGGCTGCAGAGGAGCCGGACAGCTTCCATCTGAGATTGAACGGAGAGGACAGGGGAATGGGCATCATGGACTCGTACAGGCAGCTCTGGGGGGTGGTGCGGCTGCCGGCGGTGAGGAAGCTGGCACTGGTGCTGCTGGCCTTCCGGCTTGCGGTGCTGCCGGCGGAGCAGGCAGCTCCCCTGAAGCTGCTGGAGAAGGGCGTGTCTAAAGAGGCGCTTGCGGGCCTGGTACGTCCCCCAGCACTGCTCACATGTTAGGTGGCACACCTCAGGCTTGTCACTTGCCTGTGATGCCGTGCAAGTCTGCAGCCCTGCATGCAACACAGGAAACCCTTCTCTATCGTCATGTGCCTTTTCCTGCCGAGTCTGGCTGTCAGACCATGGCATACTCCAGTGTAGTGTGTACTGCAAGCTGCACACCCTATGAATCCGTCTGTGTGAACCTGTGTATAAAGACAGTGCATAGCCTAGATGTACAGATTTGTCGTTGAGTGTGTGCGCTGGGCTGCAGGTCTTGATAGAGTTCCCGTGCGAGCTGGTTTCAGCAGTGGTAGCGGGCAGATGGGCAGCCAGCAGCAGCCCCTTCAAGCCCTTCCTGTTTGGCTATCAGGCCCGCGTCATCATGGCTGGCGTTGTCACCACAATAGTGAGTCCCGCCTGTACCTCACACTGCCCCGATGTTCATGTATTATCTTTTACCCTTGTATGAGCAAGGCCTGTGTGCGCTGTGAGGCTGGCAGCTATTACCCTCATGGTACTGCTGTTACGGGCAATCATTGAGTGCTGGCAGTCACAGATCCCTTGTTGTACCCAAGTATGCAGCAGACGGCATGTTGCTGCTTATGTTGCATAACCGTGTCCTTGTTCAGAGCCTGTTCAGGAGTGGCATGGTACAGTCTCACTGCACATGGTCTCGTGCTCCCTGCTACAAGCCGACCCACTAAAGGTTTCTTGGCACTGTGCAGGTGTACTACTTTCCGTCGGGGGCCTCGTCCCTTTCAGACCACCCCAGGTGGTTCGCCCTGCTGGCGGTTGCAGGGCTGGTGACCTCCTTCACATCCACCCTCATGTTCACCGCTCTGGGCAGCTTCTACACCAGAATTTCAGATCCGGACATGGGCGGCTCCTACCTGACGCTGCTCAACACCATTGCAAACATGGGTAAGCGCTTGGCATGACACACTTTCGCTACACGCCGGCACTGTCCAGATGAAACAGCTCTTACTTGCAGCTGTGGTGTGTAACTGTGTGCAAGCTATCATCCATTTGGCAGAGAGGCCAGCTCTCAGTGAGCAGCCGTGTGATTAGAAGTGCTGCGCCGTTCTCCTCTGCCTCTTGAAGGCAGAATCTACAAGGGGTTCTTGTGAGGATCCACAATTGTGACGGTGTAGTTGTAGCACCTTGCAGAACTGCCTGTGAGAGGTGAAGGGATGCTTGGCTGTGCAGGGACCACTCTGCCAAAGCTGGCGCTGTTCTCGCTCATGGATCTGCTCACCACGAGGAAGTGCGTGGGCGCTGACCCCACGCTGGCAAAGCATGCCTGCCCAAACACCCAGATAGAGGGCAGGGGAGCGAACCCGTGCACACAGGCTGGGGGCGAGTGTGCAGTGGCGCGGGACGGGTACTACATGCTGTCGTACGCCATGGTGACTCTGGGCTTCCTGATCTTTCTGTGGCTCAGAGTGCTGCTGCCGCAGCTGGATGCCATGCCTCTGGAGCGGTGGCGCGCTAAGCAGCGCCGCCACTGACTTTTCCGCGTTTTGAGGAGAGGCATGAGTGGGAGTCAGACTGGGAGTGAGCAGTATCATGAGGGATGTACAACATTGGCACATTCAGCTTGCAAACAACTGAGACTCCCGTATGCGACAGCAATCAGGCTCTCTGCAATGCTTAGGCATCTTAGGCAAATGCCATGTTTGTTATTGCATAGGCCAGGCTTTTGGTAGCACGAGGCAGATGCAGCTGCAGGCAGGCACAGACTGGTAGGTTTACCCGAGAAGGCAGACCATGACTGTAAGCAAGAAGATATGCCCCTCTCACCCAGCGGCTGCAGATGTCAGAGCACAAGCCAGGCACACACTGTAGTACATGGCACATAGAAATTCTGTTTGTCCGCTGATGCATCCTCAAAATGTTCTGGACGTGTTGAGCCCGGCTGGCTTCTCTTCCGGAGAGAGCTCCGGAACGCTGTAGCTTCCCCGCAAGTATCGCGGCATCGGACCCAAGTCGAAGCCCTGTTTCGCGCGTATAGAAGGCAAAAGCTACGGAGAGTTGCATTGTTTCATTGCAGTAGTCATCGAGAAAGCCAGTCTCATGCTTGGGCAGTCGTTTTGACGAAAGACGAACAGCAGAGCACAATGGCCAACAAACCTGTGGGCACCAAAAGCAGTAAAGGGCTGCAAACCTTCCGGATACCACCTGAGCGCTTCATCAGCGCGCCTGTTGAGGCGATTCTGCAAGACCTGCAAGGTATACGATGCAGAAGCTGGTTTCAAATAGTACACAAAAGGAAATGCCCTTTCCAAAACAGACGTTAATATTGAATTGAGATGCCCCTTCTGTGACACAGATACACTAGCATCTCAGCACAGTGGAGCTACAAAGCCTAGTACAGAGACGTTCCGAAAGGTCGCGCGCCTCATTGAGAGCACTTCACAATTCGACTTTCTGGACGCGAGAAGGTATATTGCGGAAGCTCTTCCAGATATGTACACATATTACAGGCATCAAGATTGTCTCAACTTGCAGTGCAGAACGCGAGTAAGCATACTTTCATGCTGCAGGCGCATCAGGGAGAGCTTCCTCACATTCGCCTCTGCTGCCAATGGGAAGGCCATTCCGGATGCCAAAGGCGATGGTGAGTCCCCTTACCCAGTTATCTTGTGCTCATGGAAAGTACAGGAATATGGGGACTCCACCCCCAGCAGGCCCCTGTGATAAGCCAAGTCGAGCTGTGAGGAGCATAGGCATATTGGACGATCAGGGGATACCCTGGCTGCTGATTCAGGTGCATCAGGAAGCACGATGCATCCTCTTGCATTGTATATGTCCATTAAGAGAGTCGCGACAAGTCAGGAGGATGTCCCAAAGCCTTGTAATGGCAGCACATACCTGGCTGCTCAGCGCTTCCAACCATACTTGGCAGCTGCTTTACTCCATTACTCTTCATGGCCTAATCTACTGAGTGTCATGTGCAGAACCCTCTCCTGAGGATCTGAATGAGCAGGAGATAACATTCCTGGAGGACATCCACCAGCTCATGCAGGCCGCCCACTTCCGGCTGCTCAGCGCTGACGACTGGAAGACCGCTCAGGCGGAGCAGTTCACGGTGAGCCTGCCAAATGCATCAGCACCACCAGTCACTTACTGTACTGGCGTTGCTAGATGTGCTGGCATCTCTGCATTAGCTCAAAAGGAAGAGAGAAGGGCCAGTCCCAGCCGCAAACACATCATGACACAGGAGCTCTGTGGCAAGGCCAAATTAAAGGAGGCCTGCTGGCAGCGGTGCAGAGGATCCATGGTCTGCATGGACCCCATGTATACCCAAAGACATCAAAGCCCTAGCACTAGTCGACCAGCGTTTGCTGTTCCTGCGCAGTTCAACAGCCCGGTGGAGGTGAACTGGGAGTACATGGACCGGGAGCTCATGCAGCGCTACTGGGCCAACCACGAGGCCGAGCGCGCCGGCACAGCCCCCATCTCCGACCGCATCCTCGTCTTCCACCGCGGCATCTCCACGGTGAGGCCCTGCCGTCCTGTTCATTTCCCTCGTGATCTGCATCTGCTGTGCATGACTCTGAATAAGGAGCAGGCATGGCCCCCGTCTCCGGCCGGCAGGGTGCGCAGCGAAAAGAAAATGGGCTCCGGCTTAATTCGGCAAAAGGCGGCTTTATGCATAAACCCTTCCCCTTTGTTACTTGCACCGGGAAAGCCGGCAATTGGCTTCTTTTGATAAGACGCAAGCCGGACGTCGCCGAGCATATAAGAAAAGCGTGTAAACTACTTACATAGTTGGCTTAACACCCTGAAGCACCAAAGCTGCACACCGTGCCGGCCGCATCCTCGTCCTGTCTGCGGCATCTTCACGGTGTGCGTGCCGTCATGTCCTCTCCCCCATGGTGTCTATTCACCCTGCATGCGTCCTGAACAAGGCCGGAGACCTTCCCGTCTCTGACCGCATCCTCGTCTTCACGGTGTGCGTGCCGTCATGTCCTCTCCCCCGTGGTGTCCATTCACCCTGCATGCGGCCTAAACCAAGGCTGGCGTAGTGCCAATTTCTGACTGTATCCTCGTCTTCTACTGCGGCACAGCCACTGTGAGCCGGCCGTCATCTGCTGTCCCTCATGATGTCATTTGGTCCCGTGTGACACTTAAGTGTATGGTCAGGCCAGGCGTAAGTAGGGGTCCCCTCTTAATTCTCACAGTCACCTACTCGATGCATCAATGATTTGCTCGTGCCGGCGGGGGGGCACGCGTATGAAGGCCATGTTGATGCATGCACACGTATAAAGGGCTTTTCAGCTGGAGAACTCAGCAATAGTGCATGATGCTGCAGGTGAGGGCGCAGGGGCAGTACATCAACGACAAAATAGACCTCCTGATTGAGTACCTGTTTGTGGACCCTTTCCAGAGACTGTACAGCCGGATCTTCAAGCATGAGGTGAGAAGTGTGGGTTTCAGTCTGCTGGTACACAAACATGTGACCCACTAGCAGCCTGGGCCACTTTCAGCGTGCTTGTCGCGACAGAAGGGAAGGGTTCAGGGTAGCAATTTGTGGAGCAGTACTTGGCAAATTGAATGAGCAACAGTATACCTTCAGCAAGGCATGCCTGCTGTAAGACACAGAGGTCTTCACAGCTGTTCACCCTTGTTCTTGATGGAACACGTGCAATCAAGATCTCACAGAGATGCATATGTCATGCAGGCGAGGCTGCATGTTGCACTGGACCTGGGAGAAGCTGGGGGCGACCAGGGATACACCTTCAGCGATGGGCCTGCTGCCGCGAGAAGCAGGAAGCCCGGCAGCAACAGGACGGACGGCCCCGCCAAGGAGATTGAGATGCAGGGGCTTGGTGATGACTCAGCCGCCCAGGCTGAGGAGGATAGCAGCCTGCAGCACAATGCCGCCCAGGTGCGTCATTTCGTGTAGGGCAACCCATGCATGCTGTTCTGCTGGGCATAGTCTGATGCCTGAAAGGCTTTGGCACCCAAGAGCCGTCCTTCAGAATGCCACGACCCAGACATGCTGCCTCAAACGGACATGTCACCTCCTGTACCGCATGGTATGCCAGGTGCTCATGTTGCCTAAGGCGCGTATGCAGATGGTGCAGAGGTATTCTCTATGCAGCATTCTCCCCAACACAAGACTAGGTTCTGTGAACTTTCCAAGCAGACAGGACAATGAGGAGCCATTCTTTCTGATCTTTCTGATATGTCCATTCAGAGACATATCAGCTGCAGCAGGGTCTCATGATGGCTTGTTATTGTGCAGGTGGTGCAGAGGCGTTCCCTGCGCAGCATCATGCCCGACGCCAAGGCGGTGTTCCAGAACTTCTTCAAGCAGCTGGACATCGAGGAGCCGGCCTTCAAGAACGTGGTGGTCCTGTACCGGCGCAAGGTCTCCGACAAGCCGCAGCGCAAGTCCGAGTACGAGCCCATCCGCGAGCACAACGTGGTGAGCTCCCTTCAAGGCCTCTTGCATACATGCTTGTCTCATGTGTTGGAAAATGGCAACAGCACTGACAGCCTGGGACTGGGAATGACTGAGGAGGTGTGGTATATCTCAGTCATAGTAGTCCATAGGGCCTGCACTGGCAGTCAGAAAGCCCCTGCACTTCCATCCCAGAATGGGGTGCCACTGCACTGTCCTCGGCAAGCCTTGCAACAGCGCACTGCATAGCACATCCTAGCACTTTAGCAGAAGCATCGGCTATGATTCTGGTTGAGAGGCGCAAGGCTGCGCAGGCGCTGGAGCGCAGGAACATCAACATCAAGCGCTTCGACGAGATCCCCATGGCGGACGCGGAGATGGTGTTCCCCGACAAGAAGATCTTCCTGAAGCCGCTGCTCATCATCCAGCTCCTCATCGCCATCATTGGCGGCATCGTCGCCACATTTGCCGCCCTGCTCTCTGTAAGACCTCGGCCCCCTTTTCCACTAACAGGGGTGACCTTGAGCTTGTGCAGCAGCTCCCGCCATGCTGCTTCTGGCACAGATACTGTGGACATACAGTCTCTCTGCACTTGCCATTCAAGGTCGTGCGTTCTCACAAAAAGGAATGTCTGCTTTGCATGGCTGCACCCAAACACCTGAGAGGAGTTTTGCACTGCAGCAATTTGAACTGCTGCTTGCTGAAGGGCGAGGGATTGCCTGCACTCTCAGCAGCGTACACTCACTGGTTCTTTACCATCGGCCCTGCAACGCAGGGCAAGCTGAGCGGGCAGGTGATGATGGCCACGCTGAGCGTGGTGGGCACCCGGGCAATGCAGGTCTACACCAGCGCTCAGTTTGCCCGCGCCAGGGTGAGACACTGGGGCCCTTCTTTATGCAGCGCTGGAGTCACCTGCGCCAGTTTCCCATGTGTTCTCGTCTCGGATGACAGTCCTGATTGCACGAAGAGCGCGCTCTTTGGGCTGGGCTTCCGTCAATTTTTCTTCTACCGCTATGCCTAGACATACCCGTGAGGGATGTTGAAGGCTACTGCATGCTTTCTCATGTGGGTAGGTATATGTGCACCACAATGATAACTGAATCCATCATGATGTGGGTTCAGGTGGTGGACCAGATCACAATGCAGCTGTACGAGCAGACAATGGACGCTCAGGAGGGCGTGGTGTACTTCCTGCTGGAGGAGATGGAGCAGCAGCGCATCAAGGAGAACCTGCTCGCCTATGCGCTGCTCCTCATCAGGGGTGAGTCACCCCGCAGCGCAGCATGCTGGGCAGAGCTTGTGTGATGATGATGGAATGCATCAGCAAGAGTGTTCTGTGCATCTAGGCGACAATTGTCATGCTGGGATGAAGGCCAATAGAGATTTCTTCAAGCTGAGGTGATCTGATGGCGATCTTGCCTTCTTGGGGACAACAGGACTCAAGGAGCACATCTGATCTCAACTCTTGTGAGCCAAGCACCTCTACAGAGAAGCAAGCAATGCTGTTTGGGACGGTGAGATGAGAAGGCTTGTGTGTGCAGGAGTGCCGCTGACGCAGCGCCAGCTGGACGACGCCTGCGAGGCGCACCTGCAGCAGCGCTTCGGGGAGAAGCTGGACTTTGCTGTGGAGAACTCCCTGCCCTTCCTCATCCATGACGGGCTCATCAGGGAGACCAGCGATGTGAGGCTCTCCTTCCTTTCTCATTTTGCTACCTCAGAAGGCAACACGAAGCTCCACATGCGCTGTTGCTGTGACAGCCTGTGAAGTCCACTCATATCTGCAACAGCCTCATCCTTCACCACAAATGCCAGCAGTCCTGCAGCGCAAACGCCACAAGGAGTGCATGTCAGTGAGTGTGCTGCATCCCCTCTCATTGCATGCGCTTGAAGGTTGAGCATTCTCTGGAGTTGGGGACCACTACACGCAGTGTCAGTGCCCTGGCCCACAATGCAAATGGGAGATATGCTGTGTGAGGACTGCTGTGAGTGCCTTCATGCTGTGACAGGGAGCGCTGGAGGCGGTGTCTCTGGAGACTGCCTACAACAAGCTGGCCGGCAAGTGGCAGAGGCTCCCTTTCTGTAAATTAGGATGATGTGTGAAGAGTTGCCTGACCCCTCCTTTTGTGACAGGGAGCGCTGAAGACGGCCTACAACAAGCTGGCCGCCAAGTCGCAGGGATGCATCTGTTCAAGCATTGCTGTAGGGTGTGAATTGTCCCGTGAATCATTCCTTGCTTGCATGACAGGGAGCGCTGGAGGCGGTGTCGCTGGAGACGGCCTACAACAAGCTGGCCGGCAAGTGGCAGGGGTACTTTGAGCGCAGCCGCGACAACGGCGACCACGGCGACAGCGGCGCCATGCCGATGCCCGGCCAGGGCAAGCGGCGTTCCCTCTTCCAGAAGCTGCAGCAGCCCTCGCGCCCACAGGCACGCCGCTCACCTCTGTGCATCACGGATTCAGTCCTGTTGCAAAGGCCAATGGGAGACACCTCGTCTTGCAGGCTCCTCAAGAAGAACACATCAGAGGCCCCGTTGAAACAGGAGATGATAGATGCAGCTGTGCAACGCTGCCTCTGCGCAATGTTACTCCTCTCCTGAAGAGGTGGTGCATCACTCGACCACAAGCTTAGTGCACAGGCAGTGTAAGCCATACCAAGTCATGTGTCACTCATGCACCTGATCGACACGCATGCCTTGCAGGAGGGCCACGCCAGATCAGGCACTGGGGGCCCATCACAGCCGGCAACTACCACAGTCGACACGCGCTCAGGCGTCATCAATGTTGGGGACAGCACAGAGCCCCAGGTGGGGTAACTCTGCATCTGTATAATCCTATAGCTGGGGGCACCAGCCGGCAGGGCAGGCAGATAGGAGTCCACGCTGTGCTCCTGGTGACAGATCACAAGAGATCTCTGTGATGGACTACGCGCACCCGGCTCACAATGAAGGATGCATGTCTGGGAATATAGCGGGAATGTCTCTGGCCATGAACCACAGCTCGTTGAATGTTGTTACGCGCAAAGCCAGGTCTGGCAAGGGTCTATGGCCTGTTGCATTCCATTCAGTGCATGGCCCTGTCCAAAGCATCTAGAATCCAGGGCTGCTGAGGAATCTTCAGCTGCAGCTCTTTGCAGAGGTGTGTCAATGAGCCGGGCAAGCGTGGAGGAGCAGACCAGAGTCCATGCATGTTTAGTCAATCTCTGTGTCTCTGACAGGGCACAGAGGACACAAAAGGGGACCACAGCAGCGGCAGCAGGCGCAGCAGGCTCAAGGAGGGGCTGAGCAACCTCATTGGCAAGGGCACCAGCAAGGAGCATTGAGCAGCCCCTGCGACAAGCAACAGACCCAAGAAAGGAAGGCACAAGTGGAAGATACTGAGCAGAGATGGCAGCAGTGCTTGGGCACTGGAGCTGTTATGAGATTTCAGCAGCAGCTATGGGCGCAGCAAGGGACTGAAATGCAGCCATTGCATGGCCAAGAGGCAGGCAGCAGCAGGAGCAGCAAGGAGCCAACTTTTACTACCTTCACAGGGATACACAAGGCAACAAAGTCTGATGCCAGCAGAGGTACAGCAGGGACCGTGCAACCCGGATTGCCTCAGCAGGAGCAGGACTGCTTTGCATTGTGTCTGATGAGGCATGGTCACACCAAGGAGGAACATTTGTATCTTGGCTTTGGCCATAGGAGGCTCTGGTACTGGCCATGGCAAGTTCAGATGCGCTCCCAGCTCTTTGCGGGGCCCCTAGGAAAATGCGACTAGCACAACGAGGCATCTGCGACTTAAAAATATATCAGACTGGTGCCACCAGGACTGTGGGGTACGCTTTAAACGATTCTCACGCATGTGCACAACCCTTGCCCACACACCGATCAGATACGCCACACTGAGTAACAACATAATGACTGTTTGAAAGTCTCTGCAGTACACAGGCATGTGAGTCATGGCAGCTCGCACATGCCATCATGCGCATGTTCCAGCATAGGCTATAGAATGCTGCATGGCTCTGATACCGACTGACGACCTGAATAATCCAAGCGCACACAATCTTAACTAACATTCGCTCCTCTAGGCACCCACCTGTGCTGGGTCAATTGGCTTCAACGTCAGTACACAACAGCAAGAGCTTCGTAGGTGGTATTGAGCACCCTTACTACCGCTCAAGGCTGCACATTGGTGCGTCTTGGCTTCTAACAGGCTTTTTATGGCGAGTGTAGGACCAGACTCCCTCTCGTGTGTTTTGGAAAACAGGATCGTCAAGGCTTTCTGTTGCCTACGTCTGCTCAGCTTTCACCTCGAAGGCACAAGCTAGAAAGTGGAAGTGCACCATTGAAGTTGGATTGCCCGATCTCAGTTCCTCCTGGCTGTATTTGACCCTTGCAATGATGGTGTGCAGGTTACAGAAGGGAAAGGCGGAGGCATCTTGCCCCGGAATAAAGATGAAGCCGCCACCAGGGAGGCATACAGGGGACTCCTCACAGGATGAGGACACGGGAAGGATGTACGTCCTGGAGAAGATGCTCGGCCAAGAGCCTCAGGTAGCGACGCTCTTCACACCCCATGCTCTTACTGTCATAGCAACACTGTGCATGGCCTAGGAGAACTCAGCAGTGGGAATCGCACAAGAACAGACTCGAGAGAGGATACTCTTGCATGGCTGGGTGGCTGTGAGGCTGAGGAGATGTGCGTGTTCTGAGGTTGCTTGCTGAGCCACCTGAGCCGACACCATGTGCAATATATGAGTTCCACTGATGCATGCAGGACTTCACAGATATGGGCGAGCTGATGCCTCATGCGCCGTCAGACCAGAAGGACAAAAAGGTGGATGCAGACTTCTACAACAGGTTTGAGGACGACTGCGATGAGGATGACATGAAGCCGCGCACTTAGCGAGCTGTAGCCACCTCTCAAAGCAATCGCAACATGTGCCACAGCTCTTGGAAAACACAGTGGAGGGGAGAGCTTAAAGAGGAACAGGATTCAGCTGTGGGGACCTTACATACTATGTAGTGTAGGCTATGTACAGTAGGTGACAGCTTATGAGATACCGAGGGAAAATTGTGACTTACGGTTGTATCAAAATCCTCTGGATGTCTGTAAGATGACAGGCTTCTGTGGCCGAGCATTGATGCTGCAGTACCTTGGCAGGTTATCTGCTGCACGGTCAACTCATTCTTCTCTGTATGTAACCTATGGCCATGATCTAGACGGCAGCTGACGCCATTACCGTTCAGCGCATGCTAGTATTCTTGCGCTCCCACACTGCTCTTGCCCATGCACTGTTGCATCCTTAGGAGCCCTCTGTTGTGGGTGGCTGTGTCGCCTGCTGCCCATACGTCTTTGCCACCTGCACAGAGACAGCATCTCTGCCAACAACATCAAATTTTCCTCCACTTGCCCAACTGCGACAGTCAAAGGATCACGGTTGCAGGACAGAGAACTCTGTGCTGTTCAACTCTCTGACATGTCACCGCCATCACGATGGCTCTGCAGGGCTCATTATGTGTATTCAGAGAGCAGACACAGTCGCTTACCTGTCCAGCCTGCAGAAAAGTAGGAACTGAGCTGGGGCCGGGGGCTGCACTGTCTCCTGCAGCATGTCCATTGCCAGCTGGCACAGCTGCTGCGGCCCCTTGCGCTTCGCCCGCTTTGGGCCTCTTCAGCATCTGAGCATCCCCTGCAGCCATCATCTTGACTCCTCACTTGCAGCTCATGCATGAGACCATGCAGCTTTGTGTCAGAACACTGAAATCAGCTCCCCACCCTTATCAATCATGAATTGCTACTACTGTACACCTGTTTTGTGGGCAGGTTTTCATACCAGGCAGTGTGCTAAAGCCCTTTAGAAGCCTGTTGAGCGGACTGGCCTTCTTGTGCAAGCTACGTGCATGGCACACTGCTGCTCCATACAAGCGCGGGGGACCATCACCTGCGATAGTAGCAGCTGGGAATGTGGAGCCGGCAGGTTTGCCAAAACCCTGAGGCACCACCACAGGGCTGCCAAAGCCCAGCGAGGTGGCCGCGCCCCCGCCCATGATATCTTCGAAGCTGCGCTTGGGCTTCTGATTAGGCTCTGCTGCCGCCCCTGCATCCCAATCAGCAGCCTCAACAGGGAGTCGTGCATCACCACCGGCAGCTGAGGCTCTCTGCATGCAGGGTCACACCAGGCTGCTGTGTTGTAAGCAGGATAGCAGGAGGCTGAGCTGTCTGGCGGAAAGATTTCTGCCGCGCATGGCATGGTATTGCCTCTCGAGATGACCAAGGAGCTGCTCAGTGTGAGTCACCTGCTGTGTCACTGCCAGCTGGCGCGGCAGCAGCGACCGGCTGCAGGTTGATGCGCTTGCTGCCGCGGCCAACCACTCCCAGGTTGACCACTGCGGAGGCTGAGGGCCCGCTGGGCGGTGGGGCAGTCCCGGGCTGCCCAGAGCCCGAAGCGCCGCCTGAGAAGCTCCCTGCAGCACAACAATGTGTAGCGTCAGCCCTGCAGCCCTCAAACTGAGCATGAGCCAGTTTTGATGCATGCTGCATGTAGGCAATCTCTACCTGGCAGACCACTGCAGAAGTTGGACAGATGATTGGGCAAAGACTGTTCAATCTTTGAACTTCAAGGAAGTGCTGTAGTGCGATAATGCAATGTGGCATCAGAATAGCATGTCAGCATGCTCAATGCAGATACATCACAAGAGGGGTGACAGATATGGAACAGGAGCCTTGCTCAGACAACGGTAGCGAAACCAGGTGGCGTACCTGCCACCTGTGAGAAGGCGTCCCTGAGAGCCTTCCGCGTGGCTTCCTTCTCCTTGACAGCAGCTTCCAGGTCCTCCACCTTGGCTGCCAGGTCATCCAGCACTGCCCGCAGGTCTGCGATCTCCTTCTCAGCCTGTGTGCAGGCCAGAGTTTCTGTACCAGACAACTCCAGTAGTGAAGATGCCAGCAGCATCCAGACAACTGCACCTCCTAGCAGGTCATTATTGCCTCCAGCACCACTGTCATTCATTTGAAACATATATATGTGAGTATCTCCCGTCTGCTTTTGATTGACCTGACTACCGGCCAAAGTGCAAGATGCAAGGGGGACCATACCTCAGGGGAGGGCTCAGCAGGGCTGTCAACGGCCCCCTGTGCCGGGGAGAGGCGGGCAATGCGCGCATTGCAGACGGCGACAGCCTTGTTGGCGTGCTCCAGCGCCCTCTCAGGGAGCTCCAGGAAGTGCAGCGTCAGCGCCAGCTTGTAGTGCGCCTCCGCAATCCGCCTGTCATCCGCCTGCACAGCATCTTGTTTTAAGTCACAGATTTGGGGCGGGCAGCAGTCTGACATGAGAAGAGGCCTGCCCACATCATTGCCCAAAGACAGCCCATAAGGGACAACTCAGGTCATAGAGCTGCGCGATGAAAGGCAAGCGCTGCTTAAGCGAAAGGCTTCAAGCTCATAACCACACAGCAGGGTGAGGAGTGTGCTGAGCTGTCAATCATGCCCACCTCCAGCTTTTTTGTGAGCAGCTTGAGAGCTGACTCGTAATCAGTCGCCGATGAGTCAAAGCGCTCCTCCTCCATGCCAATGTCCCCCAGCAAGACATATACATCTGCGCAGTGCAAGTTACATCTTCAAGCCTGTTCTAGAGCAAACAGCACCTCAAGCGAAAGCTCGTAGTTGGGCCAGTCTAGATCCAAGACATGAAGGCAGGTCAGCAGGGCTGAGGCTGCTGCATGGGATGTGTGGTACCTGCAAGAGCCAGCGCCTTTGCATCTCCCATCTTGAGGTAGATAGAGCGAGCGACCTCCAGCATTTCCCAAGCCAGCTGCAGACAAGCCAAGCTGACGTCATTAGGTCATGAGGATGCAAACAGAATGTGAGGGTGGCCTCCCACAGACCGGATCACATCATGAAGCAGTTTCTCAACAAGATTCAGCCCATGGGGTTGCTAGGGCCAATTAGACCATTATCTTGATGAGCCACGGACCTGCATGTCGCCGGCATCGCCGTCCTTAGCGTCGTCCTCCTCCTCGTCGTCATCATCTTCTGGCTCGTCCGTCTCTTCTGTGCCGTCTATGTCCTCGGCCCTGAGAGGAGCCTTGCCTTTCTCGTCGACGTTCTCCTTGTTGCCATCTGCACAAGCGCCTGGAGCTGGTGCACAACATCGATAGGTATATATACAGCAGAAATTACCACATCGTCGTCTCAGGTCGCCATGGTGTAGTCGGTTATCACGTGAGTCTAACACACTCAAGGTCTCCAGTTCGAACCTGGATGGCGACAGACATTTTTCTATCTACTTTTGCTGCGATGTAAGGTTTTGGGTGCGTAAGCGCTTTACTGAGCAGGTTGCACAGCACCCACTGACCCGGTAGGCAAAATGGGGTCGCCCCTTAGGTCCCTGCTGAGCTGGGTGCGCGCCGGATCGCTGAGATAGCAGGCTTAGAGGGCTACGTCAAGGAGGAGCGCTTGCCTGTTGCAGCAACGTTTCTGTCGTCCCTCTCCTCCCCATTGTCTTCTTGCTCCTCAGCTGCTTGCTGCAAAGGGGCTCCAAACACGTCCTGCTTCTCTTGGGCCTTGTAGAAGATTGCGGTGCCGTAGTGATGGTACGCTGATGCGCACTCTGGAGCCAGGTCTGCACAAGGCTTGCCTGTGGATTCCTGTTGCATGCCGAACACTGCATGCGCTTGGGCCTTTGTCACGAAGGCTTCAATGCGCAGTCAGCTAGCAAAGAGGAATGTCCCACCTCCATGGGCCTGGATGCGTGTCTGCAGGGCAGCACCAAGCAGCTCCACGGCCTTGTCCAGATCGTTGGCCTGCACGCAGGGCAGCATCGCTAAGCCTGCCAGCATGTCAAAGAGAGAAGGTACTTCCCCAGGTGAGGCAATGATGACTGGGGTCTGTACCTGCAAGCTCGCCATCCCAGCTTCGTACTCTTCATCTGCATCTTTAAGCTGCTGTACGTCAGGGCCAGCTGACGAAGAGGGACCGGCTGCCATCGCGGCTGCCTAGCTTCACAAAGCCCTTTCACGAGCTTGTATGACACCACTTACGCAGCAATGGAGTGCTGTTGTTGAAGCATGTTCTGTTACAATGCAGAACGGAAGTATCCAGAGATCATCGGCAGCCTGCTGATACTTTCAAGTATGTTGCAAGATGTGGGCCGATGCCGACTTGACAGGCCTTTTCCCGAGTGCATGCGCAGCTGTTGACCCAGGCGGGCGTAATGTCCCCTTGAACTTTGTGTACGGGCAAGGACAAGCGCTGACTGATCTCTCCTGATGACAGAGAGAGACTTTAAAATGCTGCATGCGAGCTGAGAATTAGCAAACGATGACTGATCTCGGCCGGTAGTCGGACGAGCTGTCGAGAGGGACGTCATGCGCTGCATTACCTGAACGGCCAGAGAACGCCCTGGTGCGTGGGGCACAGTGTTTTTGCTGGTAGACCGCAAGCGAGAGCTGACTCAGGGTCAGGCTGTGTGTGGCCTGGCCAGGAGCCTTTGCAAAGGTGGAGATGCAGGGCTACGAGGCGGCTGCCGTTCAGGCACCCGCCAGGCTTGGCCCTGCTGATTCTCAGTCATCGCAGGGAAAAGCGCTCTACGTTGGGAATCTGCACAGCTCCGTGTCACAAGAGATGCTGCAGGTGTGGGCTGCTGGGGCGCATTCTGCCATCCTCATCACATGCCTGCGCGTGCTCGTACTTTAGAACACGCTGAAGTTGCGCGAGGAGCATATGTGTCTTGATCATGTGCCCGGGTCCAGTGTTAGGCCGTGACGCCATTTAATTAGCTGAGTTCTGCAGGGAATTTTCTCCACTCTGGGGCCAGTTGGAGAGATCAAAATCATCAAGGACAAGCTGACGGGGCTCAGTGCGGGCTACGGATTCGTGCAGTACTTGGATCCACGCGCAGCAGAGATGGCTCTGCAGTCGCTGAATGGCAGGGTCCTGCACGGGCAGGTGTGCCCCGCCAAAGCACCTCGCACGTCAGACAGCGGGCAAAGTGGCTCGCAGGCCAAGCGCATTGTTCATACAAGGATATAAACGCAACAACCGACCGATAGGGTGCATACATGTTTTCCCTCCCGAAATGTGAGGCGGATAGCTTAGCAGCAATCTGGATGCTTCGTGACCCTGACCACTGGGGCGTCTGAGCACTTGCTTTTAACGATTGTTCAATGCTACTTCTCCTTGGACAAACTATCCTGTGGTGGATCTTGTGCACTGCTCTCATCTCTGGGTCCTAGCTGAGACTTAGGGTGATGACTGCAGGAGCTGCGCGTCAACTGGGCTTTCCAGAAAGACCAGAGGGAGGACAGCTCCTCACAGTTCCAAATTTTCGTTGGGGACTTGGCCAGCGACGTCAATGACAAAATGCTCCTTGACGCATTCTTTCCCTATGCGTGCACAGACGCGCGCGTCATGTGGGACCATAACACAGGGCGGACCAAAGGATACGGCTTTGTAGCATTCAAGTGAGGCTCTCTCATCTGAGTCCATGGCAATGGGCTTGGTGCATGCTGCGCTGCTTAATGACCTTCGCCTGGAGAGGCATACCATACTGTCTTGGTGGCACTGGCGCAATTCGAGGCATGCCACAGCTCAATGAATCACGAAGGCATGGCCCTACACATCCCTGTTATCACTTGGTTGGGGCTGATGGTCGTAAATGGCAACAGTGTACCGCACGACTTAGGAGTGGTTGATGTGCAGGAGCCGAGCGGATGCAGAGAAGGCACTAGCGCAGATGAGCGGGGCAGTGTTGGGGTCCCGCAGAATCCGCTGTGGCTGGGCTCAGCACAAGCAGGAGACTTCCTCAGCCAGCTATGCTGCTGTTGACCGGGTGAGCGCTGCCGTCTATGCTTCAGCTTACTATCATGGTGCCTTTTCGTCCTCATACTACATGATGCCTTGTTGCCTCGTTCTGAGCCGGGTAAGAAGATACAGACCTTGACGGCATCACGACATGGGATGAGCTCGTACACTTGCTCAGCATTGCACATCCGAAATTCCTGGCAGCTCACTGCAAGTGGTGGCTGGCTTTCGTAGGCGGTGCACATTCTGAGTGCAGGTGCTATGGTATCTGCAGGCTGATCCGGAGAATGCAAATGTTTACATAGGCAACCTGGCCGCTGAGGTGACGGATATAGTGCTCAGGCAGCATGTCGCGCAGTTTGGTTCTGTCCTGGACGTCAAAATCTACAGGAAGGGAGGCTATGCCTTTGCCCAGGTATGACGCTGTGTCTGCAACCCTATCCTGTTGTTCAGCATGACTGTTTTATGCATGACTTGCCAATGTGTTCAGCATGAGGCATAGCCACTGCATGTTCACGCAGTCACATGAAGTCGGGAGGAGATAGAACGCCGTACATGACGTGTGGATTCTGCGCTGGCATTCACTGGTGAAGCACCGCCTGATGGGCTATGCATGGCTGCGCAGTATGCCTCGCATGCGGACGCGGTGCGGGCAATCGTGGGCCTGAGCGGGCAGAATCTGGGCGGCAAGGCACTGAAGTGCTCCTGGGGGAGGCATCAGGCGCGGAAGACGGGCGCTGACCCTCTGCAGGCTGGCCTGGCAGGGGCTGGAGACTTCAGCTATGTGGCCCTGCAGCAGCAGCAGCAGATCAGCCTGCAGCAACAGCTGGCCATGCAGCAAGTTGGGTACCCCCAAGCGTGAGTGCCTTTGCCGTCAATGTTTGCTGTGACGGTCTGCTAGGGCCAGCCTTGCCCTGCTTACATGGAAAGCAGCTGCCAAAGTGGAGAGCTGACATAAGGTTGTGAGAGAGCGCTGCTTGTCCACAGTGTGTCATAAACATTGCAGAAGACGCGTCAGATCTCCATGTGCACAGGGACTCGAGCCATGTCATGTGTGTTAGAGATACAACTTTTCTGACTCGTGAGGGTCTGGCTGCAGGTATGCACAGAGCCTGACGCCGCTGGGCATCACAGCTGGAGCTCAGTTCCAGGGGCAGCTGACCCCGCAGCAGCAGCAGCAGCAGCAGCTGGCTGCGCAGCAGCTCATGAGCACGGGGGGCCTCCAGTACCTCCCTCCAGGCCAGCAGGCGCTGGGCATGCATGACCAGCAGCAGCAGCTGGACTACAGCAGCCTCTACGGCTACCCCAGCGGCCTCTACTACCAGTGATGCAGGACGCAGCTCTCCTCTCCTGGGCGCGCTATGTGCCCCGGTCCTTGTCACCACCTCTAGGGTTTCGGAGCCCAACTGAGAGGGCTAGCTCGCGCCCAGGGGAGGGAGCGCTGCTTTCAGGCGTTGCGCCCATGTCATGTGCACTGCCTGCTGTTGAACGCGTCCAGCAGAGGCTTGGCTGGCGAGCAGTGGCTTCCTGGCAGCAGCGTGTGCAGCTCTGTCGCGTGCATTCCCCATTTCGCGCCGGAGGTGCAGCTCCAGGCAACTCCCGTGGGAGGCAGCGCTGCACACACCGCTTGTCCGAGCAGAGGCGTCACGAGTGATATGGGGGTGGTGATTTCTGTCTGTCATCAGCTTTTTGCCTTTCTGCGCAAGAATTTGGCGGGATCCTCTCACGAGGTGTCCTGCCGTGTGCTGAGGGGAGCCCCTCTTGCTGGCCCAAAGAGTTGGCTGGCCGCTCTGTGATGAGAGCTCCAGTCCTTCCAAAGTATCCTCTTCGCTTTGCCAAGAGTCCTCGCAAAGCCCTTGTCGAGTCCTTGCAGAGGGCATCAAGGACTATTGGGGAGAGCGTGCCTCTCCGGCTGTGTTAGTGCGGAGTTGCGCCCGAGGCAGCATTCTTGCAAGGAGATCGAGTTAGGGACGGCCAAATGGCGCTTTTCTGGAACCAACTTAGCAATCCTCTCCTTCCCCACGGCCCTTGATCTCTCAGTTCTGTCTTGCATTTACATCACTGCCGCAAGCCATTGCGTTCAAAGGACAAGGTGCGCGCGCACTAGCATTTCCTGGCAGGACCGACTGGTTTGGCTCTCGCGCTCCAATCCAGTGGCCTCTGCAGAAGAGAGAGGCACCGCGTTGGCGCACTTGGAACAGCATATTCAGCGGACAGTACGATCAGGGTATCTTCAGCTGCCTCGCACCTCTAGGCCGCACCACAGTAGCGCTGCTGAGTCAGCAGCGCACCTTTGTGTCAGGGCTTGAGGGCCGCCCCGTCATCACGACAGGGCAGGCGTCAGCCAATCAATGATATCTTAGAGCTTCCCAGTCGTAGAGGCATGCTTCTGGTGCATGCAGCAGGGACTATGTGATTTGATGAGTGTGTGGGCCTGTCTCCGGCGGCCCGGTCTGCTTAGTCGCTACAGCGAATTGATTGGCAGCGCTGAAACAGGCTGCAGAGCTTTGCAATATCAACACCCATGGGAGTATGCCGGCAGGGGTGTGCACAAGGAGGATCACTGGAGGGGAATGCAGACTTTAAGGGGAATGAATGCAGCCTTCAAGAGGACGCAGACTTCGCAGGACATCTCAGGACTGCCTCTTTGAATCCCGACTGGCGAGTGCCAGTGATTCTGCCCGCAGCTGCTGCTACAGCTGCTGCGCCTCCTCTGCCAATTACTCGTGGAGCCCCCTTCCTACAAGATGTGATGCGCCGTCGCAAGGGGTGGACCTTTCCGAGCCCCCCTTGTGTGTGAGCGCAATGGTCTGTATGACTCCAACAGCAACACATGTGGCTCTTTTCTCTGCCTTTGCGCGGGATGGAATTCTTCAAGAACAGGGGGGCTCCTGATGGCAGGTCTCCTCGGGGGGCCCTCAGCAACATTCTTGAGCTGCCATGCAGTGCGCTTGCCACGCATGTGCACGGGAAGCGGGGATGGCTCTGGCTTTTAGCTTGCCAGTGCCTGCAGGTCTGAGTGTTTGGTCAAGTTTCAAGCGGAACCCTTCGGGAGGAGGGCGCCCATGCAATGGCTCTGTAGGGCAACATCTACATGATCAATGCTTTGATAGCTTGGGATGAGTCGCACCGCATCACGTGGGGTTATGAGCGGCTCATGTGGGATAGCAGACGCACCCCAAGCTGCCCCTCCATATTGCTTTTTCTGTCAGAGGGAAGCATCCAGCAGGCTCCAACACTATCTACAAAGTGTCTCCAGCAGGCTGGATGCGATGACTCGTATTGTCTAGTTAGATAGGGGGGTGTTGCAGTCACTCGACATTGCAATTGCGGGCCTGCTTTTCCCACCTTGGGGACACACACTGCTATTCAGCTCAATCGTGCAGCATACCTGCAGTTTCCTGCCAGAGGGGTTTGAGGGAACATCAGGGTAGGGTGCGACCGTTCTGGGGTCAGGTCAGGGACTTCAATTCAATGCTCAAACTGCACCAAGGCTCACAAGACTTTGCATTGTGGAGTCCCCTGTTTCAGGGCATCTCGTGTGGTTCCTAATGGAATGGTCGACATGACTATGCGCTTGCATAGGACTACTGACCATCAGTCTGACCATTGGATTGCAGCACAAGCAGGATGCCTGACCTGAAGTCATTGTAAGGCAGGCAGTGTACGGGCAGCAGAAAGTCGAGACAAGCTATGCAGGGTCAAAGCAGAATGGCATGTAAGTGAATGCTGTCATGTCTGGCATGTTCTGCAGCTGAGCGCTCAGCTGCTTGCAGGTCCCAACATGAAGTCGTACTGTGAAAGCTTTTCACTGAAAGGGCCCCCAGAAGTACATGCCTGCAGTTCTATTGTGACTACTCATGGTATGGTACATTGTCCAGTACTACCACCTAGTACGAGCAGCTGGAGGGAGTTTGGGAACAGTGCGCCTTGAGGCTTGGAGATCAATCGCACAGGGACACCTCTGGAGGTGGTCATGCTCCTCCATAATGAGAGAAAAGGGCAACACAGTCCAGCATCAGCGATTGCTGAAAGGGCTTTGCAGTCACTGACGGTCTTCAAGAAGCCGATCGCTAGTCTCACCCCTACGCCACGAAGAGGTTGCCGGTATATCTGCTTCTGTCAGAAGTACTTCATGGAAAGCTTCTGAAGCGTGCAGAAGCTAGGAGCTGCAGTCCAAGGGCATCCCAGGTGGCTGTCCAAGGGTTTCTGCCTGCCCCCGCCATCGCCTGAAAGTCAGACACAGGCTGTCCTGCGCCTTCTCGCGCCTTGATACTCCTTCTCTGCCGATGTAGATATATTATACCCATACATTGACCGGCTTGAAAGCAATCGCAGCCATGTCCCAGGTCGTGCTAGCGCTGGATGTTGTGACAGGTCTTGTCGGCCTGGGAGCCAGTGCAAACGCTCCTACTGTCTCGACTCAGGCTACAACGGCTGCTATCAACCAGACCGAGAGCTACCAGCCCATGCTCTACAACTTCGTCAACGCCACCTGCTATGGCAGTGGCACATTCAAGTGCGTGGCATTGCAGCTCTATCTTGACTATTATTCCTCAGTCATTGTCTGTGAGATCTGCTCATCTGATAGAAGCCAGTCAGGTCTACAGGGAATTGAGGCTGCTGAGACTATGGTTTGCAGATCACAGCAGTAGCAAACCTGCAGTTCAATGAAGCACGCCCCTGCCGTGGCACTGATGACCTCTCAGTGCAGCATGCTGCCCTCTGCAGGGGTGCTGGATACTTTGAGGGGCCAGGGAACTTCACCATGGACTATGGGACCTTCAACGGCTATGGCTTCATCAACGGGAGTTCTGGGAGCTACACAGGTATGCTGTCCATCTCTGCATGGACTGTGTTGCTGCATCTTGTCATGAAGGAACTGAACAAGAGGAGCAGATGCCTCTGGAACCTGCACCTGGCCTTGTCGCCAGATGTGTTGTCTTGGGTGCTGCGCTGGAGTCATTGGCGGCGGTGAGTTTCTGTGTGCGCGCAGGAAACGCCACATGCAATGCAACGGACAGCACATTCTATGCCCTTGCAGTCAGCACTCTCTTGACTGGGGCCGGCACAGTTTCTGGCTCAGGTGAGAGCTTAACGTTAGATCTCTAGAGATCAGATCTGCAGGTACTTTTGGCATGGTCTGGTGATAGCAGACAGGTCTGGGTGCTCATGACTGCATTTGCATATTCCAGCGCCATCAGAATAGGCTTTGCCATAGTATTATCTGCCGTGCACAACAGACATCAGGCAGAGGGCCTATGTGGCACTCATGAAGCCTGATGTGCATCTCCTCCAGAAAGTTGCTAGTGCACTGTCACATCCATGTGACGGGAGATCGCGTGACGGGATTTGATATGACAGAATACCTCATGTGCAGGCATCTTTGATGTGCCGTCGGGGACCTTCAACGGCACAGGTGTGTTGGACCCCCGCCTGCCAGAGCTGCTGGCAATAATCATGGCGCCTGATCACTTGCAGCACTGTCATCAGCCTATATGCCACATCGATTCCGGCTAATCCCGAGAAATGCTTACCCTGCAGACTGAGCTCATGTAACTGCCTGTCTGTGACATGCTCCGTGCAGTTGCCCTTACAGTCCAGGACGCCTCACGTACTAGTGAGCAGCCTTGTTTGTTTAAATCTACATGGAGGTCTGCATGCAGACAGTCTGTTGCCTGAGGAGGTCTGATGGAGATACATGTTATGCAGGCACGTTTGAAGGTGACGATGTGACACACTATGGGGGCTTGGCCACCTTCCAAGCAACCTACGGCACAGCCAAAGGCAGCCACAGCGTCACTGGGGATAGCATACGATGTGAGAGTGACTCGTCAGGCGTCTTTGTGGTGACTCCCATGCCTCCCCAAAATCTCCATCTTGCAGCATGCCCTCTAATTGGACACCAGCATGCCTGCATGTCCCATTGACACCGTGTGGCAGTGAGGGGAGAGGGATCAGCATTTGCAGTGCGAGCACACATGCATGCCGCAGACAGGTCTGGAGTTCTTTCTGCATTCTCAGGCATCCAATGTGTCCACCTAGTGCCTTGGCAGGGAACACCCATCAATGACAGCAAGGGCTCACATGCTGCCTTCTCTGTGCTTGCAGGGGAATGGCACAGCGGATGGGTATGGCAACTTCGTTGGGATGGGAAGCTTGGACAGCTCTGATGGCTACTTCCAGGGCAGCGGCACGTTTGCTGGCGTTGGGGACTGTGAAGGCTCTCAAGTGACCTCTTCCTGAGCAGACAAGCCCTCAACAGCACAGCAGGCATGACCGCTACATCTGGCAGACCTATGTATATGCGGGCTTACGCTCAAGCTTCAGATAGTCAGCACATCATTTTAGGAGGTACTTATGTCTGGGATAGGTGGGGTGCTCTGCACATAGGGCCTCCATGCAGAGTGTCAAAGATTACAGACAGTTCAGCCATTGATTTCAGCAGCCTCAAAATGCTCAGGATGCTCTTATAGGAGACCTCAATATCTGCTGCTGGCCATGTCCTGCAGCACTTCAGCTATGCGTATGCATCATCAGTGAAGCATCAAAGATGCAAGTCCAGCAAATATCAATACTGCTGTAAGCACGATCTACCAGCAGCTAGACTGATGGGATTGCATGAGCGTATTCAACACACTGTAGCTCAACCAGTCAGCCAACTGGTTCTGGCATGGGCACACTTCAGCTGTCTGCACTGCCTGCTTGCTCGAACTTCATACAGAGACAACTGGCAACCCAAGGCCTGCTGTGGTAGCGTAACATCCCATCTCTCACGCCCCTTGTCGCCTTCTGTAAGACATGGAGGACTCCAGCATGCAGGGCTCCTTCTCAACGGTATCAAAGCTACTTGGCTCGCTGCTCATAGATCACACACAGTGCTTCATGCACCTGCACATCAGCCGCTATTGAGACCAGCCTGCACGGACTGCACCTTCCTCATCAGTCCTGATCCTGAACACCCCGTTAGTACACTTGACGGGCAAAGAGCTCTCCAGACAGTAGGCATCCTGGGTACACAAAGCAGGTGCTTGAGACCCTTCTGGTGACACAAGGGCGTGCACGGGCTCACCTTCTGCTCAATAGTGGCTGAAAGGCCAGTCTGCTCGTCCTGGAGGACCTTCCATGTAGTTTGCAGAGCCCTATCAAGTGCCTTGCTCCTGCTCACAACAAGGTGTTCACAGGAGCATTTTGTGACCAGGATACGTGCCTGAAGCAACGCTTGGCTAGAGAAGTGACTGCAACATGAGGCAAGAAACATACTCTATCTCCTTCCTGACGGAGTTGTAGACATCCCCCTGTCTTCCCTTGCTGTCTGCTTTGGTGGATGCCAAGGTCTTGCTGTTGAAGACAGCCTCCTCAATGAAGGCGTTCAATTCTTCCTGCATAGTTGAGGTACACTTTGAACATCGGAGTGCTTGTGCTCGATGGGTATAAGAGCAAGGGATGGCCAGGAGCACATACGTCCTGCTTGACGCGCTCTACAATCTTTTTCCTCAGCTCATCAAAAGTTCCATCCTCCATGATCCGCTCCAGAACGAGCTCGCTGTCGTTCTCCATGCTGTCGAGCACGCAGAGGCCTGCATTGGCTAAGGGCACCGCTGCATAGATGGGGGGATCGCTGGTTGCTGAGAGTGTGGCTCAGGAGCTCCTTGCTCAGGAGCTCCTTCACCGCATGGGGCTCAACAACGTGCTGGGGTTGATAAACTGCCGTATGGTCACAACGCGAGACCTTTAGAGAAAAGAGCTCTGTTGATGGCAAGGTATGGCAGAGCAGGCAAAGCATCCGAAGCTGAGTCACCCATACTTCCGAAAGCTCTGATGTACGTTCAACATCGAAAAGCGCTTAAAAGCCAGTACATACAGCTACCACTGCTCCATCGTAACGCAAAAGGCCATGTCTGAAGCCCTGCTAGGGCACCTGCAGCCTTTGACCCATGGCCAGATCAGAAGCTGTTCAAACCTGAGGCAGGCCCAGCGGTACCTCCTCAGCAGCACAAGACACAGGGGAGTATTCTTAGATGCACGGTACGTAATGCACTCTGTGATTCGGAAGAAGATCATACCTTCTGACCGATTCCATGCGGAGTCTGGGCTGTGTCTATGCAAAAATGCTGCTTGCTGACTTTTTCAAGTGTGCAGATGGAACAAACGCAGCAACAAAGTCCTAAGAGCATCGTCACCTGAGGCAACGGATCTGTCATTGACAGACTTGCAGCTCCTGCTCGAGGACGCCATCAGGCAGGAGAATTATCAAGAAGCAGCCCGCTTGAGGGACGTATTGACGTGAGTACATCAACACCGTACTTTTTGTCTGTGGAAAGCTTCAGCACTGGCATTATACAACTTCATTTAAGCATATGCTTCCTGCTTCCTGCTCTCACTGCCCTCCTTACCTTACCACACAGGCTACAGAAAGATGAGGTACAACCTCTGTGGCACACTAGACTTCAAGCATGCGTGTTTCACTTGCTCACAGGCAGCGGGAGTCAGACTCTAGATCTGCAATAGAAGACGCTAATGCAGAATTTTACAGGGCCTTCAAGAGCAGGGACTTGAAGGTGCGGAGGGCATACGCAGAATCACCTTGGCTTCGTGTGTATTCTCATTGTGCACTGTGCACTCCTGGAGCTAGGACCATCACTCTGGCTGAGCTGCGTCTCTTCCTGCAGGCCATGTCAGAGATCTGGGGTAGCGGGGAGCATGTTCAGTGTATACACCCAGCTGCGGGATGCATAGCAGGCAGAGACAATGTAAGGCCACCCTACCTCCAAGCCACACTCTGGCATTTCCTCTGAGATGGAGCCCCTGCTGGTCGAGCGACAACTTTGCAAGAGCAAGAGAGGGAACAGACGAACGCATTTGACCATGCAGCAGTGCAGGGCATGAAGTCATCATCTATGTGCTCTCAGGTGCTGGAGAGTTGGCGCGTCATTTTGAGGGGTATGCCCATGAATATCAGTCTAGAGGATGTGCGGGTGTGCGCTCGGGATGGGGCGGCCTTTGTGACCTGCGTAGAGATCATGGAAGCTGGCGACAGTAGAGGAAGGTGCATTTCAGCGCAACCCTCTATAATGCAGACCTGCCTGCCTTTGAGAGGGTCATGACCTCGTTCCCAAAAGTCTGTGTGGCAGACGCGTTGCAGCGCTGCAATTGCCTTGGGATGCATCAACTGCAACCGTGTCTGTTCTTCCAATGAGTCAGGCATTTGCTCATATATTACACATCACGCATATTCTCACATATGACGAGCAGCGCGATGGTGCACCCTTGTGTGACAATGTGTGTGACCTGGTGCAGGACTGTTGCCACCAATGTGTTTGAGAGGCAGAATGGCAAGTGGGTGATCGTGCACCACCATGGTGGGCCTTCCCCCATGTTTATGTAGGAGCTATGCAGCTTCAACCCTGCTCAGAAACCAGAGCAGGAATAGCAACTACTTGGTAGACTGTGGCCAGAGTCGTACCGCTAGTGCATGAGAGCTCTCAGCTTGAAGCTTCAGGTAGAGGTAAAGTAGCATTGGACAGGCAGCTTTGCTCACCATAGTGAAAAGCTTGCAGAGGCTTCCATGCAGAGCATTCATGCTAGACTGAATAACATGCAACATTGACTATACACGTTTCATGTCAGCCCAAGGCATAGGCGGGTTACAATGGGGCAATGGCACCTGCAATTGCAGTGGCTGTCTCCTTACACGTGCAACTATAGCCTAATTCTGGTCACACCGTACCAGACCTTAATTGTCAACAACCCTGCTTTGTCTTCACGATTGACTCCAGCATGCCCAACTCAGTGCTGAGTAAGGACGCCCTTGGAGGATGCAATCTTTCCTGCCCTCCTCTCATCCTGCTCTGTGGCTCGCCGGAGCGCTCGTGCAAAGGCTTTAAAAGTGGCCTCCACGATGTGGTGGGAGTTCTTCCCTGCCAGCTGCCTGCACACAGATTGATGCGCGCTCACTCTTGGGCTGTGGGCTCTGCATAAGTCTGCGCTTTCCACCCTGCCTTTCTTCGGCACTCTTCAACTTCATCATTTCACCTCCTAGAACCCTTTCAACCCTCCAGGGAACAGCGCCTGCCTCAATCCCTGCCTAAACAAAGCAACAAATTACAGCAGGCTCATGTGTTCAATGATTGGGAGGGACCGGTATCAGCGCAGCAATCAGAGGAGCAGAAGGGGCGGGGGCCTGCCTGATGTGCAGGGTCATGCCGCTGGTGTTCGCCAGCGACTGGAAAAAGTGCTCCAGTAGCTGAGTGTCATAGGTGCCAATGCGGTCTGTGGGAGGAGTCACATCAAAGCTGAGATGTGGCCGGCCCGACAGGTCCTGCAAGGCAAAGCTTGCCTTCAGCTGCATGATCCCCTCGGTGGCAACATGACAGCTCCTCTGATGTGTGGAGCTGGTACATTAGATGGGCAGATACATGCAGCACCAATCCTGCTGCGTCGCGTGGGATCAATAGTGCATAAGGCGTCTCATGTAGGTTCTTACCAGTACTACATGGACCAGAGCCTCATCCAGAGGAGCTGTGAAGTCGCCAAAGCGGTGGATGCCTTTCCTGTCGCCCAGCGCCTGTGAGAGCGCAGATCCCAGCGCCAGAGCTGCACAGAATGCCGGATCAATCAACAACTGGCTGGTGATTCTGTCAAACACAAGCATAGAGAGTCACAATGTGAATGACTGGATTGAGCCTGGCTGTGTGCAGAATGTGCAGCCTTGGAGATCTTCAAGACACAGTCCTTGGCCTCAACTGGTAGAGCAGGAGGTGCAAAATGAGACATGAGAGCAGAGCGTATGCTTACCGATGTCCTCATTTGTGTGGTGGTCATCAATCCAGGTGTCGCCTTCTGCCTGGACCATCACATTGAACAAGCCATGCGACGCCAGTTGCTGCACAGGGCACACCTGTCGTCAACATCCTATAAACCATTTGCACAGGGCTGTCAGTCTTGAGAAAAGAAGAGACAGTGCTGTTGAGGCCCCTGTGAAACCTCCTCACAGGTCATCGCACTGCATGCAAGCAGAGCCATGCTGACAGACTCGAAGGGCTGGGAGGGAGCCTCACGTCCATCATGTGATCCAGAAAAGGGATCTGCGAGTTGGAGCTGCACACGCCAGTGCCATCCAGGTTTATGCTGACTTCCACTTTCGTCTCCTTTGTCTCCCTCTTCACAGTCGCTGCTCTTGCTGCAGGGAAATTATTTGCGTTAGGTGTTGCCAGACAGGACTGCTTCGAGCCGGGAGTCATTCATACAGCTAAGCAGTGATGTATTGCAGAAGCCTGCCGTAGGGGATTGCACCTGGTTTCCTCTCGACGCTCAGGTCTGTTGCTATGGCTTGGGGTGCAGCGCAACTCATTCTTCTGCTCGGTCTTCCTGCGCTTCTCTGCTTTGTACTGCGGTGCTGAAATGCAAATGCCGCTCTGCTGCCACGCTGCTGATCAAGCAGCCTCACGTTCTGGCTGTGGCAGCTGAAGGATGTCGAGCAAGTTCCAGATCGCTGAGCAAGAGCATCCAGAGCCATTGATCCTAGACAAGACAGTCGCTGCACTTATCAGAACAGTCACTATTGGGCTGATGTCGTTTCACTGCAAGGAATGGCTGGACAAGACTCGTATGTCATATCACACATATCAGTAGGGCTTCGCGATGAAACCCTAGCTTCCTCTCAGCGAGGAGTTGGCGTCGTGTGCAAATTGCACTCACGACAGGAACCACATGCACTACAGTCCTGCGTGTCTGGCGTCACAGAAGTCCCTGTAGGAAACCGTTCATTCTCACGCACATAGTCTTGCAGTTTTAGGGTATCCTGACGTGATCTGGAGGGCCAATAACAGCGTCTAGTAAGACCTTGTTTCATGCTCCAATTGACCGGAAGGCTATGCCAGTCCATCTTGTCGCACCCTCACGTTATGGTCAGTGCAAGGACCAGGCATCTCGGATCTAAGCCCCGAAGAGAGGTAGGCTTCTCCATTCTGATAACATGTTTCGATTGCTACTGTCCAGGCAGCAGATAGTGTGCGTGGAAGAGAGATGTCTCATATGTGCTCTGCCTTGCAGGTAATCAAGGCTGTCAAGGCAGAGACGTCTGGGGCATCAGAGCGCAACAAACAGCTTGCACAGCGCATGCGGGATGCTTTGGCCAACAATCAGGCTGCCTACAGAAGCCTGAAGCAGGACACATTGCTCTTCAGGCAAGACGCCCTTTTCTGCCCTCCTGTGTTCAGCATCCACATGCAGTTGCAGCAGGTTTGCTCAGCTGGGCTCTTCAAGCTAGCGCCTACAACTTCGCATGTCCCCTTCTTTGCAGGGATTTACTTGCAGTATGCCGCCAACAGGCTGCTTTCCGGTGAATGTTAAAGGTGCATGCAGCATGCAGAATGGTTGCAGACAAGGCGACTTTTCAGCAGGCGCGCTGCAGCAGCGCTTTGCGCTGGAGCTGACCGCCTGCAGAACAACAACACGATTGCCTGTCTTGCAGGCAGGGAGAGCTGCCGGCGAGCGCGCTACAGCAGCGCTTTGCGCTTGCGCTGGACGCTGAAGCGCCAGGCATGTTTCTGGAGCTGGCAGAGCTCCTGCCCTCTGCAGAGCAGCGCTCCGAGCTGCTGCAGGCTGCGCAGCAGGCTGGCTGGACCGCTGCTGCTGGCTCAGCAGGGGCAGATACACAGGAGGACAGCCCTTTGAAGGTGCGTGCCTCTCACCCGGCCCTTCTCACTCCTCTTCCACAAGCTCACGAGTACGCCCATGCACGTGCACAACCGTCGGGCTTCACATTATATAACGGTCGCAGATGTAGGCATGTGTGATAGGGTGTGAAGAGAGCTATCCCACCTGGGTGCTTAGCCTTGTCTGCTGAATGCTCAAAGACGTAGTGTGTGGGCATGCAGGCTACGGGACCTGGGTGGGAACCTCTGGACCGCTCGCGGGTGCAACAAGCAGCCATGGGGATTAGCGTAAGCCCATTCCCCTCCCTCCGATCCCTGATATGTTTCATGTTCATTGCCATTTAGTAACAGCCTTGCAAGGACGCCAAACCTCTGGGAGATGAAATGCTCACGGCAAGGAATCATGTAGAGGCATGTGGCGCTTGCTTCAGCTCAGGGTTTGCAGCAGTCTGTCTCCTGTCTCCTGCCTCCAGGTTGCCATGGAATCCCCGCAGGCTGAGGAACTGGTGAGCAACAGCAGCGAGGTCGTAGATGAAGGAAACTGGCAGAGCAGCAGGGGCGAGAAGGACAGCGAGCTGCCAGCTGGCGTGCAAGAAGGCGAGCCGCGGCCCCTCAAGCGCTCCAGAAGGTGCGCAGTGCCCTTAATGACTCATTTCCCCCTCAGCTCTTGTCATTGATTCTTGAAAGGGTGTTCCTGCGTGTTGCTTCTGTGCGGTCAGCCTGCAGCCTCATCCCCAACTGTCAGCTGTGTTGCCTTGAAGCGTGCCACACAAATTGCTCTGGCATCAACTGGTGACAGCAGCTCAGTGAGCGGCGTTGCTGTTCACAGCGATGGGAGGCACGTCTAGGATGTATAGATGGCGTGTACAGACACTTGCTTGACGCACAGATGGGCATTCCAGCAGGGCCCATCAGAAACACCTTCAAGCAGTGAGTGTGCACTGCAGAGAGCATAAGGCTGAGGGAAGTGAGGCTGGGGGAGCAAAGGGCAGAGGCGTTGTATACTGGCTCCGGCAGGACTTCCGGCTGCACGATAACCCTGCCCTGTCAGCGGCTGCGCAGGCAGCCAAAAAGCAGGCAAGTGGCATTCTCTAGGTCCCATCTTGTGGAGGCTGTAATGACAGTGACTGACCTCTCCATATTCTTTGAGCAATCTCTGTTCACTCCTCAATGATCTGTCTTGGCATACCTGGGTTCCATTCTGCATGCTCTGAACATAAGGCTTCCTGCGCAGGGCGGAAAGGTCACATTCGTCTACATTGCCTCACTGGAAGAGGATGGAGATGACCTTGAGACAGGTGACTTTATTCATCCACCACCCCATTGACTGCTGTATCATCTGCAAAGCTGTACAATGACTGGAAAAAATGACTTGTCTCATATTGCCCAGATGAGTGTGACTCCACATATGTCTGCATGCACAGGAGTTTCGTGGAGGCCAGGAGGCGCCTGCCTGGTCTGGATTGAGGAAGCGCTGAGATCACTTGACAGGGATCTGCAGCAGCGCTACGGCCGAGGGGCGGCTATCCTGTTCAGGCGCGGCACGTACTGTGATGAGCTCCAGGCAGTTGCCTCTGCAACAGACTCGGGAGCTGTCTACTATAACAGGAGGTGGGTACTTTACCCAAAGCTCTGCATTTACATTATCTGGCAAGGACGCAGACTGGGTTTGCACCGGACAATCCTTGAGAGGACAGATAGCTCCCAGCACGCGCTTTGAGAGTCCGAGGCAGCTGCAAAGGCAGCATTGCCACTCTGTACATCACCTGAACTTGTCTTCGGAGACCTTGAAAATTGGTCTGAGTGGTAAGGGTGCTCTTATGCGGCAGGTACGAGCCAGCAACGGTAACCACAGATGCCCGGGTCACAGCGCAGCTGCAGGAGGCAGGCTACGAGGTGAGAAGCTACTCAGGGCTGCTGCTGCGGGAGCCCTCTGAGATCCGCCTGGAGATGGGCAGCGGGCGCTGGGTCGGGCACTTCGGCACCCTTTCGCCATTCCTCAGGTGCAACCCCTGCACCTAGCGCCCTCCTTCCAAGTTCAAGCCGATCGCCGAAACTTTTGTGAGCTGGTGAGCATGTCAAAGCAGGCACTGTTCCTCAAGGGTATTCTCTTACACCAGCATTGTAGATGCACCTTCAAGTTCAAATAGGAAATCACATGATATCCCTGGCTATGTGGCCTTGCCATGAAGCTTGCACCTTGCTGGCCAATTAGCCACATATATGTCCCAAGAAACTCCTGAGCGTGCCCAGGGATGAGTTCTCAGAATTGAGTGGTGCTGTAGGGTGTTTGACAAGCTGCCCGCGCTGCCCAAGCCGCTGCCCACGCCGCAGAGCCTGCCCGTGGCTGACAAGGCGCCAGATGTGCCGAACACCCTCGCTGATGTGGCAGAGCTCCAGCTGGTGCAGCTGCCAAAGCGCCCCAGTGGTGAAGTGATCGACTGGAGCGCCCCGCTGAGAGAGGCTTGGGACATCAGCGAGTCTGGAGCGCTGAACATCATGGAGCAGTTTCTGTCAGATGGTGGGTCATCACATGCAGACAATGGCAAAGATGATCTGAGGAAGCAAAGCCCTATGAGGCCTTGCCATTTGCCAGAGCATGTTGCTTCACTGGAGCTGGCCTCTTCTTTAGCATAACACATATGACATTGTGAACTGGGTACCTCCAGCACTTAGCCCTGGTCCTTTAAAGCCATGCGATCTTCTCAAAGCAAGATTGAACAGCTTGTTGGACTGCGCAGTTCCTAAACGCGTTGTAGTGCCTTGCAGGCCTGCAGGAGTATGAGGCTGGGAGGCACCTGGCGGATGCCAGGGCAGTGACGCGGCTGTCAGCATATGTGCATCACGGCCAGCTCAGCGCCCGCCTCCTGCACGCAGAGACCGCCAAGAGAGGTGCGCTCCATACAATTCATCAGTCAATGCTGTGCCCTCTTAAGCTGCGCCTTCACATCTCTAATCGTCCTGTCCATATGTCACAGCACATTCCCCTTGCGTGCTCAGTCATTGACGCATGGCATGTCAGTTGCAGGAGGCAGTGTGGTCTTGACCTTGCACGAGACTTGACGGGATGTTGTGTGCTCTGGCAGGTGGCAAGAAGCTGAGCAAGACCTTCTCGCGGCGCATCATCTGGAGAGACCTCGCCTACTGGCAGCTGCACCACTGGCCACACATGCCTGTGAAGCCCATTAGGCAGCACTACGAGGGCCAGGTGACTTGCATTCCAGCTATATGACCACGTCTCAGACTTGGCTACGCCCTGAAGCCAAGGCAGCTCCGAATTGAGGACTGTCTGCTGGGAGAACTTTAGTGAAATTGCTGTCTCAGGTTTCAGAGATGGCGTCGACATGTCAAAAGCTGAGTCCTACTGGGCCTATCTTGAATACTGACTTGCACTTGCGAGTGCCTGTTCGTTACAGCTCAGACCAGATACCTGGACCTGCTGTGCAGGAGTGGAGGGAGGATGCAGAGATGCTCAGGGCTTGGCAGAGGGGCAGGACAGGGTATCCGCTAGTGGATGCGGGCATGCGCCAGCTGTGGCTGACGGGGTGGATGCAGCAGAGCATCCGCATGGTCTGCGCAGCGTTCCTGACCGAGTACCTCAACATGCACTGGATCCATGGCGAGAGGTATGCGCTCACACAGCATATTTCATCGCTTGTTTCATGATATCAATGAAGCATGTGAATACGTATAACGGAGTTGATTTGTGCCATCCTTGCGCCTAGTAAAGTGCATCGTAGCATAAGTGCTGCCATGTGTAATCTGTGGATGTTGGAGCTGCTGGGACCTTGCAGCGGCGAAAGTTAGCCTTTAGACTGTTGACTGCGATTGTGTATGCAGGTGGTTTCATGACACGCTGGTGGATGGCGACCTGGCCATCAACTCCATGATGTGGCAGAATGCTGGCAAGTCAGGCCTGGATCAGTGGAACTTCACCCTTCTCCCTACTAGCACATCCCAGGTAGACTGGTTTCTAACATTTCTCTCATGCAGCTGGAAGAACCCGTGCCAGGCTGTTTACTTGGTGGTCAGTTTTGGCAGTGCCATGGCCTTTGCTGAATGTCATGGCTGCTCTGTGCATACATGGTCAGTGGGTGCAGGATACTTCCTTGGCGATTTTGCCAGCTGCCCAATCAGCTTGTCCTGAAGCAGCTTGCCTGTTCAGGATCCAGACGGCTCCTACATTGCCAGATGGGTGCCTGAGCTGGCCAAGCTGCCCAAGAAGCACCTGCACATGCCCTGGAAGGCGCCAGAAGACACCCTGAAGGCTGCTGGCGTTTTCTTCGGTTCTGCGGAGGAGCAGTACCCTCATCGCATCATCACAGAAGTCATGCAGGTTATTATTCTATTAGTCTGATGCTGCTTTGATGCTAGGCTTGAGCAGCGTGGCCAGCAATCCCTAGGGTGAGCAGTCTCTTGTGGTACAGTTGCAATCGTAGCGATCAGCTACAGCCTGTATAGCGCCAGAGCTGTAGGTGTCTCCCAGGCGTTGCTGTGTTCTGAGCTCAGTGGCCGCTGTGGCTATGATGACGTCTCTGCAGCGCAAACTGGTGACAGATGCAAAGCTCAGCATGGGTGACCGTGTCTGCAGGATTTGAGGCGCAAAAATGCTGAGTACATAGCAGAGGCGCGATCAAAGGCGCCTGAAAGCATTGATGAGGGGGGCTATGACGTCATCACAGTGCCAGAGGGGTCCACCACTCGCTTGGACGGCAGCAGAATGAGAATCTTCACAAAGAGTGACTACAGAAAGCTGTTGCAAAAAGCCAGCGTCATGTCATAGCATTGTCCTTCTTCTTTGACATGCCATGATGATGCTTTTATGAGAGTGTGATGTTACTGAGATCAGAGACTCTGGAGGCAGAGGTGCGAGTGATGAGACATGTTATACAAAGTGAGGATACAGCGTCACATGCGGAGGAGGGTGAGCAGCCTCCTGCATAACCAGGAAGCTTCGGCAAGGTCTTCTGGGGCTCATACGGCTGTCTCAGTACCACCTTTCCAGCATGTGAGACTCTCCCTGTGATCGCTATGCAGACATGCCCAACATGCTATAGCGGTTGTCTGTTTGGCTGACTCTCTCTCTCTGGAGAAAACAATGCGTAAGTGAGGCCCCCTTTGACAAATTACCCTCTGTCCCCTAAGCAGGACTACATCATTCTGCTGGCCAGATGCTTCCTATGTGCAGGCTCACGTAACTCTCGGCAGGTGACGATGAAAGGCAGTGAGTAGGCTGAAATTTTCTGCGCGATTCCTTTACAGCTTATCCGCATCGAAATGATCTTTTGAGGCGTACGGGTAACCCTGGAATGTCAGGTGCTTCTCCCGAGAGCTCAATCCGCTGCGTACAACGGGAGATCACCTGTCGTCATAGTGGCACTCATGCCATTGGCATCGCCCCTAAGGAACTGCCACCGTGACCTTGGGCTTCTACAGCAGAATTGATGAATTTGTCGCTCGCGCCAATGCCGTCGTGGTAGTTCTCGTGAACGTAAGTTCTCAGGGCTTGCCGGTCCCATGCCGGTGCACGTTACAGGCTAGTAATGTAAGGAGCCCTTACCAGTTCCTAGCAGTTCTTAGAGGATACCACTAATGCTGTGCAAAGGTGGCAATCTAAGGTCTGCACCCTGACACCGCAGGACCTGCCATGTCTTGTAGATTGCAGAGCGGACGATGAGCATGGACACGGGGGCCTATGAAGATGCTCTCTATGTCTCATGCATATGCAGCCTGTACCGAGCACTGTCAAATGTAAGTAGCTTTCCACACACAGGAAGGCATGGAAGGATCTCAGCCAGCACATGGAGACACCGAGCTTGTTACACAAGAACAGACAAGAGACGCAAGGTCTGCATCGACACCTGAGGCGGCGGCAACAAGCATTCAGGCCAGCTCTCAGAGCTCCCAGATGGAGAGCATGCTTGGCCATAGACACAGCAGGCTCATCGCTCTCCTCGCTCGCAGCATTGTGGGCTGCATGGACAATGGCTACACAAACAGTAAGCAGCCTCCCCATGAGCAGCAGACCACTGATACTTTGCTCTTCAATGACATCCAGAATCTGTGTGAGCAGCCCTGGGTCAGAATAGAAGAAGGTGGCTCGACTTTCATGGGCCTTGCATGAGATTGGGTCATTGGGATGTGCAGCTATGCAGCACCGCCTGAGCTTGCAGCAGTGGTGCAGGTGGTGCATGGCTTTGGCAGCTGCCTCTGAGGTGGGGGTGGTTCCACTTTGCGGCTGATGCCACGGACAGCATTGTGACTCTTCAGGTATACCATTCACGCTGACCTGTGTCAATCCTGGACTTGCTGATAGTCAAGCCACACCCATGATTATTGAATCTTAACCACCCCAGTGCACAGCAGTGCGCTTGGCACACGTCCGTCAACAATATGACAAAGCCCTTCCATAGCATAACTCTAAGTACTGCCTAGGCCTGTCTTGAACGCCCTGAGATGACCTGTCCTGATTCGCTTACAGGGACGCCCAGATGTGCTGGCCGAACTTGTCACGCATCTGATTGTGGAGCACGACATGCACAGGCCGCTACAGCTGATTGTGGCACTGCTGCGTCGTCAGAGAGTGGAGGCGTTGTGCGCGCTGTGCTGCAAAATGGCCAATGAGGGCCATGTGGCGCAGGTGGCCACACTTCTGGCTGAAGCCGCCAGGTAGGATTGGTACTTCACTCCTGGTCATACTACAGCTGTTTCAGTCGTGGTGAAGTTAAAAGTGCCTGTGGCATGTCTCATGAGGTTCTCACATGCTGATGAGGAGCATGTGTGCTGCAGGCAGGGTTGTCATACGGAACTGGCAGCTTTGATGCTGCACATGGTGAGGGAGGACCGACAGGAGACAGCCCGAGACATGGCCATCATTATGCTTGTGAACAGGTAAGCCTCTCGCCCTACGTCATGCTAGAGCCCTGCCATGCAGCACCTCTCAATCGGCCTTTCACACCACCCAATTTTGTCAATGTAATCAGGATCAGAGCCGTGACGAGGACCTGCTAGGACCACCAATGCCATCTGCTGTTTGTATGTATCCTGTAATGGAGAGCAGTCACAACCTCCAATATGCTAGAGAGACAGTTCAGCATATGCATGCAGGCGCGAGGACGTACTGGGCCTGGTGTTCATGCACATGCTGAGGTGGAGCGGCGTGAAGGAGGTTGCCATTCTAGGCATCGCGATCGCAGAGGCCGGGGGCATCATGCTGGCCTGTGACATCAAGCGCGCCATGCTGCCTTGCCAGGCAGCGTGCCATGCTCCAGTGGGCCTCGTGTGCATGGAAGTGATCAGGTGAGCCGGCCCGCACTTTGCAGCCTGAGGCGTTGCTTAGCTCATGCAGCCAGCTAGGCTACATCAGCACACTTGCTAAAGCATGCCGTTCTAGGTTGCGCAGCTAAACAGAAAGGAGCTTAGGGACAATGACGTGTGGCATGACAAGTCATGACCAGAAAAAAGCAGTGAATGTGTCTACAGTGTGGGTTAGAGCATTGAGGGTGTCAGCTTATGATGAGCAGCACAAGCTGGCTTGCTTCCCTGAAGCAATGGCTCAGCATTGTGCAGGATGGGTCGTGCAGACTTAGTGGCAAGGGGCCTGATACGGCTGCATGGCGAGGACCACCTGGAAGCTGTGGCGGAAGCCATGGGGAGCATGCACAGCGCAGAGGCTGTTCAGGCAACTGTACAAGTGTCGCTGGCGCTCGCAAGCAGCAATCGCCCAGACGTCATGACAGACGTATGTACCTTCCTCGCGCTCCGTCTCTATCTGACCTTTCCAATGAATGGCCTGATTTGCCTGCCATGCGGAAGTCTGCTTGCTCGGTACAAGGTGCCATCTGAAACGAATCTCACACTGTTGAGCTTGGCACCACTATTCACCAGGCAGGTGACGAAGACCTTCCTGCTTGCAGGCTGAGGATGAGACACTGTAGGGGTGTAGACAGACAACAGGAAGTGCAAAGGCATATTGCCAGGACTTTGATGTCTGATCTGCGGGGGGTACCTGCAGGTCAAGCTGGCGCTGCTTGAACGTGGTCATTTGGACCTTGTCAAGGAGTGCAATACAACCTGTGTCAACATGGGGCATGCCTGGGTCCCAGCAGCTCTGTCCCTTGAGCTTCTGCGCAGGGGCAAGGTCAGGGTGAGGCCCTCCTCTGCATTGCAGTGCGTTGATTGTCTGTGTTGAACCCTGTGTCCTGGAAACCTGACTGCTTGCGTGGAAGCAAGTATTGCAGCCGGGACTTGTGCCTGCTCCTTAGAGATGAGAACCCCCGAGTAAAAGGATGTTATGCTTCGTATCTTGACATGGTACACTCAAAAGAGCTGTTGGCATGAACGCTGGGTTGAGCTGATCTGCAATGCAGGTGGAGGTGGACATTGTGAGGGCGATTGCACAGGATGGCAGGGTGGACTTGTTGGCAAGATGGATGGGTCTCATGATCAGAGGAGGGCATGCAAAGTAAGCCGGCCCACCATCATGGTGTGCATGACCAGTAGCCTCACTTCTCTTTGTCAATGCTGCCAAACATACTCCGCAGAAATTCCCCGCATAATGGGCCTGTGGCAGCTTACAGCAGCGGGAGTTGGGGCAGAGCGGGCATGAGCTTAACAAGCTCCTCCACAGAATGCCCTCACAACATCACAATCCCACGTGACTGCCCCAAAGGCCTGCACTATGACCCATGTGTACATCATGATATATCACATAAGCCAGCCAACCAAGGCAGACCTTTCACAGGGAGTGGGTGGAGATTGCGGGAGAGCTCCACAAGCAGGGTCCCTTTTGGATTGTGGCTGACATCATCACGCAGCTGGTCCCCGCAGGACGGGTAGCTGTGGAAGCCCACAACGCCATCTGCAACTACCTGGGTCCTGAGTATGTAGGTCCCCACTCCATACATTGCCTCTGAGCCCCACTCCTCAGTCGGACACAGCACTGCCTCTACCACCTCCGCCAGATGTCATAGTATTGGCTTTCTTACTGGTTAAAAGGGCTGACAGCTGAGGCGCACTGCCAAGGTGACTTGTGTGCGGAAATGCGAAGGCCAGATGAGCATGCAAGAACAGCAGAGGGCATCTGCATCAGCGCTGCTGCTCAACCCGAGCATATTTGACTGCACAGTAATGCTTTCGGGGCAGTCTTACACCATAGACACATTCTCATGTACAAATGCAACCATCCTCAAGCACAGAATACGCTCAAGGATCAGCGTTGCCATGTCAGCACCTGGGAATGGTATTGCCGAGATGCATAGGTCCAGAGCCATACACCATACAAGAGCTGACTAAGACGGGCTGTCCTATGTTGATACATATATGGCACGCATGCGCAGGCTGCAGACGTCAACATAATGATGGTGGAGAGGGGACACCTGGATGACATCTGCCAAATAACAGCAACCCTCATCATGAATAACCAGGCGACGCTGCTCATTAGAGTCGTGACCTCCATTGTAGATGACCGTGTGAGCTGTCCCCTCTCGCAGGGTCTCCTGGCCTGGTGCACTATTTAACGTCACGGAGCATTGCGCTGGGATCTGTGCCATCGTACACTGCGTAATGAAGCATGGTCTTTCTTAGGGATCCTTCAGAACTCCGCTCTGCAATGCCCTCCACAAAGCTTTAAATCTGTCTCCCTCTGTCAGGCCATGGATCCTAAGTACCTCTGAAAACCACATCCTACTCCTGAGGAGGGCGAATGTATGCGCAACAGCTCCTAACTGCCACTTAAATGGGCTGTGTGCTGCACAGGATAGGGCCGACATTGTCGCCAGGAAGCAGGTCAGGTTCCTTGAGACCGGCCATGATGACACTGTGGCAATGATCCACAATGAACTCGTCAATGAGGGCAGGTTTCTGGAAGGCGCAAAACTGGCCGGTGCGATCCTGTCAGGCAAATCGCCAGTAGGAGAGTAAGTCTGCTGCTTTAGGTAGCGGCTGCTTCACCGAGCATGTGGTTGCAGTGTTGAAAGAAACTGATTGTCTGTGCTGATCTGCCACAGCAGAAGCTCGTGTACACCATGTGGGTTTTACTTGGAAAGAGCTTTGGAAATGTTGACACATTTTGGCCGGATCTCTCATATGGGTCTTATAGTTGGTGTCTCTTATGCCCCACAGTGTATTATAGGCTCTTCCTCGCATTTCTTCTCTGTCTACAAAAGAAGGAGGGCTATGTGTCATACGCAGCTGCGATAGCGGATATCACAGACGTGGTGCAGTTCCTGGAGCATCTGAGGGCTGCGGGAGCACGGGTCATGCCAGAGATCTGGCACTATGCCACGACTGCCTGTTATAGGGCAGGCAGGGTTGTGCATCCTGATCAGGCTCCCTCCCCAGGTGGCCGCAGGGAAGATCAAGAGTAAGTAGCGCTAGGCTTGACTGCCTAGCTATAGCACTGTTCGTTTGTCAACAGATGAGGCACATATGGCGCCTGTCTGCATTCTCATCAACGAGTGCATGCCAGATTGGGTATAGCTACTGCTGGCGTCTGCAATATTGTCACCCTCCTTACCTCCTGTACCTTCCTTCATCTTTGCGGATGGCTCTGCTGGGCCATGTACAGATACATCTGACCAGAGTAGAAGGTGTTGAAATGTATGGCAGTGTACAGCTCTTGAGTGGCCAGCAATTTATGCAGGCCAGATGTACCAGAGGATGCAGGGCTGTCCACTGGAGACAGCCAGGCTGCCCTGCTGGACTTTCAAGGGCCTGATGCCGGCAGGCTCAGGCGAACAGCGCTTGAGCCTGTGCTGAAAGGAGAGCGAAAGGTGCCCCTACTGTGCTTGCATATCTGATTTCTGTCATTACCCTAATGATACAATTGATCCCCACTGAAAAGCGGCATTCGGGTGCACATGCGGGTGCCACTTGGGAGAGTTGCTGTTCTGAGATTGTCTGTCAACTGCTGCACAGGGCAGTAGCACCTTCTTGGCTTACTGGATGACTTGTCACAGAGCCAATAATGTCCATCTTGCATCACCCAGCCAGCATCACCTCAAGCTACCAGGGAGAGCCTTTTTGCTGCAGGAGCCGCAGGATGCCACTAATGAGTCGTCCCACCTGCAACCCAGTACTTTGCCCACAGGCAGCCAATGCACCCAGCCGGAGATCGTAAGAAGCCCAATTGTTGTCGGGGTAGCGCCCCCAGGACCAGAATGCATGCAGCATGAGCACAAAGGTCAGCCAGAGCACGGCAGCCAACCTGTGCTGTCCGCTGAGGAGTGACGCTATGACTACCTGAAGATAGGATTGTCTGGTGAAGGCCAAGGCCCGCTTCACTTGCACTGAAGTCAGTCAAAGTATTGTGTTTGCAACGACAGAGGAGCATCAGTGAGCAGCGCAGTCACATTGCAGCTGGAGATGATGAGGCTCGCAGTCACTAGGCATGCTTGCAGGCATGACACATGCTTGTGCGGTTGTAGCCTGAACCACGCGTGTAAGGGAATTTTTCTTTCACTGTGTAGCAGCCACAGTGACCGTAGAAATAGTCAAGGTCTCCGGAGGTCCCGACATGTCACGTGACAACTCCGCTAACATGACGTGACCCGCACATCCCTGTCGCCATTCGCATATACAGCCCGACCCGTCCTTCTCAGGCCGCACGTGGTGTTTGAAGTCACTAACTTGCGTTGTGAGCCGTAGTCCCCGGTTCTGCCGCTGCTGCTTTGGCAGCGTGGACACCTTGTGCATATGGGTGTCTCTCGATCGATCAGGAAGGGGAATCCCAATTTTCACCCAGGTTGAGACGTCTTGTAAATGACATCAGAAGAAAAATCCAGACATGTTTCGGCAAATGGCACAGCGATTTTGACACTTGTCTGGGCTGATCTCAGAGGATCGGCAAAGCGTGCATCTGGTATGCCATAGTACTCTTTCAAAGTGTCCTCCATGCATAGCCCCCAAAATTTTACGTGAAGGCGTATTTATAGAGAAATCAGGGAGACGCACGCAAAGAGCCTACCTAACCCCATTTTCCCGCCATTTCTGCAGTATCGGCTTGAGGCAGTCTCAGGAAGTACGAATTTGATGGACTGCAGGTACTCTGAACTGCTTGTCATATACACACTTGATATCAATGCTGCGACTATCCCGGGAGAAATGATTGGTGCCATTGTGAAAAGGGTGCTCTGCTGTACGGGCAGCAAGACCCATCAACGTTTCCTGCTTGCCTTTCTGCAGGGCAGCATCTGGATTATTGGCGCACTTCAGAGGAGCCATGAAGGGCTGCGGGATTCTGTCTGCAAGTGCGCACTCGGTTCAAGCATCTGAATTGAGCTGCATCCATCAGCTGTCTACATGTATACAACGCAAAGCCCAGGATCCATCCGATTCTGATACACCCCTCTCTGATGGGCGCAGTCATGTCAGGCAAGCATGGACAGTACCTACAGATGATGCGGTGGCTGCCTATGTGGTGAAGGACATCAAAGACATGCACAAAGCCTTCCAGACCTTTCTGAGGTTCCTCTTCGCAGAAACCTTCGCTGCACAGTCGCTCTTCACGGAGACCTGACAGATGTGGATCCAACACCATACTAGAGCCTGACATACTGGGAAAAAGGCCTCCAGAACAGGGTATGGCTATCTAGCATTCTACTCTCAGGATGCCATATGCACAGCGATCAAGGATCCGTGTTGGCAGGCCTTTCAGATGCGCAAGACCAATCCAATGGCGTGGGAGAGCAGGCAAGACTGCATCATCTGCAGCCAGTAGACTGACAGCCGTGACCTCAGCTCAATCAAGAGCCTTGTGAGTGCGCCGTATACAAGGCAGCATACACTCTTTCTGCAGTGGTTGGGGTTGACACTTTCCCTCTCAGCTATGGCACTGCTGATTGGTGCCATCCTGACTTTGCTACCCCTGCGCCCGCTGTCTGCAGTCATTGTTTGCATGCGTTTGGTGGTTCTGCTGACAGCTTTTGCTATTCTGTCGGCTTTTCACACTGTCAAGCAGTCCCTGTACATCAACTATGCACTCAGCATTACAGAAATGAGACCAAGCCTGGAGTCACTGCAGTGTTTTTCTTTGTCTGGACTTTGGCCATAGTCCTGATCCTCTGCAGCCTTGTCTGGAACCCTGTGCTGTACGTCAGGCCTCAGCAGGCCTCAAGTAAGCAGAACTCCTCTTCTGCTGACCAGCAGGGCAGAGACCCTTAAGCAGCATTAGCTGCTACAGAGCTCATATCCCCTCATCGCAAGAACTGTGGAAGTCACGAATCCTGTGTCGCACGTCAGGCCTCAGCAGCCTTCGAGTAAGCAGAACTCCTCTGCTGCTGGCCAGCAGAGCAGAGACCCTTCAGCAGTAGCAGCAGTAGCTGCAGCAGAGGCATTTGCTTCATCGCAAGAACTGTGGAAGTCATGCTCACGTTTGTGAGCGGCATGCACTGCAGCCTCTTCCCTTTTGTATCCAACACTGCTTGTCAACTTGCTTATGCAGACCTGCCTGCATACCTTAGTAGACCTCTCTGCCTAGAGTCATGACAGCTTTTTCAAGTATGTCCTGGCAATTGGGACTCGCATGACGGTGCCCAAGCTGACGTTACTGCAATTGAGCACTTCCTACCCTAGACGCAGGGTGCATCTTTGTTCTCTTGACATGTCACGGTCGTCCAAGATATGCTGTACCTGTTGTGACATATCGCTACCGGCCGCTGGCACTGGCTGCTAGGTCATGCATTTACCTGCAGTCGCACCGTGTGTGACCGCGTGCAGTCATTGCAGGATGCCACAGTATACCGGCACTGCCCCTGGGGAAGGTTGACGTTACAACAGTCAGTGCCTGATTCAGAGTAAGGCTGCAGCTCTCACGGTGATGTGATTGAAGCATACAGTGCCGGTACCGCAGTAGAACTAAGTGAGCAGTGTCTCGAAGCGGTAGCTCATCTCATGAGCAACTGAGGCGTACAAGCAACATACAGAAGGCATGGCTGCAGCCTTGAAGGTACTGCCTGTATGGGAACACAGCCTCATGTCATGCAGTCATTCCATGGCGCTTGCGAGGAAAGTCTAGAGCCAGGGCATCTACCGGCAAAATTTGCTTTCGCCATTCGCCAATCGGTACATCACCCTGCGCGGTCTCGTCGTGCGACAGTATACAACTGAGTCTAAGTCCTGGGTTTCCCGCTGCCTGTCTGGCAGCGTAGACACCATGTGCTGTACTGCTCTCGTCCGACAGGCCTAGAAGGGAAACCCTGGCATTAGCCTGAGTCGATACTGAAGGCATCTCTGTGTCGCCGAAGATAGTTTTGAGAGTGGCACCTGCTCTGCAGCGTTCGTTATCGCTTGAGTTCGTTGCATCCTGCGCGGTGTGCATCAGGTATGTCCTTGCGCTCAGGAAGCCATGTCGATGCTGGCGTCTCGGAACCCTTGCCAAGGCCAGTGGCCATACTGAAGCGCACTTCAATGGCTCAGTTGACGACATGCCTTCCGCTTTCGAGCAGAACCTCATCAAAAACCAAGAGACTCTGGGCGCTTTGGGCTGTACGGTCAAACTGTACTGCATGTCGAACTTCGGAAGATCTGCATGATCTCAAAAGCAGCTTTCGGAGGCTGAGACTCTACCATGCCATCGTGAGGGGCACAGACGTGTATTATGCAGCAAAAAACACTGAAGTTCCTTCTGGCTCTTTTGCAGGACAGCAGCTGTGTAGTCTGTGCAGCGCTACGGTACCATGACTTTATCGGGCAAGTCCGTGGGCGGGTACGCAGCCAATGCAAGCATCTTGGTTGAAGTCCTGCATTCCTCAAGAATGTGCAAATCCCACATGCACCATCAGATTTAGCTGACTTTCACAACTCCATATGATGCAGATACCTCAGGCAAGCATGGACACCACCTTCTGACGATGCAGCTGCGGTCGCCATCCTGAAGGACATCAAAGCCATGTATATAGGCTTCCAAATCTTCCTGGGTATTCTTTTTGCAGTGACCTTCGCTGCCACAGTCAGTCTTCAGGGAAACATGACGGACGTGGATCCGACATCATACTGGAACTTGGCCTACTGGGAAAGGGCAACCTCTACAGGTTATGGCTATCTGGAATTTTACTACGAGGATGCTGCATGCGAAGCGATGAAGGATGTCTGCTGGCAAGCTTTTGAGGCGCGCAAGAGCAACGCAACAGCGTGGGACAGCCTGAGTGTCTGCAGCGGCTGCAGCCATTGGACTGACAGCAATGAGCTTGCCTCAGTCAAGAATTTCCTGAGTGCTCCTTACTCAAGGCAGCACTCCCTTTTTTTACAGTGGTTGGGAGCGACACTTGCCCTCTCAGCCATGGCACTTCTGATTGGTGCAACCCTACACCTTCTCCCTTTGCGCCCACTATTTGTGGCTATAGTCGCTATGCGTCTGGTAGTTCTTCTCACAGCCTTTGCACTGCTGTCAGCGCTGTACACGGCCAAGCAGTCGCTGTACATAAACTCTGCAGATCATGAGCAGCACACTAAAGTGACCGATCCTGGCATTACAGCTGTTTTGTCCATCGTATGGGCTTTGGCCATACTCTTGACCCTCTGCAGCCTTCTTTGGAATCCGCTGCTGCATGTCAGAATTCACGACTCAGCTCACCAGATTCCCTCCGTGGTACACCACAACAGAGGCTGATGAGCAGCAGCAGAAGCAGAAGTATTAGCGATGCGCATTTTGCGTCCTTCATGAGAAGTCTGCAGCTCCAGGCTTTGAAGTCAAAATAGGTTGTCAAGCAGCTTGGCTGCGGCCTTCTGGCTTGATGACGCTCCAAGAATCCCTGTCCATCTAGTAGTAGTATTGCCACCCGCAAGCCCAGAGTTTTCTGGGGCCCCACCATGCCCTACAGGGCAGCTAGCGATTTAAATTTAGCGTCAGTGACTTCACAAACACAGGATGGGCATCTGGTGCCATGACATGCCAAGCTGCCCCAGCTTCCTTGCGCATGCCTACATGCCAAGGAAGAGACAAGGGCTGCCATGCGGCATACCCATGATGTCAGAGGGACTGATCTGCTCCAGCAAAGCATTCTTTTCTGATGAGCCCAGATAGCTTATGTAGACAGTGTTGTATAAAGTATACAAGATGACAATGTCGTAGATTACGTCATTTGTAGATGGTATCAATGGTTTGTTGGCCTGTAGATCAAGTTGATGGATATTGCCGAAGCTTCCATGGTACTGGCCACTAGAGTATCCTAGGAGATCCTGAGACTATCCTGGGTGCATAGTCAATTTGCTAGACGGCCGTGCAGCTCTTCGGCAAATTGGGTTCACAAGCTTAAGGTGTGGTATTGTTGAGAAGTCTACCCCACAGGTCTCAAAGCCACTGGAACTTGCTAGCCTGACAACTGAATATACTACATAGATCTGCAGACTTCGCAGTGTGCATATCTAAAGCCAGCGCGTATAGAGCGTATGGAGCCAGCTAGTCTGTACTACACTGTCCTAGTAGGTAGTGTGTTGCTTCTGCAGTTAATTAGACATCTAATCATACATACACCTCTTGCACGCATGCACCGTATGTGTATATGCATATGGAAGGGCTCGCAGCTCATGAAGAGCCATAGAGACAAGTAACACCTTCAGCTAAAGTAAGCATTAAAACTACTTCGCTGACTTGTCACAACTCCTGCCCCAAGTACCTCAGAAGCACACTCCTGCCATATGGCAGCAGGCCACCTTCTGCAATGCGCTTGCTTGCGAGTTCCAGAAACTTGGAGGCATTGGGCGTGAAGTCCAGAGGCCTCGCCCCCTGCCTCATGTACCGGCCGCTGAAGATGAGCCCCTTGAAGCCTGCCATGTTCAGGAAGGGATCGAGGGACCTGCCCAGATGCATCGGCCCCTTCCCTGCGTGGTATACAGTCAGTTTCCTAAGGTTGGTGAGCCGTTCCGAGATCACTGGAACTCCTCTTTCAAGTGGGAGATGCAATTCCAGGACCCTCAAGCTGATGGGCAGGGCACACTCAGACCCATGCAAGGGTGTGAGCTTTTCCAGCGGGTAGTCTGTGGTAAGAGACAACAGCCTGCCATTCCTGAAGACCTGCTTAACAACTTCAAGCGCTTCAGAATCCTGATAGATGTGACCCCATCCCACGATGACAAGAACTCTCAAGTCCTCCAGCTCTTGCCCCGCAAAGACCTCCTGTGGGGATATGGAGCCTTCTCCCAAACTAGTTAGGGCCACCTTCCCGATGTCCTGGGGAACGCCCTGCAGGGCTTGTAAGGGATACAATCCAATCAGGCCCAGAAGTTCCAGGAAAGGGCAGCCGAGCAAGATGCTGACATGGGAGAAGCTTCCTATCATCAACTCCTCCAGCTCTGGCAAACAGAGCTCTTATCGTGCAATTGGAAACTCCCCAGCCATACTTTTGACTCCTAAAAGCGTCAGGCGTTCCAGCCTGGTCAGCTCATTAAGGGCAGATACTGTGGCATGCCCAATCCCATGGTCAAGGTTCAGTTTGAGCCTTGTCAGGCTGCTCGCCAGGTTTCCCCAGTGGGGCTGGACATTCTGACCTCCGGTTGGCATGGTAAGCATCAGATCCTCACTTCCAAGAAATCGCTCTGCAATGTCTGCACCACCCCACACACTTCAGAGGAGCACATACGCACTCACTGACGCATGTACATGTCAGCTTGGCTGCAGAGCAGAGAGAAATGACAGCAGTCATGGTCACGCCATACATGTTAGATACCAAGCCACTCTACCATCTGTGGAGGCTGCTGGGCGGATACAAACTCCCACGCGGGAGGCATGCTTGTCCACGGCATCTCCCAGATGCTATGTGCTCATCTAAGATGCACGTGTTGTGCCAGGCAAGGGTTTGGGCAGCTCACCTGAGCGGAGGTCCAGCCGGACTTCAGCCGCAGGAGAAAGCAGAGCGGGAAGCTGCGGTAGAACATTAGCCACTATCTGGCATTGCCTTGCCAGCTTTGATGCTGACTGCTCTAGAGGATCAGCAGGTGCATAGCGCAGCGCCAAGATGCCGTTTGCGCGCTGAATGAGCCATCTGTACAGCAACATGTAAGGTCATGCCGGGGGGAGCAGGTCTGAAAGCTATCAACATACCAGGCCCCTGTCAAATGATTCATTTCTGTCTGCTTAAGGCAAAGCACTTGCCTGGCCAGTTCGCTGGGGCTTGCTGCTTCAAGGAGGGGATCGTCCAGCTGGATCGAGTCCCAGACAAACGATCCCTTGTACGGCTTGCTCAAAGTATCCCTGAACATTTGGCAGACTGCTTGCGCTTGGCATTTCGTCTTCAGCGGCAGTTGCTTCAGGATGCTGGTCAGCAGGTCCTCTGGCAGGTCCGTGAGACAAGTCTTCGAGTAAGGCCACTGACGCGTCGTGCTGGGTGCAGTCATGCTAGGTTGAATTTCTGTAAGCTCAAACACAACGTTTTGAGTGTCTGGAAGTCTCTGGCAACATCGTGCCTATGAAAGCTCATAGCACCAGTTACACGAAACCTAGGGCGGGTATCAGTGTTGTCCTTGCTATGTCTTCCCGCTTCATAATATAAGCCTTTTGACCAAGGCAGCAGCCGATGTGAGTCTCTGGCTTGTGAGATAGTGAGGTAGGAGACAGAGCAAGCACGTGCCCTTACGTCAACCCTGCTTCCTCATGAGGGGAAGCTCCCATCACGGACGGGCCTCTCTTCTAAAGCTCCTTGGCAGCTGCACCTGCAAGCTCCTCTGAAGTAATATCACTCGGTATCTCACCTCGGGCATCTCAGCGTGAGCGTGCACGGTCCTGCAAGTTTCCCTGCTCACGTCATCGGCAAGTGCCAAGCCCGACAAAAGGCTGTGAATAAGCAGAGCACCTTTGATGGCCTATTCGACTTGATTCTACGAGGAAACCCTTCACAGATATTTGTAAAGCAACTGCCAACAGAAGGCGTGAGTCTGGGTGGGATTGATGGTGCCGGAAGCATGCGACTTGAGTCACCCCTTCGAGCGTTCTAGGCCGACATCAGAGCATAGACTGGGAGCTGGAATGGTTTAAGAGATATCAAGGACCACCATATGGGGCGGGGCGATATCGACGAGGATCCCTTTGTCTATGTACGTTCAGGCGCCGATGAGCCTGCCAAATCCCAAAGAGACATTGTGCATGAAGCTATGCGCATCGGTACCTTGATGCTCTACGCAGACATGACATTTTGACTTGATTAGAGTTCACACAAACTTCTTTGGCATGACGAGCCAACTCCTGTCCATGGTGATCTATCTGGCTCCTGGTGCAGGTCCTCAAGAACACATTCACATGCGGAGCTCGGACCCTACCCGAGGATGGCACTCAAGCCTACGAGACATCGGCGCCAGCACAGGCAGGGAATAATGTTGGAGCTCAGGCTGCTGGCAGTGGCAGAAGGGCAGAGCTGCAGGCTGCTGGGACAGATGCCAGGGTGGTACAGCGGGCACAGGGGGTGTACTATGTGGTCGGCCAGAGCCCCACACGCATCAGCAGCCTGCTGGGGCGCTGCATCATCCGCTCTGCAGATGAGGGCAACACCCAAGGTGCGCACCAATGCCACTGCATGGACAATGTGTCTATGTCCTGTGAGATGTATCTGTTAGAAGCCAAAAAGGCGCAGACCGCACACGGGCTTTGCAAGCACAATGACAATTATTGAACGTTCAATGCCTGCATGAAATTTGCAGAGGTACACCAGCGCCCGACTGGCATGAGCCTTGGGAAATTCTCTGCAAATATCATGCAGGCTTTGTGTGCCAACCTGCATTCCTATGTATGAGCGACTCCTGCAAACTGATGTATGCCATTACCAGGTTCTCACCTGCCAGTTGAAAGGCAGGGTTTTGAATGCACTGCAGGTGCCATCAGGCTTCTGAGGCTGCCGTTGAGGCTGGGATGCTCCCGCCTTGCAGCCAATGCCATGGACAGCATCGCCTCTCTGCAGGTACTTGCTGCCATGAGCTCTCCTCATCCATCTGTACACAGCGCACTCCAGAACTTGTTGGGAATGTCATCTCCGCCATGCTCATGCTCATCCAAGGGAGGCCAGCTCTGTGTGAAGGCGTGCTGAAGCCTTTGCCTGTTAGGGCGAGGTAGCCAGGGCGCTTAGATGTGCGAGCACACCTGATTGCACAGTTCATGGCGGTGTCTAGAACACATCGGTTGCTGCAGATCATGAGGGTGCTGTCATGCAGCTGAACCGTAGCTCATGGCAGTGACTCACGTACCTTTCAAGGGTGCCCAGCTTGCCTCTTTGAAAAAGCATTCACGCCTGCTTACGAGTGCAGGGGCGACCAGATGTGCTGGCGTTCCTGATTGCGCATCTGATGGCCGAGCGCGACCTGCGCCAGCCGCTGCAGCTGATCACAGCGCTGCTGCGCCACCGCCGCGTCGAGGCGCTTTGTGCGCTGTGCTGTGAGATGGAGCGTGCAGGCAACGTGGCGCAGATGGCCACGCTCCTCTCTGAAGCCGCCAGGTGACAAATCTATTCCACCTCTCAGCTTCCAGCTCTATGAAGCAGACCAGTTTGCATAGCAGAGAACTCCTCTTGCCTTCTCAGGCTGTCCCCAATTGTACAGAGAACGCCAGCTCAGGGCATGCCAGCCTCGTTCAGGAAAGGAAAAGCTCTTAAATTCCCGAGCACTTGACCTCCAATAATCTGAAGTTCAGTCGCAAGTCTCTTGAGGCTGGCTGTGCAGGCGGGACTACCATGAGGAGCTGGCGGCCCTGATGCTGTACATGGTGAAGGAGGGCCATCTGGACACAGCGCGGGACATTTCGCTGGTCATGCTTGTCAACAAGTGCGTCTCAGACCATCACACCATGCATTCAGGCATCTGTCAGGGACATGCATGCCTATGTCCATGATCAGGCTTCCTTAGGAGAGGTGCTTGCTGCTTGGTCTTGAGAAGTCTTTGCATTCCTTGTCACAGGACCTCATGGCTGGGCCTGCACGCTGAAGATACTTGCAGTGAGCACTGGGTTCCACCTCCTCAAATGTCTCCATCACTGCATAAGTGAGAAGAATAAGTACACACAGGCATGAGGATGCAGTGGGGCTGGTCTTCCTGCACATGCTGCAGTGGAGCGGCGCCAAGCAGGTTGCCACAATCTGCATCGCGCTGGCGGATGTGAGCGCCATTGCGCTGCTGGCGGACGCTGAGCGCGCGCTGGTGCGCTGGGAGCTGGCGCGCGGCTACCCTGTGGGATCTGTCATCCTCGCCATCATCCAGTGAGTCATCCAAAAAACGCTCACCTTCCTGGCTCTGAGTATTTGTCCATGGTTGTCTTCAGGGGTGCACTTGCGGGCAAGCATGGATAATTCCTTGGGGTCTACTCACATCATGTTTAGCCCTCAGCACTGCGAGCATCTCTCCAAGGACGCTCGCGATGTACAGTCTAATGTCCAACAAGTCTATCCTAGAAAGTACTGATGCTAAGCAAGGCCAGTGGTGAGTCAGCAAGCATTTGGCTGTTGGCTCTATGAGCTTCTACAAAGGCACATATCGGACTCTTGACACAAGCAGCATGTGGCCATGCAGGTTGGGGAGGGCAGATGTCATCGCCAGAGTGCTCATTGAGTTGGACGAGCAGAGGCAGGTGGACTTTGTGGTGCAAGCCCTGCAGGGGCTCAAGACAGACGATGCCGTGAAGGCAGCCGTCCAGGTGTCGCAGGCCCTGGCGTCCATGGACCGCCCAGACGTTGTGGCAGATGTGCGCGCCCACTCCTGGCCTGTGATAGTCCAAACGCGGCTCATTGTGGGCACCCAAAGAGCGTGCTGCAGCTTACCCCTTGTCTGAGCAAGGGATATTGTGGCCTGCAACTGCTGGTACAGTTCCCAAAGGTGCTGCATGCTTCTATCTGGGCAAGATGAGCAGCATATTCTCAGGTGCTCAAAAGTTTCCCGAGATTGAGGGCTCACAACAGACTCTACCTACTGTGAACACAGCAGCCTGGAGCTGTTGTGCGGCGTCAATCCCGGCAGACTTGTGACACCTCATGGAGTGTAATGCAATGTTGGTTGCGCCAAGCTGCGTACAGCATAGAAGGGCGCATGCTCAACATGAGGTTGCTTTGCGCTGGCGCAGATCAAGACAGCACTGGTGGAGCACGGGCACACAGACATCGTGGTGGCCTGCGTCAAGAGCTGCATCCAGGGCGGCCTAGCATGGGTCGCTGCAGCGCTGTCGCTGGAGTTGCTGCGCAAGGGGAGGCTGGACGTGAGCCACCCTCTCAGAAGCAGATCCCTTTTAGAAGGTCTACTTCAGGGCACTGCGGTATGATGCCTCTGTCCTTTCTCTTCTTCCCAGAGGGGGAAGAGTGGGGAAGGGGCATCATGCCGTGGTGTGCAATGACTGCATGAGTACTCGCTGCTGGAGCTGCTGTGCAAATAGGAGGCTGGAGTTTCCTCTACTGGAGATTGTTGCACTTGCAGCCTTGGTAGTGTAAGCTCTTTTGGCAGCCAGAGGCGGCCTGACGAGAGCCACTCCTCCAGAGCTGGCCTATAACAAAAAGTTCGCTTCAGAGCTCCATGTTGTGATGCTCATCTACATTCTTCTCCTCTGGGAGAAGTCAAGAGAGGGGCATCATTTCATGGTGTCCTTTCATTGCGTGCATGCTTGGCAATGTGTTGCACACGCTGAGGGTGAGGCTTGCACATTGGCGCAGATTGAGGCCGAGGTGATGAGGGTGATGGCAGAGGAGGGCAGGGTCGACCTGCTGGCCAAGTGGATGGGCATCCTGATTCGTGGAGGCCATGAGCGGTGAGCTGAGTTCACATGTGGAGGTGACTCACATCTGATTGCACTCATTGAGAGAGCAGAGGACTAAAGCGGCGTGACACCTATGTCAGCAGACGGGTGTAAAGCCTGACAATCAGCAAATGTCATGCAGTGCTGTGCAGACGGTCTGCATTTGCATGCACGGTGAGTTACAGTGCACAGGCGGGAAGCAGACTTAGGCTTCTGATTGTGGCTACAGACTACAAGTGATGGCTGATGCTTAGAGCCTGCGAGTAATGCCTTGGGAGTTCTCCTCTGTCCATCATTCTGCTTTGCAAAGTTTGCAGGGAGTGGGCGGAGATTGCGGGCGACCTACACAGGCGGGGCCTGTTCTGGTTTGTGGCGGACATCATAGCAGAGCTGGTTCCCACTGGCAGGGCTGCTGTGGACGGCCACAAGGCCCTCTACGACTACCTGGGCTCTAATCATGTATGTCTCCCATCTGAGAGTCATTGCCTGACACCTGCCCTGACTGCGTCTTCCTGGTTTCGACTTTACTTGCAAAGGCCTTGAGTGGGAGCACCTCACGACATTGCAGCCTTGAAGCCCCTTTGTATGTCTGCACTGCCAGAACAAGGCATGCTGTTCTGCAGCTCTACTAGCTGCTCAATGCACAGCGTACCCAAACAGTTGCAGTGTCATGCAGTGCGCGGACGTGCACGTCCTCATGATTGACAGGGGCAACCTGGACCGAGCATGCCAGCTCACCGCTGCAGCCGTCATTAACCAGCAGTCACAAGTTATCCTGGATGTCATGACAGCCATCATCAACGACAAGGTGCCTCATTCAAAAGGCTTTTGCCTGTTGCCTCTGTATTCGCTCACGGATATGTGCATGTGAAGCGTACCAAAACCTGTTGCTGCAGCTCCCGTTCAGGATGTCTGCTCAGGGGCGCTGTACAAGTAGTTCAACGGTTGCTGCCACAAGCCACTGTGAATAGATGCTGCTGTTGAGACTTCTGTATAGAAGACGTTCGCTGCAGAGCGGCATCTCCCATGCGGAAGTCACATTGGCAGTGCGACATTGCTTGGCTTCATTTATAGATTTTGCTGGAGCGCTGCCTCAAGTTGCTGTGCATGTAGTAGGTCTTAGTCAGCATGTCTCAATGGTATGCAGGATCGGGCTGATGCGGTTGCCAGGAAGGTGCTTCGGCTGCTTGAGACTGGGCACACAGGCCTGGTGGTGGCCCTGAACAATGCCCTCATCAAGGAGGGCAGGTTTGCGCCTGCTGTCAAGATGGCTGGTGAGCCACACCACCATTGCCTGAAAGGTCTCTGCTTGCAATATACCTGCGGACGCAGTGTGTAAAAACTGTTGGTTACTAGCCGAATACCTTTTGTGCAGAACCTGGTAGCTTGGTATGGTACCAAGGGCTGCTGTCATAGGTGATACTCCCCAATCACCTGTAACTAGCAGCGTGCGTTCCCAAGCCCAGCTACAGAATCTTGCCTAGCCAGTCTAATGACATATGTGAGACATCAATGCATTTCAGATCACTGCAGCTCAGGTTCACCATGCTGTACCATGTCAAGGAACGATCGCAATATGGGTTCATGTATCAGATCTGCGCAAGGGCATTTCACTGACAATTTGCATGCCAATGAAGAGTGCAATATCATGCAGCTGCAATGGCGGACATGGCGCCGGAGGGCGTCATCGACCTGCTGGACAAGCTGCGGGACGCGGGAGCCAGCATCATGCCCGAAGCCTGGCACTACATCACCGCCGCGCAGTTCACGCCCGGCGTCGTCATCCCGCCCGCAGAGGCGCAGTCTCCACAAGGCGTCCGGCTCGCCCATAACGTAGGCAGGTGACACCCTGATTCTCTCCCACACTTGAGTGCAATGGCTCAGGGACCCTCACGGCATGCATCCAGGACAGCTCGCTTTTGGCTGATCAGCAGAAGCTTATGAGGAGTTGAGATGTTGTGTTCTCCTGCAACACGCTTGTGGTACATTTGCTGGTGAATTGCTGGTGAGATTGCTGTGCAACTCACCGAAGCCATCAGCAAATGTACCTTTTTTGCTGTCGTACATGCCACAGACAGCTAGAAGAATGCCCAGTGTGGGCTTCAAGGGGTTGATTCCTCTGCACATGTGCAGGCCGGAGATGGCGCAAGAGGCAGCAGCGCCAAGCAGGCCCACTCAAGGAGCTGTGCCCGCCATCCAGACGCCAGCCTCCTTTGCAGCACCACGGCCACAGCCTGAAAGCTCTGACGAGTCTCTGGTGAGCTGCTTACTCCCTGAAAAACTTTGTGACATATGAAGGAAGCCCCATGTATGTGCCTGCGCGGCTGCATCGCGGCTGTGTATTGATGCAGCTTTATACAGCCACGACAAGGTGGACGGGCACATCTGTGGGAACTTGCATCAGTAGGGATCACCCTTCAATTGTACAAGACTACTGACCCTTGCTCCTTACACAGCAATGTAGGGGTCAATAATGCAGAAGGCTACATGTTTGCACAATCACCTCAGGAATTCTTGGTGCAGCGAGGCTCCAGGGAGAGGACAGAGCACATCTATGCAGCACCAACCGCTGGCCTGCAGTACCATTCACCTTTGCGTACTCTGCAAGTACGGGTGGTGCGAGGCCCTCAACTGGTGACCTAGGAGGCCCACCCTGACGCAATGCTGGGCCTGATAATTAAAGCCTAGGATGCCACAGCCGGCTTGTATATCAGTGTGTGACGGAGGAAGTCATTCATTGCAGCTTGAGAGTGCCTACGATGGCATGTGAGATCAGCGCGCAGCCTTGTCCCCTTTCTGAAAGAGACAGCGGCAGAGGCACAGACAGGGGCAGGGACAGCCGGACTGGGATTTGGTGGAAAGCACAGTACAGTGAGGCCAATGGGCAAGGCATGAGAAGGACCAAATCAGGGTCTCTGCAAGTAATCTGCAAATGGCTGAAGCAAGTATGAGCGCCATAGCAATCAGGGTGGGGTTGGGCTCCCTGCAAGCCTAAAGCAGCTTCCCCCACTGGAGTACGAGGCCATCTGCAGGGCTTGCCAGCAACTTGACCGACTGAGATAGTCCTGGGGTTGTTGCTGCCACGCATCAACTCAAACAGAGGACACACGAGAGATGGGTTCTGCTACTGAGGGACTCGCCATGTGCACACAGCGAGCCTGAAATGCATGATACAATGTTCATCAGTCGGCCCATGAGCAGATTTGCGCCGCGCCAAATATGTGCACGCTAGCAGAGCGAACGCTTCTTGTGGGGTTATGAGAGTAGCCTGCACTGCCACCAATGCTACTGAAGCTCCCTGTGAGACATGTTCATGTGCGGCACGCTTCCATGGAAGTCCCCCCGTGACAGCAAGCTTGCTGTCACCCCTGGTTGTCCTTAAGGCAGCCGACACATGACGTGCGGTGAAGTGAAGAGTGTATGCCTTGTACCGGTAGACCTGACATTGCTCGAGCAAATGACAAAGAATGTGGTGGCAACATGATGGCTCGCAGTGCGGATTGATGTCATCAGACAGTGAGCTGGTGTGCTCATGCCATGTGCCCTCACATGCAAATGCTGCCCATGAGTAAATTGTAAGAGCGATGGTGACGATGCTCAACCGCAAGTATAAGTGTCTGTCATTCAACAGTGGAAGTCAAACAAAGCGGTGTACGCTGAGGAAGTCGCTGCCAGGGATCGGTCTCATGTGCGCAGGAAGATCTATGGGCATGCTGACCACTTCACAGTATCTCTATCACCTGAGGCTGCCCTTGGCTACGGGGGCAATGGCAGAGATCACTTTGAGGCCAGTCAGGTAACGGTGGTGCAGACTGCAACAGAGGTGACTTGCGTGAGCATATTGCAGCCTTGCTGTTTATCCCATGCATGCTGAAGCTGCCATATGGCAGTGCTGATGGACAGACACTCGTCTAGTACTCAACAGCCTAGCACGGAGGGTTCATTGTACAGTCAGCTGAGCCATCTTTGGTGCAAGATGGCCTGCTGAGTCAGCAGTGCCCGTTGCCTCTCTGGGCGCTGGCGCAGCAAAGATCTTGCATCCAGCTAGCGGCTGCAGCTGCGCGCTAAGCTGGGCGGCTGTGACAGAGATGTCTGGGAGATTTAGAGTTCCGCCTGAGATGGGCACGAGCTCATACGAAAGCGTGCCCTCGCTGTGTGGCAACACAGCCTTGGTTCCTGATCTTACACCTGCAAAGAGTGAGGATTTCTGTTGGTGATCTGCCTTTTTTGATGCACAAATTACAGACAAATCACACAGATTGCCCCAGGATTTCAGCGTGTATCCAGGTGGTGCATGATAGCCCACACTCCTTCAGATAATTCTCACGGCAAGTCGACTGCCCAACAACAAGGCGTGACCTATTGACGCACAGTGTTTGTCCAGTCAACTCATTAGTATTAGTCTATTCCCTACCTGCCACCATGAAGCCGGTGGTGTCTCCTAAGCGCACGCTGAGGTCCAGCACATGCTGTGTGGCGTTGCCGGCTTTCAGGTGCACAGCGAATGGCTCTCCCACTGTGATGAAGGGCGGCCAGCTGCCGTTGACCTGCATCAGCTTTGGAAGTCTGCTTATTTACTGTTTTAGATCCTGGTAAAATGTGTCGTCAAGACCCCATAGCAGTGTATTCAAATGTTTAATAGGGCTCGCGTATGATGAAGCAGATCATGCAGCAGCAGCTCAGACTATAGTGAGGGCTCTCTATCATCTTTGAGAACGTGCTCACCTGCAGCATGGGTATGCTGAACGAGTGCTGCGATAGCAGGGGTATCCTTGTAGTCACAGGTGGACCTACTGGCAGCTCATCCTGAGGAGAGCTCTCTGGGCCCTGCTGCTGCTCGCTATTGCTGCTATGACCAGTGATGACCTCGCCGCCCCTACATTCAGACTTCATGCATCAGAGCTCCTGCCTTTGGTAAGAGTCCAGGGTCCTTGCTCATCTGAGACCATATAAGTGCGAGGTCAAAAATTGTAAGCTCTCAGATGGATATTCACGCTAATATACCTCGCCTATGAGCATCAGTATACACGAAAGATACAGAGAGACGCAGACATGAGGAATGCTGTGATGCACCTGCTGCGCTGCCATGTGACTGACAGGATGGCGGGTGACACGGCGCTAGCGGCTTGCTTGCAGAGGATAGTACCCACTACTGTCTGCACCTCTCCTTTCCTGAAGAGCCTTGGCTGGCTCTCACTCACTGCTGAGCTGCAGTGCAGCAGCTCCACCCCTGCACATGTGACACTTGTCTTATCTGCCTCTGCCTGTTCTGCTATTGCACGTAGTTCCGCACAGTGGCCAGATCGCATTGTGCAGTGCCTGCATTGCTTGCCACCAGACCCTTCAGTAGCATACACTCGGGACCTGATGCTGTAAAGGACTTAGTGTCAGAGAGCTGGGCCAAGGACCAGGCAGGATGGTACCTGTGTCAGCATTGCTCCCTTCGAGACACACAGACTGGAGCATGACATTGCTGGAGGCCAGAGAGGTCAGACTGGCTGTCACCATGCATGGCAGGCCTGCTGGGAGCACAGGGCTCTGCGCTGAGTCAGTGTCCTGCGCATGCAAAATGCGCACTGTTCAACTCGATGAGTTGCTGTAGATTGCATGGATGGCCTTAATTTGCCAGGTCACACTTCATCTCATAGAGTCAAATATACACAGCATCTCACTAAAGCCGCCACATGAGGAGATGCGCATGTCTTCCGCCCAAATGAGACGCACGTATCTGCTCACGTGGTGGCTACTTGTGACATGCTGTGCAGCAGTGATCTGGGATCTTGAAGTTTTGCATCGTATAGCAGTAACATAGCAGTAATGAAGAGCTGAGAGCATCTCCTCAACAGCCTCACCATAGATGCAGGAATATAAGCAAAACACCGTGTAGCACCGGCGCAGCTGGCCCTCACTTCAAAGGTCCGCTCTGCAACACTCGTGACAGCTGCTGACACCTCTGCCTGCATGTTTGATTGCAGAATCAGAGGCTGTGAGAACTTTCACCTAAACAAATTGAAGCCACACTATTTTCCTATCAGCTGCAGGTATGCATGGCACGCCCAGAGGCACTGTAGCTATAGCATTTCCCTCACAATGTTCATCTTCCATCTCAGTGCTCAGTATGGATGTGGCCATAGAAGGTGAAGGGACCACACGCTCATGCCACTTAAGGTCCAAAGACCTAGGGTTCAGTGCTCAGACAAAGCTGGTCAACCCCTCTTCCAAACTACATGACAAAATCAAAATTGGAAGGGCTCGCACCCTTGAGGGTGCGTCTGCAGCCTGAGTGGGACTGCGCTGGGAGGCTTGTGTCTCAGAGACCAGCCGCGCTTCTAACAACACGGCGCCTGGTCTGCTGCAGAGCATGTGCGCTGTCAGGTGGTGGCGCGCGCCGCTCTTCAGTGCTGGGACAGGCAGCTGCAGCTGCCCTGGCTGCCATGACTCCCCACCTGCCCAAAACACCAGACAATTCATGATTCCTGGCTTGCACAGCCTTATCAGAAAGCCAGCTGTCCTGTGTCATGGTCTACACAAGAAACCTGCATTTACATCTGGTAGACAGTCTGCTAATGGCAATACCATGGAGGAAAGTTTCCAGGATACATAGTCGGGATCCTTGCTTGTGCCTTGAGGCCTTGTTGAGAAGTGTATTGGGAGTACAAGGACCTAAAGGACTGGCTCAGGCAGCTTGACCTCACCTGGGGCGGACCTGTTGCACAGCAGTGGCGGCTCCCCGCCCTCTGCGTAGCTGGCAGTGATGAAGCCCTGCTGCGCTGGGCAGTTACTGCTGGCGTCAACAGTCACGCTGACTGCTGCATGCTCTCCCACCATCAGCGTTGTATAAGTCTGCACCTACACCCGCACATGAAGCTTCAGTGCAGACAGAGTTTCCATGCACCAGGACAAAGAGCGGCAGCCCAAACATGCGTGACAGGCTTCTGGCAATGATCACAGCAGAACCCCCTTTTCACATGGTGCTAGTCTGACGACTGGTCCTTAGTACTGAATCAATCTGAGAAGCAGTGTGGCTCAGTGGACGCTGCATGCAGGACACCAAATTGCTGATGTGCTGGTACACTCTGCTCAATGGCGTAAATAGGCAGGCGACACAGATGAGCAATGTAGACAATTGGAGCAGACTGGAGACCTGCAGATAGGGGGCCTGGTGTGACACTGCTGTGCTGAGCTCGTACTGCCCAGGGCTGACGTCCAGGTTGTGGAAGGGCGCCTTGGCCTGCTGGGCTGCAGCGCTCACGCGGCCAATAGGCAGCACACCTGCAGCGCAGCCAGTTCTCCTTAGCACGTTTCCCTCATTGAATGTCTGCAGTGTTCAGCACCTTCCGCTGTGCATCACATGCCTGCATATCCTCCAATGTCCTACAGGAAGTAGTTCTGACAGAGGGTAATCTCTCCATTTGAAAACCAGGTAATCCCTGTTCAGTTGCTGACACGTTGCATGGAGCAGAAACCCGGCACTGTCTGCAAGGCCTGTCTGCAGTTGAATTTCAGCACACTTGAAAACAGAGGGACAAGCACACTGTTCGCAGCAAAGCATCGCAGTGAAGCGCCAAGGCAAGTTTGTGCGGGGCAGACCTGCAGGGAAGCTGGCCAGCGTCCACACAATGGCTGCATCGGGCCCTATCCGCAGGACGACATCAGTCACCCTGAGGGAGCCTGTAAGGGGCGAGCTGCTGCTCGCCCAGAAGCTGGTCCAGGCTTCCGGCTTGACGACAGCGCTGCTGTTACTGGGTGAGTCATCAGAGGCATCGCCTGACGTCTGTGAGTCAGAAGATGGCTGCGCAGGGACCCGGGATATTTGCCCCTTAGCATCCCTCACATGAGCCTGCAGCACGTAACAATACACTCAGCCTGTGTCATGGTGCTAGTATGCAGCCTGGGTAGACCAAAGTTTGTGCAGGCTTTGATTCTACAGCACATGATGAACCGTGCCACAGAACCATCTAGACTGAAGGCCTTACACAGGCATATAAGCAGAAGACTCATTCAGGTGTGCGTACCTCAACTGCAGTCACTGGCAGGTCCGCAGGAAGGTTGCTCCATAGGGCAATTGCAAAGCGCCACGCAGGACTCGCTTCGCCGTCAGGAGCCTCAGTCAGTCTAGCTGGGGCAAATCCACAGATGAGGGCTAGCGTAGAGTACATGCCATAGTTTACAGGGCGCATGTTGAACTCCAGAGCTGCGTCAGTGACCGGCTTGTCCAGCCCTGCATGAGTCCCAAACCTTAGTCAGACACTTGCTGGGCCATGCAAGCACATGCATGTTTGCACTCTCTCGCGCCCTCAGCTGCCAGGCAGAGCTGAGTTGACGGCTGGCCAGACACCAGTCAAAATTTGACGCAGCAGCCCTAAGCAGTGCTCAGGTCTGCCAGCTTCTTCTGCATGTGACGGCATAAAGTGTGCAGACCAGTTTCAGAGTGAGCTTGCCTGGGCCAGTCTTGGGGGACCTGGGGGCTGGGGATGGGGGCTGCGCAGAAAAATCAATGGGTCCAGTCAGCTGTGAGATTGCCCCCTGTGCCATGGCCAGGCGCTGCTGCAAGTCCAGGCACTGCGCCAGGCAGCTCAGCTCCAGAGAACACCTGATTTGCTCCTGCAGAGCAGCAAGAAATCACTTCACCTTCAGCCCCGGCTGCATGTGTTGCGCATGCGTGACCTTTGCTTGGTGAACCAGTGCACAGCTCAGTCATCAGCAGGGATACTTACACAAGCACTTCGCGAGTCTGGATCAAGCTTGCTGTAACCCCGTCTTATGACCATGCCTTAAAGTAGCACTGTCAACAGCTTGGCAGAGATATCATCAATGAGCCTGGACATGTCCATTGCCTATGCTCCAGGCTGTTTTGATGACAACAGGGCCAGCATGTTACAGCACTGCAAAGCAATATGATAAGTATGGGGGCTGCTAGCAATATTTGTTTGCACCTGTGCCACACAATTGCCAACAGGTCGATATGGTCAGAGAAATGTATACCTCTTGCAGCTTCAAGCGGGAGGCGCACTCTCTCAGCTCCAGCAGAGCTGCCCCCAATGGCACCTCCCAGCCCTCTCGTCTGTAGATCCCTATGCAAAAGGGCAGAGTCCAATGACATCTACAATTCACATGTGGTGCCCACACGCTCCATAACAGAGCTTCATGTATATGGACATACAGCAAAATGTCTGCCAATGCTGATAGCACCAGAGTAGAAGATACAGCAGAGGCACATGGAGCTGTATCACCATGCACCGGACGATGATACAAGCAGCATAGCAGCAAGACAATGATCCTTTGACACTGCAGCACGTAGTAACATCATCAGTCGACTATTCTACAAAGGCTACAGAGCGCAGCACAGCTGCGTGGAAAAGAGATACGCCACCTGCAACAGACTGCAGCAGGCGGCGGGCAGAGGCTGGGTCCTGCGCCACCAGCTGCTCCCGCGCCATCAGGGCGCCCAGCTGATACGCCAGGCGGGTCTGCCGGGCGTCCCCCGCGCGCATGATGAGCTCATGCGCCTGCTTCAGCTTCTCCAGCGCCGCAGCCGCCAGAGTAGGCGCTGCGCTGGCTTCTCCTGCCTGCAACACAGAGCGCCAGTCATGTCTGGTTTTAAGCTGGCCTGTATCATGCCATCTGCGTGAAGGTGAGCTCCATCTGCCAGGGAAGTGTCTGACACAAGTCTCTTGCTGTGGCATACCCAGTCCCCAGGTCGCCCTTGACAATACGGATCATGCGGTACCAGCCAAGTCTTCAAATTGAAGAAAGTGCTGACTTTATCATCTGGAGGAGCAGCTGTGCGTGCTTATTGCATCTCCTGATGGGCATAGCATGCACAGAAAGGCCAGCATTTCAAGCTAGTCACAGAAAGGATAGGAACAGACCTCCAAGTGGTGCAGGAATTCCTCGTCAGTGAGGTGCCTCGGTGACTGGGCGTCGCTGGACACTAGCTGGCCAATGTAGGCGCCCGGAGCAACATTCACCCCAGTGGTTGCCCCGGGTGGCCGCAGCTCCGCAGCGCGCTGGGCTGCGCGGCGCCGGTCTATCGCGGCGTGCGCGGCGCCCAGGTAGAAATGCGCTGGCTGCGCCTCCCTCTGCAGAAGGGCAAGGCTCAATCATTAAGGAATCATGAATTGCAAGCATGTCAGGATTCCCTGTTGTGGGGTGCAGAGGGGTCTGCCAGGGTAATCCATGAGCAATGTTACCTGCTCACTCTTTGAGCAGGGAGCTAGTCCCTTAGCATAGGGAAACTGGCATCATTTTATGTAAAACATACAAGGCCAGGCTCTACAACAGCGGTGTACCACCAATTAAGTGCAACTCAGCACACCAGCGCAAACTGCCACACCTGCTGGGGCAGCAGGCCAGCTTCCACGCGGAATGACAGCAGCTCCTCCTAATCGGTGTACTGCCTAAAAAGCCTGGCCCCACAACTGTGATGTTTTCACATCAAATGTCACCGAGCACAGAAGATGAGAGATGCCTGCGGCAGCAGGCCGGCTTCCACGCGCGAGGACAGCAGCTCGGCCATGACGGTGTACTGTCGGACCAGCCAGGCCCCGTGCACTGAGGCTGCTGCGGGCGGGGGCGGCAGCGGCATCTTCTTGAAGGCGCCCATGTGCTGCTGGAACTGCTTCAGCGCCTCCGGGACGTTCGCCTGGTGCAGCAGCAGCGTGACCGCCTGCACAGGGGATCAGGTGGGACTGAGGCAACCGCCTGCATATACCCCCTCGCTGACTGGCAGCGCATCGAGAAGTCTGAAAATATCCTCTGTTCAAAACCAGATTGAATGACGCAAAGAAGCGTTGTGTAGATACCACTTTGTCGCAGAACCTGATCAAATGCTCCAGAGAGAGGTTTCTGGTGCAGCAACAGCGCCGGTGCATCTACAGCTGACCAGCAGGACATAGGTGACCAGAGGGTCTGATGAGGTGTTTACCTTGAGGTGCATGACCTCAGCCACAGAGGTGAGCTCCGTCCAGCGCTGCAAGGGCAGCTGCCCTACCGGAGGAATGCGCAGGAGCTCCAGGTAGGCCGCCTGGTAGGTCTTCACAGCCGTGGCCCAGTCAGCCCTGAACTCCGCCAGCGCGGCGACCTGCAGACACTCAAGTGGCCTCAGCAACCACTTACCTCGAAAGCAGCTACTAAGGCTGCTTATGCAGGCAAGCAAGCCACAGCGAGAGGCACCGCATAGTCATCACGCAGCGCTGAAAGGTTGCTGGCATTGGAGCATGTAAGGCAAAGGTTGAAGAAAATCACATGTCATGCACATGAATGCAGGCACCCCCATGACTGCTCATGCGCACAGCGCTCAGCTTGATTTCTGCTTCAGCTGTCTGCAGGCAGAAATGGAAGAACACGTCATGTGCCATGACCTGAAAAACAGGGCTGTGCTTGAGACATACCTTGAAGGCGACCTTGGAGGATGTCTGGGGAGCAGGGTTTCTGCGCTCCTGGTGCACCGCCAGGCGCCTGCAGGCGTCGTCCAGGTAGAACATGCAGGCAGCCTCGTACAGCGTCCGCCCCAGGCGCTTGAGCGCCAGCTCGCCATCCGCTGTGTTGATGCTGATGACCCACCTGGTACACCCAAGGGTACACCTTTCAGCAACCCCCACTCTGCATGTTTTAGTACCATGCATCTCAGCAGCCCCAGGCGCATGAGCGCCAGCTCGCCATCTGCTGTCCGGATACTGATGACCCATCTGAGTGCAGCTGTGTCACTCAAGAGTCTACACGTTGAGAGCCTCTGCCAGGGACAAGCGCAGAATTGAGCAGGTGACAGACTACTGGACAGACAATGATAATGATGGCATCTTCTCCTGCCTAGTTAGCACCCCCATTAAAGACTCGAGAAGCTGAAAACGTATCCTAAACAGGAGATTGCGGCCACTTCTTCGGCCTGAGAAGCTGATCAATTTGCTCCCAACTCGCGCTGAAAGCGGCATGCAATGTACATAGCTCGAAAATGAAACAACAATAGCTAATATAGCTTTGAAACGGCGTTCGCGGCCATCAAACGGCTCGCCAGACGACGTGAATTGCCTCGTATGACGCATGCTGGCCAGAATGCAACTGCTCATGCTGAACAGATATCCCATGACTACAACGCACATAGACCCCGAGGCTGAGCAAAATGATACGTATAGGGGGTGCTCGTGCTAGTTCAGAGGGGGTATCACAGCAATAGGGACAAGGAAGGCGGCCTGGCCATAGACTGTGAAGATGTGAGGGGCTCACTTTCTCTCTGTGCCTGACTGACGGATGATGCCTGCCAGCTTTTCTTCCGGGACCTCTGCGGCGGGCACATCCGGGGGGTGGACAATGACCACGACTGTTTTGGCGCCCCTCGGCCTTGTGGCCTGCCGCACAGCTTCCAGTCCTGCCAGAACCTTCGACCATTGATTGGGATCTCCCAGGACAGCGCTCCTGCGCTAGTACCCAGCATTGACCCTTTTGAAGGCATCTTCTGGAGACATTCAACAGTGCACACGGCAACAAACATGCTAGGGCCTAAGCAGAAAGCTAAGCATAGCCCTCTTGTCCTGCATGTTGAGGGGCGTACCTCTCAAAGAACACCGCAGCCACAGCAGGACGTTGTTGCCTGTGCTTGGCAAACCAGTCAGCCTGGACAAGCATAGAGTCAACTCAGCTGCAGTAGATGATATACATGGCAACATGCCACACGGAGTGCAGAGCAGTGTGCTGAGGAGGTCTCAGTATGTAAGCATGCCCAAATATACACCTTCAGTATGTTCAATGGGCCGCTGGGTGCAGTGATGAACGCTTTCTTGGCCCCTGCACACCACCAAAAACTTATGGAGTGTGCCAGATAATGTTTGACCGGACCATGCCACATCAAGCACAGTGCACTGTGAAAAGTGCTGCTTTGCTGCATCTCATAGCATCCTCACCAAATAGGCGTGCTGCCATGGTAGGCTCTGCAATGCCGAGTGAATTTATAGGGGGCTTGTGCGCAGCCCGAAGGAACTCTCCCACGATGGCATGCAGATCTGGGCATCCTAGCAACGCCACTAAGGCGAGAGGTGGTGTAGCGAGCTCTGCCGGGTAGAAGTCCATCTCGGATTGACAGGAGACTATATATTCAGCAAGAGAGATTTCTAGGTTTAGCGCAGAGAGGAGCCGAGTGCTTCATCACTCCTATTTCAGCCGGACTCCGGATTTCAGTGAACGTCAGGACTGCTCTGCACGGACTACGTGCATCCTCATATAATAAAGAGACTTTGAGAAGCCATTTGAGTGCCTGTCACATCTCAATGCGCTACATAGTGCTGTCCAAGTGAAGGCACTTTGAGCTGCCCGTTGGCCTCAAACAACCTGTGGGAATTCTGCAACAGCGGATGTTACACGCGTGTTCTGCTTAGAACGCCTGATGTACGAGCATAAGACATCCTCTAGCTATGGTTATATCGTTTCATAACCGGTCAGCAGGGCAGTGGGCAAATTGGGCTGGCCTGGGCACTGGGCACACATGAGAGGTGGTGAGGCAGCATAATGCTGACACCACCTGTGTTTTTCTCTGTAACAGCTGCTGTGTTCTACTTTCCTAGGAAAAGGTTATGTTTATGCATCAAGACAGTGCAAAGCTCGTGTCATGAGCCATTCCCAAGGCACAGTGCACCACATGCCTCACTTGCGCAGCCCAATCTGCATCCACGTCTTGTCAAACAGCTGCGCGCACTCTCCCACAGCCTTCCGTCCTATCTGGGCAGGCTGCCCTCCCTTGGAAGCAGGCCTGCGCAGCACATCAGCGCCTTAAGACTAGCCCCTTGAGTGGCGACTCCAACCGAAACACATATGGCAGTATCATCAGAAAGATTGCAGGTGCATTACCATCAAGATTGACATCTGATGAGCTTGGCCTCATGGCCTCAGCTCCTCTCCCAAATGTTGACTGCAATGCAGGTGTCCATATATGAGTCGCACAGTATACAATATGACGCTGTCAGACATATATGGCTCACCTGCAGCCCTCTCGCTTGCATGCGCCCCCCACGGCTCCCTGAGATGCAACCTCTGCAGCGGTGCGGGAGGAAGTCGCCCATTTGCTCTCTGCTGCTTCCCTCTGCAGCTGCTGCTGGTGCGCTGCTATGGCCGCGCTGCGCTGTGGGCACGCGGGCATGTGCAGATCAACTGCCTTGTGGCCCGTCCAGAGGTGCTGCTGCACGCTCCTCTGTGCCACATCAGGCTCGCCTGCACAGGCGCAGGTGCAAATAAAACTCCTCACAACATGCAGCGTCCTGGGATTGATGTGCTGTTTGCAGCAATGTTGGCCAGGACTACTCCTGGACTCGGCGGGATGACTCTGGATCCTTTGAGACATTGCAAGAGTTGGTATGCAGAGTGATGGCGGGGTAAACGTACTGTATGACAGCTGGGTGATACTAGCAACGCCCTTTGAGGGCACGCTGCTGCTGCTGGGCTCCTCATGCTGCAGGATGGTGTCCTTCCCAGAGCACATGTACTTCCTCTGTATGTCCTTCCGCTCGTTGCGCCCCGCACACTCAAGCTGTGCAGCACCTAGGTATTGCTTGAGATCACTGTCCACTGCCCGCACACTGAATCAATCCAGCGCCTCTTGCTGCTATCTGCCAATAATTTGCAGGGCTGGTGTTGCACAGGAGTATGATAGCTGAGAGTGGCACCTTGGCGCCATAGGTAGATTTTGAGATTAACTGCCCTGTAAAGTGAAGCTGTCCCCGCGTCTGCAAAGCTCCGCGCTCCTCTGTCCAGTTTCCTACCAATACTCCTTTACTGCAAGGTGCAGCACAACTCACATCTGCCCTGGGCGAAGGATTCTAGCAAATCAGAGATCAAGAAGGGAGCTGTTCTTGGGAAGGAGACCTACTTGTATGAGTTTACATGCCCGTGGTGCCCCACTCTCACGACTGCCATCGTACAGCAAGACTGTAGGATCTTCTCTGGCCCCTGGCCCCAGATGGATCTATATATAGCAACACAGCGATATGAGTTTCTTCCTTAATGGACGACCTCCATGGGCTGCTGCAACCATCAATAAAGTTTGAAGAGACATTACCAGGTAGATCTCATACAAAATTTAGCAAACAAGCCAACTGCCCGCTCTAGGCCTCAACATGCGCAAACTGCCCAGGGGTGGATTGAAGCGGTTCCTCTGTGGGCAGCGTGCATCCATACCAGCTTCTTTCACAGCCATGGGCTCAAGGGTGCTCGTGTAATCATGTGAGGTCAACGGAAGCGCTTGGCCACCTCATTGCTGGCCTGAACCAAAGCAGGTGCACCCAACCGGCTGGGCATGGCGTACACGTGCTAGGTCTGGTCATGTGCTACCCAAAACTGAAACACAGAGAACAGCGCCTAGTTAATTCACTCAGTGACTGCAATGCAACTGGGCTTTAAAGAAAAATTTGCCAGGTCAGGGCTCTCAGCATAGGGCCATACACTATGCAAAGAGCTCCAATCCTCAGATTAGTGTTTTAGGGCAGAACGCATATATGACCTGGGTAAATGCTTAACGTCATTACTTGACAAAGCAGCTCAGGAGGGTTGCATCCTAGACTCATCAACACAACGACCATTGATGTGGATAATTCTTTTCCAGGCATAATTGTCAAACAAGGACGATGACCTTTGATAAGCCACTTGCTCACGTGCACAGCACCATTTGCATGCCTTTCAATGCCCGAAAATCTGAAGATCTTTGACAATGTGCACGAAGCATCTAGGATCAAGGTTGGCAATGCAATGCTCAAGTCACTAACTGCACCCACTTTCTAACGGTCAAAATTGCATCTGCAAAAGCTGGTGGTGCCTCCTGCGGCAAGTTGTGCCCTGCAGCAATCTGCCGATGCTCATGGCGCGCTATGAATTTGTCACATTGATGCGCAGTGCCTCCAGGCTTCAACGGATCTGCTAAGCCGTCCAAGGTCACTGCAGGTACCCTTATGCCAGGCTGGCTTGCCAGGCAATTCTCTAGCTTCTGGAATGCTGGATCGCCCGGGCTGCAGCCCATGTTGTGTCTGTAGGCATGGACTACAACATCCACAAAGTCTGGGTTGTCAAAGGCCGCAGCTGTCCGCGAAAATGTGGCATCGCTGAATGTCCAGTGGGGGGACCACTGACTCCAGAGCAGGCGACAGAGCTCTCTGCGGTGCCTAGACAGGCAATCGTGCCCACGCATGCTTTGGAACAGGTGCTGGTACCACATCACATGCTCCAGCTCAGGCATGTTTGCCTGCAGCATGTTTACACCAGTTTCAACCACCTCAGACAACAGATCGGGGTGAGTGGAATGTGATCCTTAGAAGGGCAAGGTGAACACATCATGCAGCCAGAATGGTAGGCAGCCATTGCAAGAGGGATCCAGGCTTGTTCGCGCCTGCTGCTGGTCCGCAATGTTGACAATGTCATAACTGGCCAGAGAGACGAGTCCTGCTATGCTCTGCGGCCAAAGGGCAGCCACCACGCAGGATGCCAGCCCGCCCCAATCATAGCCTGCAATGCACGGCACCAACCTCTGCAGCGCTGCTGTTCCAGCAGTAACCATGCACGCAAGGCCTTTATGAATATTAATGCTGTACAGGCATGAGCAAGTTGGGTGATGAAGCAAGACACGCCGCCTGCATGCCTGTTGAAGAGCATGTGGAAAGCCTTGGTAGGCTGACAAATCCAACCTGCCACAATGGCGCCCTCAAGTCTGAGGGCCTCCAACAGCGCTGACAGATCAGATCCTAGCGCCGCTTGCTGACCGCTGCGCAGGGTGCTGTCTGACAGGAAGCGCGTGGGCCCAAAGCCCCTTAGATAAGGTCTGATGACTCGCGCACCATGCCTGGCTAGCAATGGCACCACCTGCGAAGGATGATCACGAGAGCAGATTGAGCGCCTTTTGGTAGCGAGACATGCCAAATGTCATCCTTCCGCAAACTTACTGGCAGGGGTCAATCCCTAGACCATGGAGTTCTGGCATGAGCTGTTGAGATGCCAGGAAAGGCTTGCGGTGGGCATGCTGCGCTAACCTCATCATAAGCATGGACGTCGTATGGGAAGCCATGCGACAAGACGACTGGCCACCCATCCGCGACACCATCCTCAAGATACGCAATGCGCAGGACGCCAGCATTCACAAAGTTCACCTCAGCAGGCTGCCGGACACCTGCGTAAGAGCCAGGCAGTGTTGCTGAGCTGCAAGACCTTATTTGCCATCTGCAGTACGAGTCGAGGCTTTGCACTGCGTATTGCAAAATCCAGGTGAGTACCAGGGACTCTCATGCCATCGTAGCGATTGCGTATTGCCATTTTGGCTTTCAAGTGAAACAATGAAGATGGATGTAAGGTGGCCATGGCCACTTGTGCCAGTAACCAGAAGGATATCAAGGATTGAGCTAGCCCTGTCTTTCTGGTATCTTGCTTCAGTGCTTGCTGCTGTGTGGACAAAATGTACCTGATATAACGCTCGCCACAGGTCTGGCGCGATTGTCCGTAACTGTCTCTGCGATGCCTGACATTGTGCCCTGAAGCCGAGGACACCTTGAGGCATGTGCTCAGAAGCGGGATGACTTTCTGTGGGATGATTCACACGGCTGTCACCTATGGCCGAGAAGGTCACAGATTGAGGCTCATGGTTTTATCGTTTTTAAGCGCCACATGCATGGATATCCGCACGACACGAGATAGCAGGAATGAAGGCCTGCTGAGCTTTCAAAGCAAAGAATTCTGCCACCGACTCCGAGTCACTGCGATAGCCTGCTCTGTCTTGGAATGTTTAACGATGGGACTTGATAGTCATTGACTCCTCTCACAAGAGCAGGGTGAGCTCTTCCCGCCTTTCATGTCCCTGTATGGTGGCACAGCCTTTCAGAGCTATTCTGGTCTCTCTCGCTGTCAGCCTCGCATACCCAGCCTGTTCACCTGCTTGGCAGCTGCCGGGTGTGTACTGGGCAACTGCTGGGTGGATCGAAGCCGTCTTCTCTTGCGCTTCCATGCACGCTCTGTCTGCACCGTCACCGTGCACTGAACTGACCGCCGCTAAGATTGCAAATATTGCTCAGCATACTCACCCAGCCATGACAAGCAAACCACGGGATCGCTCGCAACTTAGCTCCTCCAGCACCTGGGAGGCCTGCAACTACACGTGAGTACCCTTTCCTGCTCTAGCCTTCACGGAGTTTATCACTACTATCGATCATTGCATGTGCGCCAGACAGCGGCCGTCCAAGGCAATTTTGTCAAGAAAGCTGTCATGCACAGCTCAGGCTGATTTAGCACCAGTAATAATTGCAGGTGATTTGCCCATCACTGGCATCGAGGCTGTCGCAAGACTTTCACTCGATCCGGTAAAGTGTGTGCCGCTACCATTAGAAGTATGGCATCAAGTGGCCCTGCACATGAGCATACGCGAGCTGGCAAGAGGGCTTGCCCAAGTTTGCAAGGCATTCAGGCACCTGGACCCTAGCGCCCTCTGCCTCAGTTCTGCTGAAAGTAAGAGCGTGTTCCTGACAATCATCTCTGCCTTGGTGTCTGTGTTGCCTTCCACGCCTTCAGACAGCTGCCACCCTACCTCAAGCTGTAAGTGCACCAGAAAACTCTGTGAGTTGCAGGCGAGGCTCTCACATGGACCCAGCCGCGCTGGTCCTCTGCATCCAAGCTGCTTCTGCAGCCCAAGACAAGCGCAGAGTGCAGTGCTCTGATGTCATGGGCCTGCTGCCACTGCCATGAACTTGGGCCTCTGCAGCAGCTGGGCATTGTTGCAATCGCGACCAGCAGGAGCCTAAGGCAGTATGCTTCTACTGTGGCTGCAATGAGCAACCTCCTCGCCCTCCAGGTGCGCATGCACATGGCGTACACGCCCTGGGAGTGACGCACTGGGATACTTATCAGTGAAGCTTGCTGCACCTTGTGCATGTCCCCAGACTTAAAGAGACAGGAGAAAGCTACTATTCACCCGACACAATGTTGAACATTTGTGCAGCATCAAGCCACTGCACTTGCATCAGATCAGATAGTGCTTCCTCGCCGTGCGGTGACCTGGAGCTATCAGAGCTGAAGAAGCTGAAGAGGCTGCGCCTGGTGAACATCCACGTTGATGGACTGGCTGTCAACCCAGGTTGCAGGGTTGCTATCCAGCAGTGGGCAAATGCTGCCCCAGGCCTGAGTGCCGCCATGCGCCTGACTCCAGCCCACGCCGTACACAGCGCTACATGGCACTTGAAGCAAGTCACGTGAGATCCCTTTCCCCGGCTTCTAACTATGTGTATTGGGATAGCTTTGGACACCCCAACTGGCCTTCCCTTAAACCTGACCATGCACTGCAAGGCGCAGACAGTCGTCAACCAACAATCGATGCTTGATCAGGCCGTTTGCACATGTGCTCTGCATCTTGTGTTCTTTCATCAAGCACAGACACACCTGCAGATTAGGGCATCCTTGATCCATCTGGTCATCTGGTATGCACCGTGAGCACTTTCAGAACTAAGGCTGACTGGCTTGCAGGGGCTATCACTGGCCGAACTTCTTAGTGTGGGCCGGACTGCAGAAGCTGGACCTGCAGGCATGGGAGTAGGGGGCAATAGTGATGCAGAAATAATCAACCTTCGCAGCCTGGCTCACATCCCAGTGGTCCGCCTGAGGTCCACTCCACCATGTACGTGACAGTGCCGGAAGAGGCAAAATGGGAGCACCTCTCCCTGGAGTGCTACAGCATCATGGACCTTGAGTTTGAGGATGTGACCACCTTTGCACAGGTGAGCGCGATGGTCTCGGTCAGATGTTGTCTGGGAACAGTCATGAGTCCTTTGCAGAGTTGTTAAGCTGTTCAAGGACATGCACATTGCCCAGGTGACCTGTATGTTGCAAGGTCTGCAAGGAGCCTCTCCAGACTCGAGCTCATGCACTGCTGTCATATAGCGCCTGTGATCTCAGGAATGTCTATGTATGGGTCTGGCTGCCATCTGAGCCCTAGTGTGCCCAGCTCTGACATCTGTATGTGCTACACAGGACCTGGTCGAGCTGCAAATGGTCTATGGATTAGTCAATGGCAATGGGGTTGGCAGCTATGGTTCCCTCATCTTCCACCTCCTCGACCAGGGCCTGCTGAACATTGCAGACACCTGCGATGTCAGGTCTGAGCGGAAGACTCTGTCTGCGAGGAGGACTGAGGCTCCTCCCGTTGCAGAGAGCGTGCATGACATCTGCACCTGTGGTAAGGATGACTCCTCCTCTGGCACATAGATGTCTCCCCAGAGAGCACTGTCAGACAGGGCATATTTACAATGTATATTGGACCTGTATAAGAGAGCATTGGTACAGCTTGAGTGAGGATGCCCATGCCATGATTAATCACATGAGACACATGACGTCACTGAGGACTCTGATGGCTAGTCATGACAGCGACTGCTGTACAGGTGCTTGCGGAGCGTGTCTCACAAAAGCTGGAGTGATGCATGATCACAAGGCTGGCAGCTCGGACCCCTCACCCCTGCTGAGCGGCTCACTGGCAGCCCCACTGGAATATTGCAATCCGCCACCATGTAACCCTCTCTGAGACATGCATCCTTGATACTATCATCTGTGTGAGCTCAGATGCAGGATGTTTGCCCCTTTGCAGGCTTTGTCCAATCTTCCTTTCCTCTGGCCACACAAGTTGAATATGCCTCCATGCCCTGAAGGCAAGCTCGGTGAGAGTGATTTGATTTCTCTGGCCATGTTGAGTAGGTACTTGAGATGACTGCTCGGAGCGCTGGGGCTGTAACAGCCCAGGAACCTTGTTATAATGATTATTTGCATTTTACAGGTCCAAGAGCTTCTGAGAATGGCCTGGGAGGGGTTGCTTGAGACTGCCTTCAGTGCATTCTGCTGAAGAAGGCGGCGCAGCTGGACTATGCTGGTGGGTACATTTCAAGCTTCCTGGTGCAAGTCTTCATAATCTCTTCAGCTTTTGATCAAGCTTGTTGTTGCACTGCTGGAAGAGGAGCAACATGGGTTGTCTACACGAAGAGACACAGATCTACAGCCGACTGCACAGCCCCAACTCTGGACAGTTGTGCCATGAGCAGGCGTGGGACACAGTAGGGATGGTGAGGACTGGGACGACCAGGATAATGAGGAGTACTGGTACTGACATGGCGAGGCCATCTGGAGGTCAGTGTGCACAGCCAACTTTTCGTCTTTCACATGTCACTAATGCCATATGTGCGTTACAGAGGCTGCTCATTCACAGAGACAGTCGTTGTCAACAGAGTGCACAGGCAGCCCTGCCACTCCGATAAGCGTGGTGCTGTCGTGCAGGTCACAGTCGTGCAGTCTCCATGATAGGGGCCATAAGCGCACATCAAGACTCGGACCATTTGACAGCCGCATGACAAGTAGAAGGGTGTGCTGCCGTGTGGGGGAGGAGCTGGTCTGCAGGGTCCTTATCTGTGAGGGCTCTGTACTGCACATTTCATGTAGCAAGGCCTTTGACTGGTGGGTTGGATGCTCGTGTGCAACTCAAGCTACATAAAGATGGAAGAGGGGTGGGGGGATACTGTCTCTAATGTCAGAGGACAATAGGGAAGTGTGTGGGCTGGGGCCGGGAGCTGGCTGGTACTAATTTATTATGGGAAACACATGTGGATAACTTCACTCTGTGATATGGTGGAAAAAGATATGGTTTGAACACATTGGCCAATCAGAAGCTGAGGCTGCCAAATGCCCCTCTTCCACCACTGCGCTCATGTGTACATGTACAGTCAGCAGTCCATTGCCACACTGCACATGCAGCTGTCATATGCTCCCCTCACAAAGAACCACAGGCATCATGTCCTTGTCAAAATTCTGTCTCTTCTCTGAGACCTTGAGCGTCGTATGCTTTGCCCACTGCCCAACTATATCTCACATACACTCTCACTGCAGCACCATACTGCCGCTCTCTGGGTCCAGGTATCTATCCTCCTCCTTGTGCTGCTTGACTGCTCGGGGCCGGTCCAGGTTCAGCGCCTTGGCGCATGCCATCCAGGCGTGAGCGCCAAAGAAGTTGTTGAACAAACGCAGCGCTAGTGAGGCCATCTTGGAGCGCGCCCCAGGAAACCTACAGGACCCTGGCCATGCTTAGTGGGCTTACTTTGCCACTGTGAACACTTGTTGTATGAGATCAGCATGCTGAGCACTGCCTTACTAGCATGCAGGCATGCAACTGGAAGGGGGTTGAACACCTGTGGAAGCAGCTATTCGGCCACATGCTTCTTGCCTCGATACCCAAGTATGCAAAATGCAGTGCGAGTTATTCAGACCCCATTACTCCGGTGGCCTTAAAAAATAAGGCTGCTTCAGAAGTTAGGCCAGGCGCACACCTGGCATACATGACATCCTCAGCAGCATTGACGGCGTTGTAGCGGATGTTGCTGTTCAGGCCCATGAAGTACAGCCACCCGAGGCCGGTGCCCGCGATGGGCTGCTCTGTGGGCGGGGGCTCGAATGCAGCGTCCATGCGCATGCGCACAGCCGTCACTGCATGCACTATGGTGCTCCCAATGCACCCCATGAGGAAACCCACGACTCCGTACTGCGCAGCCTTGACGCAGAAGCAGCCGGCTCGCTGGGCCAGCGTGAACCTGCGGCCAGTGCATAGTCCTCAGGCGGAAAAATGGCTTCACTTCATTGCCGCTACCCTACATACGAGCATCGCTGAGCTTCAGCCAGGCAAGGCAGTGATCCCCAGACGTTTTCTCCAAGCATTCCTGCTACCTTCGCATGATGAGCTTACATGAGCGCCGAGCTGCTGTGCAGTCCAGACCTGCCATCAAACTGTGATGCTTGCTATTTCGAGTGTGCGCAGAAGGAGTTCAACACCTTGGCTGGCCTGGAAGAGCTGCCTGGAAGACATGTGCGGGAAAGCGGGCGACCTTCCTGCCCAGGCGACCAGCAGGGGCCGCGCTGGGCGCCAAAGTTGGCGCCAGGAGGTAGACCAGTGCAAAGTCACACAGCAGCGACACGCAGCACTGCACAGCCAGACAGTCTTCTCGCCACTACTCACAGGCCACTGGGACTGGCAGCAGACTGCTAAGGCGACACTGCCTTTGTCAGGGCTTCTATGTAAGGGCTTCACAGGTGACACTGCTGTATGATCAGTACAGCATCAGATGTAGAGGGAGGCCCAGCTGTGACTAGGGTGTGTACCTGTGACAGCACAAAGTCAAGCTCCTTGAGGAACTTGTCCCGTCGGCAGGCCAGGTTGACAATCATGATGATGGCTAGGTCCAGACCGCACTCGCATCCCAGCTTGAACAAGAAGGCTGGGTCTGCCTCCGCCCTTGCTTTGACCCCAGCAATCACCCTGCACACCAGTGCCACATCTTGTTCAGGGTTGTCCAGTGAAGTTGTCCCATCCACATATGGTCCGACCAGATACTGTTGATCTAAGAACAGCTGCATACTGTATTGATTGAAGCCTAGTCACTGAGCTGTGAGACTATACACAGCTCGAAGGCCAGCATGGTATTGCTGCAGTTGCTGCAGCAGACGCAGAGCTGCATAACTGCATGCAGGTTATGATAGGGCGGCTCTCACGCTTCAAAGGGGTTCCATCGCATGCTGAGGCCATCCGAGTCCTCATCGCCGCCATCTCGTGAGTGGCCCAAGCCCACTCTTCCCTTTCCGCCACCTCCCCCGCCTTCGAAATCAGAAATCTCTCATCACCTCCCAGATGCTGTTGCTAGGACTGCCTATTCCAAGGTAACCTGGAGCTGGGAGCAAGCAGTGTGGCTAAAATAGCGAATGTGAGATTAGGCAGCCTTAAGTGTCCCGATCCTGGAGATGCCTATGACAGGCAAAGTGCCTGGCCAATCCTGTTTGTGAGTCATGCTGCCAATGGCAAGGTCTGTAAATGGCAAAGCTGAACATCCTGAAACCATGGCAGGGCTGTGATTGACATGGAATAGAGATTCCTCAGGGGAGCTTGAAGCTGAAGGAGAGCTACCTACCTGAGAACTCCTGCTGCGGCTCTGATGCGGGCTGTGGCCTGCACTGCCAGGTGCCTATGCTAGAGTGGTCTCTCGTGAGGACGCTTGACCTCGATTTTGCTATGTGGCTAGCTCGCCTCGAGGAATGTGCGCCAGGCACTGGAGGATGAGCCTGACAGGAGGAGGAATGTGAATGGCGCGCCAGGGAAGGCTGGACGCTGCTGGTCCCCTGGAGACTTATGTCCAGCACCATTATGTCGCCTTGGAGGCTATGCGAGCTGGTGGTGCGATTGACTTGCTCTCCTTTGCAGCAGCCTCCTTGAGGATTGCCTCAAGCGCCTGTTCTGCCTTCCTGTTTTTAGACCTGTTTGCTTTCTGGGTCGATGTGAGCGGCGGGAGTCCCTGTGAAGAGCACTATCACCAATCACAGGGAGCAGGTGTAGCACAGCATACGTTCTTGCCATCTGGGCATGAATCAATGCCACTGATCTGTGGACTGCAAAGAGCTCAGCAGCTTACCCAAGGCTTGTTCCACAGCCTCCCGCCCGTAGTTTTGTAGACTACCCCCAGCACTGAAGAGACCCTCATGCACTGCTCTCCCTTCCCTCCAAGTCTACAGAAGGTGCAGCCCCAACTTGAGCGCTATCGACTTGTCCTCTCAGAGGGTGGCTCTTTGCCTATATGCAAATCTACTCTGCAGATTGCTTAATCGAGTACTTAGCGCAATAGCATGTTCTGAAGGGAACGGAGGGAGTGGAGGCTTCCTCTGCTTCTGGGAGGACCGAAGCTGGTGGAACGTCACAGGAGACCGTGGATCTGAGATTTGACAAATCAAGCTCAGCTCAGCTCTGATGAGCTCATCGCGGATGTATATAAGGCCATCAATCCAGCGTACACCATACTGCTGAGGTACAGGCCTGAAAGTTTTGATATTGACTCCGCCGGACACGCAAGGGGGCCATAAGGGGCTCGCCGTGAATCACAGTCGACTCTAGCGAATCAGGAGGGTTGTTCAGACAAGACAGACCTCCGGGCAGGTGTAGCAAGACTAATCTATTGGTTCTTAGACCTCGCGCTATCTCGGCAGCTCGGCACCTCGCACAACCTTAGCGTACACCCGGCAGCAGCTCGTCGCCGCAGTATCCTCACAACCATCTGTCAAAACGCTCCTGGCCTTCTGAAGGGGCTTGCAGTGATCTTCTGGGATCACTTGACAGACACTGCTGCAAAAAGACAGCCTTTACGCTTGACGTGAAACATTTTCACGGCACCTATCTCCAAGATGGACAAAGTAAAACCCCACGCGGATGACGACGCCGAGCAGGGCGATCACATCAAGAGCAGCCACATGACCGATCAAGGCAGCAAGGGTCAGGCGTTGAATACAGGCCGGGTGAGAAAACAAAACCCCTTGGAGAGATGAGCTCAGCCCTCTCTAGCATGACTCAGGCAAGCTGCTTGTAGTACAGCACCATCAGACTAGTCTCATGTGCTGCAGGGCACCCACACCTTGGGCCAGTATATGGTGGGAAATGTCCTTACTACCAAGGAGACCATTTTGTCCTGGACTGGCATTGCAATCCTGTTCTTTGTTGTCCTTGTGCCCACAACAAATCAGACCATCCTCGCATACTTCACCTCCGAGGTGAGCTACCTGAATGTTAGGCTGTCCAGATGTAGTGCTGACGCAAGCATTGTGCGCTCTTGTGCTGCCTGACGCTATCTGTATGCCGCCATTGTGGATCCGTCTGTCGCCTTCGGCATGCAAAAGCTGCAGTGAGCAGCGCAGCATGCATTCCCACCTGTCCAGCATCTCACAAGGAGAGCCATGGGTGGCATTAAGATCTTTCAAGTGCGCCAGCTATAACAACGCAGACAGCAACATTGTCTACACCAGCACTCACCTCTGTGTGCCTCTGGTGCAGCTGAAACAGGACTGTGGGTTGACCATTGCTCAATACGGTCTCCTCTCTGGGTGAGGGCTCTGCCCTGCCTTCTGCATGCGCACCCTTCTGCCTGAGATGTCGTTGAGGGGCAAGATTGTTCTGAACATCTGAGTCACATCACCTTGGCATGCCTGTAAACAAGGAGCGGCCTGCAGTACACCCATTCCATGCTGATCCTTCACTACTGGACTACGCATGTGTCAGTGCTACCTTCCTGTCCTCCCTTTTATAAAGTGCCTGTGCTGCAGGTATGCCAACGGTCTGGTTTACGCCTTCTCTTCGCTCATCCTCGGTTACTGCGTGGACCACCTAAACTGGCCCAGGACATGGCTGCTCGTGGCTGCAAACCTGCTGCTGGCTGGGATGTATGTGTTGGAGGTACGCCTGTTAGCAGCTCTCGATCACCATTGAGTCCTTTCAGTCCCCTGGGGTTGATCTGCCGGTCTAGGAAGCTTTGCTCTGACTGTGCGTTTGCATGGCAGTGAATCTCTACTCCTTTCCGCTTGCTGCAACTGTGCGGGTCATAGCTGAGAAGTGAGTTGACAGGTCTGTCATGCACAGGGGCTGGCGACCAACTTTGGCATGCTGCTGGCTGCTGTCATGATTGCAGCAGTTGGGGGGTCAGTCCATCTGACCATGTCGGTATCCCTGGTGTCCGACCTCCTGCCCCCACAGCACGTCAGGTGATTCCCTTTGTCTGTGCCAATGTAGATAGCACATGCAGCGAGCGGGGGTGCAGGTGCAGATGCATCCTAAGGAACTGACATGCAGTCTGAGACAAACAACTTCACGGCTCCTGTCCGATTGATCTGACATATGTTGGCCTAGAGTGGCAGTTGACCGAGTAGTCATATGTCTGGCATGAAGCTACAACGCTGTGGTATACACCTTGAGTGCTGGTGCGCGCACACTTTTGGCAACGATGTCTGGGCATGCAGTCTGGGGCAGGCCCTGATCTTCACTGGTGAGGCCATAGCGGTGATTTTGGGGGGCAACCTGGCGTCCGCCTTCAAAATTCATAATGTCAGCTGGCGCGCTGCACCTCTGGGCCTGGCCGTGACTGCCTTCCTGGTGGCAGTTGCAATCGCTGTGCTCATCCGAGAGCCCAAGAAGGGGCGCTTCATTGTCCAGGTAAAGAACATTCATATTTCAATTCGATGCATGCGTCGAGGTCTGGCCGGAATTGTGCTTGTAATCCTACCTGCAGCTGGAATGCTCATCAGGGAGACCCTAAGAGCACATCTTTAGGCAGAATGCATGCATACGACCCGCTCACGATAGATTCTTTGACCTCCATGGGGTCCAGCTCAGAGGTGACAGCTGCATTGCTCGACAAAAAAAACACACATGAAGGTCTACAGAGGGAGCAAGTGCATGTGCCAAGTAGGCAGGTGTATGGAGTTGCTGAGGTGCTGCTGTGGCTGCCCAGGCTGAGGAGGGCAAGAAGGAATTCCAGCTGCGGGAGGCGCTCTCGTATCTGGCCAACATGCGTACTTTCTGGATGATCACTGTAGGCCTGGGTGAGCCTCTCTTCTAGACACAGTATCCATTCATTCATTCATTCATTACATGCTTTCCAATCCGTAGATCAGGTGCGTTGTAGCAGACATTCTATGGCAGCCCTCCAACCTGCCCTATCTTGGGACTTTCTCCACCATGTGTATGAAAGCCCTGCAGTCTGCAAGTCTTCCCTGACATGGTTCACCCATTGCTTGTGACTACTGCCTCTCAAACCAGAGCCATCCATATGACCCAGTATGGACTGCACCAGATCCTCAAAAGCTGCAATTCATACTGATGCACTCACTGCTTTGCCGAAGGCAAGTGCAGTCCAAAGCCATTTGCCCATGCCCGCAAACAGGGATGTTGTAGGCTTGCGGGTGCTTGAAAGGTCTGCGGCTTGCAGGGATCCGCAGTAATGCCGGCCACCTCATCTTGGGGTACATGCCCCCGTTCCAGGCCATCTTGTTCCCGGTATGCACAATCCACGCCAAACTCGGCTGCCCTGTCCTTACCTCCATGCCCTGCCCTGTACTGGACAAGGATTTCCCACTATTTGTCATACAGCAACTGTGCTGTTGGAGGCTTCTGCACCTGTGGGGAGCTGTTGACGCCGTGAGTGTGAGGATACTGCTGCGCTGTGCAGGACAAGAAAGCACTGGATGCGACCTTTGCAACCATCGTGGGTGTCTGCGCCTTCGCGTCCAACGTCATCATTGGAGCCATCTGCGAGGTCAGCAAAATTCTCTTGCTCTCAAAGATATCTTATGAAGACCTTCCTCTGCTTCTGTCGGGAAGCTGTCCGTGTCCAGTCAGTACCCGGGGGAAGTCTACTAGATGCTTTCACCCGCTCTATGTTGGGGGCTGCCCTCTTGCATCTTGTCCTGGGTGTGGCTGGCTCTCTGCATACTGATGATGTGGGCAGCGGTGTCATCAGCTCCCTTTGCCAGATGAGGCAGCGGAATGCTTGTCTCTGATCTGCTTGAGGGGCATGTGCAGAAAAACATCAAGAAGCGGCCATGGATGGCGCTGTACACAGGAGCCTTTGGCGGCCTGATAGGGGCAGTCTTCTTCCTCATCTCCATCTGGGCAAGGTTCATCAGCAGGCAGCATGGCGGGTAGGCACTTACCCACCGTGAATTAACAGCTACCCTACTTCGGCACCCTTTTGTGAGCAAGGCTGCAAGCTTCCCTCCTGGATGGGGCAATATTTATCTCCTGGACTCATATGCATCTGATCTCTCTGCAATGCCACAAGCACTTTGTATGGGAATCCAACTGCTTGATCACAGTCAGCATTACCCAGCCTGCTGCAAGCCTCAGTGCCTGATGCCTTGGGAAGGTATGGCCAGATGCTATTCTCCATGGGAGCAGGCGCTCCATATGCTTTTGGGGTGTTGGCCTGCCCATTTCCTTGAATGCTGCAAGCCATGAGACTTCTGACTGCTTGTGCAGGTACGCCTTGATGCTGTTCTGCATGGGCGTGGGTGCGCTGTTTGCTAATGGCGCCTCTGGGCCGCTGCCCATTTCCTTAAATGCTGCAAGCCCTGACACTTCTGACTGCATGTGCAGGTATGCCTTGATGCTGTTCTGCATGGGCGTGGGTGCGCTCTTCGCTAATGGCGCCTCAGGGCCGCTTGCGGCGCTGCTGACGCTGCTGCTGCCACCCGAGATCAAGAGCTTTGCGCTGTCGGTGCACGAGTTTGTGGTGTTCCTGCTCGGCCCCATCTACGGCGTCATCATGGGCGTCAGCCTCCAGGTGGGCGCCTCAGACCTGCACTCAGTGATTTTTCCTAAGTCAGAATCTTTCGGCATTGATTTGACACCTAGATTCAATAGGATCCCACATACTGTGTAGCACCAGCAGCGAGTTGTGCAGTACATACACATGCGATGACGCCTGGAGTAGGGCATTCTGCTTGAGTCTGTTTCCAGCTGTCCACATCAGATCACACTCAGAGTGGCACAGAGCAGCCACATGCAAGTACTCACATGAGGACATGCATGTGGCCTTTCTCGGTCGCTCTGAGTGTGGTCTGAGCCGGTCCAGAAGGACTCAGGCAATATAAACTTCAAGCGGCATCTGATGGGAGTTGGGTTGTGCAGGCCATTGCCGCCAAGAACGACAGGAGGTTTTCTGGGGTGAGTGTAGAGGGCAGCGGGCCCAGCAGCAAGCTGGCGGCCAACAAGAGAACCTTTGTGGCTGCCTGCGTGATGCTGGCCATTGGCCTCATTGTGGCGTTTGTGGGGGGCGCTATCTTCTTCCTGTGGGCATCCTGGGGCGTCCGCCACGACATCGGGTCAGTGTCTCCTGATCTGGCTTGCTGTTACCTCCACACAACATCACACCACTTGCGCGCCACAAAAGGGATGACTGAGTGGAGCTTCAAAGCGGGCTGGGTCAACTTTTGGCTGTAGCCTGGTCAGCTGCATGCTATCGACAGGACCTGCGCCTGAGGCGCAGTTCATCAGCATTCTCTCCAGGCTCTGGCCAACACCTTGTGATCACTCAGGACACCTTTGGCAGGACCCTCAACAGAGGGTATCAGCACCAAACCTTGCACACAAGAGGCCAACCCCTGAGGTGCTCTTGGCGAATGCAGGAAGCAGAAGAGCAGGGCTGATGGCCTGGCAGAGCCGGAGCGGGTGCCTCGCTGGCGGAAGGCGCTGCTGTGGCTGGGAATCGCGCTTCTGCTGCTGTTCGTGTTCTTCCTGCTGATCATCTCCCTCGTTGCCAGCTTCAACCCAGGCGCAGTGAACTCCCATCGCAGCTGAGCAGCAACATGCGGGGTTGCAAGGATCTGATGTGGCTGGGTCAGTCTCAAGAAAGATTGGATACGATAGCCCGGCACCAAGGCCAAGTTTTGATACCTGTTACTGCTCAGATCATCTTCAGCTGGGTACTGCCGGTGAATGCTGCGTCATCTCTGAGGGAACTTATCTCGGGTGAGGGCTCTTACGCTAGCGCGTTCCTGGTTGGTAGTCAGTCATTGCGATTTCTAAGACACATCACTAGGACCTAGCACGTCGCGGCCCCATACCTGTACTGCAGCACTACCTTGCCAAATTCTCCTTGCAACATGATTGCCTCAGTGATTGAGGAAGAGACTTGAGTGCATAAGTGTCTGAGACCACATTGCTAGCTGGGTACTCAAGACTTGCAAAGGCAGCTCAACTAGATTGTTGCGTGGCTAAGACGAAAGCAGCATTGCCTCAGTTTATATGAAATATTGAAGCCAGTGGACAGTGATTCATGAATTGCTGTTGTATGGGTTTGAAGCCCAACGGAGCGCCTTACATGCGTCGCTTTTCCTTGTGTATAAGTATGCTACAATCTATCATTTTGTCGAGGGACATTGGATCACCAGAGCTACTGTCAATTGCTGCAAGCCTCAGTTCAGAATGAATTGTAATGGATGCGCTGTGTCACCCTCCAAATTGATTTCCAACAACTCAATAGTTAGCGATACCCCAACACAGTAGTCAACTTGCAAATCAAATGAGTGCCACATCTGCAGAATGGCAGTGGCCACAAACACATCCCCAATGGACTTGGATCCTCTATGCGGCTCATTGGAAAGCACCTGTGCGCGCTCACTCTCCTGGTCTTGTCGTGGCAGTGAGCATTCCTCAGACTGGGTGCAACCACGTCTTATCAAGGCCAGTGCACCTTTGCAGAACGCCAACATGTCTCACTCTCACTTCGTGCGGGGGCCTGTCACAGGTAGGCCTCAAACTCTGTCTTGTTGAAGGGAGCCTTGATGTTGGGGGGCACGCAGTCAAACTCTGTGGGCACCCCGTACGTCTGATACTTGGGCTGCGCTCGTCTCGTGTAGTTGGTCGGTGACATGACGATCATGCCATACAGGTCGCTGGCAGCGTCCTGTACAGGCAATGGATGCTTCAGCATATCACTCTCATGGCACTGCATACCCATGTCAGGCCTGCCAGGACAGGTCGCCCGTGAATCTACCCATCAGAGGAGAGACTCAAAACCAGTCATGCACCAAAACCGGCTCTATGATATGTGTCGGTGAGCTCTCGTTGGGATAGAGCATTGCATGCAGAGGACTGAGGCTAGGCATACCTGGTCAAAGTAGTTGTAAGGCAGAAGCCAGAAGCTGAGGGAACGCCCGTTGATGGACGTGACAGGTGCTGACTCAGAGGTGGGCACATCAAAGGTCCCCACAGTCACCCAGTTCACCAGATCCTGGTTGCGCACGCTCTCCCCATTGATGTAAGAGGAGAAGTTCACCGGCTGCGGAGGCACTCCTGCATGCGGATCATACCTTCAGGCATCTCAAAACGGCTTCCTGCTCATTGCTGGGCTGCATGTTGATACATTCCCACAGAATTGTGGAATCACACGCTGCCCTGCTGCTGAACAATACACAGTCACAACACACCCGCCTGTGTGAGTGATGCCTTGATATAGCCCCAGAAGAAGTGCTAAATCCCTCACCAGGGAACATGGCTTTGGAGCTGGCATGTCATGGGCAATTTTGGAGTCTCACCTGGGTGAGCAGCAACATAGATGGAGGAGCTGGCTGTCTCATTCTCTCTTCTGACGGTGGTTGCGATCTGATACCTGGACCATTGGCCCGACTGAGCCGAGAGCCATGACTCAGGGTACAGCTGGCTGATGACGCTATCCACCTGAGTGCAGTGGACACACCCTCAGAAGACCAGCACCTCAAGATGGATCAGCTAGACCATTCTTCCTTCAGCTCTGTCTGGCTTGCAATCATGACTGGAGAGGAATCCCCGCTGTCATGCTGCTGGCTTTTGACAATATAAATAGCTGTCGGAGCGGTAGTAGCTGTCGGAGCCCAGCCAAATCTGGTGGCGTTACAGCAGCCAACCTGACAGGGAGCTATATTCCAGCAGCGTACAAGGGTGCATGGGAATGTGCAATGAGGTGTCGACGGTTGCACAATATTGTGGAGAGCATGAGAAGCTTTCGCACCTGGATGCGGTAGCCCTGAGCGATGCCCCACTTGTTCTGGCTGCGCTCGTTGATGATGCTGGACACCACGGGCGTCTTCAGATCGTAGGCAATGGAGGCCTCCTGCTCTGTCTCAGGCACCACGCTCCGCATGCGCTTCTGCAGACCACCCATAGGGTCGACCTCTCATCACTTTCAATGGCTAATTGGCAGCAAGCATGCACTCCCTTGTACAGAGCACCCACAACATTGACCCCATGCATGTCACATGCTGGCTCGGCCTCAGCCGCTCCCTGTTGAGGTGCATACCTGATGCAATGAGTCTTTTTTAAAAGGGGATAGGGTCTGAGACGAACCCAGCTCTTGAGGGGAATGAGGGAGCGTGCTCAAGTGGAAAAGAATGGGGCAGATGTTAGAGGGTTTGGGCACACCTGGAGCATGACGGGGCCATTCTGTGGACCGTCAGTTCCATTGACAGACCAGGGGAAGGCGCGCTGCTGCATCTCGATGTAGTCCTGGCGCATGGAGTTCTGAGATCCCATGATATCCACGTCCACCTGCATATGGCAACTCAGATCATGAACGACCTGAAATCGTTGCAAGTATCCGGGTTTTCAGGACCTATTTCCCAAACAGGCGCAGGAGGAAGGCTTTCAGGATTGTGCAACAGGCAGGCATGCTCCTGACAGTGGCAAGACAATATGCAGCAACGCTGTCTTGGGCAAGTGCAGGCGCAATTTGAGAGCTACATTGTAAGCTTGCAGGGTTCATGTAGAGATGAGTTACAGGCAGGGCACCTTGAAGTTCAGGAAGTGATCCTGAACAGGCGCGCCCACATCGTAGTACAGAGGGTAGGAGTAGTTGGCCGAGTCACCGCCCCACACAGACGCCACCACGTAGCCTGACAGCTGCACCTGGACCTGCACCAGCACACACAAGCCCTTTCAGGATATCATCTTGGCAGCAGCGAGCCTCACCTCAGAAGGAGCAAGTAGCCGTACACAGGTGCCCATGGCAAAGAGAGGGACAAAGGACTACCAGGGCCTCCTCCTGCTCAGTCGTGGTTCAGAGCTGCAAGAAACGCAGCCTGCAACATGGCCACATGCATTGCACCCAAGTCTAGGTCTGGCTTGGCAGTGCTGGGCGAGTGTCCTTTCCACCTATATCTGGACTGGCTGAAAGGGACCCAGGAAGGTGCCCACCTTGATGGCGCCATTCAGGTGGAATATCACGTCAGTTATGTAGTCTGTATTGAACACCGTGGTGATGCCACGCACCACCAGCGCATGGTCCGCCACCCCGCCATACTGTATGAAGCTGCCCTTGGCCCCAAACTCCTGCAGGACAGAGACCACATCAAAACGGTAATCTGGCTGCCCATCTCCCAATCGACCAACTGCTGTCTGACTGCCTAAACAGGGCATGTGTTGGTGCTCATCGCAAGCCCCTTGCATCAGTGAGAAGCCCAGTTGGCAGATCAAGAGGCCTGCCTGAGAGGACGCGTTTCTGTCAGCAACTGAACGACACTAGCACTAATGAGCGCCAAACATTCTCATCGCCTCCAGGGCCACTTTAAGACGCGCTCAACGGGAAGGGGGACCCTGTGACTCACCTGGGTGTAATGACGGCGCAGGGGGTTGCCGGTATCCTGCTCCCAGACGCAGATGGAGTTGGGGTGGTCTAGGGGGGAGTCCCTGTCCATGTACGCCACTGTGTTCAGGTAGGCCGCGTGAAAGGGGCAGTCTATCCCATGTGCCAGCTCGTGGTAGTTGGTCCCCAGTCCGTTGGAGGTGTCATAGTTCTGCATGGTGCTCTGCAGAGACACCATGGCTCAGACCTTATCACGTGCTTGTCCATGCAGTGTGCACGGCCTTGTGTAAGCCTCACATTTCCAGAGCATGTCTGCTCAGGCAACACTGAGAGCCTCACAAAGGCAAGCGCTGATGAGGTGTGGCAGACTGCACTGGCGCAGCGCTCAGTTGTGCAGGCCATGGCTGTACGGTGAAGGAAGATTGCATACCCCAAGGCTGCACAGGTATTCTCACTCTTCCACGCTTGTGCCACTCCCAAACAGGCAACTTGAGCCAGGCAACTGCAAGGGAGTGGTGCCCGCCCAAGCATGTGCAACTCTTCAACAGGCAACTCGAGCAAGGCACCTGCGAGGGAGTGGTGCCTGCGCCAGACATCATGGCCTCCTGCAGCGCCAGCTCGTACACAATGCGCTGGCCGCCAAACTTGATGTCCCACAGCCTCAGGCCCCCGCTGGGCCGGATACCCACCTGCGCAGTCAGTATCAAGTATTCAGGGCAGTCTTCCTTCACATGCCTTCCGCTTGCAGAGACATTGTGTAAGGGCGCTAAACATGCTGATGGGCATGGCTCAGGCGCCCTTTGGTTAAGTACAAGAAAGCTTGGCTTGAGTCCAGATCAGTCTCGCTAGGTAGCAGGCAATAATTCAGGCAGGCAAGGCTCACGCAGGACATGGGGAGATGCCAGCGCAGGGAGAGAAGTGCCCACAGGCATCTAGACAAGCGATGTGCAGTGCACACCTGGAAGGTCCAGCCCATGTAGCTGAGGGCGTTCCTGTCAATGGTGAAGCGCTTGCCCGAGGGCTCGTACTGCCGCGGTCCTGCCTGCGGCGCCGCATTAGCGCTCCGGGGCGTGGGGCGCCCGTCCCCGGGCGTTCGCCAGATTGACGAGTAGCTTGGCTCTCCCGGCTGCGGCATGTGCAGCTGCGCACAGCATGCTCAGCCTTCATGGCTTGACCAAGGCTGTAAGAAGCTCGGAACAGATAAGATACTAATTATCATGAAAACGGCATCAGGGAAGTTGTGACAGGATGCAGAAGAGCAATAAGCCAGACGTCATGAGACACGTAGGCATGCCAATGCGATGTTTGAGGTGACAAATCTATGTCAGCAAATGTTACCTGTTGCCTGTTTAGGCCTGATGTCGTGTCAGCAAAGGCTGTGTTCAGCTGCGTGGTGTTCTGGTAGAGCTGGCCACCGTAGAATATCTGGGTGACCGCCCAGTCGGTGGGGTCATTCCCTGGGTGGCTGACCAGCATCTCCAGCCCAACCTGCATGTGACGGCATCTGTCAATCCAGAGCTTCCGACCTTTTCCAGCCCACCACAAGATCGCCTGCATTGCCATTGGATTGCCAACCATCTTACTGATAGCTGCAGAGCAATGCGCTTCGTATGTGTCAATATGTGATTACTCTCCAAATCAAAATCATAGCAGCAACCAGCTATAGCACTGCGGCAGCTGATGAAACTTGCAAATATTATGCAAGGGGCGTTGCTAGAAGCCAGGCCAGCAGGGCATCACCAAAAGGTGTCCTTCCGCCCAGCAACACATGACACAAGCAGAGTGGTCAGAACAGGGGAAACGCTGATAGGTCTCAGGTAGGTGCCCTCAGTGAGGGCCATGAAGCAGCAGAGCCACATCATGGTAACTGCCACACCAACAGCATCGAGAGACACAGGCGGACGGGTTAAAACAGGGTAGGAAGCTGACCGGTCTCAGGTAGAAGCCCTCAGTGAGGGCCATGAACCAGATCCAGGTCTGGCGCGAGCTGTTGGTGGTGCCGCGAGGAGTGCTGTCGCTCCACAGCAGGCACTTGGGGAACTGGCAGTTGTAGTACTTGTAGCCGTTGAAGCTGGCTGCCATAAACTGCTCCAGCTCCGCTGTTGCTCCCTGCACTATCTGGTCCATCCTGCGCATATCATGCCATGCTGATGGTCACACGGTAGGCATGATTCTTGCCTGGGAACAGGAGGCATGCATGCTTTGGAGATTTGAAAAGACTCACTCCTTTCATGTGGTGCATCCAGGCATGACATGGGCTGCCTTATAATGTGCATGAGCAAACTTCTGCAGCAGGGTAGGGGAGGGAGGCATGCTCACGTTGTATACTCAGCGGCGTTTGGAGGTCGTGTGTTCCAGGGGACCTCCCGCAGGATGGTGTAATTGCTGGGGTTGGGTAGGGGACCCACAGTCAGCTCCACCACTGCTGGCTGCTGCAGGTATCCTAGATACACCACAGCCCTTGCCTGCATTTGAATTAATGCTGCTGATCATGACACATCCTAGAGATCTGGTCTTTGCTTCTAGGCTGCATGTATTTCTGGATTGTCTCACAGACATACATGCTGAACTCAAAACTTTAATGCTTTGGGCAGGCTGAAGTTACTTGCAGCCCTATAAGAAGCAACATTGGCAATATATAGTGTGCCGCTAAAGACAGGTCACTTCCTTTCGTCTGTACAGTGAGGAAGGTGCAACGGCGTGCCTGTCTAGGCGGCAGGGGCGCCGCGCCACCGCTGTCTAAGTAGGCAACTGCGGCAGCCTTGGGCGGCGGCAGTAGCTCCATCATGTACAAAATGTTGGACGCCACAGTTGCTGAGTCTGAGCGCGTCAGATTCAGGTCTTCTCTGCTGAATAGGTAGTCCCTCACCTGCAATAGTTACACGCTGGACATCACATAAGCATCATCACATGCATGATTGTGGGGTAAGGCACCGCACAGATCATATGGTCGCATGACATGGATGCTTCATGCACGATGCGTGCTGTGCAAGTTGCAGTCAACGCAGGTCAGCAACGCCTGGCGCTTTGCAGAACTGCCCAAGAAGCCATTTGGCTACGGTGGCGTTGGCTTCGCAGGCGCATACGCTGATGTGCTTTTAATCTGTGTCAAAGGTGACTTACCGCTGCGAGCTCAGCGACTGAAAGCTCCTCAAATATGTTTGGCTGGCTGGAGCTGGGTTTCCTGTCCTGCTGCAGGGTTGCCTGCCCCGCATCTAAGAAGTTTGGGCACGTATGCGCCTCTGCATAGCTCGTGGTCGAGTTGATGCTGTTGCTCCTCTGGAGCGAATGCTTCTGCTTTATGATGACGCCTAACGCGACTGCCAAGCCTGCACACATGCATGGCCGTCACCACTCACACTGTTGCCCCCAGACCTGAAGCTCAGGAAACTTATATAGCGCAAGGCTACTGTCTGTCCAGCAGCGCTTGTGCTGCACAGGAAACGTCAGGGGGGTTGACTAACAGCATCAGGCTGAAAGTACTTCTCGTGCAACACTTCTTGGAGATGCAAACTTTTTAACAGAGCCTGGTCATGCGACGCAGAGGGTGTGGCAAGATATCCGTACGCATGTGGCCTTACAGATGTGCCACGGCATAACACATCTTCCAACTTTGTCAAGGGCAGTGCTTGCTGCAGCCAGTGCGTCTTGAACTGTACGGAGAGGCGCACCTATGACAGCTGCTATCAAGACGTATGAGACGATGCGCCAGACCCACAATTGCCGCCTTGCTCTCTTATATTGCGGGCTGTACTCAATATCTCCGTCGTCCGATTCGTGAGCTCTGCATTTGGGGTCATCGTCCTGACTGACGGCCTTTGATCTGTCGGTACCGCTGCTCGGCATCTCCCCGCCAGCCGGGCTAGACGATGCACCGTTGCTTTTCACAAATAAATCGAGACATCTCTGTGTTGCCGAGTTGTTTCCGTTCGGCTTTCCACTTTCAGGAGAAGATTGGTCGGACAGGTGGTTGTCAAACCCTCCTGCCTTCTCCTCCGTCTCTGTACCGGCCAAGCTCATCTTTTACGCTTCATAGGGGTCTTCCAAGCTCGATAGTTTGGCAGGTTGGTCATAGACAAAGGCCCAGACGGATTGGAGAGTTTCACATGCTCCCTTCACGTGCGCTTCCGACATCACAGATGCCCAACAAAGAAGCCAGCCATAAAGCCAGCAAAGCTAGACATTGGGGCAATTATGTTTGTTTCGTTTGTATATAGAGGCGAGAAAATGGGTCGAGCAGACGCCTGTTAGACGGGTTGGGGTATGTGATCAGCACTGGGCTCTCTAGCTGTCCGACCAGGCGCTGTACCACAGCAATCTTTGCGTCGTGACTTGGATCTAGAATACCTATAAGGGGTCAATAGTACACATCGAGCTGTGACCAAGGTTGAATCAGGTACCGCTACAGCTACAGCTGGCGGTGACCCTCTCAACAGCAGAGTCGCCCTGAAGAGCCAGCTCGCGCTCTCTATTCAGCCTACAGGATCGCTTCATAAAAGAATCTTCTTGCCCGACGTGGAGTAGCTCCACTCCCACTCATCAACAGCCTCAACCTCACCCCTCATGTGACAGAGCAACAGTACTGGTAGAGCTCAGGGGGCAGCAGCACCATGGCAAGAGATCTCGATGCGTCAAGCAGCGCACAAGACCTGCCCACACAAGCTGACAGCAGCAGAGGGCAGTCAGACAGCCCAGCAGACTCAGCGCGGAGCATAGCAGGTGGTGATGGCAATGCAGCCCTGGCAGTGCCCAAGCAGGCCATGGCTGCTGCCTTGGGCCCCAGGCAAACAAGCGAGGCTGACACAGAGACTGGGGATGTGCCTATGCCCTGGTGGTACACCCCCAGGAGGCTCCTGGTACGCCATCTTACACAAGCGCTCTGGTATAGACTGTACAAGGAAGCCTGGTACCTGCATCAGCACTGTGCTGCAAGCACAGACCTCAGCATTGCAGTATGCTGTGCTCGTTGTTATACGAAGCCAATCCTGCATCCAGTGGACCGGGCACATTCTAAGCATACGTGCGTGCGTTCGGTGAAGTCTGACTTCTGGTGTATGCCGTGCAGCTGCTGTACTGCTTCGTGTGGGGGCTGGTGTATGTGGACCAGGGCCTGCTCTCCAGCAACGGAGTGACTGGGACGCGCAGCTCAGACCCATCCAACGCTGCTGTGGGGGCTGGTGACCAAGGCGGCCTCGAGGTATGCACTTATCTTTCTGTGAGCATCAGTACTGGTGCCAGACATGAGTGGTGTGCGGCAATGGTGGAGGACTGGTGGCAAGCGCTAGCGTGGCCTCTCTGATGATTAATGGATGCGCAGCGCAATGCAGTCGTCGCTCATGGGGATGGCATTGGCCTCTTAGGGCGCATGAGATGTTGTCAGCTACGGATGAGATCTAGCTTCGGGGTGTGCTTGCAGGCGGACTTCAATCTGTCGTATGCGCAGCTGGGCTTGCTGCCAGCACTCTACATGGCAGGCCTCATGGTGGCCTGCCTGGTCTTCAACGAGCTCACCAATCACGTCAACTCTTTCCGCCTCGTTGGTAAGGCTCAGGAATATATCAAGTTCTGTTCACAATCGCGGGTGGTCCCACCTTTCAATAACGCTCTCTTGTGGGTTACGGATCAAGGCACTGTAATCTGACATCGAGTGTGTTCGACTTGCAATAGTACTGGGGATAGCGCCACTCACTTCTGGAGAATGAGTAAATTAACAACCACCATTGTCAATGTGTGCAGGCATTGGCCTGGCAATGTGGGCGCTCGGGGCTGTCTTCACCGGGGTGTCCTTCAATTATGGCTGGCTGCTCTTTGCACGCATCTTCACAGGAGCCGGTGTGCTGTCCCTCAATTGCGCCTTGTACTATAGTGAGCAGCCTTGTAAAGCACCTATAACACAATATGTGGTCCAAGGCAGTGCCATATGCGCCCCTGTGTAGAATAGCAAAGCTCACGCAGGTTGGATGCTTCTTGAGCAGAGGCGTCTGAGGCTGCACAGTCTCCGTATCTCCTTCTGCTGAAGGGGCACATGACATGATGAGCTCTGTTCCTTTAACATGGGACGCATACCGCATAGATGTGGTTCTTGGAGATCTGCACCAGACATTTGAGCTGGCCGGTGGCTACAGACTCTAGCTGGCACAGACCTGAGCTGATTGCAGTACTCCTGCGCAGGCGAGGCGTCAGTGATGACGCTGACAGGGCCCTTCATAGATGACGTGGCGCCGCCCGCCAGCAAGGCGCGCTGGTTTGCCTGGCTCTCCTTGACGCCAACCCTCGGGGTGGCAATAGGGTACAAGCTGGGGGACCTCACGCAGTACCTGAACTGGCGCATCCTGTTCTACATAGAGGCTGGCGTGGCGGTGCCTGTTGTGCTGTTCTGCCTGCTGGCGCCAGCTGTGCGCCTGCGGGGCAAGCTGACGCAGGTCAGCCCGGAAGGTAGGCCCACCTTCCAACATCATGGCTTCAGCATCGGTGTATTTGTAGAGCCTTTGTGTTGCTGCACACCTGGCCCAGCACCTCCAAGAAATTTCACGTGCTTCATTGTTAGCAAATACCTTCTGCCGACATGGGGCACTGAACAGTAAGTAGCCACAACTTCGAGGATCTTTGTCCTTCACAGCTGGTGTTGAGATATGTCCTGCATGGTGTTACTCAGACTGAACTGCCAGCAAGGCGAGGATGACTCTCTATGACCAGGTGACCCCCATGGCTGCAGGTGTTGAGCAGAGTAGTCTGGGAGCGTCAGGGCAGCAGCAGGGGAGGCAGAACTGGTGGCAGAAATGCACGAAAGGCACAAGAGAACTGTGGAGCGAGGTCAAGGCCATCAACAGGCAGCCCATGTACCTGGCCAACAACTGGGGCTTTGTCCCTGTGCAGGCCGCCCTGGGAGTCTTCACATTCTGGGGCCCCAAGGCAAGCACCTCGCATCACAAAATGCACTCCTGCTCGGCTGGACTGATATTCTCACTCCAGTTCAGGACTTTTGGATGTCAGAGCTCCATGCAGACGTGTATTGACCAGTGCAGCTACCCTTTCATGGGCATCTGTACATCTGCTTGATCCTACTGGAGCAGAGCATTCCCTCACAGAAGCACATGCGCCATTTGTGTGAATGTGAGCTGAAACCAGGGGCCTCGTCTGCAGGCAGCAAAGGAGATATTGAGGGCTGATGATGACCTGGTATCATCTTTGTTGGGAGGATTGGTTTTGGGTACTGGAGTGGTTGGCACCCTTGGGGGCGGTACGTCACAAGATGCTTTCTGTTGTCTTCTCCCGCAACTATCACGCCTGCATGCTAATACTGTCCAAAATTGTCAACAGAGGCTTGGAGACCTTTCCTGTGTGCTGTCTGCTATACAATCATCATCAGAGCTTTTCCCTCTGTCGCACACCCTCGAGCGACCACTGTTTCAGTGCATAGCTGCAGCTACATGATGCCAATGTGCTGAGGGGAGGTGTCAGGGAGGCTGCATGCATGTTGCTCCGTCATGCGCCATGGCCTGATGAGCTGCGTTGACTGCAGGGTGGATACTGGACAAAGTGGGGTCCAGCCTGAGGAATGCCATGGTCCTACAGATGACGGCGTCTGGTGTGGCGCTAATTGCCTTCATTCTGGCGTTCATGGTGGCCCCTGGGCTCCCAGCCTTCGCTACTTTGCTCGCAGTTGGGCTGCTGGGAGTCTTTGTTGTGCAAGCTCCTCTCTGTAAGCCTCGCCTGCCCTTTCCACCAGAATCACCAGCTGCATGCCATGTGAATTTTGTATGCGTATGTGACAAGCAGGCGTTTAGCTTTAACTCTAAACCCTTAATCATGCAATTGAGGAGCTCGGGCATGCAGATGGAGTGAGTCAACTGCGGTCGGTTGTGTCGCCCGTATGGTGACATATGAAGAAGCTTGTACTGGGCGCGCAGATGCGGTGAGCATGTGGACGGTGCCCGTGCACCTGCGCCCGGCCGGGCAGGCCTTCCAGGTCATCTGCATGCATGCCTTCGGCGATGTCCCGCTGCCGCCTATCACTGGCGTCATCCAAGGTCCGCCTTCTGATAGCACATTATTCCTCCTACGTCTACTGAGGTATAGGAAGGCTGGCAAAAGTCCTGGCAGCCTCTCCTGGTACATTTTTTAAGGCCTCCGCACAATGAAGCTGCTGAGCCTAGCACCTTAGAGAGGTGCAGGGTGTTCAGGATCGAGGGTTCAGCTTGCATATCTCACAGGGGCGGTGCATGTGCACTGAGGTACAGGCTGCCTTACCGTTTGAGGCTCTCTGCAGGCAAGCTGCAGAACTGGCGGGTTTCGATGACGATTGTGGCTGCGCTGCTGAGCATCTCGGTGGGCTGCTACATGTTTGGGGTGCTCTACAGCCCCTGGGGGAAGGACTACAGGACAGAGAAGCAGGCAGCTCCAGCCCCTCCTGATGATGAGGTGAGTGTTGAAGCGACTCCTGGTGTTGATTTGCCATGTCGATCTCAGCATGCTGCCTGCTCAGCTATCATCATGGGTGAAGTGACAGATACAGAGAGGGAAGCATACTTAGATGCAGTGGGCTCCCTCATGCCTGAGTGCCCGTAATGCCTGCCTGGAGACACAGATGCCTAGACTGGAGTACGAATTTGTCAGCGTGCCACCACTGCTGCAGCAAAACTCAAGACTTCTCTGCTTGCCTCACAGGAGGGGCAAAAGCTGCAGCTTGTAGATGGTATGGGAAGCTCCAGGGTTGAGGAGCCAGCTGAGGCCGTGGCTCCAAAACAGAGAGCATGATCATAACTGTACAAGTTACTTGCGGGGCCATGTCTCGTTGTCATCACAGGTTCCTTTTTTTGAGGACGACAATGAACGTCACACTGTGAGCAGACATTTGATTTTATGACTGAAGGATCCCATTAGTTGTGTAGAGTGAGCTCTGATCACAGGAGCATTGCTCATGATACTTTGCTTCCCCCAAACAATCCCTGCACCATGGCAGCTGCTGCCAGCACCACTGCCATGAATGTGTGCGAATGTACGATCAGTGGGTCTCAGAGCAAGGACGCTAGGAAAGCACCATCACCAACACTCATACAACCTCGCTCATCGCCGCAGGCCACAGATACGCTCTTTCACAGCTGGCATGCGTCATTCTTTCTCCGCAAGCTGTACATAGAATGCTGCGTCTCGGAGTCCCAGACAACTATCAAAATAGACATAGGTTCCCTTATAAATCAGTCGCTGAGTAGACCAGAGCATTTTCCAAATGCATTCGGGACGGAGTAAGTGAAGTTCCGTCTCGGAGTAAGTTCGCAGTGGGTTGACCTGGGTCGAGAGAATGGTCTGAGGACACCCAGGTGAGCCTACAATGTCTCTTACATCATGTGCGCTAGAGTGTAATATGCGAATCCCGAAAGCAAGAAGATTGCCGCGCACTGTGTGCGATCACGTCAAAACATAACGCTCCTCGTCTTTTAACACCTTGAACACTTCACAGATCTATACACTGCAGTGTGAAATTAGTCTATCGTTCGCACTATGCTGATCAGACGATGTGTATGACAGTGCAAGAGACCTTCTTCAGGTGTGATGTAGGGCTTTGCACTGCCTCATGCAGGCTGCGTGGCAATGCTCCTCGTACAGCTTCGAAGAGCAGCATTCCATTGGATATGTTTGTCAATCATAGCGTGTGGATGCAAGGCGCAATTGATCGGGAGGAGCGGTAGCATGAGCAGTGTCCTGCCACCTCGTAAGTGGCCTGCTTCACCGATGATGTGCCATGGCATCAGATCCTATGCCTTCATGCATATACCTTTACAAGGTATATCCAGCTCTGGCTGAAGGCGATGAGTATGTGCTAGCCTGTCTGATAGCACAAAATGCCCACATGTGGAAGCATTCCCTGAGTGTTAAGAAGCAGCTGACACTTGCCTTGCGCTAATGAAAGGTATGCCCTGTGCAGCCAGCTGTGTGACCAAGGGGCAGACGCTAAGGAACGGCGCCTGCGCGCAGTTTGTGAATTACTTTGTGGGGAACTCGCAGTGCGGCTCCAGCGGACAGGCCTTTGATGATGCTGTGAAATCAGCACCTCAGCCCTCGTCAACGTGAGCGCTATATTCATGCATACTTTCACCAGCATTACATGCATTTAACTGGGGCAGGTGCATCGTATCAGAATTCAATGTGAGGGAGTCGGTGCTGAGCGCTGCTAAGCAACGGCCATCCCACCAAGCTCAGGAATGCATGCCTTATGATGGAGAACCATGGTAGAGGTTCCCAACTGACAGGGTGATTTGGATGGTGCAGGTGCTGCGGAAATGCTTTAGATTTCGTCAGCAACGTGAGTTCTCTCATCCACCACCCAACTCCTGCTGACAACAGTGGGCGCAGATTGCTTTGTCTCTGTTACAGCCTCGGACCCTCAAGAACCGAGAAAGTATGACTGCCCCACAACGCTAAGCCACAAGCAGCCACAAGTGCAGCACTTACAGATGATTGTTCCTCTGCAGGCCTGCAGTTGCAATGATGCTGTGATAGCCAGCGCAGACTTGATAGATTGGGACCAGGGCTCTATCAGCTGTGGTGAGACACCACCTCTGATGCATGCCCACAGTCTGCAGAATGAAATGCACCTTATTCACCCACCTCAGCCTATTCTAGAGCTGCTGCTGTCGTAGTGTAGTGGCACAGGAATTGCCAGTACGTTGCGCGACCTGAAGCGGTGAGTCTGTGTGCAGTTGCGAGGGCCACTATAGTGTCCAGTATATGCAACCCGTCTGGGAGCCAGTCCAATCCATGCAACAGTTGAGTTTGTGGAAGGAGCGGCGCGCTGAGATGCTCTCGGGAACCAGGCGCAGCAGCGCAGCAGAAGGTCATGTGGAGAGCGGCCCATCAGCCTCTGTAGAGATTTGGGATGGCATGTGGACTGCTTCTGCTGTACATGCCCTTGCACAGTGACCATAGAATATTCCAGTGCCTCACAGTGGGCGGGGTCAAGCGTTGCCCGCCCCCACCCAGAGAGATCACATAAGCCGCGCTCAATGACAGCGGCTTGGAGACGAGTGAATGCTCGGAATGGAACGAAATGGGGGAGTCTGATCTTCATCGGTCTGATGAAATTGAGTTGAGGCTGGTATGTGAGCTGAATGCAGAGACACAGCACATTTGTAATGGAGAGAGGTGCTCAGACATAAGAGTGCACTCATGTGAGCTGTTGCGGTTGTTGCAGCACTGTGCAAGAGTTTGTTGTTGACATGTCTTGTGTAGACCTTCTGTGACGTGAAATAAATATCCTTAAATGAAGCATTACAGAACCTAGCTATAGAGCTGCACCTGCTGCATTGCAGCAGAAAATCCAAGCAGGCAACCTTCTATGCGCCATAGGCCACCAGTGGCAGCCTTGGCCAACTTTGAAGCCTGTCTGAACACAGTTGTTGGGGACACATGGTACCCATGTGATCCTTTTCATCATTCACAGCTTTGCAACCTTGCATACATCTCAGGCTGCTGCAGCCTCCCACATCCCTTGTCAGGTGCTACGTCATAGGCTCATGCTGCTGAGTGCCAGACTTGACGCACACCTCACACCACTTCCCTGCACTAGAAGTACAGCAGACAGCCTACGAATACTGTAGTCCTGTGCACAGGCGCCGGCTCATATGGACCCAGACATCACTACGAAGCTGTTGCTGCACCTCCTAGGCTGAAAGAGGGTCTGCTTCCCCAGAGCACCTCAATACCCCGCTTGCTATGCTGCACGACCTGGCGCAGCGCATAGCGCCTGGCTGATGCGCTCTCGCCAAGGGCGCTCGCAATGCTACACGGCACACCTCCCTTTATAAGAGGTGGACCGCACTCAAGCCAGCGTCGGCTGTGAGGCCGCTCACATGAGGGAGTTGGCTGCCTCGACGACTGCCTCCTTGGTGATGCCGAACTCCTTGTACAGGAGGGGTCCGGGGGCGGATGCTCCAAAGCGGTCCACACCAATGGACTTACCCTTGGGGCCTACCCACCGCTCCCAGCCAAATGTGCATGCAGCCTCAAGTGACACCTGCAACATGCAATTCAGCCAGTCAGGAACGCCCTAGAAAGGTCTTGCTATGCTGAGCTTGAGCAGGGTCTGGCGCTGGGCGTGCATGCATGCCATGGCGATGCCTGATGGCTGGGCAGACACGTTCGGCGCTCGAGGCCACATACGGGCAACGCATAGGCATACAGGCGTGACGGAACGGGCCCACAGTACACAAGCGCATACAGGTGCATTGCATGCACTGCAGAGATTTTCAGATGTGGGGGAAGCAAAGGCAAACTGGTGCATACCCTGGCGGTGACATCAGGGGGGAGGATGCTGTTCCTGTAGGACTCATCCTGGTCCTCAAACAGCTCCCAGCACACAGCTGACACGACACGCGCCTTCTTGCCGCTGCTCTCAATCTCCTTGGCCGCGTCAACCGCCATACACAACTCGGAGCCTGCAGCATCACCCGGAGCTACTTTGGACTTCTGCCCGCAGTGCGCCTTATGCTACATGACGTGCCATGGCTACTGTCAAGCCCACGTCATAGGTCTACCTTCCCATGACCCTGAAGCATAGTGAGCAGACAGCTGATATGGCTCAACTGAGAGCTGAATCAGGGAGCGTACAGTGGCATGCAGGCTATACAGAGCAGTGTTGCACGTCGCGGCATGAACAGCCGGACGCGGTGGGCGGTGCGCGTCCGACGCAGATATTGGAATAATCTGGGTCATTTTGACCAACGAAGGCTATCCGCGTCCGCCAGTTATGGTGCTGCGTCGTGCAAGCATGACACGAACGGGGGAGAACACGCACCGGTGGCAATGAGGATGACGTCGGGCTTCTCGTCGCCGCCGTGAACTGTGTAGAAGCCCTTGAGGACGCCCTCCTTGGAGGTGCCGGGCTGGTTGGGCATGCCTTGCCGGGAGAAGGCCATGACGGACGGCCGGGGGATCTTGGCGGGGTTCTCCGCCTGCGCGTTCTTCACTGCCGCCTGTACAACAGGGCAAGGAACATCAGCATGCTCTCAGGCTTGAGTGCAGAGCTCATGCTGGACGCGCTACTTCTGCAGTGGCTCGCCAGTTGCCGATCATGTCGTCATACATGGTATCAACATGGTCTGGTTTTGATAAACCTTATACCTACCATGGCTGGCTCCTAATCACTATGTCAATTTTGCAAGCATAGGCTGTGATAGGTAGAACAGCACCGGGCGCATCACAAGCATTTACAGGCTGGCGGGCAATGGATGAGGGCAAAGATTGAGTGCAGCAGATGCAGGGTGCACCAGGTAGCATCCGGCGGTCTCATTGCCGTCACCGGGGCGCATCATGAGGATGTTGGGCATGCAGCGGAAGGAGGCCAGGTGCTCCACAGGCTGGTGGGTGGGTCCGTCCTCTCCCAGGCCGATGGAGTCGTGGGTCATCACGAACAGCGTTCCGCAGTGGCTCAGCGCTGCCATGCGCATGGCCGCCCTCATGTAGTCTGCATGGCAGCCATCGACGCTCATGCAGAGTCATTTGCTAGATCTGGCTGGCGGGAACAGAACCACTTTGTGGCTCCATTCTTCCTAATGAAGCAAAGGGCAACAGACGGAGCAGCCACGTACTGCTCTGCTTTGCCTCGCATGGCCATGGCTCTTAAACGCCTGGAGGGCATTGGAGACTGGGAGTGTGGTATGCAAATGTCCCTGCAGCTCAGAAATGCAAGAGCATACAGAGTGAATTTAGGCCCATCGGGACATGGGAGCACATGTGGCCGCGTGGCACACCAGTGAAGATGAAGAAGGTGGCGCAGTAGGTGATGAAGCCAGGGGAGTGGAGGGTGATGCCGTTGGCGATGGCGCCCATGCCGTGCTCGCGCACTCCATAGCGCAGGTTGCGCTCCTGGGGGGTGTCCTTCTGGAAGTCGCCGAACTGCTTCATCAGCGTCATGTTGGACGGCGCCAGATCAGCTGAGCCTCCCCAGAACCCTGCGCAGCGCCTGAGATGCTCAGCAGAACTCCAGATGGCTATACACTTTCCACAGCGCCAGGGGGTTGTCTGGATATCACGTCGTGCGAAAGGGCGTGAGAATTTTTCCCTGCTTACACCTACAGCCCTGCAATATTCTTGCAAGACTGCTGACCAAACTCACAAGATGAAGCCGCGCCTTTGTACTTCTAATGTCAGAGTGCATCTCCCTGCCAGCCAAGGTATGCAGAGGCCAGAGACATCAGGGATGCTGCTGCGACGCTTTAGCCATGTCGCCAAAACAGCCAGGCACACAATGGGAACAAGCGCCGAAGCAGCAGCGCACCGGGGATGGCGCTGGCGAGGGCGTTGAGCATGGTCTGGGAGTGCAGGCGGGTGGCCAGGCCCTTGTCCTCGGGGGTGAAGGTGGGCAGGCAGTCCTCCCAGCCGGCCGGCAGCTTGCCGGTCAGGATGGACTCCAGGTCCTTGGCGTCCTGCATTCAATCCCCAAATTGTCAGGTCTAGACTCAACAATGCGGTACTAAGCACACCTGCTGACGGCTACGTGGGTTGCTGCAGGACTTGAGGTCTCGGAAGCCTTGTGTTCTGAGCTTGCATGCGGCACAGCTGCCACTGTGGATGACCAGCCACTGCTGTGGCCCAACAGATCTGGCAGAGCTTGCATGGATGTCCATAAAGGCAGTCAAAGTATCAGAATGGCCATACATTTGTGAGCTGAGGGACAGCACTTTAACAATATTAGCCATGACAGATATCAGTGGAGACATGTGTAAGTGGTTTTCACTGGAGCTTTGAAGCACTTCCTAGAGCTACCATACACCTTCCCAAGCAGATTCCTGGCCAATACCCACCTCTGACCTGACCAGGAAGCATGCTTGGAGAGGGATTTGGAAGCTCTAAAGAGTCATTCGACTATGAGCCCTGCTTCACAGGGAGTGTGGGTACGGGCTTTCATGGGAGGCTGCACACCTCAGGGTACTTCTCCTTGTACTGCGCCCAGGACTCGTCCCACTTCTTCTCGGCCTCTGCGCCCTGCTTGCCGGCGTGGCTCATCAGCTCGTAGGTCTCTGGGGGCACCTGCACAGCATCACAGGCTCTCAAAAAAACGCCCTCACACCTGATGCCCCTCACACCTTCCCACCTTGCTTGTTGCAATCCTCCTGCTTCTGCAGTGCCTCCATGCTACCTCTGAAATGCCCCACAAGACCGGTATACCTCATGGAGCGCATCATCAAGGGACATTTCACAGGCAGAAGCGACAGCGCAGAGCCAGGTGGATTGGCGGTATGTAATACATAGTGTGCAGGGGATGGGGGCTGCATCAACACCTCAAACTCGCCGTAGTTCCACTTGAGGTTCTCGCGGGTGGCGGCGGTCTCGTCCTTGCCCAGAGGCGCGCCGTGCACGTCGTGGGTGTCGGCCTTGTTGGGGGAGCCGTATCCGATCAGGGTGGACACCTGCAGGCCACAGAACCCCGCGTAAGCATACCATTCAGTTACCTGATACCCTAAACCCACACATGACTCCTCACAACAGGGCAGGGCATTCCTCAAGCTGACACCACCAAAGTCAGCAAGGCAGCAAGCAGCTTGTGGAGCTGTACAGGCAGCTGCCAGAATTGCCACGCTATCTGCTGCCTGCTGGTCTGCTTGTCGTCCAAGCACATAAATCACCCTGAATTTGTTGACATGTCAGGTACAATACAATAATAATGGCTGCATACAAGATGAGGCTATGAGAAGCTGGGCACCTTGATCATGGAGGGGCGGGGGTCCTTCTTGGCGGCCTCGATGGCGCTGCGCAGGGCGCCAAGGTCGGTGTTGCCGTCCTTGACGTGCTGCACGTGCCAGCCGAGCGCCTCGAAGCGCTTGCTGACGTCCTCTGTGAAGGAGATCTCTGTGTGCCCGTCGATGGAGATCCTGCAGCAAAATCCTGGTCAGATTGTTTTCAAGTCAGGCTCGTCGGCTCTCAGAAGGCTGTGCCTGCATGACGCCAGCTCAGCCGTCTGGACCTGGTTGTTGACTCGGCTAGACAGAGTAGCTTGGGGACTGTGCACTCTGGCACTCGGCAATACATACAGTCCTGTCCGTTACATCAGTCAATGCGGCATGCTCCTCAAGCTCACAAAGCTCGCGTGCCACAGCTTTGCAGCACGCGAATCTGCATGCAGGATGAGCATGCAGCATGGAGCAGAGCAGATGGTTAGGCAAGCTCATGCAGGCAGCAAGGACGCACTTGTTGTCATCGTACAGGGCGATGAGCTTGCCCAGCTCCCAGTGACCGGCCAGGGAGCAGGCCTCGTTGGAGATGCCCTCCATGTTGCAGCCATCTCCCAGGATCACATACCTGCACCCCCAAGCACCAGATTCTGAGTCAGCAGCATGCGACCACTCCTTAAATGGGCTGAGGTCTGAGGTAAGCACAGATCTTTGGAAGCACATGCAAATTCCCATTGTAACACTATGCATGCGACATTGGAGTAGGCCAAGCCCGGAAGCAGGAGTCATGGCACGCCTCTGCATGGGCAGAAGACCAAGCAGATGCTCTTTGTCAGCTGACAGGGATGGCAAGTCATGCTGCAGAGGGCGCCTCAGTTGCATCAGCATTGTGACCAGGGCTTACGTGTAGTGGTCAACGATCTTGTTGTCCTCCTTGTTGAAGCGGGCAGCCAGGTGCTTCTCAGCAGCGGCCAGGCCCACTCCGTTTGCAATACCCTGTCCCAAAGGACCTGCAGAGGAGAAATTCTGTCAGCTATGGCCTGAGGCTGCAGGAGATGCTCATTGCCTCCACAGTGCACTGACAGCCAGGCTGTTACAGCACACTAACGGGATTGAAAGGCCGTGTGTCAAAATATACGCGCATGCAGGCACCGACGTTGAAAGGCGACAGCTTCGGATGATCGAGAAACGCATGACTGCTCATGTGTGTGCCCTAGATCATCAGCTCTCACCTGTGGTCACCTCGATTCCGAGGGTCTCGAAGTTCTCAGGGTGACCGGGGGTCTTGCTTCCCCACTGCCTGAACTGCTTGAGGTCGTCCAGCTGCACGTTACAGCAGATTCTCATGGCAAGGTTTGTCCATCCCTATATCTCAGACAGATGCAGCCAAAAAGATGCGGCAGCAGATGCAACGGCCCTGCCTTTATATCCATTTGCAATTTCGAATATTACTGCTTACCTGCACGCTCTCGAAGCCGGTGAGGTGCATCAGGGAGTACTGCAGCATGGAGCCGTGCCCTGCCGATAGGACAAAGCGGTCGCGGTCGGCCCATTTGGGGCTCTTGGGGTTGAACTTCATGAACTCATTCCATATCAAGTACGCCATGGGGGCACAGCCCATGGGCAGGCCGGGGTGGCCCGAGTTCGCCTTGTTCACTCCATCGATGGAGAGGAAGCGGATGGTGTTGATCGCCTTGAAAATCTCCTCCTCACCAGCCTTGGGAGGGGCGATTTCGATTGTTGCTGTGGGTGCTGCCTGAGCCTTGATTGCAAGGACTCCACGGGCAGCAGGCCTGATGCTTGGGCGGCTGTGTACTAGCTTGGCACCCCTCAGCGATGAGCGAGCTGTGCTGACCCTGGCTGTCTGCTGGCAGCCCAGGGGCGCCACCACGCACGACTTGCTCATAACGGTCGGCATGATTGCTGGCTGTGCTGTTCTGTGTCTGGTGTGGCCTGTTGATGCCACTTGAGTCTGTGTGCTATTCCCTGTGTGTGGCCCAAAGTGGCACTTTGGATAGCGGTCCCCCCGCCTTCGGCCTCATCGGTCCCCCTTCTCACCCCATGCAACATGCCCTCTGGCTTCCTCGAGTGCAGCACGCCGTATGCTCAATCCATATGGACGAACAGCGTCCCCTTTCTCTTTACGTTACAAAGTGACTGTTGTACGCAGTCCGATCTCAGTGACTCGGTATAGCTTTCTGATCGCATGTTCCGATCCTCTGAAGCAGCGTGAGCCAGAGCCTTCCTACGTCGTTATATCTAAACCAGGGGTGCCGACTTAGAATTCTCTCTAAGTTCCCAAGAGTGACTGCATTACCGGGGCCAAGCAGCGTTCAATCTTGGTATTGTCAACGGCAGGGGTGCATCGGTGTGACTTACTGTGGAGGGAAGTACACTGTGCATAAGACAGGTGTACAGATGTGCCGGTGAGGTCCAAACGCTCAGTATTTGATGCTACGGAAGTTTTACGAGAACTGCAAGAGAATTTTGCACCCTGAAGCATCACTGGAGGACATGACACATGCAGGCAGCAGGATGGTGTGAGTACAGCCGGCAAACGGCCACAGGAACAGGAATATGAGTTCATGGGCCCTTGGATCGGCCCTGTGGGTATCATGCTGGGACTGCCGGGAGTGTGCTATGCGCTAGTATACACCTGCAATGCTGGGGGTGAGCATTTCCTCCTGCCAAAACCTAGATGGCTGCATACTGTGCATCATAGCATCCCCAACAGCAACTCCATAGTACAGCCATGTCTCTACTGTCACGCTTCTTGAGTGTCAGCCTGGCAGACAGCGTCTGCCAGAAGTTGTTGGTAAAATAACACAAGCTTTGCTTGCAGGATGCGATGCGCTCAGAGGCCCCTCTGCATGGCCAGGCTTTCCCAAGGGCTCTGCCATATTCACATGGGAAGCATGCGCAGTCCTGCTGTGCTGGCTGGCCTTTCAGGTTTGCCTCATGCATCCTTTCATGCAGCATGGAAGACTGCCTTTTGATAACACCAGCACTAGCGTTGCTGCAATGCGGGGTGATCTTGACTCCATGAGGGTGCCTGCTGCAGGTGGTCCTACATCTTGTAGTCCCCGGAGCAGTTGAGCAGGGCACCCAGCTGAGCAATGGCAAGAAGCTGAAGTACAAGCTCACAGGTGTGAAGCTCTGCATTGCACCAGTCAGAGAGGAGTTTGCCTGCAGGCGCTCCTGCTACTGCAGTGCATGCCTCTCGTCATGGATAGCTTATTGTGTGTTATGGCTTGATTGTAGCTGCTCCTCCACACATAGCTGCTGATGTGTGATGCATGCGCAGGCACACGGAATCTCGTCTTGACCATGCTAGTGCTGGCCTACTTTGGCTTCTACAGGCAAATGCTTGACCTGACTTGGGTCTACGACAAGTTTGTCCCCCTCCTGTCAGCCGCCACGCTGTTCAGCTTTGCTCTGTCAGCGGTCTTGTACACAGCGTCTCTACGGAAAGGCACTCTCTGTGCTAAGGGCGGCTGCACAGGTGTGCTCCATGGAGCCTATTCCCTTCTCAAAATGTCTGAGGCCTCAGTACCCATCACCCCATGCTTGACTGAGTATGTACACTGCTGCATGCATGAGTACAGATGACTTCTGAGGAGGCAACTCAGACGCACCTTTCAGGGACATGATAGGGAGTGCTGCTGCAGGGAATGGGGTGTATGACTTCTTCATTGGGCGGGAGCTGAATCCCAGGATAGGCAGCTTTGACCTGAAGGAGTTCTGCGAGCTGTATCCGGGGCTCATAGGCTGGCTGGTCATTGACTTGGCCATGGCCTACAAGCAGTGGCAGGTCAGGCACCTCGCTCCTGAAGGGCCAATCCCTTACATGAGAAACAGATCTGTGTGGCATACCAAGGGGCTTCATGCTCTGCCGACGGGCCAATCCCACTTTCTGTGATAGGACGGGAAACAAGACATCATTTCTTATGGGAGTAGCTGCTGTTCTGCTAGCCTCACAACATACAGCAAGCAGAGCATATACTTTAGCTGCCTCATAGGTTGGCAGAAACAGCTGTGTTGACTGCACTACTGCATGCAGGATCTGGGGCATGTGACAGTAGCGTTAGTGCTGGTGTGCGCCTTTCATGGCTTGTACGTATGGGACGCCATGTGGAGCGAGAAGGCCATCCTCACAACCATGGACATCACCACAGATGGCTTTGGGTTCATGCTGGTGTTTGGGGACCTGACATGGGTGCCCTTCACCTACAGCCTGCAGGCCAGATACCTGGTGGATCACCCTCAGGTGAGACTGCCTATCCTGCACTATGATGTAAAACTATGGCAGCCTGCAAGCCAATCATAATGATGAGCCTCCATAAGGACCCACATGTTTGCCAGAGGCGCAGTGATTTGTAATGACAGGCCTGGGCAATCGCTGCTGCACATGAAAGCACTTTCGCATAGTTAGCACAAGCAGTGGTTGAGGCCCAGACAGCAATCTTGAAGAGTGAATGCCTCACTGCCGCAGCTGCTGGTACTGCTGCTGGGATTTGCCAGGTTGCGGAGCTCGATTGGTATTGTTCTGATGAGCCTGCTCTCACTATCATCCCTGCACACCCAGCAGCTATCCTGCTGCATGCAGGAGCTATCTTGGGCAGTAGTTGCAGCTATAGTAGGCCTGAAGGCGTTCGGGTACTGGGTGTTCAGAGGGTCCAACAGCCAGAAGAACACCTTCCGGCAGAACCCTGAGCACCCGGACGTGCGCCACCTCAAGACGCTAAAGACCGCCAGCGGAAGGCGCTTGCTAGTCTCGGGGTGGTGGGGAATTGCCAGGCACATCAACTACTTTGGGGACTGGCTCATGGCGTGAGTCCCCTCACACTGTACCCGCTGCTGAGACCTGCAAGTGCTGCACACTGTCAGTCAAGCTCAATGTCTGTTCATGCACTTATAAAGGGTATTCTTAAAAGGTATAGGTGATGTCTGTGACCTGAGTTTGTCTGTTATTGTGCAGGTGGGCTTGGTGCTTGCCTTGCGGGTTCAGGCATGTTGTGCCATACTTCTATGTCATCTACTTTGGCACACTTCTAGGTAAGACCTCAGCCTGAGAAAACCAGATATCAGCGCTCTTGTTGCGATGCTGCATCTGCTCTTGCATGCAGCCCATGTGTAAGCATTTGCTGTCCCCATTTCACAGAGCTTGCCATGCAGCAACCAAAGACTGACTTCTATTTTCTGTCTGCAGTGCATAGAGACTTGCGGGATGGGCATGCGTGCAAATTGAAGTATGGGAAGGACTGGGATGAGTACTGCTCCAAAGTGAAGTACCGCATTGTTCCTTACTTGTACTGAATCGTCTGAGCGGGATGCCAGCACCGACTGCTGGAGACAGGGATCTTTCGGAGAGTATTTAGGGGTGTATTGATGATGGACCATGCTTTCGGGAAGAGTACTCACTTGAATGTACAATTCACAAGAGGGAGATTATGAGGTGTAAGGAGTTGACCCCAAATCTCATCTCCACTTTACTGAGAGCAAGGGCCACACAGCAAATCAAGGTCTTCTTCATCCTTGAGGGCTTGATGACTATAGCACTTCCAGTCTGAGCTTCGCAGATCTTAGAATGGAACTCAGGGCACACACAAGCCTGGCCACACCTAGTCTGCTGCACATGTATCATCGCCTTGCTGCTGCTGCTGTTGGCTTCAGGGTTGCAGCCAGCCTCTCAGTCTTGACTTCCAGTGAGCCAACTGTCACTCCTTCCACAGCACCCCATCTGGTTGCCAGACTGCCCAGCCACCTCCACACCTCTCCCGGTGACCTCTCGCCGGACATGGCATCTCTGTAGGCCTCTAGCAGAGGCCTGACCTGCTCGGCGGGCTCGTCCACCAGCTCTATTCTGAAGCTACCATACCCCGCAGCTTGCAGTGCCTTCAGATGCCACAGGCCTGCACAAGTGCGCACAGCTGTCAGCATTGCATGGCATGATGCTTTGGGGGAGCATCACATGCCTTCTGAGCTGCCTGTGTTTCAGGCCTGGAGTCTGTCAGTGACGCTTGTAGCAATAGACATTATGCAGTGACAGGTCTCGCACAGCGGTCTTTCAAGTAACCCTGCATCACCGACAAGCGTGCCGGCACCAGACAGGCAGAGGCGGAGACAAAAGTCATGTCACGTAAGGGTAGGCTAGACCATTCACCCGACTGCGCCTGTGCATTGAACACAGTGTTGCGGCAGCCCTCGTCTGCCAGCACCAGGTGGTCCTTCCCATTGCCATCCCTCAGGTGGACAGAGTTTGACTCGCAGGGGCGCCCGCAGTCCAAATACGAATTGCCCTCGGACAGAAAGCGGCAGAACACACAGTGCTCTGTGTGGAAGATGGGCAGGTGCTGGTGCACGATGGCCTCCAGCCTGCTTGCTCTGCAGGGAAGCATTGTAGGGTTAGGCGTTTCTTCATCACGGGAGACACCACATGCCAGTGGCTGCAGGCATATCGAAGACGTCCAAAGCAAACAGATACCGTTGGGCAAAGACTGGCATACGAGTTAGCACCTACATCAGGCCAGCAAGGCGGGATGCTTGGTCAAGGACTAACACCTTTCTCTGGCCTCTCTATTTTTACTCTGGCTCAAGCCATCTGAGACGCCCCAAACGTGTGTGAGCTCAGTTGATGGTAGGCAGGGAACCCACCTCTCGCGCCCCAAGGATCTTCCAAGGGCTGCGAGCTGTGCTGCATTTAGGTCATGCGTGGGCGCCAGCCGCTGCAGCCCCTTCCTCAGTAGCAGGTCTGCGCTGAGGGTGTTGGCTGCATTCAGGGAGAAATCCCCTTCCAGCTCTGGCAGGCTACTGTGCATCCCAGCAACCTCATCGCCTGCAGGGTATTGCACACAATCAGCCTAACAGCAAGACAAACAAGACCTCGCGTTGATTGGAGCTCACCCTGGGCACTTCAGTGCGGCATCAGTGTCCATGTCCCAGAGAGTCCGTTCCTATTCATACATCACTCAGAAGCATGCTTGCATCCAAATGGTCTGCGCTGCCATTTGTGTTCTATGCACTCCAGACGGAATGTGCTTGGCAAACTTTCTACAGGACCAGGCGGTACATGGCTCTGTGTGATGAGCCTTGAGGGGAGCATACCCTGTGCCCTGAGGGAGTTCATCTGCTGCAGCATGCCAGCACTCCTGATGAGCAGCGCGTCAGGCTGCAGGCGCAGATAGAAGTTGGCTAGCCGCTCCTCTCCAGGCTTCAGCACCCTGAATGCCCCAGTTGCAAGTCAAGCATGTCTCACTGCAGGACCTGCCAAGTCCTTGCAGGCCAAAATCCTTGCGGGGTCTCCAAAACCATGTCAAAAGCACACCAGCAACTGTAGCTCTGGATGGCACACAGGACGCAAGAAGGCCCCATGCAGATTCATCAACCCAAATATACAGCTCACTTTTGGTCCTCCTCTAGGAGGATGTAAAGCGTCTGTAGTATAATTCTTTCATCATGGCCGAGGATCGCCAGTAGGTCTGCAGAGGGTGTATCGCAATCACATGTCAGACTGGGGCCAAGGTAGGGGCAAACCGTGGCGTGCAGACGATGCATCTCTTGCCAGCCTGCTTGACCAGGTTGACAGCCTCCTTCAGGCCATGCACCTCCAGGAAGTCCAGGATGACTTCTTCCAACCAGGAAATCTGGCATGCTGCTTGCACCTGCACCAGCACCTTGCCTTGCTCAGCCAAGGTGAAGGACATCTGTGCATGCTACCCGCCTCCTCGTCATCATCTCTCAAGAGGCATGATCTCCAATGGGTGAGCCTATGGGGACGACTCAAGAGTACACGTCTTGAGCCACCCTGCAGAACGATGATTGTGAGAGCCAAAGTATCTGCTTCACACCTGCGCCATGGTGCGGCATAGCAGCCTCAGCTGAGGCTGCTGCTGCTGCTGCTGGGGACGTCCACTTCTGCTGCTCCCGCTGCTGCTGTCGGCTTGCTCGTTTGCAGCATTGTACACGGTGCGGTGCTCTGCTCCTTCCATTGCCTCTGTTGTCTCGCTGAGTCTGCCTGCCTCAGCGCTGCTGCTGCTGCCGGTGTGTAATATGCTGCTGTCGATACGTGGCGTGAGGCTGGCGGCAGAGTGGCTGAGCGCGCCATTTAGCGCATTGAGACCAACTGCTGCGCTGGTGAGAGTGCTAGGCTCGGAGGTGCTGGTGATGTGCTTGAGCATGCCGGGGAGCACTGGAGTGCTGCTCAGGCCCTGTGAGGAGGGCCGCCGCCTGAGCGCCTCCAGGCAGCGATTGGCGGCAGCGCGCCTCAGGGCTTTCAGCTCGCTCAGGGGAATAAAAAGACCTGCGCCAGCCATGCAAGCCTCAGGATCCCAAGCACGCTCAAGGAGAGTGCTCATCCGTGATTGCAAGCAGAATCACCTAGCTGCAAGGCAACATGTACTCAGCCCTCACCATCATGCACGGCATGAAAGCAAGGCCAGTGCATATGCTGCACTCGCAACCTGCAGAAGGGCTGCAATAACGCCAAACGGACAACCGTCTGCATTGTGTAAGAAACGTTGCCCATGCACTTTGCAAAGCTCATTGCATGCAAGTATGGGAGGTGGTGGCCAATAGACTTGCCTGCTGACAAGTCCAGCTGAGACAAGTCAAGACTCTGCAGGGACAGGGAATTGCTGCCCAGGGTTCCCAGGGCTTTGCGCAAGACTGCCTCGCTCAGGGGAATGCTTGAAGCAGGCTGAAGGGCTACTGCAGAATCTACCTCCGCTGCCAGCTCCCCATCCACAAACAGGCTTAGTCTTAGAGCCTGCAAGCCAGATCATATCTCATTATGTGTATGAAGCCTATGCAACAATATCAAGAGGTTATGGGCCGATGGAAATTTTCCGATGACACAGCATGGTCAGATCGCCTTTTCAAAGAGGGTCGAGCAGCTTCCTGTTCTACATCACGTGCACAGCTCTGTACTGGCAAGTATTTTGCGCTGACAGCTCAACAGGGGTGCACTATGACATGATTATTGAGCAGGGAGACAAGCTCACACAGGGAGCTGCTGCTCTGCACCCTAGCTGACATGACTTGATGTAAAGCAGCAGCTTGATGCAAACCTGGCCAAGGGAACCAGACAGAGAGGCGTCCACGGGGACCTTCCGCATCTCAGCGCTGCTCAGGCTCTCGTAGGAGGCCCTCGCTTGTGCCTCCACAGCAGGATCCTTGTTCCGCCACACGAGGTCCCCAGCCTGCACCACCACAAATGCCCTCACTCTGCACCAGATGCAGACGTAAGCAGTGGTGCCACTCTGTTCGACCTCTCTCGCACTCTGACAACCTACAGGTTCACCATCATCGTTTCTGCTTCGGATGCCCAGAGCACATGTGCAAGCAGGACTGCCATCTGATTTATGCTTCTGCTACAATACAGGACTCTGTGGCAAGTTACTGCAGCAATTCCTTGCCAGCCTGTCATTTTCACCTTTATGCGCCTCAGGTTAAGCTGCCTAGGTCCAAAAGTGAGCTCCATACAGGTGCCAGAGGTACTGCTGCGGCGGCCTGATGCCTGAATGTCGTACACTGTGCCTCCTTCCTCATCGTCGTCTGGAGCGCCAGAGTCAAACACCAGGCCATCCCCTCTCTTCAGAGACTCCTGCACAGCCACACTGGCGATAAGTGCCAGACCGCACCCCCTTCACAGCCTTCTGCATGAGCAATGTGTGAGCGCAGACATGCCAGACATCACAAATCTGAAGCCTGATAGATTGGACCTGTGGTGGCTGGAAGACGTGTCATGACAAGCCAAGAGCCACCTCAGCTCCAGACCTTGCAGGCCCTTAATGTGAGATGACGGAATGATTGGCTCAAACATGCAGGCTGGCCTACCAGCATGTCTATGCTGACTGTCTCGCTTCGCATGTCCACCTGGACCACACGCCCCGCCAGCACACCCCGGTGACGTGGCGCCCTACCCCGCACCAGGCGCTGGTGCTGAGGCCCCTCCAGGAACCCAGGCGTGAGTCCCCTCTGCTGCTCATCCTGGCCCCTCGCAAACACCTGAGCATGAACATTATAAGTCAGGCTTCATGTGTTGGCTGCCTTAGACTCTGTGAGACTATAGGGTGCCACATGCTCTCATTGTCTGAGCTCTCATGGGGACCTCTCATGTGCTCAGCCAGCACCACATGACACTCTGGAGGGTCAAATGGCATCCCAGTCAAGTATGGCAATAGTGCGAGAGAGTTCAGATGATCAAGAGCCGCGCTGCAGCCTCACACCTGATGCAAGGTGCGGCGCTGCTCTGCAGACACACCGACTGGTTTGTTCGGTGGAGCCCCATTTTGCTCTGAGATGACATCAGCCCATGCTGAGTCAACAGCTGCGCGGTAGGCTGCGGTGGTGATGGCCACATACTCTGGGCCCTTCAGCCGCCCCTCAATTTTAAAGCAGCTCACACCGGCTCTGATCATGTCTGGAATGCAGTCCAGCGCCATAAGGTCCTGCACAACACTCGGAGTTGAGGTGTCAATGTGTCAGACCGGACCCGCATGCAATGTCAGCCAAAACAGTGGCAAGAGCCTGACACTGATGTCCTCTGACCAAGCCGGCGCCATGAGGTCCTGCACCATGGCCAGAGCCCCTGAAGACCTGTATGCCAGAGCTGACATGCATGCCTTGTCACGCCGATCCTGTGCAAACAGCAGCTGTGTTGCCCAGGATCAGCATCGACATCCTGTACATGTCAACTCTGCTTCGGAAGTGTAAAGACAACACTGCATGAGCATGACATCTCTTTGACCCAGAGATCTGGCTCCAGGAAGAGTCGCTCATATTGTGAGGTGCTGCTGGGTGATAAGCTGAGCTCATCTGCCCAAATTCGCACACTGATGGAAGAGGACTCCCAGTTGGCTTGAGAAGGTCACCTGCGGGCTGAGGAGGTACTTGATGTCGGCCAGGTCGCGCAGCTGCCCGTTGAGGACCAGGCCGTAGGGCATGCGGCAGGCCTGCGCGCACTGGCCCCTGTTGGCGCTGCGCCCGCCCCACGCCTCAGAGCTGAAGCACTGCCCGCTGCGCACAAGCATAGACTTCCTAAATCCCACAACCACGCCATGGGAGATTTTGCCTTCGGCAATTTTTCAGACAGTGAGGTTGTCACCTGATGTTGACTAGGCGCCCCGTGTGGCAAAGTCTGCTTGGTGATTATGTGAGTGCTACAGTGTGGAAAGCCATGCGAGACCCCTCGTGCAACTGGATTGGGAGTAAGAAGAGACAGGCCAGCAAGGAGTGCTTGCTAAGACTGCACGCGTGTGGACCACACCTGTACGAGACGCAGAGGGCGCCATGGACGAAGGCCTCCACCTCAGCATCCGTGCCAGCGCTGACTTTGCTGATGTCAGCAACGCTGAGCTCGCGCCCCACGACGACCCGCTTGGCGCCCAGCTGGCGCGCAAAGTCAGCGCCGTCGGCGGATGTGATGGACATCTGGGTGGATGCGTGGATGGGCAGCGAGGGCGCGATCCGCCCTACCAGCGTGGCCACGCCTATATCCTGCAGTAGGACAACTTGGCATATCGAGGATTGTATGCCACAGTCAAGCCCTCGTCATGAGGCAGCTCATGTGTCATCTTCGCACAAATTAACGCATCCAAGCATGTCCGGTGTTGCAGATACATGTCTGCGATATCAATCGCCACTTCCTACGTATGGATGTGTAGAGCGGTGATTGTGAGCATGTACCTGGACAATGACAGCGTCTGCACCGCTGGATGCGATGGTTCGGATGGTCTGCTCTGCTTGTTCAAGCTCCTCGTTAAAGAGCAGTACGTTGAGGGTTACATATCCCTTCACTCCCCGCTCGTGCAAATATTCCATGACCTGCCAGTAACAGAGGCACGCTCAGTGCCACTGGTGTGATCACATTGTAGTAGGTGTCCAGGTCATCCGCACATGGCACCTGCTCATCTACTCTCTTCAGCGTATCTCATAGGGGCATCTAGGCGCAAAAGCCTCCGCAGTGCTGTGCCATGGTGTTTATTAATAAGAGAGTTCGGTGGTCAAATGCAATGCAATGCTGTGCACACCTCTGGGAGCTCTTCTGGAGTGAAGTTGACAGCCCTGGCACGCGCATTGAAGTCAGAGAGGCCCAGGTACACCGCGTCTGCTCCGTTCTCCACAGCTGCTCTGAGCTGTGGCCAGCCTCCGGCTGGTGCCAGCACCTGAGGCCTCTTGGTAAGCTTAGGCGTCCTCACTGCAGCTGGTGTGATCACATCTGTGGCCTTAATAGCCGAGGCCGTAGAGACCACAGTGGACCTGATCGCTGCTAGCCTTCTTCGTGGGGCGTTTTTGTGATACTTTTGATGCCGCAAGCCCTTGAGAGCGACGTCTGAGGCACACAGGCTGCATTGCCGTCTCACAGTACTTGAGACTACTTCTGGCCCTGCCGTGAGAGTAATGACTTGAGTCGGCATCCCTACATTTATATTGCCATTACAGAAGCTCTTGAGTCTTTATAAGCGGACAGGGACCGCCGCATCGTCTCGACTGCGAAGACAGATCTGTAGTACAGCGGCTCTTCAGCATCGACTTGGACCAAATTATGTGCCACTGTTATGGAAACTTGCTGTGATATGAAGGGTACTTCCAGGTCTTGTTTCCACTGTAATATGCCTCAGTGGTCCTGCTTTGGGCATCGATCTCCGTATACTTTTCCGGAAGTCACATGTTGCCAGCACTGAATGACAGTGCAGCATTGCCTATCGTTCGACATAATAGTGGTACACTGTGCGCCAGACCAGAGCCATCAAGGAAAATATCCATTTGTCAACTGGCACTGCGCAAATATGAAAGTCGCCGTGCTGCATGGAAAGGACGTGTATGAGTTGCCTTGCGAACAGGACGAGACCGTGCAGAACCTGATGGAGAAGATAAGAGGGGCATCTGGTGTCTTTGAGCGCCATCAAAAGCTGATTCTTAAGGGCAAGACGCTTAGTGCGCAGGCCACACTTGCTCAGGCAAAGGTGAAGGATGGCGCTAGGATCATGCTGATGGCGAGCTCTACGCCTCTTCAGACCCAGGTGAGTCCAAAACATTGATTGCTTCAGCTAGCGCTTTGTGCGGCACATCTACTACGCACACGTCCTGAAAGGTGCAGCATCTTCTTATGTTCTCTGCATGTATACGCCGAGAGACAGCGTTCTTTTGCAATCGTCTTCTGATTGCTGAAGACTTTTGAGCAGGGGCAATCTGTTGCAAGCGAGGCACAGAAAGCGAAGGCAGCACAAGCCCGAGACAGGGCCAACGAGCAGCTGGCTGCCAAGAGCCAGAAACGGGCTGCTGCAGACTCACACACGGCAACCTCATGGCAGGTCAGCCTCAAGCTAGCTGCTTGCACACAATAGGCCCGCCACTCGCCAACGCAGCGCTCAGAAGGCCAGCCACACTCTGCCCAAGGGACTGAGTGTGAGGCATGGTGCAGGATCGAGCTGCTGTCTGGGCAAAGACAGGGATAGCCTCCATGCGGGACGCAGGCCTGACTGAGCTGCCAGAAGAGCTCTGGGCGGTAGCCCATTCCATACGGGTCAGCCTTCACCCCACTTGTGATTTACCCCCTGCTTATTGGCGTCACGGTTCAGCGCCGTACATTTGGTACCCACCTGCATGACTATGCTTACCTGGGCTGCTGCCTGGATTTGAGGTCAAGCTGCCTGGATCTGAAGTCAAGCTGCTGTGTACCAGATAAGCTGGTGAGAGGAGTCTTAGAGGCTTGGTGTACCTGCAGACGGTGGACGTGAGCTGCAACAGACTGCCAACTTTGTCAGTCAGGCTGGGCAGCTTGCGGAGTGTGACTCACTTGCGAGCCAGCCACAATCAACTGGAGCTGGATGATGCAGCTTGGCCAGCTCTTGCCTCTTTGACTACTCTGACAAGGCTCATGCTGGACCATAACAGGTGCCTTTGCACACTCTGGTGTACACTGCTGTATCTAATTTGGGTCATGCTCTGGGAATTCAAGCACGTACTGCACAGCCTTGAGGAATATCTGATTCGCGCACAGAGCAGTGGCCATGCCATGATCATAGGTCTCACCTGACCATACATGAGGGACACCTAAGCTACATGCCCTTTGCGATGGGCTTGCCAGGCAGACTGGCGGATTGCATGTCGGCTCAGCCTCTGAAGTATCTCAATGCGAATGCAGGGTGGCGGAAGTCTCTGAGTCTGTGAGCGGACTGGTGAGCTTGCAGAGCCTCACACTGGCCCACAATGCTCTCACAGCACTGCCGCAGGGAGTGGCATGCATGAGCGCCCTTCAGCGATTGGACCTCCGCAGCAACAGATTGCAAGCCCTGCCTGCTGCATTAGGGCAGGTGTCCTCGCTGCAGGAGCTTGATGCCTCTGAGAATCTTTTAGAGGCCCTCCCTGAGAGCCTTGGGCAGCTGACCAGCTTACGTACTCTGCTCCTCGACAAGAACAGGTGCACAGCCCAGCCCTGCCTCCCCATGCATGATGCATGCTCAACACTATGCCGAATTTAGGTTTTTCAGCTCACGAGGCGGGATTCATGCCCATTATCGATGTGCCGTGCATGTCAACCCATTGTTGCAAGCAGGTGTAGGCACTGATATTTGATCCATGTGCTTTTCAGGTTACGAGGCATCCCAGTAGAGGTCCTGAGAGGATGCTCCTCCCTGGCAAGGCTGTCTCTACATGGCAACCCTCTGACAATAGAGCAGCTGCGGGCTGCTGATGGCTTCCAGGAGTTCAACGCCAGGCGCTGTGCGCGCTGCGACAAGCAGGTGTGTCAGGCAGGTTGCCCATAAAGAGTACATGCATGTCAGCAAGATCATCTACATGCCCAGATGAAGCATGCATATACCGAAGCCAGAGCATTGTCATGCAGTTTTAGAGGTTTTACATCCGGAGAGAGCTCTGGACAACAGCCAGGTGTACAACCCTTGCACTGGCGCAAGCTTGCTCACGTGTTGCTCTGGCTATGCAGATTGACATGCAAGTGTTCAACCCCTCCAGTGGATTTGATGAGGGTGCAGACCAGCTGCAGTTGCAAAGCTGGGCAGCTTCGGGGCAGCGGTAATATGCTGTGCACCCCAATATGCTACTCTAAAGGATGGCGAACATGTCACAAGTGCAGATAAGAAGAAGCAGCTTCGCTGTAGTGTCAACAGAACCTTCCAGGTGGTTGACCAGGTGAAGGTGCCATGTCAGCTTGGTGCACACGTACAGAGTAGTACTAGTGAGATGCACACAAAGGTTCACAACGCTCATCATGTTCTTCAAGCAGCACTTTACAAGCGCCTCTTTTTGCTTCACTCTGATGCTGGTTACAGCCTGATCAGAGACCAACTGACTGGGTTCTAAATTTAAAGCCACGTGCATGTGCTGTACAAAGGTAAATGACCTGTAAGCTGTTCGTGGTCCATTTGGTATGTAGGCTGTACGGCAGAAACTTGGCTAATTGCTCCACTCGCCGGGGATGTACACAGCAAGAGTCACTGTTAGACTGCAGGTAGCAGTCCCCCTCCCTATGCTGTGAGTTTTGAAATCTGCAACAGCCAAGCAGATACGCAGGCTCACTCTGTTGTTTGCCTTGCAAAAATCAATCAATCAGGGGACTGCACTCAACTGTCATATTTCACCATCGCAAGCCACCTGCCTGCGCAGCATGACATGCCAGGACTATCCCACACTTATGTTGACAACCCATTCCTGTAAATCAGGCCCCATGCTGGATCCGATGCCTCGAGACCTGTCTCCCGCACTGCAAATACTTCTGGTGTCCCATTCTTGGCACACGTTGCTGAAAACAAAATCAACACCATGTTGTGGCTGTGCCCACCTGCTAAGCTTGAATGTTCAGATTGGTCCCCAGTGCATTGCTGCTGAGCCAGCAGCTGTATGGCAGTGCAGCAATGAGGGTCGTGAATCGCAGTAATCTTCCAAACACAGGCAGGCATGCATCCCAAGACTGCTAGCTTCTGCATCACATTTGCCTGAAGCCTCTCCTACAGGGCTGTGCAAGCCGATTCTCTGCTGAGCTTATACCTGCAGCCTCAGGGGTTTTGCGTCTCATTCATTTGATGTCCCTGCCTCGAGGCCAGCAATGGTTCTAGGGAGCCATGCAACAGGGCCGAGTCATTCGCCTTGCAAGGATCCTGCCCCTGCTCACGGGCTTTGCTTGAAGAATGGCAGTTCAGGCGTGGGGATCCCGTCCATAAATAATTCTGTGGCGCCAGGCAGGTTCCGGCATGCGCGCACTGTGGCTCTTGCTTCAGTTATGGTACAGGAAGGATGTCTCAGTGCCAGCAGGGCCCCACGCAGTGATGTTGGCCACAAACTGCTGCACGACGGCAGCCATGTTCATGTGGGTAGCTGCAGTCGGGTGCCCGTTGCAGCCGAGGGTACTGTCCTGCACACAGCACACGCAGCACATGATGACCTATGCTCAGCACCTCAACAGGTGAAGCTTCCGCGCAAGCTTTACAGCTCTGCAGTTGCCAGGCTGACATGAGACCCAGACAAAGCACGTCAGCCATTCCTCCTCCTTAATTGTGCGCTGCAAAGGCAACAAGCGAGAGGACAATTCAAGCAACCTCTCTGCAGGAGGTTGCCCCGCATACATCTGCTCCTGGGCGCTGAGCGCACATGCAGAAGGGTTGCGCAGGGGGCAGGGCAATTATAGAGGGCTAAAAAGGGTCGGAAAAACTGTAGCACAATCTCTGGTGATTCTCAGATACTCAGGGGGCAGCACCTGCATGACGCTGGCGGGGAGCCTGAGCAGGTGCAACTTCTGGAAGTTCTCGGCCTTGAGCTCCTGCACCTGCTGCTGCACCGCCTGCGCGTACATCTGCGCTGACGCCTGGCCCCGAATGGGGCTCGTGATGTCCACTGGTAAGCCCAGCACCACGATGTCTGCATCGGGCGCATTGCTGCGGACCTGCACAGAAGTAAGTCGATCTCAGAGTCTGATAAAATTCAACTAGAAATGTAGTCAGCCAGAATAACAGAGGTCCCTTGTCTCACTTCTAGGCAGCGACTAATGACAATGGGCAAGTCAGTCACTTCCAGTATACCCCCTGATGCCAGCTTTTTCCCCAGGGGTTTGTCATGCCTCTCATTCAAGGGCCGGACTTCTGTCAGATTGCACCTTGGTCCCTCCTACAACTGCAAGGCATGCGAGTGGTAAGATACACAAGTAGCGTCCGCAGAAAGGATGAGCCCACACCTGTTGCAGGAAGCGCTTGTACTCTGCGCCCCAGTTGCTGGGAGGCTTGGTGCCGTTGCTGAAGTCATTGCCGCCAGCCTCTATCAGAACGACCTGTAGCGTACAAGCCGGATCAACAGGCTGCCCAGGGAAAGAACTACTGCCCATGACATCATACCGACCGCAGTGCAGAAGCACACGTCTGTGGTACTCTGCAGAGATCCCATTGCGTGCTTGGTAGAAGTGGGCTTTGACGGTGCAGTCGCATTGCCCGGCCACAGAGCAGAGCACAAGAGTGCAAGGCGCTACTTGCCACAATTCAATATGAGCTAGTATTGCAGCACTTTCCCACGGAATGCTTCTGTACAGCAAGGCGCGAGCACCCGTCACATTCAACCGCCAATGCCATGCTTCCCAAAAGAGCAGCAAATGCACATGGTGGCTAGGAGGAGCAGACTGCACAGTGACCAAGGGGGACACAGAGCCACATGTACTGGGGGCGAGACGATGGGATGTCCCCTCCCTCCTTTCAAGCCAGTACCAGGGGGTCCATTGCATGCAAGACCAGGTGATGAGCACCTGAGGGGTGAACTGGGAGTGGTCAAAGCTGCTGTTGGGGTCGGCGGCGTCCGCGCGAGAGTAGAGCTCCGGAATGGTGGGACCTTGCTTCACCAGCGGCTGCTCATTTGGGTTTTCTGGGCGTATCTCCACGCCTGCAGCAGCGGCCTTTGTTCATAGCCCCGTCGTAGAGCAGGGGCTAAAGCGACGTACCCCTATCCCTAACGCCATTGACAAAGGGTACTACGGGACTGATGTGGGCGCCCAAACCCGCACTGGCCTGCATGCCGTCTGCCCTGGTCTGTGGTTCTGTCTCAGCTTGCAGGGCTGCAGGTGACCTTGCATGCCAGGAAGGCGCTGGTTTAGGCTGCCAATTCACCTTTTGGGGCTCTGTGGCGCCCAGCTACTGCAGATAGCAAAGCTAGAGGCCTACCTTCCCTGAGAATGCCTGCACCGGTCCAGGCAATCAGGCCAAACTTGGCACCAAAGTGGTTCGCCACCAGGGGTCCCATTGCCACCACAGCATCCTCCGACTGCAAGCCAAAATAAGACATACATTGGCATCGTGCATGCAACAGTGTAACTAAGATAGGTAGACATGTTCACCTCTGCCTATGCTCCTCATGAATGCGCACCCTCTTGAAGGATGATCACCATGCAAATCAATGGCATGACTGGCCAGAGTTGCGCCAGCTCATGCAGGATGCGCATTTACGCAAGCAAGAGTAACCCAATGCACCTGGTAAAGGGGCTGGCATCCCAGGTCATTGCCCAGATCCCCGTAGCCATTCATGATGCTAGCTCCAATGATTTCCATGCGCCTGCCCAGCCCGCTGCTACGCATCGGCCCAAAGCTGCAGCAGGATAGCAAAGCCTCACACGGGGGTTCCAGAATGCTTAAACTCTTCAATGTGCTACGGGCTCCGTGTACAGGCAGGATGTTCACTGGCCAGAGGCAGTATAAGGCTCACCTTCCCTTGTCCAGCCAGACACCGTCCACCTGAGCCTCCCCCAAGGCTGCCTCCGTGATCTTTGTGATCGCCAGAGAGTGTGTGCCGCTGCCAGCCAAAGTGACGGTCACATTCTGAGGCTTGGTAGTGAGGCTGGTAGCGCTTTCAACCAGGTGGCTGTCAACCCTGATTTCGAACTGACTCGGACCGGTGCCTTGTACCCGCGAGAAGGCGATGGTGATGTTCTGGGCGTCCTGGAAGGGGACATATATGGAGGAGGCCGCCCAAGAAAACCTCTGTGGGAATGCCGCCCCGTTGCTCACTTTGGGAAAGCGGCCATTGTACGAGATCTGCTGCCCTGTGGCTAGGAGCGCACAAAGACTGAGAACTGCTGCTGTGATGAATGTCGGCATCTTGCCAGACCAACAGCTGTGGTGACTTCGCGGGTTGTACCGCTATTGCACCTCCTGCCCTTTCAGTCAGACAGGAGCGCTAGGCGTGCGATACCGCCGCTGACTGTCTAAACACAGTCCTTATATATCGTACTCACGCCCCTCACAGCCCTATCTGCTCCGAGATGCTGCCGGAGCGAGTACTGCTCACGCGGCTGACACCCGTGATCACAGCCTGCAGCGTGTGAAACCCGGTTTGCGTGAGCCTTTTGAGCGCCAATGATGCCTTGATTTGCTTTGAGAGGTCGATGTACGCTGTACAGCTTTAGGTATGAGCATGATGGGCGCGCCAACCATCAGGTCAGATCTAGAGGAGCCAAAATAGGCTACATCAAGTCAGACACTGCTTTGAATGGATTACCTGTGGCTTTAATCGCTCTTGTGCGAGACTGGAATAGGTTTGTTTGCAGAAAAGGTTGTATGGCTACACCTATACCGAGTATTGCAGAGACTGCAGGGGTCCCAAGGCAGCACAAAAAGTCACTGACTGCTGTGGGCACGCTGCCCCCACGTGCTTTTGATACTTTTGTGTTTGCCATTTCCTTTCCGACATTGGCAGAGCAACTCCTTAATGGTTTTGAGATTTCTAAGGCGGATTCTGCCTCCCGCTTGGTGTAAGGAATCAAACTTGCTGTCAGGACCATGTCGGAACTAGTAGAGGAGGGAATGGGGGCAGCTCGAAGGAGACTATTCTTTTCCTGACTGTTTTAATAAGCAGCAGACGATGTTCAAGATAACACTGCACTTCCTAGTGCACACAATAGCTTTGCTCGCCTTACTTACTACCTCATGCACTGGTGGGCGCGAGCTCAGCGACGTTGAGCCAGCAAGTGCGTTCGCGTCAGTCATTCAATCATTTCCGAGAAATGACACATTGAGTCCTCTAAAGAACGTCAGCAATGCCATGGATGCCACTACATTGGAAGGGAAGGTTCCTGAGCGATCCCTTGTCGCTATTGGGCTGGCAAGCATCAATCGAGACTGGAGGCCATACGTCGTACTTGGGGTTGGGGAGTTACTTGGATACATTGTCAGGTCCATTACAGGTGCGACTTCCATGACAGCTCTTGCATAGGCATCTGCTACTGCCAGTGACACATGACCAATATATGGGCATGCTTTTGTCTAAACCTACACCTGCCTCCGCAGTTGCGTATGATCTCAGCTGCTTCAATGACAAGCTGTGTGCAGCAGTTGTTCACCAAATGCTGGCTGCATGTGCTGCATATCGTTGCATGCCCTAGGAGGCCAGAGCATACCTGGGAAAGATCCAGGCTGACTTAAAGATTCTTCCTTCTTGCAGGCTTCGGCTCGGCTATTGTTATTGTTGCTGTCTGGACGGTCTGCCAGACATGCGGCCTGGATTCTGGTGAGGCCTTGTTTAATCTGAAAAACGCCATCCCACAGTGTCCGGGTAGCAGGCTCTGCAATGACTTCAGCAGAGCAGAATGCTGAAGCAGCTGCATGGTGGATCATGAGGTGTTGTGATGTTTGATTGGGGGTTAGCATCTACAATGTGCATGTGCTATCAGTAGCACCTTTCATGGTCTTAAATGCTCAGGCACAGTGTGGCATCCTAAATGTCAGCATTTGCTTCTGTCAACTGGCGCCCTAAGCTTGGTGACAGTGCTGCAGAGCTTGAGGAAGCAAATTGTGACCAGAGGTGCTTCGCTGTGCCTGAGTATCCAGCACACTAGGCCCCACCGCTAAGTACTCAGACCTTCAAAGAGGCCTCACAGGCTGCTGAGAGGATGTGATGGGTGCAGGGCCGTTCCAGACGCTCATTTTTGCGGACAGCATCTGCTCGCTGGCCACGGCTGCGCCCCTAGTGTACATCACCAAGCCCTGGCAGTTTGCCAGCTGGAGGCTGGTCGTCACCCTCCTGTCATTCCAGGTGCCAATCCTCGTGAGATGGTTCTCCACAGCTTTCTCGTCATCCCAGGAACCCTGTCGCCCCATAGAATCTGTCTGCATTGTGGCAGCGCTCAGCCTGCTAAGGCAGTCCTTGTCTGGGCATAGTTTCCTGGGCAGGACGGCATGCAGATACACTGGCCGGCCTGTAACGTCTCTGCAACGTTGCATTCATAAAAGGTGTACGGGACTACTTTCCGTTTCACCAGAGCAGAAGAGGGACTGATGCTCTGGTGGTGTCACAGGCAATTGGAGCAACGGCAGGCGCCTATCTGGTGCAGCACCTGGAGCCACACAATCTGCAGTTTGCCATCGCGACATCCCTCCTGGTGGTCTTCATTCTCATGGTCTGTCCCCTGGCCAAGCTACTGAAGCGCTTCCAGGATGCTCAGGCCCGCAGGCTGGGTGCCCGCCAGCCCTTGTTGCCCGGCAACAGCCCAGAGGGTATGCTCACAGGACCCCTCTCTAGGTTTAAATCCCCATTGACAGGACTCGCCTTGCCTTAAAGTGCTCTGACGTGCAAAAGGTGCTCATTGGGACAGCCAACTTCCCACCTCTGTCACACTGAGTGAGTCACCAGGCTCTCGTACCTTCAGCTTGTCGGTCATGACACCTGTGTGTCTCAGCCGGAACAGTTGTTCTGGAGATAGCCATGTACTGCGATCCGTGAAAGTTTAACGTGCGCTGACAGGGTCTGGTCACGGGAGGTCATGGGCAGAGCGGCTTGGGCTCAAAAGGGGTACCGAAAATGGCAGCAGCAAGCAGGATACTAAGAAGCAGGAGGCTGGCGTGAGCACTGGCCACGAGCAGGCTGTACAGCAACAGCCACTCAAGAAGACAAAAAGTGCCTTTGCTGACATGTCCCAAAGGCAAGCTCGAGTCACCAGGGCCTGCACTTGACCTCTTGCTGCTAGTGAGGTTCACTACAAGCAAATTTGGTGCATCTCATGGCTGCCCTGCATAGCACGTTGGATGTTGGGGTAAAATCAAAGCCATTGTTAGTGCTTGTAGCGCAGCAGAGCACATGTCAGCAATTGACAAGTATGGTTGCATCCCTTGTACAGTAGAGCAGCTCTGCTGTGCTGCGCAAATAGCCGCATGCCTTAGCTTCATGTATTTACAGAAGGACGTTGACAAGGTGACTTCCCTGCGCTGGAGGTTCGCAGAGGATGATTGGGAGGTGATGCGCAGCCGGGTGCGCAGGCTGGGCAGGTCGGGCAGCCCGGCGCCCGGGCCCCTCATGGGCAGCAAGGCCACTGAGGAAGAGGCGACTGACGACCAGGGAGCTCCTCTGCTGCTCAGCAGGTGCGCTGCTCAGACTGGGCTATTGGTGTGATGCTAGAAGAGCCTGTGTGATGAGGTACCATGTGTCTTGTGGACTACTCTTCACAGCAGCAGAATTTTTGCAACTCCCCTGATTTGACACATTGGAGTGTGCACGAGCCTGCATTGTGACAGCACCAGATAAAGCTGTTTTTCTTTCAGAGTATGAAGCCAAATCTATGATTGCGCGCACAGGAGGATAGGAGATGTGTCTCCATACAGCGCAATATCCTGAGCCCTTAATAATTGGCAGTCATTCTGTACATCTGAGCGCATTTAAAACCTGCAGGCGACAGTCTGACAGCGCCAGCAGCTTGCGGGGCACAGAGGGTTCCCACAGGGGCAGGGGAGCTGAGGCGCTCAACGGCGGGTCGCCACCCTCCATACAGGAAGAACCTGCGGAGGGAGGCACTGGGGACATAGACCAAGCGCTGCCTCCAGGTGTGCGTTCTCGGCGGTCTCCGAGAAGAGATTCTGCACGCTTAGCTTGAGCAATAATGCTCTGCGAGGCAATGACTGGGCTGCACGTATAAGTACAGGTTGCATTTTAAGCCATGTCACTGCCAACATCACTGGTTGAGGATCTATTGCTAGCATACTCTGACCCTAATGCACCTTCTCTGCATACAGCATGCCATGTCTGGCATGAAGCATAGGCACCACTGATACTTCACACAGGACACATTGCCAGTCACATACAACATGGTGTGCATGTGCATGAAAGCTGCCCTTGCACGCAGGCCCGGCACGGCCAATGATGTCGCAGCAGAAGTCAGGCAGCTTCCGGCAGCGCGAGGCCGAGCGCCTGCGCAGGTTCATTGCCGCGCGGCAGTCGAGCGGGGGACTCGGGCAGGATGGGGCAGCCCCGCTGGACCCGGTTGACCCTGTCAGGGCTACCAAGGAGGCTGACCCTGTGGTGGAGCTTCCCAGCAGGGCTGAGCAGCCAGCTGAGGCGCATCAGCATGAGCAGGTGGGTTGTGCTGAGCTGTGCATGGCAGTGCAGTAGTAACTGCATCACTGTGGTGTCTCGCCTGACATGTCACTCACTCCATAGATGCTAAAGCAGAGCCGGCTTGACCTTCTGTCCACCTTGATGAGCAACTGAGGGATGTCTACTGTATCATGGGCAGCAGCCCTCTTTACATGAGCGCTGACATGCTTCTGGTCTTGCCGGTATCATCAGATGATGAGCTGAGGACAAGATCAGAAGGGTGCCGGCACAAGGTGTAAAGAGGACTGCTGACGCTAACAACAGATACTGCTTGCAATAGTAAGAGCTGTTGCAGCATTGGCTGAGCATGCATGTCCACCACAGGCGGGCGGAGTGGGTCTGGGAGAAGTGATTAAGGGGTCGCTGAGCGCAGAGATTGGCCCAGTGCTGATTGGGGTAGTCTCTCATGCGGGGTCCCCCCGACCAGAGTCCCCCACCCGCCAGGGGTCTGTGGCGCATATAGGCCGGGAAGCCCTGGCCCTACAACAAGAGACGTCTGTAGAGCAGGCAAGCAGTTCTGCACAGTGCACACCTTCTTTCCCCGCGCGCTGTGTCAAATGTAACGGGCTCGCTGGCCGGTCTGCTTTGGAGCATGCATACCTGGCATGCTCAAAGGCAGATTCCCAGCTGACTCTATACATTTCAGACAGCCTGTATCATGCACATTCATTCCAGCCATCCAGGAAGGCAGTCCTGGAGTGGCAGCCGAGCCTTGTCCTGTGTGTCATCAGTGAGATGAAGGCATGGTGCCTGTCCCTGAAGGCAAGACATGAGGTGTGTATTGATGCGCAGGCCGAGGCACAGCCTCTGCTGGAGAGGTCGGCGTCGCAGAAGGCCCGGCACTGGACGATAGCGACGCCCAAGCTGGTTGGGGCGGGAGCGCTCGCAGGCACCAGCGCGGGCTGCCTTGCCGTTCTTTCGGGCATTGGTGGCCCTCCGCTCATCCTCATGTATGAGCTTCTGGCGGTCCCCAAGGTACAGCTCTCGCAAATTCACCCTCGAGCGCTGATCCAGACAGCATGCTGCTCCTTGCTCATGTATCAGCACCGAAGGAGGTTGCCGCTTACTAAGCATCATGTCTGAGCTCATGGCCAGGCCAAGGCAGCGCCTTGGTCATTGCACCTTCATGTCTGGATCCGCATTCAGTGTGCGCCTGAGCCTGCTCTTTTGTCTGCATCCACTGTACGTGCGACGTGTGCACCAGTGTAGTGTCACCTCCATGAGCCGGTTTTTGGCCTGCAGCAAGTGGTCAGAGCGACGCAGACCACCATGGGCTGCCTGAGCGTGAAATTCTTTACATACCTCCTCCTGGGAGTGGGCAAGTGGAGCGATCTCCCGCTGTATGGGATGGCCATAGCAATCTCGCTGGTCGGCCTCAACATTGGCAATGCTATCAGCAAGCGCATGGACCAGCGCATGTTTAGCAATCTGCTGCTGGCCATGATGTTCGTCAGCACTATCTTGCTCTACTGCGCCTCATATGGCCTTACAGGCCGGTGATCGCGGCATGAGTCGCCAGGAGCTGACAACTCTGTCAGCAGGCGAAGGACATTGAGGTTCTTTTGCAAGTGAGTTGCCTCACAGCGTGGCCTTCTATGCAAGAAGTTTGCTCGTGATCATGACCGTAATCTTCTTTCCAATTCCCTTCACAGCCTCAATACTTATGTCAGACCATTGCTAGGCGCTCTAGCATGAGCCCTCATTGGTATTGAGAGGAAAGCATGACACCTATGTTGGTGTTTAATCCTTCACTGTCTAGGCTGCCATTGCAGCTTGTAGACCAGTAATTCAGCACAGCAATCTAGCAGACGCATGTCACAATCAATTAGCTGATGCGCTTTTGCCAATTCTTGTCCTACTTGATTTCAATCATGTAGAAGCTAAGAGCCATACGGCTCAAGTCACTTAGTTCTGGCGAGCATATTATACTGAGTCAATGTCAGAGGTACAAACCTCGTGCTCATGACTGCATTATTGGATTGCTAACATGATCAGGGGTCCTGCTAGCTAGGGCTATAGGGCTCCTGACAAGCTGTCTGCAGCCACAGTGGCATGCTGCATTCTTTACACTTCCTTGTAAGGTCAAGCAGTAGACAGACGGGTCCAAAGCAGCCCGGCCCCGGACAGAAGGCCCTGCCTGACAAAGGTCTGGGTCAATCCAGCGATGGGGATTTCCAGCTATAGCTAGGCTTGCTATGCTACCTGCTGCCTGAAAATGAGGCGCTCTACAGGCTTGGGAATGGTGGTGATGGTGTACCCCATGCTCCTCAGCAGCACAGCGTACACGATGTGCATGAGGAAGACGTACAGTGAGGCGTTCACAGTCAGCATGGATCCTATTACCACAATCACCACTGTGGGTGGTGGTGCCCCAGATGCTCCTATGAAGGCGTTGAATTGGTCCTGCAAAGCATGATGACCCAATCTCAGTCCCAATCCTCATCAACTTCATACTCATCTCTTTGCCTATCAGCGATCCTGTAGATCAGAGTCTGGAAGCCTGTAGTGCTCTCCCATCTCAATGTGCATTGCCTCTCTCTGCTGAGTTGAAGTGTCCCTCATGGCCAGCGGGAGATAAATGTATACGCAGTCACCACCCGTACAACTCTCAAGCAGCAAGGGTGAGGTGTGCAGTCTGTACTGCTTGTGGGCTTCAGGCTGCGTGACAATCAAGCGCTTTGCGCATGATGACAGGAGACACAGGGAGTGTGGGCAAAGAAGTGCGCTCACCAGCAGCGCATATACATTGCTCAGGAGCAGCGCGAACAGGTTCTCGTTCATGGTCCAGGAGCTGAGCACGATATATCCCAGCGTCCCCGTCACCCTCACGAGCGCTGCTGCAGGGACGCTAATCGCCCAGTGCGCCTGCGCTGACCAGAAGGCCCCCAGCGTGGCTGCCAGCAGGCCCTGGTTCAGCAGGAAGGTACAGCTCTGCAGCGGCCCCAGAAGCACTGCAGCAACACACGACACTGTTCAACAAGTGCTCTGGCAATCGCTGAGTAAATCACAGGATTGGAGGCTGCCATGATGTTAGCTGAGGGATGGCGACCACTGTGCAACGCCGTCTACGCCTCTCTCCTTGCATCAGGATGGCGGATGTATCACCCAAGCACTAGCCTGGCTTGAAGAGCCTCCATCAGTTGAGGCGGCACACAACACTGTCATGAGCCTGATGTGCAGACTTTGCTAGGCATGCTCGGATGCTCTGTTTGCTGCGGTAGCGGTAGTGCTTCATCAGGCTCACCTAGTAACAGGAAGCAGGTGGCAGTCATGGTCTTGCGGCCGGCTGCAGGGCCCCAGCGCATGGCAGCAACCACCACTGGCATTGGCTGCACATACGCGGAGTAGCCCTGCAGCTTCAGCACGGTCGCCAGCGTGTACAGCACTCCGCCCACCGCTGCCAGCATTGCCGTCTCCACAAGTCTCTGCACGATGATGAAATTTGATCAGAGCAAGTCTCAAGGCTGCACGTTCGCAGAGTAGCCCTGCAGCTCAAGCAATGTTGCCAGCGTAAACAACACTCCACCCACCGCTGCCAGCATCGCTGTCTCCACAGCCTCTGCATGAAGAGCAGAATGTGTCAAGCAGGGCCATAAATTGTGCTTAGTGGCAAGTAGGGGTCATGGCTGTATATATGCAGAGTAGCCCTGCAGCTTCAGCACTGCATGTGCAGGCATATGTAGCACGCCGCTTAGCGCCGCTACCAATGCTGCGTTGAAAAGCCTCTGCTGACAGCTTCAATGTGTCAGGCAGAAAAGTGAGTGGCAAGGACCTGCAGTGATGTGAGTGCGCTCTGTGCACGCATGTGTTACGTGTGATTGTAAGTCCTCCCAGGCCATCTTGAAAGTGTGCAGAGACAGTAGCCAAAGCCGGCGTACCTGGATCTTCTCTGGATCCTGCTGTGTGCCAGGCAGGCTCTGTTGTTGCCTCCTGATCTCCAGAGAAGCCTCATCTGCCAAGGCAGATGATGCACCGGCTTCATTGCTATCTGCTGAGGCCTCAGGTCCATCGCTAGAGAGTCCATGCACCTGTTGCAAGTAGCATCATTGCATGAGGTTGATGCACATAGACACGCTGTATTGATCCAGCCTCATGAACGGCCTGCACAGCATATGGACATGGCACCTGGAAGGGCTTTGCATTGTGCTCATGCTGGGCGTGTAGTCGCTGCTGATGAGTGTATGTGCGTCTGCGTCTGCCGACTCCGTGCTGTCCCTGCCACGCCGGTGAAATTCGGTGCTCAGCAATTCCTAGGACATGGCTTCTGGCCTTGCACGTCGAACGCCGCTGGCTCCCAGGACTTCTAACATTCTGAATATTTGTTCTGTTTGTAAGCCTTATGAACCAACATATGCCGCGTACATGCTGACATACATGAGGACGAGCTTCCGGAATCATGGCTGTAGTGCATGCATAGTACACGGTGCAGTGCCAGGAGCGCTCGATCCCCCCTTATCGTCAGGTCAGACGTTTGGTGCACTCTTCCACAGTCTTTAAGTGTTTCGCGTGACAGTGCGGATTACAACCGCATGATCCCAGGCCATACTGCTAAGTGCAGCTTCGACTGTTGCGGAAGTTGTACCATCACTGCACCTCTGGCTATGAACTCAACATGTCAATCTCGTCAGTCAGCATTACGGGTGCAGTGTCCTGTGTACGCATCTACAATCTGCACCCTGCTGCCCTCATTGAGCAAGAAGTCTCTTATAGCCTATCATGCATAGTCAATACAGCTTCCAACACACATGGTGCATGCAAGTCTATTTGGAACAGCAGAGCTTCTCCAGCACTTGGGACGCCTGCGCCATCCTCCTGATTGCGGCAGCGCTTCCATCTGTAGATCCTCGCTGCGCTGCATCCGTGGGGTTGTTTGCTTCCTCCAGTGGCGGCACTGTACGCACCCCTGCAATGTCCTGTGCCCACCTGCAGGCATGCAAAGCTCTTTACAAGATCTCCAGCTGCCTCAACAGGCTCTGCGTGCCTTGGGAGTACAAGATCTTACCAGGATAGCTGAGCCTTTGATCTTCCAAGATGCTGCAATACTTGGAGTCCAGGGCTGCACATCAGGCCTTCATCACATACACAGTGTCCTGCTGCAGATGCACCTTGGCCAAGGCCGCTTGAATGAGACCACTCTTCCCCCCTTGAAGGGTCGCCTCTAGTAGTATGATGCTGGAATTGAGTGTCTCACCTGTAGGGCCTATCCAGGCGCTCTGCATCCCATGTGAGGTGTCCCCCAGCTGCTGCATGTGCCACCTCTGATGGCACAAACAGCCCATCGTCGCCCGGAAACAGCTGTGCCAAGAAGTCCCTCTCGGCTTTGTTCTGGGGCACCGCTGTCACCAGCTGCAGGGCTGTAAGCCACTGCAGGCGAACAGTCCTCTGCGGCTCTGTCTTAGCTGTGATGAGCACAGACATCGGGTGTGCCTGCACATAAAGCTATCATCACTGTGAGTATCTCTTTTGTACTCTGGAACTTTTGAGGCCCTGGTGCAGGGCAACAGACAAGGATTCGCATTAATTGTCTCCAGTCACAATCACATACGTCCCCTGTTCACCTGGCGCTGGCGACAGTCAAGCCTTTCACAGTCAAGCAGCCATCGACATTGTGCAGTCAGCTCAGCAGGGTCTGCTGCCCACCGTACTGGAGAGCTGAGGCCGAGACTATCCAAAAGTTTGTGTTGCATCTCACCTTTTGGGCAGACGGGTCTGTGCGCCCGGACACCTTCTGCTTCTTGGGCACCGGCTGCTCGCCCGGCTCCATGTCATGGTCAGCAGCTGGCGTTGCCTCCTCAGCATCCTCCTCCATGGGCTGCACTCCGTCTGACTTGTGCACGGCATCTGCCTCAGCAGGATGACCTGCAGGGATTGCTGGGGCTCTTTAGCTGAGGATTGAGCGGAGTGTGTCGCAATTCACTCGTCAAGTCCCTGGTGTCACAGGTCATGCGCAAAGCTGGGCAGCAGTAACTTCATGCCAGAGAAAGCTGCATGCCCAGGAAAGGAAACTATAACCTCCTGTAGCTTATAGCAAAAGCTGTCTGCTCCACAGGACTGGCAGCAGCAGTTTCACCATGTTGTGCGCACCTGAGATGGTAATGTCTGCGGGCAGCCCGAAGGCTTCCTGGGCAGCGCGCAGCTGCAGGAACGCAGTGTGCAGCGGCTGCGGCAGCTGGTCCAGAGCCTGCAGCTGCTGGAAGTGCTGCTGCATTGGGGGGATGTCCAGCCGCGCCCGCAGCGGCTCTGCAACAGCCCTAACGGCCGCCAACTGCTCCTGCATGTGACACCCCATCCTCTCAAACCTTGGGCAGCCTGAACAGAGGTATCTCGCGACAAGGCTGGGCATGCTCTGGGGCGAAAAAGGCGCCGCAGCAGGGATGCTGCAATTGTGGCACGATACTCTTGAGGACTTTCCAGGTTTCTTAGGTGCGTATGCTGCCCAGTGAGCATGTGGAGGGAGCCTGCTTGACGCTGGAAATGCCTTACCTCTAGCTGCGCAATGTTTGCCCGCTGCTGCGCCGCTTTGGCGACCAGGGCGTCTCGTCTGGACTTCTCTGCGTCGACAGCCTTCATGGCCTCGATGCGCATCCACTTCTCGTGCTCCAGGCGCTGCAGCATGCGCTTGTGGGGGTCCTCGCAGCCCTCCTTGAACTGCTCGGGCGCGCTGCTCATGAACTCCTCCTCAGAGATGAGGCCAATCTCCTCGTCAGTGTACTTGGACCTGCACAGCACAGGACCAGGTCAGTATATGCTCCACAGAGTCATGCTGTCTGTTGCTGCTGATTGCATTGACTCCAAATGCTCTGATATGCCAAGACAAGTGCGTACTGTGCTGCATGACGCGACAGCTTATATCCTCATGCCAGATAGCTGCTTGTACACCATATGCTTGTAGTAGTCTTTTGGGTCATCCGCAGCGTGCAGGACACAGTGCTCATGTAGCGCTTCATATGAGTCCGCTGCTGTATATTGCCAGCCTAGTAATGTTGCTCACTTAAAAGACCGGCAGGCCCTGATCTCCTTGAGGTAGTGCCCCTTCTCGTACAGCAGGTTCTGCAGCGAGAGCTCCGCGGCATCATACTGCGCCTTCGCCTCAGCTGTAGAGCTCTGCATCTGCAAGGACAGGAATGCACATGATGTATAGTATGTCATCTCAGACTCCTTTTGAAGAGAGGCTACCATGTGGTCGTTGCACCAATGTTACACCTGGGGGCCATGCAAGGAAGGTGTGTGCTAAAAATCCCTACCCGTTCTGTCTCTTCGCAGAGCCTCTGGTTCTGATTCTTAAGCTCTGCTATGCATGCCAGCCCCTTCAACAGCAGGACGTACTTCTTCTCTTTGGGCGCCTCCTCCTCAAGGCACTGCTGCAGAGCTGCTGCGACCTGTCTCAAGGAGTCACAAGCTGCTGCATCCATCGCAATACCTGCAGGACACGACTGTGATAGTCAAAAGAAGCAGTGAAGGTGAATGTACATCAGGTGACGCCACAGATCTGCCAGGCAAGGTGAGGCATACAGGTTCTGTCTCTTCCCACCTGATGTACAGCCTCAGCTACGTGATGATGGCGTAGCTTTTTCGCACACTTTTGCGTCACAATAACTAGAGCTACAAAGGCTTTGTGTTGCCCTGCCAATCACATGCAATGCAACAGACAACTTCCAAGAGTTGTGCTACGTGAGCCCAGGCTGTGTACCCATCAGGGGTGTTTCAATGTGCAAGCCAGGGTGCTAAGGGCTCAGAAAGGAGGATGATACAGGTGCTGGGAGGAGCTGTAAGCTATCACACTCAGCATGTGGGAGGGAACATCGCGATGCAGGAGACAGGCCCCGAAAACGTTGGACGATCTTGCCAGAGCATGCACGGGATCCAACGCGCATCCTTTTGCCTTACTGCAGTCATTAACAAATACTAGGGGACACAGGACAGCGAGGAGCCATGCTGCCGTTCATACAGAAGACCCCAACGCAGCGGGAGATGCCGCTCGGCCCGGTGCCTGTGCCAGTGGCCGGTGTGTTGCTGAGATTGCAACGTGTTCCCTGGCCTGACGTGATGACAGTACCATGTTATAGCAGACGACCTTGACCGCTGCGGAGGCACAGTGGGCTGGTATCTTACAGAGCTGATCGGATGCCATGTCACGCGCAGGGCAGGTCGCAGAGCCTCTGACGCCCATGGTGGCGGAGCCTCTGACCTTTCCCCAGAGGATGATGCAGGCTATCCGCCCTCCTCAGCAGCAGCAACAGCAGCAGCGGGGAGGCCCACCGCCGTCCAGCAGGGCTGGCAAGCTCGTTCCAGGGCGCCCTCTGCCACACATCGTCCTCAGCACTGTCCAGGTGCTCTCTGCCTGTCATATGGCAAATTCCGCCCGTGATAGCTGCATTACGGCATCAGCACTTCAGATAAGGCCCGGTGGCATGTAATTAATGATGCCACATATCAGCACCTGCATGACTGCAGCTTTTGGTGCAGGGAGGCAAGATTGAGCTGGGCGCGCCAACAGGCAGGTGGCAGATGATAGTGGTGTACCGCGGCAAGCACTGCCCCGTGAGCAAGAACTACCTGGCCAGCCTGCAGCAGATCTACTATGAGCTGGATGAGCTGGGCGTGGAGGTCATTGCTGTGTCAGGAGACGGCCGCGAGCGCGCTGAGTCCTTTGTGAGTTCCCCAAACTCAGCCTTCATTGCACAGAACACAGCTGTCAAGAGACAGAATGTGGGAAGCATGCCCTGATGGCTCACCATTTGTGCAGCTTCCCACATTGTGTCTCCTGGCATGGAATTGCTCACCTGTCACAGGAGCATCATACAGAACTGTCAAGTGCCCAAGCTTGAAGCATGGGCTTCATAGCACAGGTGACATGTCTCATTGAAAGATCAGATCAGATCAGATCACAATAAGAGGGCTTTGGACCAGGTAAATAGCATGCACATCCATGAGCAGTGAGATCAGAAGGCATGATCGGGGTGTTGTGCGTGCAGCTGGAGGCTCTGAAGGCCACCACAGACACCAAGGAGGTCAGCTTCAAGATCGCGTACGGCCTGCCCATCTCCGAGATGCTGCGCTGGGGCCTCTACATCTCAGGTGCGGCCTGCTGCTTGCTGCATGCTGCATGTCCTTGCATGACAGGACAGGCCCATCATGCTGAGGTGTCCCTGGGCTGCTGCCCACGATTGTGCGCATGCCGCTGCCACCTCCTGGATGCATTGGGCATGCCCACAATCAGGGTGTATGTCGCCGGGACACCTCAGCATGAAGGTGCCACGTAAAGAGTGGCCTTTATTCTGCTGCCAACAGGAAAACTCATCATGTTGCTTGGCTGGCCGATGCCTTCAGCTCCTCTGTCTCAAGATTTGTAAGAAGTACTGTGAGCCTGGCTCGGGGCATCCTTGAGTATGTCCTTGCGCTGCAGAGCCGCGCAACATCCGCGAGACGGACCAGCCCTTCCCCGAGCCGGCGCTGTTCTTGCTGAACCCGGACGGCGAGGTGGTCGTCATCGACTACTCCAACTCCCCCTTCGCCCGCCCCGACCTGCGCATCCTGGTGGAAGGTGACTCACTGGGACAGTGACTGCTGACACGCATGTTTACACACCAAGAGCGGGAGATGTGACATTGTGATATGTGAGCATCCAGAAGCAGCATCACGCACAAAGATAGTGTGCTGCTATATAATCACTGCAATGTGGGAGTATGAGTGGGGTACTGCTGGATAGAGAGAGAGAAAAGAGCAGCTGCTAGGTCTGTGATTGCCACCAGGAACCTACTGTGCACTATCTTGCAACTGAGCAGCAGCGCTGGCTACTGTGCAGGAATCCGCTACATCCAGGAGAATGACTATCCTGTGCGCGGCACCTGGGGCCTCGCCTGAGCAGGGCGCTTCCCTGCTGGCAGCTGCACGCTTGGACGCCCGACAAGAGCACAATCATATAGACTGGGAGTCTTGCAGGACGAAGGACACTGTCAAAAGTGATGGATGCCTGCACCCCAGTCTGAATAGCGCAGTCATGTGCTGAGAATCTTGCACATCGGCAGCCTGAAGGTATCAGGAGCACCAGAGCATCGTCGTATACATATGCAGGAGCGACCCTGCAGGACATGCCAAATTCATTGGGGCCAGGCAGGCGCTGGTCTTTGATGCCAGGCTTGTACAGACAACGCCTGTGCCCTCGATCTGCAGAACTCCTGTTGGGTTGCATAAGGATTCTCAAGGGCTGGCATGCGCTGTGCTTTAGGTGCATCAAGCGAGCACATACATGTCAGTCACTTCAGGCAAAAGTTTCGAGCTTTCAGCATGCTCGCTCCAAGAGACCTAGAAATCTGACAGTGTAAAGCTGACCAAGGGGTCTTCAAGAAACCTTTGATCCAGGGCCCCAGAGCAACCCTTGCTTGCTTTCTGCCTCATCACCCTGTGGCCTTATGCTATAGGTTGGGCAATTTTGCTGACCTGCTGATTTTGTGCTATTGCAATGCCAAGACCTGTTGAATTCTTTTGGGCAGGCTCTGTCTGACGACTGGTTGCTGCATGTCTGCCTTTCACAGCGGTAGTGAGGCGTATAGCTAGAGGATCAAACCAGGGGTTGTCAAATGGAGAGCCCTGTAAGATGTGAAGTGCCTGATACATGGCAATTCATGAACATGATCATGCGCGAAATCAGGCTGCTTCATATCGTGTACATCGCTAGCATTGAGCAAGTGTCAAGGCATCCCTCTAGAGCATCCCGCTACAGGTTGAGGTTCATAGCCAAGGAACTCTGTACAGAACAGCTTGTGCATGCAGGCAAGAGTTTGGCCTCAAACAGTGAGGCAGCTGTCAACGCAGCAGCTGGATACAAACCGTCAGGCACAGCGCTCCAGTATAGTGCAAGAAGCACAGCATTCTGGGCCTGCTGTGAAGTGTCACATGATTGGCTTGGCTGCATACAGAACAAGAGCAGCAATGTACATCACACACCTGTGATCTAGGAGGTGTGTGCCATAACAGCTAGCTGGCCATGCAGATGTGACACCAACAGGCAATCAAGCCACCAGAGACGGGCATTTGGGAAGACTGACGCTGCAGACATTAGGTTCTAGAATCGTTTTACGAGCGCTTGTAAGTCTCAGCAAACATGCTGTTTCCATTAACAATGAGAGGCGTCCCGCATGACATGCCATGGTCAGTTCCGGCAAGCTGGGTACATCCCAGCTATCCACATGTGCACACCACCTCTACGCGCTGCCTTCAACTCAAACATTGCCTACACACTCATACATTGCCTACACACGTCACAGGCAGGTTCAATCACTACCTGCTGCTAGCCATTGTCCTGGTTCTCAAAATCGAGTTTCCTCTTCTTTGACCTGCACATGCAAGTTGTGTGCTTTGAAAGCTTGCCAAATCAGTCCAAAATCAGCAGGAGGCTTGCCAAGTGGCATTTGAGCGCAACGATTCTGCTCAAATTCCCACTGCAGTAGGCATGTGCTGGCAGGCAGATGGCCCTCTATAAAAAGATGTACCAGCTTCATCGTTTCAAGCTGTTGCCATATTGCAACCGCATGCAGCCGGTAATTGAGATTGTGCGCAGCAGATCAGACAGGGTATTGACACAGGCTGGCAGTGTGCAACGGGCTCACTGGAGGTTTGCGTGACTGATGACGTGTCGGGTGCCCCCTGCTTCAAATCCCACATCCCTCAGTGCTTTCAACTCCTCTGCTGGAACTTCCCTCTCTATGCTATCGTTGTTGGTTCCGGGATGCCCATCTGTGCTAAGGACTTTCCTGTCATTGCCTTCTGGCGCGCATGCTTTGCTGCTGCTTCCATTCTCAGTCTTCAGCCTGCGTTGCAAAGGAACCCACAAGCTCCATATCCGCACATGTGGCATGAGCGCAGAGACCGCTGCTTTACATGAGGCCATGAGCCAGCTCCAGCTGTCCGCTGGACAGCCGGCGTTTTCAAGTGAAGAGGAACACAGGAGCAGCAGCCAGATCGGTCATTCTTCCTAAGCATGCCTGAGACCCAGGAGGTACACCTCATGAGGCGGAAGTCTCTGACCTTTTGGGCTCTGGCATAGCTGCTCCATTTGTTTCCACAGCTGCTGAGGTAAGATACACTGGCTCTTCGATACCGTCCCCCGCCTCTGCAGCATGCTCAGCATGAAAAGCGGGCGCTGCCTGCAGGATGGAGCTGCCCTGCAGTAAAGAATGCATTTGGTTGAGGTGCTGCTCCAGGAATATACTGACGTCTGACCAGCACTGAGACTACCATATACGCAGCTGTCGATGCAGGGCTGTGAGCACTGACATTCTCTTGCACATCTCATGTGCATATTCCTTTCACATCTGACCTACCAGATGGTGCATGAAAGGCGTATACACGCTTGAATGCAAGCAGAGTGGCGGAGACCACAGGCTGTGCATAACACTGGGGAGGTGATACTTCACTGTGCAGCATACCACTCTATGGCATCCATGTGCACCTACCAACTCTGTGCTGCTGTAATGTGTCAAGATAGGGCGAGTGGGCACCTTTGGGGGCAGGTTGAGGGGATTGTGTGCCCGGACGGGCGGCTTGGGCAGCTGCTCGGGAGGCGTGGGCTTTGGGGCTGCCCTAAAGTATGGGTGCGCCAGAGCATCCTCCACAGCGATGCGCCTGCTGGGGTCCAGTGCCACCATCTGCCCCAGCAATGCCAGTGCATCCTCGCTCGCCTGCGGAGCAAGAATTGCTCTCCAGGCATGTTAGGGCCCTAAGCAGCTGCTCTGCAAACGTGGGCTGCAGACTCGCCCTGCAGTACATGTGCGCGACAGGATCCTCTACAGATCCCAGCGCATGCATCTGCCCCAGCAGGGCTAGCGCATCCTTGCTCGCCGGCAGAGCGGCTGCTCATCGACATCAGCAGCCTTGCAGGCAGGCATAGATATCCTGCACCTCAATGTCCTGCTGCCTTGACTTGGTACAGTTGCTAAACGCCGCAGGACCTGCTGACAAGAGGTCCCCCCTGCCTTTGGGGCTCTTCTCAACGGAACCTTTCAGATGCCAGAGCCACATTGCCCAACAAGGACGACCCTCCTGAGATCACCTACCTGGCGGAAGGTGTTTCGCAGGGGAGGGGTGATTGTGGCCTGGAACTCCACGAACTGGGGCAGGGCGGCGCAGCCCGGCCAGGTGTCCTGGTTTGGCGTCCCCAGCGCCTGGAAGATCTTCCCTAGCTGATCCAAGTCTGTCTCTCCAGGGAACCACGCCCTCCTCAGCAGCAGCTCTGCAAGGCAAACATCCCTTGGAGCTGTACAGCCCTAGGCGCCGCTTGACAGAGACAAGCTGAGCGGCTTGTCTCTATATGAGCCATCCACGCTGTCAGATGTAGGTTCTTGGCTCAAGCTGTGAACAGCACTTGGGAAACAGTGGTCACATGCTTAAGGGATTGCCATGAGGCCGTGTTGAGAGGGCTTATGTTAAGAGGCCATGAAGGGGAGGGGGCACCTGCAAAGATGCAGCCGGCTGCCCACATGTCACAGGCAGGCCCATAGCAGGTGCTCCCAAACAGGAGCTCCGGCGGCCTGTACCACCTGGTAAACACCTGAGCACAGAAGGGCCTCAGCACAACCTGATTAGGGTGACAATTGAGATGCAGTGCTGAAATATGCCTGGATCGACAGGTTCATCAGTAGGAGAGCAACTCATGGGCCATCAGCATGCTGCAAGACATCACGGAAGCAAGGAAGGTACCTGATTTGTGTATCTGCCGGATTCAGGGCTCCCAAACAAGCGGGCAAGCCCAAAATCCGTCAACTTCATCCCTCCTGTAAGACGCTGACACATCAAGAGGGCAGACTGTGTGTGCATCTCCCCTGCTGAAGCACTCAATTGCTGCCATGAATAGCCAATGGTTCTCACAAAAATATGATATTATGGCATCACGTCTGTATAGTGCATCACTGGTGAGGTGACACGCAGCTGCCTTGCCTTGCACAGAGATGAGGAAGTTGCTGGGCTTGATGTCGCGGTGCAGCACCCAATGCTGCTTGCAGGCCAGCAGGCTCTGCAGGACCATCTGCATGTAGCTCTTCACGTCTGCGGGGCTGATGATGGTGGCCCGGTCCCGTATGAGGATCTCCAGATCGCTGTCCATGTACTCGTACACCTGTGGAGACACTGCATGACTCATGAAGTATGTCCAACAGGCAGTCCCTTGAAGACATGTCCAGCAGTAAGGTCTCTTCCCTTGAGCATAGGAAAGAGAATCTTTGACAGGTTTACAAATACAAGGACAGCTATCTGGAAGCCTCTTACGAGACACAGAGCTCCAAGAGTCATGTGCCATCCAGTGACGCAAGGTGTCATCAGAGCTTAGGCTTGAGGAGGCCTCCCAGATTGCTTTCCAAATATTCAGAAGCTTAACAGGACATGCTGAATGTCACCGGCTGCTGAATTGAGCGACTTGTATAAGGGGTCAGCCCCCTGGGGATGCTGCAGCCAGAGCTAACAGCAGGATGGTGGTCGTTCGGCTCTTGGGTGTAACAGGAGGATCAAATCCTGACAGGTGGGCATGGGGAGCTGAAGGAGAAGGGTTACGCACCAGGCTGAGGTTCCTCTTATGAGGGAAGACATCGAGCAGCCGCGCAATGTAGGGGTTGTTGATCTCACGCAGAAGCTTGATCTCCCGCAGGGCTGTCATGTTGATCCCCTTCACATCGAATGCCTTTTATGAAGCTGTCATAGTGCTTTTAAGTGTCAATGCTGCCGCAAAAGTGGCCAGTGAGCTCAGAAGAGCCAGGGCAAAGGTAGAGAGATGGAAGGGCCCACCTCTTTGGCACTGCCAAGGTGTACTTTCTTGATAGCAACAATCTTTCCAGTCTGCACAGAGCGTTGTCGTCAGCTCTCCCCTTTGAGTCTCAAATGGGCAGCACTCCAGGTCATACCTCCTTGTGGCGAGCCTTAATGACCACACCAAACTGGCCCTGGCCAAGTTTCTCCCCCTTCTCATAGAGCTCCATGTCCGGCTACTATGTCATATCATGCCTTTTCGCTTGGATGCAACACGGGAAAAGTCCATCAAGGCTGCAGGATGCTCTCTGCGCATAAGGCAACAGGGCTACATGACATTACCTCCCAAGAGCAGGTCGCTCTCTGTGCTGACAAGCGCACGTCAAGCCTCAGACTCGAAAGAAGTTTCATAGCGGTCCAGGAAAGCCCATTTCGAGATGCAAGAGAGGCCGTTCTGCCGCATGTGCTGCCGGATCTCCGACAGCATGTCGGAGCATGCGATGACGTGATTGCTTGTTCGGAAATGCTTCACAGCAGCTCGGCCTGACCGCATACATCTCCTGGAATGAAAGCATCACGCAACTTACTTGAAACACACAGTCATGATGAGGCGCCGAGCCGTGGCCGAAACGAACGGGGCTGCCAGCTCGATCCCGACTGATCAGCGCGAGTATCCCAATGGCGGGCTGGATGCTGGCTTCTCAACAGCCCCCAAGAAGCATCCAAGCTCCAATGGGGCTTCATCTACTCTGCAGACGCTCACACTTGTGGTTTCTTTTGTTATCTTAGTAGGTCCTTCCATCATTGTCACATCCTCTATGCAAAGTACATCAGGGCCTTTTGGGCCAGCTTACAGCCTCGGTAGTACCCCTAAGCTGCAATTGCTTGGTAAAGTGTAAGTCTTTCTGAAGGGAGGCAGAACTAGGCAAATTGTGCAAAACAGGTCACTTTGGCAGCACGTCATGCCTCGTACGCAACTTTCTGAGAGCCTACTGCAACATGCAGGGTGCGGCCATAGGCTGGGCAACCTTTTGGACACCAAAGCCGCTGGGCTTCGATGCACCATCCGATGTCTTCTCTGAAGCAAGGGCAATGGACACCGTGAAGAAGCTGAGCGAGGATATTGGTATCCGCCTGGTACGTGCCTTGATGCCCTTGACGTGCATCTGAGAGGGCTGTAAGAGGGCTGTCAGGTGCCAGACACTCTGTGCTACTCAGATTTGGGTATGCATGGAATCATGCTAGTTTTGGGGATACATGGCAGAAGCATGTGACAGATTGCTGGACTGATGGCATGCAGGTGGGCACGCCTGAGCTGGATGAAGCAGCGCACTACCTCATTGCCAGGGCGCATGAGCTGAAGAGGATGGCAGAAAGGGATCGCCCAGACCTGCTTGTCGAGGTCAGCATTACACGTCAGCCTAACCCATCACGCCCTTCAGCGCTTTGCTGAGTCTGTGCGCCACCTGCAACATAGCTCTGTCACAAGCAATGGGCAATGCCTGGAAGGGGCAGCATTCTTGAATGAAAAGCGTAGAAAGATGCTGCGTGCGCCAGATTGTGTGGCAACGCAATTGCAGTCATACGATAGGGTCTTGGAAGAGCGGCATGCAAGCTGCCACCAGGGTCAGTGTTCTCTCATGAAACTACCCAGGGCCGTCTAGGGCTTGCTACACTAGGCAAGCTTTCCATGGACGTCATCTCATGACGCCACATTACTGCCAAACAAGCACATGGGCTTAAAGTACATCTGGCCTGCAGGTGGATGTGGAGGAGGTGTCAGGGGCCCCCAACCTGCTGTTCATGGGGACGCCCATCACCAACGCCTACCGCAACCTGACCAACATCATCCTGCGGGTCTCCCCCAAGAGGGCCCTCGCGCAGCCCGCTGTGCTCATCAACGCCCACTTCGACTCCTCCTTTGGCAGCCCAGGTAAGACCAGCACCTTGCGCTGTGTTGATTTTGCAGGCCATGTAACTCAGAACAGCATCTTGGTGGTGATTCCATGGAGGTGCTGCTCTGATTTATGTGGCCAGCTTGAGACTGCCTTGATAGCTATACGTTCTTCCAGTACCAAGAGGCCAGGGAGCCTAGGCACAGTGATCACTAGGCACCTCAGAAGGTGTTTCTGGCACTGAATCCTTGCAGATGATTGGTGCCAAAGGGCGTATGTACCTGTCATCACTGTGCAAGAAGATTCGGTTTTTGTGATATTGGACCCTAAATGGCGGTGCAGGGGCATCAGACTGCGCGGGGTGCGTGGGAGTGGCGCTGGAGGTCGCCAGGGTGGCGATAGCTTCCCGGGACCTGCAGCTGCCGGTGCCGCTGATGCTGCTGCTGAACGGGGGCGAGGAGACGGTGCTCACTGCCGCGCACGGCTTCATGCAGAGCAGCAAGTGGGCCGACCAGGTGATGCAATATTCTATGCCCTGTACCTGACACGCTTTGGGAACTGCAGCCTGGGCTTGCTGTGCTGGCATGCTGTCCTGCCAGATCCATAATTCAACAAAATCCACGCGCAGATCTAGAAGGCACAATGGATCATGTGATTTTGATGTTCATGCATACAAGCCAGGCAGCGCTTCTTTGACGTATGCGGGGTGCTTGCTGAGCGTCTCCCATGGGGAGGTTAGACGTCTGCTTTTACCTGGTGCAAGCAGCTGATACTGGGTGCTGCGTACTGAGCTGATACCAGCTGCTTGACCTGAGGAGCAATGTCCTTGAACTTCCCTGGTGAAAGACGGTCGGCGAGTACCGCACTGGCATGTTCAGGCATCAGCCTATTGCAGGCTAGGCAGTCTTTTCCAGAGCTGCTACCCGCATCATAGATCCTATCTTGAGTCACATTGAGTTGTCATATAAAAGGCAACTTTGTCTCCGGAGCTGGAAACTCTTCAGATATGGACAAGGAGCCCTGATCAGTACAAGATCTGGCTGCTGGCACAGCTGGAGCTAAGAGGATTACCAGTGTGCAGGTCGGGGTTTTCATCAACCTGGAGTCCACAGGGCCAGGAGGCCCAGATGTGCTGTTCCAGCACACAGGTAGAGGCATCATGCCTTTTCCCTGCACGTTTCAGCATTGGTATATCTGGTCTCAGTGAGTGCGCCTGTGCTATTTGTAAGCACATGTCATGGGCGCTGGGACAGGTATACCTGGGTCTGAAGGAGACCAGGATGCAGGGGCATGGACATTGGAGGCATATGGGAAGGGAGCTAAGTACCCTCACGGCTCTGTCTTTGCTCAGGTAGGCCACCCTCTACTCTGGCAAGACTACCACGAGCACCCTGCCGGTCCTTGTTTTCTAGTAGGATGGTAGATGGCTCCCCATGTCCATGTAGAAAAGTGTGGGGTATCAGTTGAGGGGCCTTGGACTTCGGCTCTGCAGCCATTGCACAGATGCTTGCCTTCTTTACCAGAACGCTGGGGGGTGTCAACAAGGAATCAGGCGTTTTGGGGGGAGGTGCATACTGTGCATGCATTGTTGGGTGAAGGTCAAGCCTCTTACATTCCTATGCCGGAGTTGTATCTGCTTTGCTCATCTGAGTAACTTGTACGCTTGGCGAATGCATGCAGGACTTCTTTGAGACGCGGCTGCTGTCCATGGACACGGACTTCCGCGTGCTGTCAGCCTCGCACCTGGGCAAGCTGCCAGGCATCGACATTGCCCAGGTAGATGCAGCTGTTCAGCTTTGTACATGTGCAACCATGTGAAGTCACCTGTGCAAGCTGTGCTGTTGGTACTCACACAAGGCAGTGCTCTCCTGGCCTTGAGCCTGCCCTCAAGTTGTATGTCAAATTATGAGAATCTTTTATGGGCACTTCTGAGGGCTGGTGTGGTCCATGACAAGGAGATGTGAGTCTAGGGTACAAGTCTCCTCCAGTCAGTGTTCTGAGGATTTCAGAAAGGGCGTTGGAGGAAATTTGTACTGCTGAGCCTGGTGTCTTTGTTGTGGATAGCAGCACCACAGCCTCCATGAATGTGGGCACGTTGCAGCTCAAGTGTCATGCATACTGTGGTATCCTGCATCCTCGGATACGCTCAAGGAAAGATGGCCGCTGTGCATTTCAAGGTCTGACATTGTTGGTGCACTCCAATGCAGGTGCTTGATGGGGCAGCCTACCACACTCACCTGGACAACGTGCAGCGCCTGCGCAAGGGCACTCTGCAGGTCAGCATCCTGCTGCCCCTCCTATGACAAATTTTTGGCTTGAGAACAGCAGCACCAGATAGCCCTGTCGTGAACCTAATCAGCCGTGGGCGAAGCAATACATTTGAATACATGGGTCACCCAAGCACTTGACAATGCCCACCACGGGCATTTTGAGTGGTCAAGTGGCCTCATATATCAAATGTCTTAGACATCATTGCCTGAAAGCTCATGAATTTTTGTCAGGGAGTGCCCACAGGACTTGGGCATACTTGAAGAATGCTAGATTGCAAATTGCAGATGCTTGGGGAGAACGTTGTGGGCACTGTGCGGGAGATGGGAAAGCAGATCAGGCAACAGGCGTCTCATCCGCTGCCAGCTGGCGATGCAGAGGGCTCCGTCTTCCTGGACATCCTGGGCGGCAGAATGGTGCGCATGCGACTCTTCCTTCTAATGGGCCCTTTGTAAGTACGATGCATAAATCATCTTTTAAGAGGTCAGGCCACGCTACCTCCAGCTGCAGTTGAGAGCCTTTTGCAGCTCAGTGAACCCTTCATCACACTCTGTCGGCCCTGACAGTTGATGTGGAGAGCTCATTGTTGCACCTCTCCTTGGTACATCTTTTGTTGAATCCAAGCATGGCAGATGCCTAACGTGTAGGCTGTGTAGGATCAGCCAAAAGGGGACGTGTGTAGGCACATCAACTGGAAAACCCCTGCGAAGATAATTTGACCTGGACTGGAGGCTGGTCACATGCCTGCAGGTGCGCTATCCCATGAGGACAGGGCGCTGGCTGCATGCGCTGGCGCTCCCTGTAGCTCTCCTCGCAGCGTTTGCGCTGCCGCGGCAGAAGGGCGGGACCAGCAGGTGGGCAGCCTGCGGCAAGGGGGTGGGCCTCTGGGCAGCCTCCACCCTGGCAGGCATTGCCCTGCCAGCAGTCCTGGGCTGGCTGAGGGTGCTCCTCACAGGTAATTGGCCATGTCTCTCCCTTCAGCTCAAAGGAACAAAGCAGACTCCCCAGCCCTTTTCCGTGCTCCTTGGTCGTGCTCAATACGCCCACACTGGCATGGAAGAAGGCTGGGGGGTTGACATTTGGGCTATCTACATGCCATCAGGGCAGAACCTGACCATTCTTACATGCAGCACCCACAAATTGCTGCATCTTGCAGGGAGGCCCATAGCCTGGTTCGGGCGGCCAGTCCTGGCCTTTGCCATGTATCTCCCTGCAGCATTTGCCGGGGTCCTGCTGCCCTACGCCCTGAGCCTGAGGCCGCCAAATCAGGCAGCCGGCGTCCACGGAGCGGCGCTCGCGCATGCCGCGATGGCGGCCGTGATGTCGCTGTTTGGGCTGAAGAGCGGCTTTGCCTTTGCGCTGTGGGCCATGGCTGGCGTTGCAGGCCTCCTGTGCCCCAAAGAGGTGACTCCCTTAAATCACCCCACATTGCATGCATCCCTGATTTGCCCAGTGTCAAGAACAGCAGCCCTAGCTGCATCAGCTCCCAGTGCATGCACATCTCGCAAGAGATGGAGGCATGCAGTGAGAGCTGGTGCAGTCAGACCATAATCATGCAGGAGTGAAGCAGCAGTGTGCAAACCAAGCACGCCTCATGTGCGCCGTTGAGCTGCCCAGCACCTTGTGCAGCATGTTCCGACTCTGCACTGACCTGTGCAGGTCTCAGCGAGGGCCAGGCTGCTGTGGACGCTGGTCACAGCGGTGCCGGCGCTGCTGAGCGTTGCCACATTTGGCACGCTGCCCATCTTTGTCATGGAGCACATCAGCCTCAGCGGGAAGGGCGCGGGTCCCCTGGGGCCGGCAGCTGCTGACGTGGCAGTGGGTGTCCTGTTTGGGCTCGCTGCCACCATACTCATCGGCCACCTCAGGGTTATCCTGGCGCATGCTGTCTGGCCTCACATCTGGGTAGGTTTTCATGGGCATTTATGGAAGCGTCAACGCATGTCCATGCCTGCCCGGTGGTTTGGAAACTTCTGTTGAGTATATGCAGCAGTCCGAGCATCATAAGCAGTGCCTCTCACGATGGAATGATGTATATGCACTTCTTGCATGCTAGAATAGCAAGGTTTATGCGAGCCATGCTTCCTGGGTTGTGCATTTTGCATTGTGTGTCAATTAGGGAGGCTGCAGAGCTCTGTGCTTCACATCCGTCATGACATGACGAGGGATGCCTCAGAGCTCTTACTGTGCCCTGTTTGAAGCACAGCACAAGTACCGCAAGCCCAGGAAGTGCTGTGAGCTTTCTCTTTTGAAGAATAGGATTTCAGCCTGCACATGCTACCTGTGCATAAGTAGTGATGGCTCAGCAGGGAATAGATGCTTCTCATCCTGGGTTTCGGAGCTCTCTGATGCTTCTGTGTCCATGCAGCAATACATCACAGGGCTGCTGCTGGTGTCGACCCTGTGCGCAGCTGCCCTGTCCCATCCTCCTCACCCCTACACCGCTGAGTTCCCAAAGCGCATCCTGCTGGAGCACCTCGCACGATGTGACAACGGCAGCCAGGTACACTTCCAGCCCTCACTAAGCCTGCACCCTGTGACAGAAATGAGTGATGTGAGCCTCACTGGGGCGAAAATGTGTGCTGGCTATGAGGTTAATGAGCACTCCTGCAAACCCTCAGGCGCAAATTATTAGATGGGGAAGTAATGCCTGACAATGTGAGTGTTTTGTAGGATAGCCGGTGGATTGTGGGGACGCTGGATGTGATCCCTGTAGAGATCGCCCTGCCACAGGAGCTGGGCACGCCAGGACCAGATCATCCCATCGACTGGCAGGTCTGATACTTGCATCTTGCCAAGACTTGCACTTTGTCTGTCCGAGCATCGCTCATTGTGATAGAGTAAACGCCCAAGTAGGCGTCTCAAAGAGTGTCTTGAGGCTTTGCTATGTGCGCTCCATCGCAAGAGCTGCTGCCAGATACCACATGCTCAACTATCACCAGTAAGCGCTCGAGGTTGCGCCTACTGTCCCAGGCAGCAGTGCAAGATTGCTTTGCCTCTTATGAATCCTGAACAGAAACTCGTGTCTTGCGCTGCGCAGGCTCTGTACCCAATTGGAAAGGTAACGCAGGGGGTGGCATTTGATGCACCCACGCCAGATCTGGCAACCTTCCAGCCGGAGGGCATGCGCATGGAGATGCTCAGGGCGGAAGCCCTGCCGGGCAGCAAGGGCCTGACTAGGCTCCACCTGGAGATGCGCCTGCCCTGCCCAGTCTGGGGCGCCATGAATGTGACGGGGCCGGTGAAGGCCTGGTCCCTTGCTGCAGAGCCCCCCGAGGTGAGGGTTACGCTGTCCCACAGAGCTGCCCTGATGCTGCAAGGGACTGCTCCCTTCCCAAGCAGTCTTCCTTGCGCCTGTACACCCTTCTCATTGCCTGAAAGAGCTTGCGTCCCTTTCAGACACCGGGAGGATGTACAAATATCTGTATGAGTTCCCGGCGCAGGATCTTAGGCTTCAGGGAGAGGAGAGGGCTGAACCCTCAGGGAGAAAAGCACTGTTGCCATTGTAAGAAACGACATCACACTGATGTCTGGCCATTTGCAGGGCTTCACTGAGGGTGCGCGGGTGGCCAGGATATCTGGGAATGAGGGCATGCAGCTGTGGCCCTTCTGGCTGGACGTGGAGGTGAGTCATTGGCCACGAAACTGTCACGCGTCACTCCTCAGGCTCAGTCTGAAGCCCCTTTCATGCTCCTGATTCCTCGAGCGTAGCTATGCTGCAAAGTAGCATTGCACAGCACAGCTGATGGTATACTGAGGATAAGGACTATACGCTGGGTGTGCTTGGCAGGGGGACTGGAAGGGCAACATCAGGATAGAGCTGTCTGTGATCAGGCATGATCAGACGCCAGCCATTGCAGACTTCCGTGCCAAGCTGCCCCAGTGGACCACCTGTGCCGCCTTCACTGTCTTCCAGAAGAGCTTCCAGTTTTGAGCAAGGGCAGCAATGCCCTGCAATGCCAGCATTGTGAGCAGACGGGGTTTTGTACTATGCCTCTTATGAGGCCTTGCATCAGATTGAGCTGCAGAGCGTGAGAGGAGGGGACACGGTGTTTGCCCAGCAGATTGCCGTGGGCAGGAATGCCCTGCTAAAACTCATTTCCCAGCACAATAGGCCGAGCGGTGTACAGAGTTGGCCCCAGCAGTGTGAATCGAGGGGTGTACAGACTGGCCCCCCGACTTGCTCTTGCGCTGAGACGAGATGAAAGGATGTGGGCAGCACTCTGCAGGTATTCGCCCTACTAGTGTTCCCAGAGTATTGAAAGACCCAGGCAATGCGCAGTGACCTCATCCAGCACTTCTTGAGGTTCTCGGGCCCTCCTTGCATGCGGAGTTGCGCTGCAGGAGGTGCCGTCTCTGCAGGTCATGGGCTACAGGGCTCATTTACATGCCGCGGGCACTGGTGCACAAGCAGCATCTGTGTGGTACCACCGGTGTCTGGCTACAAGCACTACCGTTGAAGTCAAAGAGTTGCGCAGTACATGCTGCTGGCTTTCTGCCAAGTTCCTGCCGCATGCGCCTGATTGGACGCGACGTGCCATTTGCACATTCAATGAGGTGTGTGGCAGCAGCTTCGCAGGCTCAGAGCCTTGCTGTCAAGATGTAGCCATGACTCATGTTGCCACATCAGGCAAGCTGACGAGCAGGAATATGAGAATATGGGAAAAGGACTCTGTATTCATAGTTGGGTGATAATGTCCTCCTGGAAACACTAGTGCGTTTTGGGGCGCAACTCAGCACGCAAGCAGGTTGTATGCTGGTGTCAACCTGCGCAGGGTGCTCCCCTCAATAGACAGGAGATTGGAACACCACAACTAGAGACATGGAGCTGTCTTAGCCTAGCACGAAAGCTATATTCCTTTGACACCCATCTGAACTGTGCATCCAGAGCATTGCGCTTGGCGGAACTTGCGAAGCGGTATTCCAGCACTCAATGAATGCTGCCCTTGTGAGAGGGGCTGGCATATAGCAGGAACTGATGGAACTGCTCTGGCTCAGCTGAAGCCTTGCCAATTGCATCATGAGATATCGAGTGCATATGTACATGGATGTCCCCAGTGCTTTGCAATTGAGGCTTGTCCCGCATGCAGAGATGGACATGTAGGTTCCGCTGTCATGACATTACAAGTTGTAATGCCTTGGACAAGTGTCGGCTCAGTTTGAGACCCTCCATCTTATGTCGACGTCTTTACACATGTGGATTGATACATTGCATTGTGCACTGTCTTAGTACCCTGATTGCACTTGTTCAATCACTGGCTCAAGCTTGTCTTGAGCCCTATTTATGGTGCCCATACTTCTGTCGTCGAGGGTGCGTGCATTAACCTCTACCACCTTACCGGTGCCTGACCCCTGGCCAGGCTCAACCCTACTCAACCTCCCGGAATACATCTTCTTCGCTGAAGCCATAGATGTTGGCATTCACAAGCCTGGCATTCATGCTGTCCTTATCGTTCTGGAAGTCCTAGCATGCGCTCATACAAGGCTCAGCGTCACCAGTCTAGCAAGATGTCTATCGTCATGCCAGTAATCCTGTGATCATAAAGCCGTGAAAGCTCCTCTGCCCAAAGACTCTGACGGATCATCAGATGTAATCTAAGAACGCTCTCAAATACTTCAGAGACACACATGGCATAGAGCCTGATGTGCAGAAATGGAGCCCTATCCAGCGCAACTGGCCCTCGCAGAGATTTTGACATCCTCATTGCCCTCTGACTCTGCCAGGGAACAGCGCATACACTGCCCACACCCAGTTGCCCGAGTGCGCAGCGCATGCAATGAAATGCCTCACTTCTGCAGGTATACTTGTACCCCGCCACAGTGCTGAAGTCTAGGGATGCGCGCGTGATGAGACAGCAGCAGCGCCAAAATCCGACTCAAACAAACCCTTAGGTTTTCTTGCTATATATGCGGCTTAGACAGCGACGCAGTACCAAATCAAGCACTGTGCTGTGCTCTGCTTTGTGCCAGGGCCATAGACCCAGGCATTCTCAGCCCTTCTCATGGCATGCGGGCCGGTATTCTTAGCGCAGCCCAGCACCTTCTGTCTCATGCCTGGTGGTGGTGGTCTTAGCAGCCACCACTGGTAGTGGCATCTCCAAACTGATTACCATTACACCGAGAGAACATTGTAGCCCGTGGGACTGCACGACACGCAAACTGCTTCACCTCTCCATCCGATTAGATTGCCAAGACACAGCAGGACAGCGGCGGGGCATGCACAGAAGAGCAGCCGGATGAAGCTCACGCAGCTGTCAGACAACTGAGCCTATATCATATTCAGAGAACACCCAAACATGCAGAGTCAACTGCCCAATGACCCTCTCCGATCAGACACGCAACCCGGCCACTTTATGAGGAGCGGTGCTTGCCAAAGCAGGGCTATGTGAGAATACATGTGGACAATAAGTGAAGCAGGCTCACTGATGCGGACGGCATTCTCTTTCACTCCGTTCTGCCTCGCTCCCCCAATGACTGCAGCATCGCAGCTGCAACCCTGCAGACCACAACATAATGAGTCGTATGAAGCGCCACCTCATAGCAGTGGCAACAGCATTCTCGTTTTGGCAGTGCTGATAGGTGAGTGAACTGATGCGCTAATGTAGAGGTACAGTCATGAAGGTCCCGGAGCCATGATTTGGGCCGGATAAGGCATGTGAGCTCGCACCGAGTTGGAAAAGTCCTTGGCGTCGTAGCAGCACCTGCATGCACCATCCTGCTCAGGTGCCTATATCATTGACGACTGGATGGCGCTCAAAGGTCTGGTCATTACAATGTCAGTACAGTTGATATGTTGCCTGCTGAAACAGGCAAAGCAGGTTTGCTAAGGATGGGTGACTGTCCTGGGGGCTCACGAGTCTGAAGGGTAGGGTGCGCCAGCAGCCGTGTTCTTAAATGCTGCATCAGACTGGCTGATTGCATAGTCAGCCTTGTCTTTGAAGTAGCCAACCTGCATGTCATTCTATCATCAAGAAGAGGATTCAATGCTTGACAGAATGAGATTTGCTCTGAAGGTGCGATTGTCCCATCCTGAAGCATCAACATCATGCCTCAGGAGACCATGCACAGCACAGTGGGTGCTGCATCTCTTCCTTGGGAAGCATGAAAGTGGTTAGTGGAGACAACAGCTGAGGGGCAGGGTCTCACAAAGCTCTTGCAGTTGCCGTTGAAAAGGTTGTCTGCGAGGCTCTGGCATGAGTTTTGCCCGAGAGCAAGCGGAAATATGGCAGCTAAGACCATTAAAGACACAGTCATCTTCATGGCTCCTTAAGGACCTGCACGATTAGCGTCATTCATGATTCTCAGCGCATGATCTATGTTACTGGCTCCGGCGATGCAGACGCTGTGAAGCACTGTGCAGGGAAATCTTCCATAAGGATTAGATTTCCATGAGTTAGAGAGCCATTATCTGCCTCTAAACCGTCATGCACTGCGCGCACGGTGTCTCGGAAGCAGCTTTTCCGGAACGAACCCCATCTCGCCGGGTATACAGCATGGCAGGGAGGACACAGAGGTGAGTGCCGCACCTTTCTCGGAATACTTGTGGCGACCCTGAATAAACTGAACGCTTGAGGAGCGGGAGATGACGTGCTCCAAGTTGTACTTCAGATCAGCGGTGCTCCCTCTGCACACGGCTATGCCAAACCTCCCCTTTCAATGAGTGCTGATAAGAATTTTCTCTACAAGCTCATCGGGCCGCCCTAGCCTTGAGGAGGTCATGAGCTGTCGATTTGGTGCGGCATCTTCTGCACGTGTCTGTCCTGGTGTAGTCACTTCCAGTGAGTTGCTCATTATGCCCGGTCTTCTGCTGATGAAAGAGATATTTTGGGGACCTAATGGCTGATTAGTGAGGGCATAGATCCAAGCGATTGCCAGGTTTCATACACCATATGAGTGGCAGACACCCTAGGCAGCAAGGCAGCAAGACAGCAGCTCAGAGGACATCTGAATTGGGGTTCATTACTTACAGCCGGCTGTATGTAACTAATTCTAGCAGAAAAGACAGCGTTTCACCTTCATGCAGGTTTTAGAACCCTGCCATGAGGGCAGATCACACAGGCTTGTACAGTCTCAATGCTGCTGCAACGCAGCAAAATCTCTGCGAGCCGTAAGGACACACTGTTGACGGACATCTTGCAGGTCATGGACATACAAGTGGTAATGCAGGCATTGGTATCATCCTCTCAGCCCTGTCTTGCCCTGCTTGGCCTCTTCCCCCCTTCATCTCGACTCCATGCCTGAGCATTCAGGCACTAGCTCCTGCCCTCATATGAACAAGCCGCATCCCACCCAGGCGGCGGCAAATTAGCGCAAGCGGTGATGACTCAGCAGCCGCCAATGGAGCCGCCGTTGTCAGAGTTGGCGCAGATTGAGAAGCGAGTGGCCCTCCCGACTGCACAGTACCCACACCCCCTTCTCAATTCATTGACGTGACGTCACTATCTGTCACGTCGTGGATAGTAGCGTGACATCCACCGACGCTCGACCATGCTGAGTCAGCACCCGCTGGAGATCCCGCCTCCATTGGCAGAGTTGGTGCAGATTGAGAACCGGGTTGCCCTCCCGACTGCGCGCACTCACACAAGCCGTCACATCTGTGCAGTGATAGCATGGGATCTGGGCTCCTGGTCCTCTCCTCTGGCATCCAAACAAGCTTGCATACCAGTGTATGGCACCTCAGCTTCCTCTGAGATTCAAGAACGCAGTGAGGTCCTCAACATGCAGCAAGTGATGCTTGCCAGAGGGCAGATGCGCTTTGAGCAGCTGAGCATGCGAGATGTCAGATGAGGCCATGGTGCAATGGAAGCTTGATCTAGCAGGATTCTCACCAATTCTGACTTGGTTGGAGGTGTATCCCCTGCTGGCAGCAGCGTTCATGAGGTCACCGTTGCAGGAGCAGCCCTGCGCGAGAACCCTTAAGGTAAGCTATGCAGCATTGCAGCAGAGCATCAAGTGCAGCTCCCATACAAGTCTGCAGCACACCGCAGCATAGCGCTGGCAGCAAGTCACATGAGCTAAGGGCACATGGGGGCAAGGGCTCACGTATTGGGTGTAGGCTCTGGCGTTGACACAGCACCTGCAGCATTGCACACCATTGAGCCGCGATGCAAAAAAGCAACGGAGATGATGAGAGGGCCTGGAGTGACCAGGCCACTCAGTTTTGCATGCAGCGGCGAGCGTGCGCTCTGCATGCTTCTTTAGGCATGGCAGTGCTGGTCCTTTACGTAAGCTGACATGGGGCTCTAAGACACCCTTTACCCTCTTCAATCCCTTCAGGTTGCGTAGCAAGCAAGCAAGCAAGCATGACATAACCTCTTCAGTGCCAAGGCTTACATCCTGTATGAGCGGAAAAGTTGCACACTTGACTTGGCCATTGGCTAAAGGAGACTCCGCAAACAGCGGGTAATCTAAGCTCAAGAAGGGCCTGTCATGAACATGCCGCTCATAGTACAAGGTGGGGGGGACTCACGAGCTGCTAGGCCGGGGGGCCCTGTTGACGCGCGCCTGGAAGGCAGAGTCGCTCTCGCTGATGGCGGTGTCAGCATCGCTCTTGAATGCATTGACCTGCACGGAAGCAATGCCCGAGTCAGACAGGCACCCTCGTTCTGCAGCGTCGTCAAGTCTGTGCGGGAGTTGCGTGCCCGACATGCTGTGAACGTCATGCAGGAGACTGGGCACTTCCATCTAGTATATTTAGAGGAATCCAGCCCCTCACGCTAGCGAGCACCAAGCACACAAGCTTCCCTTAACTCTGTTGTGAAGCGCTCAGGACATGGGTCACACGGCAGGAGATGCTAAGGGCGTAAAATCCGGAGTCTTTGCGAGGGGAAGAGACATGGTAGCCATGAGACATCTGTCAGGCTGAGCACTTACAAAGTCTGCGCAGGCTCCGTTGAAGACTGTCTGACCAAGGTTGCAGCACCCTGCACACACCTTGGCACAGTAAGTATCTGGGCTGTTTGTCCTGCTCAGCAGGTATTGAATTAAAGGCAGACTTAGGGGGTGCTGAAAGCAGGTGGGAACGCTGTGTACAGGCAGAAACTCACCTGTGTTGCACTGAGAGCCTCCTGGGCCGCCATCTGGAAGTCCAGGGAGCCCTGTAAAGCATACAGAATCTCACCAGCTGCACATCAGGTGACGAAACGATCAGGCTAAGCACTGACGCTATGCACTCAGGTACGACAATCTATGCTGTGCTCTCCCGAACACCAGGCGTGAAACGCGAAACGCAGGTCCGTCAGAGATGGGGCCGGACTGACCCGGTGGAGCTGCCTCTACGGCGACCAGTGCAGCTGCCAAAAGCAGGAAAGCGGCGATCTTCATCATCCTGTGTGGAACATCAGGCGTTCAGGGCGACCACCCGGTTGTAGAGACACTCCCTTTGAAATACCGCGCGTCGCTTAAAACAGCCCTATGCTGATAACGAAGCCCGAACTCGGGGTCAAGGTATGCAGCCTCCACTATGCAACCAGAAAGAATACAAATCTCACATTGTAGCACCACGGAGCCTATGGCAGGAGACAGGTGTCACACTCGATGCACTGTTAGTGCTTCGGGCAGTCAGTATGTACCGCATGTGCAATGTACCACAGCAGCCTGTCATACTCCTCTTCAAAATTATAAAATACTTTCCTGGCATCGCGAAGGAGGTTTGGGGTACGCACCTTAGAGAAAGTGTGACAGGAACGAGAGCAGCACAGTCAGACTTTCTCTGATAGCCGTCGACGGTATGCAAAGCCGGCTTTCAATAGGGGGCTTATTTGTCCTGCTGTACTCGAGGCTGCGGATGAATGGTTGTGAGTATGTACAGACAGCTCGGCGTTTCATGTACGTGCCAGCATCCGGAACCCTACCGAAACTCCGCCGAAACTGCACGTGGCAAAGGTTCGGTGCCTGCCAGATTGATCAAGCACCACCTGGTAATGCTCTGCTGGCAAGCGAGACATCCCGACACCTGGCTCCAAAGGCAGGCATGCGCAGCCTGAGATACCGCGGACGCTATGCACCAGCAAGCGTGTGTGGACTTATCACACGTCCTTCCCTTCAATGACAGAGTGCTGCACTGAGAGCACCTCAGTACAAGTATCCGTGCGCATGGACTGCACATTCATAATCCGTCGTCAACCGCGATGCAAGGTGCTGAACAGGCTATTGCATGGGGCAACATGCATGGGATCTGGAAGCCTTGCACTGTTCCGCACAGGGGTCTTGATGCAGAGTTCAGGGATCACCTCATGAAAGCTTGTCATCACCACCACACATATTGGAACATTGAAGCAATGCAGCATCTCTGTGTCGTCAAAGGTGTCTGGCAAGTTGCCTAAGCGCCAGAGCAGCTGTAGCACAGGGCGCAGCCAAGCTCACTCTGTTTGCTCATGATCTGACTTTTGATCTTTACAGTCTCAGCATCACAGGAAACACTTGCTGCTCCATGCCAGAGGTGGCTATACATACAGCCTGTTTGCCCCATTCTACTCCGCAAACGCATCATGAGCATGCTGTACGTGGAACAAGTTGCAACCACAATCACCCTACAGACTGTGCCAGCACTTCAGAGGTTCAACAGCATATTGGAGCATGTGTGACTTCCTTTCCCGGGACTGCGCATGTTTTGGCCCTTCACCACCAGCCATGTGAGCGTGCTGCTCAGTTCAATCGTAGCCTACTATGACTTCCAAATCAATCCTGCCGACCAAAAGATGCAGCCATGACTGCACCCTGCCAGCGAACCCTACCCTGGAGCGCCCCCTTCTGCGCTGACTGAACCTTTAGTAACCCATCAAACAGCATACAAGCATTACTTATATGTACGCTACACTCTTTCACACTGCGGGGAAGCACAGGCGGTGGTGTCAGTGTGACCAATACTGTGCGGGGAACACAAAGGAACCAGCAATACTTCTTCTGTATTAGCTTTCATGGGTTGCGTGGCAGCCACCCTTGCTCTCAATGCAAAGCTGCCTTCAGTTTGAGCATGCTCACTGTCATGTGTACCTTCCTGCCTAGAGTCTGCTGTCATGGTCAATAGACATGCATCGTGCTGTCAGAGTCCTTCTGCGTCAGACTGGGCGTCGCAGAATGCCACCTGAGCATGATTGGGTCCCCTCTTGCTGCGCTGACTCGTCAAATGGCACGGCTGCTGACTAACTCTATATGGGGCCTGCCCTGAGGCCCCTCAAAGTAACCCTCTTCAGGCAGCTGCCTTCAGCACAGCTGTCCCTGTGCTTAAGCAGGCCTTCACGTGCGCCAGAGTCTGTTGCCTGTATCCTGGCCATTTGGCAGTTGGGCGTATCTGCCTAGCTGCTGCTGCTGAAAGCTATGTCCTGCCCTGCAGGGGTAGCACCCACTGGAAGCTCTTTCCAAGAGCCTGTACTATCGCCGCGTGTGCAACGACGGCAAGTAGGCCCCAGACTCCTGCCCAGCCTCTACCCCAGCCCCACCCTCTGCTGACACTCCTCCTGAGAGCCTCTGCAGCAGGCCCCTCATATAAGGCCGTTGCCTGATAGCAATGCCCTGCTCGCCATCCCCTACAGCAGCAGCGCCTCCAAAGGCTGACGTGTAGAGTGGCCGCATGGCTGCAAAAGACATCAGCCTCCTTCCTGGCCCTTGCCCTGCAGCATGCAGTGCATCTCAGGACAGGCACCAATGTCAAAATGCGCTGCAATGGGCTGTGCTGCCAATAGCGCACAGTCAGTCTTCAGGCTGACCGTAGCATGTTTCTGTGCAGCAGAGCATGAAAAGATGTTTTGACACTGACAATGCCAAGCTGCAGCTGTAAGACATGCCATATGAGTGTAGTAGACATGGTCACACAAAACATAGCGCTTGCAAGGTGTCCAGCAACTGTACTGCAGGGTGTGCTCTGGGTACATGAGAAGCATCTGGGCTCAAAGAGTACTCACCCGTCAAGACGGCCTTTGCGAGGCTGGAATCCCTAGGAATAAGAGTGACACTCTGAGGTGGCCCTGGTGGTGGTGAAGAGCCCCCAGAGTTGCCCCCGAAGAACTGTCCTGGCTGAAAGGCTTCTTGCAAGAATCTTTCTACCCGACTCTGCAGCGCTGTGTCGTCGTGTCCTGCAAGTGCAGCGCCAGCTATATCAGGGCAGCTGTCACGATGGCACTCAAAACAGATATGCAGTGCTGGCAACATCCACGCTCTACAGCTCCAGCCGCGCAGGCAAGCTAATTAAAATTCAGAGGTGCATTATACCAAGCCTAGACCTGCTGTCGCGGTCGATGGTAAAGCCAGCCGGACTGCGCTGTTTGGCGCGGCGTCAGAGCGAAGCTGGCTGGCGACACCGAGCCAGTGCCGGCACGCAGATTGAACATCAGTATGTAAAATCACACCTTTTGCCTGAACGCTCAATGCCAGAACGGAAAAGAGCAGTATCATGTGCATCGCCGTGCTCCGGCCTCCCATACTGGCCAAGTTGAACTTGGAAGTGCTGCTGTCGCCTGCGAGCTGGGTCCGCTCCCCCTTGACGCCCTTCGGATTGCAGCGTCGCCTTCACCCCTTCAAGATTTGGTCTGCTTGAGCTCAACTGCAGTTGCTCTCTGCTTCCGGTAATACACGTGTCGCGACGGTACAAAGCTGCCCAGACTGGTCAGCTTCCCTAAAGTTGGAAATCTCGGGAAGCTGCCCGCGCACGCTGCCAGGCAGCAGCTCGGCTCCAGCTGGCTGTAGCCATCGCTTGGGTTTGCTGGGGTGACAGTTTTGCGGGCTGGGTTGGGCTGCCCGTCGCGACACGTTGCAGGCACGCCGATTGCAGGCATCGCTCATCAGCTTGTGCTGCTGACGACCTGCCCCTCAATGTGTCAAGAGAGCTCTCCTGTTTATTAGAATATTGAAAGCTTCCTTCACGCAACGCAAATCATGGTATATGCTCAAACATAACATCGCAGTGCTACACCCTTCATTGCACTATACTTGGAGGCGATGACACATAGCTTCCCAATGCCGCAGCGAGCAGGCTAGTGTAATATGGAGCGTTGACAACTATTGACACCTTAGATTACAAGAGAAATACGGCACAGCTATTTTAGGTCATCACTCTCACTATAACCCACAGCCCAATCTTTCCAACCAGTTTCTGAGCAAGCACTGCAGCAGGGATGCCATTCACAACTACATGCATTCTTTTCTTGGTCGTTTCAGAACACCATTATTTTGTTAGCTTGAATGCAGCCGCCATGCTTCTCTAGAAGTACAGAAGGAGCAACAGGGTATTCCTACAGTACACCTGGTCTGTGAAGAAAGCTGCAAGAAACAGGTGTGCAACACCTACTTGCTACAACTGCAAATCAAATGTGGTAATTTGGTATACAAAACAGTCACATGGCATAGCTTCTCACTCACTGAATTGGAGGAATCTGCTAGCTACCTGCGCGCACAATCTGTACGCGCCACTGAACAGAGGAAAGCTGTATCTTTTCCTCCAAGGCTGTCCACTGTACAGGTCTTGTATGTCAGTATGCTGCTGAGAGGTCTGGAGTTTTCTGCAAGAGCTGAGGCAGCTAGCAGCCGCCAGTGCTGAGTGATCCGCCGTGTGCAGAGTTGGCACAGATTGATGCCTGCACTGCGCGAGAAACTGCACAGCACACAAGAGCGTCAGCGCCCCTAATGCTCACACACTGCTGGCTGGCACTCCCACCCCTCATGACAGGCCCTAGGCTGTAGGCTCTCAGTGCAAGCCCACTACAAGTGTTACAGCACAGCAGACAGCCTCCATGATTGTAGCAAGTCTTACACTGGCAAGGACACAACAGCCATACAGCAATGTACGCAAGATCATTGCAGAGTGGCGACTCACTGACAGATACTTGGTTTGTGGTGAAGCCCTGCTGACCAGCGGCCTGCTGCAGCTGCTGGTTGCATGAGCAGCCCTGCAACAGATGTCCTCAGAGTCATACTATTGCTTGCAATCTCCTTCATCTGAGACCTCAACGTACTCACATCTGCCTTCATTGCAGTCACAGCTCCATTTGCTTACAGGCCTGCTCACCCAGCTTATGCACACAAAGAGCAAAATGCACTGCAGAGTGATATTTGAGACACAGTAAGGAGCAAGCATACTCACATATTGCACAAAGGATCGGGCGCTGACACAGCACCTGCGCATGCATCAAAATCGTCAGCTGCAACTCCGCAGCAAGCAGACACCTGTGACAGGACAGACATGCAGGCAAAGCACCTTACAGCGCATGTCACAGCATGTCAGGCACATCGCATCTTGTTCGTGGTGAGCCTTCCTCAGAGGAACAGTGCAACACTGAAGAGAAGCTGAACATCAGTGCAATCCCAAGTGCGCATGAATCCATAGTGACAGGGCATGATGACTTCAGCATTCATGCAGAAGGTGTGAAAAGACTCACGAGCTTGAGGGTGTTGGTGCACCGTTGACGCGCTGCTGGAAGGCGGAATCGCTCTCACTGATGGCTGTGTTTGCGTCTCCCCGGAAGTAGTTGGACTGCAGGAGCAACACGACAGAGTGAATGACCATGGTGACAACACTGGACACTCACAGTGCAAGTGCAAGCCCTAAGAGGCCGGCACACCTACAAACTCTGCATGGCATGTGCCACGCTCTCATAGATACCCTATGTTGTGAGCGAACTCTGTAGCACCAGCAAGGCAGACAGGGCACCATACTGCCTGTGGCATCATTGAGAAAAGCCCTGGGAATCAAGGTAGGTAACTCACGAAGCTGGCGCAGGCTCCCTTGAAAACCTGGTTTCCTAGGTTGCAGCAGCCGGTGTTGCACTCTGCACAGCACAAGTGTCCGTCAGCCCTGCTGAGTGCTCAGCCGCTATTTTCTTCCTCCTGCCAGACTGCCCATAGTGCCAGAGTTGGCTTCACCTCTCAAGAGCACCCTGTCGAGCAGAATGCAGCATGCAAGAGGGGAACCCCATGCAACTACCCACTACGCCACGACAGGGTATCCATCCCTTTTCCCAGCGTCACACATGTATTGAGTGTGCTGCTTGGCACAGTAAACTCTGAATGGATGACACAAGCCACCCATATACGGGACTGCCTGATACAAGCAGAGCAGCATGGCAATAGGTGAGTGACTCACGCTGTCCGCCGCCACCGCCATTATCATTTCCATAGCCATTGTTTCCATAGCCGCCGCCACCGCCACCGTAACCGCCGCCGCCGCCGAATGGACCGCCCCCGCCGAATTGCGCTGTTGCGAGGGTTGCGCAGAGCGCCAGCACGATGGCTGCTAGAATGGTCCTCATGACAGCCTTCATATCACCACGTACCTGCAATCAAGAGCACAAACTTCAGGCACAACAGAGGCACTGGAGAATTTACAGCCTGTTTGGAGGTCTGCAAAGCCTTGCTCGGCGCTGCTGCTGCTCAGAGCAGACTATATCCAGCACAAAGGTAATGTTGGAAGTTCTCCCATAAAGGACTGCCAGGAGCAGCGTGCCACTGAAGCAAGGAGCCCTAACATGGCAAGCTAGCAGGACAGCAGTCGTCATATTCCTGCTGAAAGCAGTCCTCTGAAACTAAGCCCCTCGCCAAGTATTGCAGGACAACATTACGTGAGTCAGGCTTATGCTGTCACCAAAGAGATGACTTGGCCGTCATATTGATACCCTGCTGAGAAACACAAGCTTTTCGGCTTCAACGGCTGAAGAACTCGCAATTCCACAAGAGCAGGCCTGCTGAGGGATTAAGGTGGTATCATCTTCGGAAAGGCTTTCTTGCGCTTTTCCGTCGACCAAAATAGTGCCTAGACTACGCTAGTAAGTACTATACTCATCGGCACGGCTTGCACAGTGAGCACAAGCCGATTAGTACGGCTCCGGAGGTAACCAGATGGCGCCTCAAAAAGCTGGGAAAACTGCAACCGATCGACCTTTAACCTGCCCAGACGGTAGGACGTCTAAATATACGCTTCTAAGCCAAAGTATATGATGCGAAAGAGCATCACGGGCCGTACAAGGTAACGTCATAGCCGTCACTCGCTGCAACGCAGCGCACAGCTTGTGACGCTCAAAGTGGAACAGTCTTCATACAACAAGGCTCAAGCAAAATAAATTTGTCAGATTATCAGTACAAAACAGCCTCCATGGCAACTTCTGCTTGGCGATGAAAATTCCTTGGCTGCGTAACAGCACAGATTTGCCCACGATGAGCTTGGCAGAGCTGTCTCACCTCGAGTATTAGGCGCAATCAGCAGTCAGGCAATGTCCGGCTGTGTCTTAGAGGTGTTGGCGTCGCGTCTTCTGGTGTAGTTGCAGGAAGGGCAGGAAGCATATGTCTGGAAGTGACACATGTACAGCCTAAACTGGGCCAGCCTTGCTCATCAACCTTGGAACGCACTTTTCTGCTCTTGAGATCCTGCAAGGGCGTTGCAGATACACTCGTGCAAGACTGTACGTCGTTAGACGCATTCCAGCGACTGTGCCGAGCGTGCACACAAGTATGGTGCTGCATACGTGCAGGCATAGGTACCTGAGCCAATGAGGCCTTCTTTGACCAGAGCTCCGGTTTCCAGGTGCACCATTCGGCAGCATGTCCTGAGAGGAATGATGCGTTTCGAGAACTAGCTTCCGCATCTAGCTCACCTGCGCTGCCAGGCCTGCTTGCAGACCTTATTCATCCAGTTGCTGGCTGTACACAGGCTGGCAATGGCCCCATCTGGTGCCTGTCTTCATATGTCTATGCAGCAGGACCAGCACGATTCAGGCTGCTTATGCATAGCTGCACAGCTTCTCAATCGAGCGGCTTGCAGCAAGACATGCCTCTCCAGCCTGCATTTTACAGCTCCTACCCAGCGCGCTAAGCTTCATGCACATTCAGCGAGCAGCGCCTCCCATGTGCAGGGTCACACCAATGCATGCAAGCTGTTTCAGCAGGAGTCCATGCTCTGCTAGTGTAGCTAAATGCGCATCGTTCCGAGCATTTGGCGTTCATACGTTGGCTGACGCTGAGAAAGAATCTTCCAAAAGTGCTACCATAGTGTTTGCCACTGCTGCTGGTCCTTCTGTGCTCTGCTTAGAATTGATGGCTAGACAGTTCTGAGAGCCGGGCAGCGCTGTTGTATCGCCTCTGGAAATCATCCTTCTCGAGAATAGCCTAAGCAACATCGAGAGCTGCAATTCTTGTTGTTCTCAAATCATCCAAAATCACCAGTATAAGCTGCAGGCTCCCATCTAGCAACCACCAGTGCTGATGGATCCTCCGTGGCTCGAGTCTGAGCAACGGGACTGCCTCACAGCGCGGGAGACTGCACAGCACAAACAGTTTGTCAGCATCTGTCATGTAGCACCCAAGCCCCTCTGAGTGGCGTCAGGGTGTTGCCCGGTCTAGGCAGCCTATGCAGTTGTAGGTATAAGCCTTTCAAGAGTAGGCATGGTCTGCACATAACCAGCACACGAGCACCTGGCGTAACGAAAGGGTGGATACAGAAAGTTTTGCCAAAGTGAATTTGAACTGTCAAGCCCGTCGTGGATGAACGCCAATGCTCATGCTTGCTGATCCATCATGAAGTCTGAGCGGAGGGCTGACTAAGGCAGTGAGGAACATGGCCTTGATATGAGAGTTGAGTAATTGCAGGGAGACTTACTGACTGACACTGCGTTGTTGCTGAATCCCTGCTTTGAAGCTGCATCCTTCAGCTGCTGGTTGCAAGAGCACCCCTGCACCCACCGTCAGATTGAATTCAGTCCAATACGGCAAGATGATACATGGCTATCTACGCATGATCAAACTCATCGGTGTGATGTGTGCAACAAGTCAGCAAGAGGATGATGTAAATCAGAGAGGCAAACAGGTGTTGGGACTCACACTCTGTACAAACGACCTGGCAACTGTGCAGCACCTGCAGGAGACAGATAGAATGCATCAGGCCATAGGTCCACAGCAGTGTCTCGAGCTTGCAGTGTGGAGGCTCTCTGTAGGATCTTGTTGCAAGGTCTTGGTGTTGATGGGCTGTCAGTCTGGCTCAAGCGAGTCAAGACAATGTTAACAGGTACCTCAGTAACCACGTCTGCATGCAGGAAATTTCTGACTCTGTAGGCGCAGCAGGCACAAAGGGGCTCTGTGTGGTGGTATATAAGAGTAGCACAGACTGACTGCTTACGAGTCGGAGGGCGTGGGAGCGCCGTTCACGCGCGTCTGGAAGGCTGAGTCGGACTCGCTCAGTGCTGTAGAAGCGTCAGAGTCCCCCTTGTTGAAGTAGTTTGACTGCACGCACACCCACCTATCTCAGAGGCAATACAGCGCTTAGAGAGGGTATGTTAGCGTGACAGGATCTGATTTGAGGATACCAGGAAGAGGCTTCTGTGCATCAGCTGAGACTATCTAGATTGCATGAAGGGTCAGTTGCTAACGCTGAGAGGTACTTAGGATTTCAATGACCTTGCAGCCAGGGGTGATGGGCATAGTATCAGCAGGGGGCGTGAAACTTACGAAGGACGCGCACTCGCCCTTGAAGACGCGGTTTCCCAGGTTACAGCATCCAGTCCTGCACTCTGCAGCGGTGACACAGACTCAGCTCACTCTCAATTTCACCCCACCACATTACGCATCAATGCAGCATCTGGGCATTGAAGGGCTAAGCTGGGCTGCAGGAGGATTGGGCAGTGTGGCGCTAGCTCTGCAACTTAAGCGTGTTCCTAGCAACAGCTGTGCAGGCGCTGCATAGCAGGCAGGTTGCCCACAGGCCACCATACCAGAACACCAGCTGGGTGCACAGAGGTGCGTCGCAGAAGTAGTCTCTATCGTTGCTGCTAACCCAGGAAAGTACTAGTATCTGTCATTGCTTTGTTCACAGGAGGGGAGCTGAGTTGCCAACTCTGCAGAGGGCTTCCCAGCCGCACCTTGGCTGCTTGACGAGCTGCTCGAGGAGCTGCTGGATGAGCTGCCAGAGTTGCTGCTGCTGCTGCCTCCATTGTTGTAGCTGTTGCTGCTGCTGCCGCCTGGGTTTCCGGGGCCGCCACCGCCGAATGGGCCGCCGCCACCTGTGCATGCCCACCTCCATCAATAACAAGCTCCATGGGCAATGCGCAGTGGCACGCCTGCAGCTGGCTTCACTAGAAGCCTCATGTGCCGGTGCTTCTCAGCAAGTTCGCTTAGGCGCACACAGAGCTGCAACAACACACACAGAGCACCGGCACAGGCAGTACAAAGTGACAAATACTGATCACGGGAAGCATAGGCTGGGCTGGATGAAGGCCTATCAATGCCCAGCGGACTCTAACGCAGCGCTGGCAGCACATCTAGCTTTGCATGCTGCAATCTGGGTACCTCTAGAATGCATGTGCAACGGGCTGTGGTGAACGAGTCATACCTGGGCCACCACCTCCAAACTGTGCAACTACCAGCGTCGCGCAAAGCACGACTGCAGTGGCAGCAATGAATGTAGCCTTCATGCTGGGCAAGCCTGCACGCAAGAAGCCACATATTGGCATGAGACCCAATCGCAGAAATGCCAAAAGTGCTGGATCAGCCTGGGAGGCTTGGAAGCCATCAGCAGCCGTCCACAACTCAGAGCAACCTCGCCAGTCCGAGATTGGAGGGCGCATGGCACCACCCCCTTCTCCAGGTGATGCATAGCTGGGCAGCAGATGCGTGTCAGGTAGGGCAGCTATTGCTTGGGATGGGGCTGATTGGTCATTGCCATGCACTCCAAGAAAGAGGCAGCTAGTGGTATGCGTTGGGTTTCGCCGATGTCAGAAGACAAGACGTGGCATACAAGCACAGGTCTGTATGAGATCAAGCTGTGGAAGCCCTGCTGAGTGAGATTAATAAGCTTGTCTCAGCTAAAAAATTATAGGCTTCGTCAGCCCCTAAGGGCTCCACCAAGTCTGGGCTGCCTGCACACTACGCACCCCAACACCCAGGGCGAGATCTCTATGACATCAACATACCCTGTGAGCCCCATCCAGGCTCGGTACGGGGATAAAGCCAGCTGTCACCCTTCGCATCTACGGGATCACACCTCGTTATGCGCCGGCGAAACGCATACTAGGCGCCGCGCCGGCACATAGCCCGCTAAGCAAATCAATCTGATTCGTATCTATCTTGTGGGGTAAAAGGGCGATCTTGTCACGCACTACTGAATAACGTGACAGCCGTCATGATGCAGATGCCTCAAGCGAGCGCCTCCGCTGAGATGCTGATCCGTACGGGGTCAAAAGAGAGCTGTCCCAAAGGTCTGGGACCTTCAGGTCGGCCTCTGAGGCTCCCTGGCTCCCCGATGAAAACTTCATCCATTTGCATGCCGGAGCCTAGCCAAAGGTAAATGTTGAACGGGTCGGCCTCACCTATTCCGTTAGACGCGCTGAGTTCTATCTCCTATAAAGCGATTGTCCAGGACGTTTAGATGGGTGTATACGGCTCTGTAGACGAAGCTATGGGCGTTCGCGCCACAACTTCTGCACTAGCCTGACCAGCCTAATTTGGAGCCACTGGCGCTGCCCCACTTGCAGCCTGCCAGATGTCGAACGGCATACCTGCTCCAGCAGTCAGTTCTGCACTTCTACACGGGCGACATCAGCGCCCCAGTGCATGGCCAAGATGCAGGCAGCGGCTGGCCCCTCGCTCTCGGCCTGCAGCAACGGGCCCATGCAGCTGCACCAATCCAGCCCGCTTATGGCGGGAAACCGCGGGATGACTTTCGTTCCCGGAAAGACTGACAAATCAGACCCGCAGGGATGTAAAGCTCTGGCCGTGGCATGTCATCGCCGGGAAGTCATGCTCAGTCACTGTACCGCACTGCTGCCACAGAGCTTCATGCTCTGCACCACCAGCCACCATAGATGCATTGTCAGCACGGTATATGGGTTTTGCTGGCGGAAAGTCGAAGCGCATGCCGAAAGCGGGCTATCGGAACAGCGATATTTGAGGCATGAAGTACCTGTCAGCAGTACAAGCTTCATAAAAAGCTGCACACCACAGCAGCAATATCTTGGCACATCGGCTGTGATGGTGGTGCTCACAATGGTGCCGTCTGCTTGAATCTGCTAGGGCATAAAGTGGAATTGTTACATTTCCTACACCATGCCACGAAGGTGCTACCATCAATGCTACAGTTTGCTGGTGCATGCAAGTGAAGAGAAGTGTACTAGGGCTAGCACCTCTGCCTGTACTGTCTTCTAGCTCACGTTCAAAAAGTGGGATGCGCCTTCTTGTCTGCATGTATCACGTCTCTGGCATGAAGGGTCTTCCTTGCCTGTCCCTTTGCTGATATCTGCTTGTCACTTACAGCCTGCGAGGCCTCCACTTCATACTGTACATTCAGCAGTTGCATCTGTATACTCTCAAATGCATACAATTCATGCAAAGCAGCAACCGGCGCTCCAGTGAGGCAGTGTAGCAGCCTATTACACTCCTCTTTCATGTGCAAGGCAACCCTTGCTGCACAGGACGTGGCATCCCGGAGATGCCATTAACACAAGGGCCCTTCAAGGAAAGCTGCGAGAAGGAGGCTCCTTGCTGTGACTTCCTTAAGGCCTGCTGCCTTGCAATGGCACCTTGCAACGCTTGGGATCATGACTGCTATGGGCCACACTATGAACTCCGCTGGGGTGCTTGAAGCATTGCAGCTCTACTCTTGCCACTCTGGACCATGCACAGCTGGCAGGCGGAGCTTCTCCAGGGCAGGGCAGGCGCCAAAAGCAGCCCCAACAAATCCTGAGGTCCCTCATCCTGTGTCACCCTCACTTCCTGCCTCCTGGCAACCTGCACCAGTGTGAGTACTACAGCAGTGTCCTTGGGAGTCAAGCTGCATTAGTATTGCCAACTAGTAGTGCTCATTGAATGGGCAAGACAGTCTCCCAGGACCTTCCACGAGCATGATGATTGTTACGTTAGGTTACCATGGCCTTAATGGCCTTTGAGAGCAGCTCGATGATGCCGACACTGCAGACGCACATCACCTAGCACCATGCAAAAAACAAGTGGCAGCAGTATGAAAATACCTTGCTGCTCTGCCGGGCACTGGCCTCTGCTGACTGCATCTGCATGGAGTCCACAACATACGAGAACAGCCCCAGCATCACCATATTCTGCAGCGCTGCTTGCGGACCCCCTGCAGCAGCAAAATGTTTTCAGGCACCACAATGCAGTCCTAGAATTGCATCATAACGTCTCATCAGTCCTGACAGGCTACCGAATCACTGCCTAGAAGAAGCAACCATATCAGGCTCTTTCAGGCCAGTACGCGCTGATGGAAGGAGTATTTTCGGGCAAGCTGCTTACCGCTCCACCCTAGTGCCAGCCCTGTTGCGCATCCCGCTATGCCTCCATTCAAAGCTGCACAGCACATGAGAAGACTTATACGCTGGCTCCAAGCAGCAGGCTGGCGCTCTTGATTGTGTTTGAAATGCCTTTGAATGCAGGAAAGAAGGACAAGGTCTTTGAGGCATGCTGCGATCTGATGGTGGCTCACCGTCCTGTTTCTGACGTATCCGCTGTGCTATGCAGCTGGCGAAAGCATAAACCCCGCCAAACATGGCGAAGCTCTGTACCCCACACCACCAGTCAAAGCTCATTGGTGTGCTTATGCATGAATCTACATGACCATGGCACTCGTACTCTGTGGAAACGCTGGCATGAGGTGCTAAAAAGATGGGCATGAAGCTCACCTTTGCAGAGTTCCAGCCTTCTATCCTGCAGGCTTTCCATCTTCCGGAGCCTCTGTGCCGTATGAGCTTGCCACCTGCTCAGATAGACAGAATAAGACCATGACGCCCAGCAGGAGGTACTCGCTGAAAGCCGTAGTAAAAGAGAGTGTGACCTCCCACATACTAAACAGAGGGCTCACCGAAGCCGAACACGTAGCCAAGGGCACCCCCACTGAGGCCTGCCATTGCTCCATTCATGATGCACAGCATTTGCCCGCCATCTACAGGCTGCAAGCCGCTAGTGGATAATTGCTGCTCCAGAAGCTCCTGCAAAATTGAAGTGTGACGCATAGTCCCTAAAAGTTCTCACAGACGATGACGATGCAAATCTTCGGGTTGGGCGGGTGATCTCCGAACCTGTTGAGCCTCCTGGCCGGTGATCACGAGCTCCTCATCGCCTCTGCTGCCCATGATTGTTCTATCAGACTTTTGCTGTGATGTTTGCTGTATGCCGGGGCTTTGGGAAAGTGTTCCGAGACAGCGTCTCGCCTAAGCGTGGAAACGCCGGTACACCGAAGCGGGCAGTCGGGCAGAACGGGCAACACCCTTTTAGCTCGTCCAATGTTTTTCGCACCTCCGACGTCTGTGATTTTCAGCAATCAATTTCATCCCAAATCTCATGAAGACCTCTTGACATCTACATCTGAGGGCATAATGGTGCGAACAAGGGATGACGCGAGCGCAGAAGTAATGGAGCTCGAGCTCAAGGTCGACCATGCGCTCGACCTGGAAGCTACACCTTCGTGCACTGCCGGCAGCATCCCTGAGGGAGTGACGCCTAGCGATGAGGAGGATGGACAGCATCAGTCCGGCATCAGAGGCATGACCGTCGCGTTCCAGGTGAGTCTTGGTCGATAAGCACTTGGCTGTGTGATGCATGAAGAGCTCAGCTCATCAGCTCATCCCTACAGCAGTGATGGCCGCTTGTTTCACCACTTACAGCTATCGAAGAGCACCTATCGTTGGTATTATGGCAGCTATGTGCTGCTGCTTGAGTCGGAGATTTATGAACAACTTCACCCATCTTCCCTGCTTTTGGACACCTTAGCTCAAAGTGGCGCTGCTATGACGACAAAGAAAACACCTATCCATGTTGTTGTCTTGCAGGACGTTGAATACATCGTCAAGAACAGTGCAAAATGGCGAGAGAAGATCAGCATCCTGTCCAAAGTCTCTGGCTCCATCCCTCCCGGCTACCTCACCGCCCTGGTCAGCCCCATACTCACACGCTTCCCTGTGGTATTATGTCAAGCTCTACTCCGCATGCATGCCACTATCTCTCTGTACAGCCGTGCCTTGCTCGCCATGTTGTGTAACTGTGGAAGTATCCTGCAGATGGGGCCCTCAGGCAGCGGGAAGACCACCCTTCTAGGTAAACCTCCTCTGGTCCCGTTCCCGCTTGCGCATCCTGATGCGCAGCGCTGCGCCGCTCTTCATATCTTGCCTGACTCCAAGCTTGCACATGCTGCTCAGATTAGATGATCAGTGCCTGCTTGAGTGGCTGTGCCAGCTCGGATCAGACCATCCGCTATGAAATTCACATCAGCTGTGCTCCGTGTGCTGACATTGGTTGCATGCGCAGATGTGCTGGCGGGCAGGAAGACTGTGGGGACGATCAAGGGCACAGTGGTGTACGCGGGGCACAAGGCGTCCCGCTCCTTCCTCCGCAGATACACCGGCTACGTGGAGCAATTTGGTACTACCCAGTCCCTGTTAGCCCTCCATCATTTGCCAGAACTGGAGTCCATGCGGTGCAGTCTTGACTCACCTTGCAAGCTTGCATGATGCTAATAACTCCTGATCTAGACAATCATGAAGCACACCTGCCGCCAGCAGCAATGCGCATGACGTGCCTGGCACTGCTCTTGATGGATGGTGCGAATGTGTGGATTTTGGAGGACAGTGCAACTTGCATCTTATTTCCTTGTTGGTCTTGATGACAAGTAGGCTGGTGCTGACCTACAGAGTCGAATCCTCAGGACGCAAAGCAAGCTGATTTTCAAGATGTCAAGATTGCTCTGTGTTCTTGCAGATACGCTGCTGGACAACTTGACAGTAGAGGAGATGCTGATGTACACAGCAGAAATGAAGAACCCCGTGAGGGACTCCCTGGCAAGCAAGAAGGCTAAGGTGGTCTTAGTCATGGAGCAGCTGGCGCTCACCAGCTGCAAGAGCGTCAAGATCGGCAACGCTCTGGACAGAGGCATCTCAGGTGTGCCTGACTTGTCACACCTCATCTGGAAGCCGCATATACTCACCGCTCACCCTCGTGTTTTGCTGGTCCAGCCATACAGGAGTTACTGTTATCATCCCTGTATGGTGTGTCCTCAAGACTTCTGGACCTTGCCCGCTACAGCATGTCTCAAACCTGTGCTGTTGGGCTAGTGCTGCATGTTGCTGCAGCTAGTTGCTGCAGCAGGTTGCTGCAGAGTCCAACAGCACAGGTCTGTATTTTGGCTGAGATGTGGGCTGTGGGAGGTAGACAACCCTGAAGGCGCTTTACACCGTTGCGTGTCGATGTGCAGGTGGGCAGAGCAAGCGCACCAACATCGGCCTCGCCCTAGTGACCAACCCCCGGGTGCTGTTCCTGGACGAGCCCACCTCCGGCTTGGACTCCTTCACAGCAAATGAGGTCAGACTGCTGATCTTCAGTCATGTCCGCTTGCTTTCAGGGATGTATACTACCAAGTTGGTGCTCTGCTTCAGCATTCCATTCATGTCAATGGGCTGTGCGCCTGATGCCAGGCACACCATCTCATGGAAATATTCAAGAGCTTCAACTTCCTGTGCTAGTAGGTGCTTCTTACCCTTCGGCTAAGGACACGTCTTTAGCACAGGGTGACGGGCCCGAGAGATATCCCGATGAAATGCAGAAGAGAGCAAGGCAGCTGGTCACCACTGCATGCAGTACTTGCTACGCTCAAGATCTGTGGACATGGAGGCATGCATGGCTGGAGCAATGTGCACAGGAACAAGGAAACCTGAAGCAGTGGAGCTGTGCAAGTGCCGGGGCATGAGGTGACACGGGTGAGCGCTGCGCAGGTGATGAGCGTGGTAAAGGGGCTGATGAAGACGGGGATGACCATCTGCGCCACCATCCACTCCCCCACGCCCTTCTGCTTCCGCCTCTTTGACCGCATGATGATCCTGCTGCGCGGCCACATGGCCTACGCCGGCCCCAACGGTAGCACCCTTTACCCTCCAGAACCATCCCTTAAGAACTTGACCTGCTCACCCAGGACATGAAGTACACAAGGCCTCGGCATTTCAGGTTGACAGTGTAGATCCTCCTGCGCGGCCACATGGCCTACGCTGGCCCCAAGGGTACCTGCCCCTCCTGCTCTGGAGCTGCTCACTTGGCATGGCGGACAGTGTGAGGGCTTGAAGCTTGCAGATTGTGAGTTGAGCAGGGTAGATGTCACAATCCCAGAGACCTGGAATGAAAGGAGCAGCTGCACAGCCGTGCCAATTTCCACATGAAAGTTCTCCCGCATGTCCCTCCTCTTTCCCGGCCCCAGTGGTAGGTGCCCTCCAGGATCTGTCCTGGAGGAATTGAAATGCTACCTCGTCAAGTGACCTGGGTGTTGAAGCTTGCGCATGGAATCCATGGGGCCTCTAATCACAGCACGAGGAGATTTCAGCATAGTGGCACCTCATACGCACAGTCCTGTCACAGTGTGCCCAGAGGTCATGTGCCAATGCAGGTGAGGCGGCGGTGCACTACTTTGAGCAGACTAACCCGGAGTACCCACGCTTTGGGGCCGGGAGCACGTCTGACAACCACGCGGAGTGGATCGTGGACCTCACCACCAAGGTGGCCTCATGCCATCTCAGTGCCAGTCAGCCTGAGCAGTTCTTTATGGCACTCCTCAGCTTCTGGCTTGAGAGCTCACAAAGCATTGTCAATCTTCTCTTGGTTTTTGGTGGCACATCCACCAATATAGCAAGGCAAGATAGACAATGCTATCTGTCCCTGTGTTAGCCTCCAAGGTTGTGCTTGAGAAAAAGCCGGTAGGCGCGCTCATCAACAGGGGTGGGCAGGCGCTGTAGTTTGCGCAGCGCTTCCAGGCAAGCGCCCTGTGCACGGCCAAAGCTGCAGAGCCGCTTGTGAATATGAACTATTGAGTACCTGATGACTATCTTGCCTGCATGCGCGCAGGCGGACAGGGACGGGAAGGCGCTGGAGTTTGCGCAGCGCTACCAGGCGAGCGCGCTGTGCGCGGCCAACGCCGGGGACCTGCAGCACGACCTGGAGCGGCGCGAGGTCAGCCCGCAGATCGCCAAGGAGCTGCGCGCGCGCCAGGGCACCAGCACGCCCTTCTACTTTGGCGTCAAGACCATCCTCAAGGTCCGCCCTTCAATTCACTAAGGCGCTCGGTATACCCTGCGCTGTATACCTGTGGGTCTGAGGGTTGATCCCTCCTCGGGGAGCTCGGGTTTGCGCTCTCTGCTGAGAGGTCCTCCACTGTACTCACAGGTATGCAATGCGATATCAAGCATTGTTATGTAAGCAGGCAAGCCTGAGCTGCAGGAGCAAACCATGCAACGTGCAGGCTGGCTTGCCATTCTGCATGCACATCCTACAATGACGAAAGCATTAATGACAATAAGCATTAAGGCAAATGTCAACATTAAGGTCGTGATGTGCAGTACCGGCTGTGGCGGGACCTGTCAGACCCCACCTACTTGGGCCCCAGAGTGGCTGACAAGATTGTGGTGGGGCTCATCTTGATGAGGTGAGGTACTGCCTGCCACTTTGTGAGTGCCACTCCTCCTGGTCAAATGCTGAAGATGCCAGACACATGTACATACTAGGATATGACCGCAGTGCGAGAGGCCTGCTGCGATATGTGGACGTGCCCCACTAAAAGCGGGTGATGGTGTGTGCAGCCTGTACTGGCACATCGGAAGGGAGAACTTTGGGCCCAACTCCGTCAACATTGGGGCCGCGCTGTTCATGGTCACCATCCTGCCGGCCTTCGCAGCCTGTGCCTACACGCCCCAGCTGGTGCGCGCTCGTGCCCTTGGCAGGTCCTTTTTCAACTTGCTGCTGCTTGTAACTATGACAGTCTGGCATAGCTATGGCAGCGCATCACCTGATCTGTGTGCTACTTATGCAGGTGCTGGAGAGGCCTGTGTACTACAGGTAAGAGCAAATGTAGCTTCAGCACATGGGGGGTCCCTTACCTGGAAAAGCTCCTTCATGAATCTTAACCATTCCACCGGCCTGACCCTGTCACAGCATAGAGGCATCCAGCTTGCGCAGTAACCTGGGGCCGTCTGTGTGGCACAGCACTTTTGCACAGCTCACATGCGCAACGGGAAGACTGCAGCACGACTGAGACTTCCACTTACCCCTGCAGGGAGCGGAATGATGGGTGCTACACAGCGCTGACCTACCTGAGCGCCAAGATATTTGAGGAGGCGCTGGTGGCCCTGGTGCAGAGCATCGTCTTCGCCTGCATCGTATTCTTCCCCTGCGAGTTCTCGGGCAGCTTCGCGCTGTTCTGGTACACCTACTTCCAGACGACCCTCATCGGCATATGTGAGCCTCCCTACACCCCGTTCTGGAGAGCTTTTGAGTGATCACACATAGATGGTAAAGGGGCCTGAGTTCCTAGGTGTTTGCGCATGTTGATGTTTCCCTCCAGCGTGGGCATGCCGCATGCGCATGCCGGACAGGAACATCAGCATGCTGTGCCACTTGTTGCAGACGTTGACGCTGCCAGGGAAGATCATCTATCTCGGCCAGGCTATGACGGGTTTGTCCAAATAGAGTGAGGACGCCAACAGGTGGCGTGCAGGGCAGGACGGTCATAGCTCTGGCCAATTAGCAGATCTGCTGTGCGTGCTGTGCAGTGCTGGCATACTTCATAGCAGCCATCTCGCCCAACATGGATGTGGCAAATGGCGCGCTCCCAGCATACATTGTCATCAACCTGTTCTTCGTGGGCCTCCTGATCAGGCCGCAGGACCAGCCCAAGTACTGGCACTGGTGATGCCCTGCTCTCAAGCAATGCTTAAGCAAGTAATGTTTCTAGTGCATAGGGGACACTACACTCTCTCATGAGCAGCACCAGCACTGTCATGTTAGGCAACTCATTTCTGAGGTCTGCCTCCTTCAGCAGAGGCATTGCATGCCCTGATGTGCCAGTCGGGCAGAAGTGTGGGCCCGTCTCTTACATACAAAACCTGGGTGCAGGTTCCAGTACATAGACTTCCTGCACTACTCGTGGACAGCGCAGATGATCAACCAGTTTGAGAACACCCACATCATCATCTTCCTGGGCATTGAGGTGAGGGATCCTTAACATCACCAGCTTCTCTGCTCAGCAAGTTATGATGGCATGCTTGTCCGCTGTACCAAGCCCAAGCCATGTGAGCTAGCGCTTGATCAGAGCTATGCATGGGGCGTGACTGGGTGTTGTGTGACCTGTGCAGATCCTGCAGTTTTATGATCTCAGGGGCAAGTCAAAGTGGGACTACGTCGGCTTTGAGACTGTCTTCATTGCTGTGTTCTTTGTCTGGGCCTGGATGGCGCTGGCCTTCATTCGTCACCAGAAGCGCTAAAGGTCCTTCCCGCCCATCATACTCTACTAGCTAGTAGCCTCAACTTGTCACCAGGCGCAACCATGGCATTCCTACTCCTCATCGGTAGTCAATCCCATCCGTGACCACAAGCGCTAAAATGCCTTCCCGCTCAGTGGAGGCATGCAAGCAGGCATGTAGTGGCCTCAAGACTTTGTTCATCCCGGGCCTCTTTGAGAAGGCCCGGCTGGGGTTGGCCCTTACTTGGGATTGACAATGCTAAGGGCAACCTAGGGCACTCATGAATTTAGATGGGACTGCTGTGAACTCTATATTGTCAACATTGCTGTCTTTGGCATCTGGACCTGGGTGGCGCTGTGGCCGTCTGTCGCGGCCCAAAAAGCGAAGAATATCCCGCTGCTCAATGGTGAGGCCAGAGATTGAGCTGCTCCCTGCTGGCTTGCATGGTGCCAGCCAAAACACTCGACATCTCCATACGTAGCAAGCCTTCCTCATCATTGTTTCCATTAAGCTACTAGAGGCATCTTTGCTTCCCCACTGAAGTGTGGCAGCGATGTCTACTTTTAGGCAACACGCAGCCAAGTTGGTGTCTGCACTTGTGCCTATGCAGCACTGGCAGAGCACTTGGTCTTGCAAATGACAGGCTACAACATGTGAGGACTGACTATGTAGCCAAAGTTGCTCAGGTGTAGGGTCTTCGTGGGAGTCAGCTCAAGCTTGAGCGAATCAGGCAGATGTGATGTCAGCCAACGGGGGGCCATGACAGTAGCAGCAGCATTGCAGTGCAGCACAGCATATGGCAGCCTTGCTCTGCATGGCCCAGTCGTGAGAAAATCTGTGATCCGTGAGGTGTGATGACAGAGTGTCAGTCCAGTTTGCATTGCTATTGCTCAAAGCACAGATGGGGTGTTGCAAGCGCAGGCTTGCTACACAGCCCTTGAGACATGATTGAGCAGCCCGCAGAAGCGGCAAGTGCCTGGTGGACTTAAGCAGTCTCATGTGCTTGTGCTAGCATGTTGCAGTGCTGGATGTAGCTAGCTGAAGTAGGCAGCCTCTGTCACACAATGAGACAGGTACTATAGATAGACAAGGGTGTTATGGCACATTACAGCTCTACAATCTGGCATTACCAATCACACTTGTCACCTTGATTGTGGGGACAGGGTGCTGTGATCATTCATGAGTCTCATCCCAATTGCAACTCTTAGGCTTTAGGGCTTTTCCCACCATTGGCGCAGAGGCCAAGCTTTAATCCTCACCCATGCATGCGCAGCTTTGAATGTACACAAATGCAATGCTATGCGTTGTACAGGAGAATGCTCGGAAGACAGACCATACAGTTCTCAGGAATTAGGAGAAAGATATCAGTCTTCTCGGTGTGCCACAAAAGTGCACCATGCTACCATGCCATCCGTGCAGCCTAGCTGCCTCTCAGTACAACCTCTGCGCAGCTCTCTCATGCTTGCATCTACTACAGTCCAGAACCTCCGCAGCTTCCCAAAGCTGCTAATTTCTTGGAAGAAGGTCTTCCTCATCTGCCAAAAAAGGCGACGCGTCTAGTGGCCTCCACAAACTCAGGCCATCCCTTCTCTTTGATCTGCTCTGGTAGGGCAAGCCATGCACGCGCCATGGCCGCAGCTGTCTCCTCAGTCTGCATAGCAAACAAAGAATGAGCTGTTGGCACTTTCCCGCAGAGCTGCTGAGACAAATTCTGCTCTGTTCCATCTATCCCACATGGCAGCCTGCTCCACTGGTGTTGCACCTGACCAGGCCCCTACTTTCAAACAAGGCAGTGTACAGGAGCATCCTGAGTAGCACCAGAGATGACCGGACTGTCACCATGAGGCTCTTCCAGATGGCGGACTCCTCTATTTTGGCGCTCTTTCGGTGACGGAGCCAGATCTCTGCGCGCTTGAAAGGGTCCTGCACAATGGCATGCCAATTGTAAGGCAAGCTCCCATGGAAGATGTAAAATACGAGTGCTGACCCCTGGCTGTAGCAATGCTAAATCATGGCTATGGCAGTATGACACACAAAGACCTGGCTGGAAGGTGAGTGGGCTCACATGCTTGTTTGGCTTTGAGCCTAAGTTGCCACTCCGCCTGCAAGCAAAGACACACTCCTCAGAACTCTTTTCAATATACACACACCCAGCACAGCATTGTACTTGCACCTACTCTGCAATCGCAGCTGCACAACTGACACGTGCAAAGCTCAGCCACCTACAAGGAGGTACATGCTTGGGGCACAGTCTGGCTATGCTGATTGATCATTTTCATGAAAAGAGGAGGCCACCCCTAAACACCCTACTGACACACCTGCGGCCCATCATGGCGCTATCCTCCCTGTGACAGGACTTGAGCACAAACTCAAGGAGCGCCAGCTGGTCCCGGTTCACCTGTGCAGGGGGCAGAGAAGGGGCGTCACACACCTGTCAGCCGTCACAGCTGCATCGTCCCTCTGGCAGGACTTCATCACATGCTCTAAGAGAGCCAGTTCACTCCTTTTGACCTGTGCATGGGGTCATATCATAGGCTGCCTGAGCAGCCCTAAGGCCACTGCAGCTCTTCCAGGCATGCATCACAGGTGCCAGCGAGACAATTTCTTGCTGGCATGGCGGCAGAACAAGCGATGGAAGGCGTGCTTGGGAAGCTGGCCTGCATAATGAGGGGCTTACGTAGGCAATGCAGTCGACTGGGCACATCTGCACAGCCTCCTCGATAAGCTCTTCATCATTGCCCCACTGTGTGTGGACTCTGGCCCTGCCATAGTCGTCCTCCTGCACATGCAATGCATGTGAGGGTACTATCCCAGCAACCCACGGGAGCATAATCGTGTTGCACTCGCCATGTTAAGCCAATGAGAGAAAGAGCTGCGAATAGGCATGCAAACATGCGCAGCTACATGCACCAGCAGCAACGAGCGCTGCAGTTCGCATACCATGTGGAATGTCTGGGGACACATCTGCAGCACAGCATAACAAAGCTCAGCACGTGTCCACAACAAGCTCCAGGCGCTTCAGTATCAAGGACATGCTACTCAGGACAGGCATATGTGCGTTTAGGCTGTGGGAGAGGAGCTCACATTGGCGCAATGGAAGCAGCCTGTGCAGCTGCACATGCACACAAGCTCATACTCAGACAAGGGCTCAGCACTCATGTCTTTTGAACAGGGGAGCACCAAGGCATTGCAAGCGACAGGGCAGCATCATAGAGATGCACCCTTTGCACCCAGGTCAGGAAATACGACCAGAATTTATAAAGTGCAGCAAGGACAACAGACATGGCGGGAGCACCTGGTCTCGTCCACAAAGACTGCTCGCTTCTCCTCGGGAACGCCATTCCATCTAGACACAGGCCGGCCGTCGTATGCATGGCCATCTTGCCTGAACTTCTTGACCTGCGAGAACAACAGCAGCTCAGGCATACAGCTGCTTGACTCGCATGACCGCCTTCAGCATAGCCACTTCACAGGGGAGTTTCCTTCATGGCCCTGGCTGAGTTCAGGGTGCAGGCTATGTGAAAAGTCTACCCTCTATGGTGACCACAGAGTATATTCACATAGGCTTCTGGAAGGCTCACGTCACTCTGGTATGTTTCCCGCAGAGCGTCATTCATCAGCGTGGCGTACGCAATGTTGAGCAGCACTGCCACCTCATTGGCATCATCACCTGCACAAAAAAGAGACTCATCATCCTAGAGCAGAGGTAAAACATTCACCCAGCACGCTGACAGCCTGCTAGCGGTACAAGATCCTTCAATCAGTACATGTCCAAGGACCAGAGAGTGTTTTGCAGGCTCACCAATCAAGTCTGGGTGGACCAGCCGCTGCAAAGCTCGGTAGGACTGCTTTATGTCTGCTGTAGATGCTCCAAGATCGAGATTCAGTAACTGAAAGAAGTCTGAAGGGGCAGCCGCATTGAAAGCCTCTGCATGCCCTGACGAAACCTACACACCAACAGGATGCAGTGTCATGGCTGAGCTGCAAAGCCTTTTTCCCTGATATTAAGATTTGAAGGGGTGCCAACCTCTCTGAAGTACTCGCGCTCCAGGTCGCTCAAGACAAGGCCGAGCTCCTCCTGTTCCTTGACCCTGGCCTGAGGGATCATGCGCACGCATCGCTGGCCGGCTGGCAATGCATGCACTGATGCGGCACTTCTGGAGAGCAAACGGCCGGGCGTGGCATTGCGCGAGATCCGGAGGGCGTTCATGCCGGACATGCCGAAGCTAAATATCTTTCTGCAATATCTGCACCCTACATAAGCCCGCTTCTCGGCCCCTTGTGGCAAGTGTTGAGCACGCTGGCTACTCCTCACACCACCTCAAAGCCTTAGTCCTGTCTGTTGTGAGCTCATAAAGGCTGTGGGTACACCAAAAAACGGTAAAGTGTGTTGCAGGCAAGCGTTGCCACGTCGACATGCGCTTTATGCGTGCGCGGTCAACTTCTCCCGCGGCGGATCCTGCGCGCAGCGCGTGCCAGGAAAACTCTCAAACGTCCTTTCTACCAGCTGCGTCTTCCCCTTAATGTCAACTTTTCTCTTTCTTTCAAGGCATACGATGAACTACAAGTAGGTGAGGGTGATTTGACCCCTCTTCTTTCCTAAGAGGATCAGACATGGTTTGGCTGGAAGAGTCGTGGCGTGATATGGTGTCTGTTTCGACACCGATCATTCAGCAATTGCAAATGAGACACCCAGTGGCATCCAGCTCCTTTCATGGGGGCATGAAAATCTGCACCGTAGATGCACAGCCTGTCTCAAGGAACATGCATGGTAGACGTGGTGAATGGAAACAGACTTACAGCTCTCCTCTGCTCGCACAATCAAAGCTGCTTGCATCCACTTTGACTACCCTAGACCCACTTGGCGTCTGGTTGACCTTGTGGAGGCTCACCCGCTCCTTCAGGAGTCCTGAAAGCTATGGACCGAGTTGCAGCCGTCAAGCCACTTGTTTCTTCCTTATCCTTCACTGACATTGACAACACCTACTATGCAGCCTGCTTGTCCAAGAACTTCGTCCATCCATTACAGGCTTAGGCCTGTGACCCAGAATATCATATGATTGTGCGAGGCCATACATTTGGGTACAAGACACAGTGCACTAGGCTAGCAGGACGCTTGTAAGCACCGCTGATGCCCTCTTCCAGTCTTGTACCCCTCTGGAAGAGTGGCCTTGGGTAAAAAAAGAAAGCGAGATCTCTAAAGGGTCGTACACACGGATCCCACATCTAGACTCAGTTTTCACAATCGTTCTAAAAGTCAAAAGAAATAGACATTTGACAGATTGCGAGCCTCCTGTATGGAGACAAGCTGCATATGCGATGCCCTTCTATATGCTGAGCATGACAGAACTCCCAACAAGGGAGTTGCCACGACAAACCTGCGAGTGGCGCCTGCCATGCCATGGAAACTACTTCAGCTGCTGCATCAAAGCAATGCGACGGCTGAAGATTACATTTTTGGGCATGGTGATGCGCTCAAAAAGCTCTACGGACAAGTCCTGACACCTGGAAAGCCGCAACAAGCAGCCTTGCTTGTGGAGTTGCACCCTAGCAAAGACATGGCTGACGACAAAGGAAGAAGGCTAGTTGGTCTAATAGTCCCGCATCTGTGAGGCTGCCATGCTGCTGCATCTTGAATGGGCTTGATCTATCTGAAAGCTTCACAGGCACTCATCAAGCACGCTCTGATGCTTCAGGAAAACCCCAAAGCACCTTCACTTGTGGTGGTGCTACTGATCCGGCCTAACGTGAAGGCATTGCCTTAGTATAGCGCCAGCCCCCTGAGCCAGCACAGGACGGGCAAAGCCCTAAATTCTGCTGCTGTCAAGCATGCCAGGCTTGCAGAGGGCTGGTCACGTGGTCAGTGCTGCCTGAACATTGCTGCTTGCCTTGCTCTTGGCAGGCCTTATGAGGCGCACAACTGTGCTGGCATAGTCTTATTGGCTCATTGACCCCTGCTGAGCCAGAGCCCGTAGACCCAAGAAGATAACCCATATGACTGAGGTAGTTCTCCCTTCTGCTGGAGCTTGTCCTTGATCTGTGTCACGGGCACTGGCAAGTGTCACAATTCTGGTCACCGCTTCTGCTGTTTGAGTCTGCACTCAGGTCAGCAAAATGCAGCAATTCTGGCGCGCAGGTCATCTTGTTAAGGCTTTACTGAAGAGTCTGAGCATGACTCCCTGCAGCAGGGATTGCAGCCCAGTGCATCTGCCTGCAGTCACGCCTGCCACAGCCTCTGCCATTTGTTTATTGAGCACTTGCACCCCACTCTGTGCTCTGGTATAGTCACCACGTTCCTCTGTCTGGCGCCAAGGGTATAGAGTCAATTGACCGGGCGCAAGCTTGCAGTGGAGCAGAAAACGCCCCGCCGGACGCGCGAGGGTTGCCAATATTGAGGTGCAGCAAGCAATGCTACATATGCGGCGCCTTGCCAAGAGACCCTTCTATCATGAGGTGTACAGGCCCGAGGAGCCTATTAAGGATCTCCAGGGTCCTCTGGCAACAGGAAAACAAGGCCAGTGCTGAGCTCATCCAAGAAGACTTGAATAGAAATCCCTCTGTAGTCAATCTTCCCGTGAGTGTGTCACGCCTGAGACGTCGGGAAAGGTCCTCTTGTTTAAAGCAGCGCTGCAACGAGCTTCCGTAGCTCCTGCAGGGCCTCCGCAAATGACGGCCTTTCAGAGGGGTCTGCTGACCTGCAGCATGATCATGGTCCATCAGCCAGATGGCATGGGCATGCGGCTCCCTTCTGAGCAGACAACCTTCATGCCTCGCACTCACACTGATCGCAAGCACACCTGTGCACACGGCCCACCACGCCCTTATGCACATCATGGCAAAGGGTGCGCTTTTGCACACAGAGCATAGACTCTGAGCAGCTGGACAGCACACGAGGGGGCTCACCAACACTTGGTGAGAAGGTTGGCGCATCCTTCAGGTAGGTTCTCTGGAACAGGCGGGCGCCAGCCAGTCATGACCTTGCAGATGACCTGCACCAGAGCCGCAAAAGGCAATCATGTGTCCGTTCATGGCTTGCACTCCTTATGTCTGCATGCAGCTGGCCAATAAACAGCGACGAGCCCCTGCTGCAATGCCGTACACCTACCACACAAGCCTCCAGCCTCCAGAGCAGTATGCATGGCCAAGCACAATCTGACGACCTGCTGCTGCCTGACCAGCCAATGCACATGAGCAGCACTGTCTGCGGGCAGGACCGGGCATTCTGGGCAGTATGAAGCTGTTGCAGGGACCGGGCATTTCGGGCAGTATGAAGCTATTGCGAGGCAGCAGTAGCAAGCACCTGGGATTGGCGCAGCCCTTGGAAGAGCTGCTCCCCAGTGAAGAGCTCCCAAGCCAGCATGCTGAAGCCGTACACATCAGCCGCCTTGGTCATCTTTCCCTCCAGCAGCAGCTCTGCTGGCATGTACCTGATGCGCCATACACACATGTCAGGGTGACCAGTAATGCAGGCACATGTGTCTACCTGGAGGCAGATCAGGCTTGAGGTAGGGTGGAGCAGTATCAGCATGGGAACCTAGCATTATACATACATCCATCCATGTGCTTTGCAGAACTTGCTCCCTCTTGCAGAGTGGACGCAGACTCTGCTACGGTCATGCCGTCAGTTCGTGCAGGCAAGGAACCGTCTTTTGGAGGCTGCATGATGAGGGACAATGATTGGCACTCACGCAGCGGTGCCAAATGTGGCGGTGGAGACGTGGGTGCGGTTGTGCTCCATGACGCGGGACAGCCCGAAGTCCGCCAGCTTGCACACGTAGCCGCGGGGGTCCCATGCGGACGTCATGGCCGACTTCAGCAGCACATTTGCGCCCTTCAGATCTCCCTGGATGCACGCAAAAACATTTCAAGCGCTGAATGTACTGCAAGCCTTCAACCTGGCCATGAATGCCACATCTGTTGTTGTGGAACTTGGGAGAATTCAGCTGCAGGATGGAAGCTTGTCGTTTGGCAGTGCTGGTAACGGAAACAAGCAAGGAGACGCACATAGAACGGAAGCAAGAGTCAATGTGCGCGTGCAAGGTACATTACAGGTGATGTGCACTCAAAGAAGCCGTCCTGCGGATGCTGGCGTGTGCTCCTGCTAATCAGCAGCTCAGGTAGAGGGGAGGGGCAGGCTTACATGCAGGACGCCCATGGAGTGGAGGTGCTCCATGCCAGCCGCAATGTCCATGAGGCAGAGCAGCCCAGATTTCTGCAAACAATGAAAAATACCTGTCTCAACCACAGGCCCCCCACAGCTTCTATGTGGCATCTTCCTGCCCTGAGCACTTCACTACCATTACAAGTGCAGCATGTGTTCATGGCAATACCGCTTTGTGATTGAGTTGCCTTTGCATAGCCAAATGCGTCAGGGACGGCCATTGTACAAGACACACTCTCGGAGCTCAAGGTCTGTGATCCTCATCACCAATGGCATAGGTGCACGCCATCTTGACAGGCGCAGTGCACTGCATGCATGCATGCCGGTGCACAAGCGGAAGAGAGGAGTTGGGAATTGTTGGGCGCCTCACCAGGTCGTCAATGTATTTGCCCTCCAGCGTGGCATCTTCCAGGCTCCCGCAGTCACAGTACTCGAGGATGAGCCACGTCTCCAGCAGCTCGACCCCGTGCTGCCTTGCATGCTTCAGCTCCCCCTTGTGCTGCTCCTCCGCCCCGGGCGAGTAACTCATGACCAACCTGCACAACCAGCGGAGGAGCCAGCATTTAGCACGCTACCCTGCCTTATCTTTTGGGGGTTATTGGCGGCTACCATCTGTAATGCATGCACTCAAGGCTGTTCAAGGCGTTCTATGCACAACAAGAAAACACATATATGACATCCGTGGGTTGGCAGAGCTTGGTAGGTCATGCAACGGAGGCACTGTGCGCTATTTGACGCCTCACAGGCTTGGGGGCGGGACGCACCCTTTGCTGGCATGTCCGTTCTGCATACGAGGGGGAAGACCCCCTGAGGATGCCTCCTCGGTGCTGTCCGCAAAGGCGTTGTTCACGCCAGGCTTGCCTGCGTACGCTGCAACCGCCAGCAGAGGAGCATGGCTGTCTGCGTTGCTGTCTTCGCCCTCTGCTGACTCGCTCTGCTTCGCCTGCCAGACACACTCAGGGAGTCAGCCACTAGACCACATGATTGCGTTGTGCATGTCAACTCTCAAGGCTGAGGGGGCTATGTGCAAAGATGTACAGAATTGTCTGGCCTGCATGTATGCCCTCAGGTTGTTTTTTATGCTGCACTCACCCTGAAAGGGCTGGGAGGCGGCCTGAAGGCTGAGTGAGCAGCTGCAGGGCCGCTCCTCTCCGGCAAAGACATGCTGAGCGCGCCCCCCTTGATGTCCCTGGTCAGCGGCTGCGGCTCATCATCGTGCTCCTCGTCCTCGGGATGAATTTCCACGACGTGGTGCTGGTACGGCGGCCACTGCCTGCAGCCGGCCTTGTGCTCCATGGTCAGCGGCTCGGCGGTGTCCGAGCCGTCGTCCGAGATGTCGTCCAAGTCCCGGCTGTCAGCTGTGCCGTCCGCCTCGTACGTCGGCCGCGCGCTGTCGTCTGATGGACGCAAGCCCTCCCCAGGAAACCTGCACGTCCCCGTGAGACCCGGATCACCGCATGCATGCAGATCAAGATGTGGTATCTGAATCATCCTTTTGCGTTCCGGCTCCCAGGACGCGCCGTCGGCCTCTACATGGGCCGCAAGCTACCCGTGGGCTCTTGCTATTGCAAGCGCTCTCTAGGACACCTGTGCAATCCTATAGGATCACAGGGTGTCGTTGAATGTTTCTTCTATATGTCATGAGAGAAGTCTGGCTCACCTATCTTTGAGATCTTCGGCTGCTTGGCTAGACTTCTCGGAGGTGTCTGCGATCATGTGCATGTGCTGACTCTGCTTCAAGCGCGCCAGCAGGTTCTGGAAAGCGTCTGGCGCATCTGTGTCCATGTTCCTCGCTTCTGTAATAACACACAGCTTCATGAGCGCTATGCAGCATCCCTGACCTGATACTGCATCCTGTGTCTGCATAGCTGGGGCTGCAAATTCGCCTGCTGAGAATGCCCAAGGAGCCACGAGGCTTAAAGCGCGTCAGCATCCCAGATATGGGGCAGGGACAGATGTCCAGGTTGCCTACCTAGGCTGCGGATCCGCCCGGCAGACAGGGAATCCTGCTGCTCCATGCCGGTGGGGGGAACCCCGGTGGGCACTTGCGGGGGGACCGATCTGAAGCTCTGGAGCGGAGGAGGGTCGAACGAGGCTGAGTCCTTGGCTTGCCGCATCGATGCAAGGAGGCTCTGTGACCGCTTCTCAGGCTTTTCAATTCTCTCGCCCAACACGCTCCCTGCAGCAGCACCGGACAAGGCCTAAGCAGCGGTTTCTTTTCACACAGACAAAGCCAGCACTGTCCATTTGAACATTTGGCCGTTCACCACACTGACGAAATCCTGCTGTGCACAGTAGGATAAGTGGATGTTCAGTGCTGCAGTCTTGTCTGCTTGCCACACGTATGGCATCTGTCTCGGGAGGCCCAGCATACAGGGGCTTATCCATTGGGATGCATGGTGTGAAAGGCAAATAGGTCTGTGCGAATACAAGCGCTCCATAACTCAAGACTGACGTTTCATGGCAGGCTTGGGCAGCTGTGATGGCAGGGGGTGGGGGTGCATATACACACCTGAGGGTCCAGCCTGCGAGAGTGCCTTGTTCAGCAGCTCCTGGTGGCTGCCAGCAATGCTGTCCAGGTCATTGTCTGTGCCATGCAGCCACGTGGACACCGGGTTGGTGTAAACGCCATCCCTGGATCTCACGGTCCTGACCTTGAATGTTGTGACCTGCACGGCAGCACGAGCTGTCTCTGTTGGCTTCTGGCGTGCCGGAGCAGAGGGTATGCCGCACAGTCAAAACATCAGCAATCTGATCACTCTTCTCAGCACTGCGGTAGCGTGGCTGAAAGCCAAGCAGCCTGAGACATGCAACCTGCATATGAGGCATGTGGACGGGAGGGCGGATTACTCACCACATTGGGGTGCTGGATGGAGGTGGACAGCGCTGACTCGCGCAGTACCTCGGCCAGGCTGGACAGGGCGCAATTGTGCGCCACAATCTTCACAGCCACCAGGCCCCCACACCAGCGACCTGACACCACACACAAGCACATTATTCTGATGCTATCTGCCCATTTCAAGGCAGTGTTACTGCCCAAGGCTCTCAATCTCCTACAGCAGCTGAGTGTTACAATGTCTCCTGAGGCCAAAGGAATTGTCTCACGGCAGCAATACAGCTGATAGTCTCACAGGCTGATAGTGGTTGCGCCCGGTCAGCACACACAGGAAGGGCATCTCTCAGACTCGCTGCAGACCAGCTGCAAGCATGGAAAGGAGAACTTTCTCCTGCAAAGAGCACATAAAGCGGACAGAGAGGCTCCGAAAACCACCTTTGTAGACGCGGCCGAAGGATCCCCTGCCCAGCAGCTCCCCCAGCTCCAGGCCGCCTATTGTGGCGCGCTCGCGCTGCCGCAGCAGCTCCGCCAGCGAGTCCAGCGTGCTGCGGTTCACCACCTTGCCGTCCACATCTGCAAAAGGCGCCAGTCATGTCAGAGGTTTCCCGGTACGACTTTCCCTGGCACAGCTGCTGGGCGCCCAACTTGTGGCATGCCGCCTGTTCCAATCTTTGTTTTGCCCACTACAGATTGTACTGCAGACCGCAGCAGCTATGCATCATATCTCTGCTGCTGAACATATGGGAACCTATGGGTGTAGCGCTGGTGCCCCGCACCGCTGAAAGGATCCTGACGTCTGCTGTAGTGTGCACAATAGGACGGGGAGGTCTCCCAAGCATACTAGGCAGAGAAGCGCAGCAGCAGGCCAGAGACGCATTTTGTCTGCAAAAGAGGCGCGCACCTGTGCTGCCACCGCTGGAGCGGGGCTCCCGCGAGAGGTTGAAGTCCAGCATGCCGACGTACCATGCAGCGCCCGCAGCCGCCAGGAGCGTGAAGCTGACGCTCAGAGCGCCGAGCAGCAGGTGAGAGGACTCTGCAGGTTATAATGCCCATGTCAGGGTTTCGTCATAGACATGCAGGTGCCCCCGCACGTCAAATTGTGCACCAGGCAAGGGATGCGCGATTTGGCCTTTGGGAGTATCTTGGCAGCACATCGGCAAAGGCCAGACTCACTCTCCCTGCCTCTGTCAAACTTGCCTTTGTCACTCAGGGCTGTACTGCTGATGTTAAACACCACCCTAGCTATTTCAGCAAGAGTAGAGCAGGGAGCTCACTCTCGCGCTCTTGGAAGGTATCCGGCACACACACCAGCGTGTGGTTGGTCCTGGTCATGGTCACTGTCCCCACTGCATGGAGATATCAGGGATTCGGTACCACGCAATATGCATTGTAGGTAGACTACATAGGATAAAAAGCTGTTGCATGTATGCTAAGTCTGAGCAGGTGCTTGCTTTACTGACTCAATGCAATGTCAGTGCTGGAGGGTACGCAAAAATGGCTCGCACCGTCCTCCTTCGTGAAAGCATCCACAAGCCTGGATGTGGTGCGCTGGACTCCCTTGATCGACACCTGCAGTGTCCGCAACCGTGGTCACTGCCTTTACAAAGCTGTCCAGATGAATGCCACTAATTGGCAAGTCAGCAGACAGACAACGGCTCAGCGGCTGTTCTGCATCAGGCAGCGTCATGCAATCAACGGGTGAAGCTCCAGGGATAGCTGGGAATTTGGCAAACTGTATAGCGCCACACCTGTGTGCCAGAGGCCCGCCAGTCCAGCAGATTGGGGACGCCATTTGGGTTAAGGATGGGGGTGGCTGCCTCCCTGAACTTGTCACAGCTGTCCCACTGCTCGTCTGACCAGTAGTAGAACACGCAGTCGTGCATGCTCATCTGCATGAGACACATGAGCGCATCAGAGCTGCCCCTCCAGACCGAACCTCCACCATCCATGCTGCACCCCGACATCATCCCCTCACAAGCAGGTTGCCGGCCCCAACATGCAAAGGTTAAATGCTTACGAGGCCATGGTCTCTCATACCCGGTCTGTCAGGCTGGAAGGATCGCACTGGGAAGCATGGGGTGTGTGGGTTGTAGAACAGGCGTAGAGCCAGGGCACACCTCGCTGCCCTTTGCAAGTGTGACGGAGGGCCACAGGGCGAATGCGCCCGCCACATGCAGGCGGGTGCGGGGGGTGGGGTGCGCCAGCTTGCGGTTGCCCGAGTTGGGCACGTGCAGGCGCTGGAACTCCAGATGCGCCCCCGGCGCCACATGGATGGCATCTGTCAGCAGTCCAAAGTCCAGCACTGCTGACGCAGGCGCAACATGCTCTGCAGCGGCAGCACATGCTGTCTTTCCCAGTCCTGCCGGATCTGCTTATGAGGTCCCACAAGTGTTCAACGACAGCTCTCGCTCGTACGCCGGCATACCGGAAATAGAACCATCAGTCTGCTGCGGGACACATTCACAGGACACCTAAGGCAGGCGAGTGGGACATTCACGCCATGCAGAAGACTTGTCACGGGTTGCAAGCTACCTGACTGCAGCACCACATGACGTCCTTTGGAAATCATCGCAGTCCCTTTCACCACCCAGTTCTCCTTCTTCAGATGCACTCGCCCTGCAGCGAGAGGCATTCTCATGTGATTGTCTGCTGCATGCTTTGATTTTGCAAGTCAAGCAACATTGCTATGACAGCAGCAATAGCAACTGGCGATTCTTGCAGTGCAACTGGCGACCTGGCAAGAATGGCCTTGATGCTACAGATCCGTCATACTCATTGCAACAGGCAGCAGGGAAGGTGCATAAAGCCATTGATAGCAGTTTTCTTACCTCTGATGATGATGTTGGTGACCTCGTGAGCTTGCAGCGCCTCCCCAAGGTCTGTGGCATTGTTGACGATGCGCGTCTCAGGCCCAGAACTGCTCAGCGAGATGATGCTCTGCTGGTCATTAGCGAAGGCTGTGGATGCGAGCCACAGCGGCAGCAAGGCCCACAGCGTGAGGCCTACGCCTGCCCTATGGACCATATCCCAGGCCCTTCCGGCTCACCTAAGCAAACCAAAAGCACTTGGCCTGTTGCTCGCAATACCCTGCGTCTCCGGCCGTCGTTACGCCACTAAAGCATCCATACTCGTTTCAAGTCACAAAAACGCGTGCTCAAATCCCCGGAACCCCCAGGTGGTCAAGTCCCCCTCAGGTGACACAGCCGATGTAAGCACCTGTGGCCTATATTGCCGGGCTTTGATCCTAGGGAATGCTCAAGCTTGCACACGTGTATGTGCCTCTACAGCAGTGATTTTTGTGGTTCGGAGGACATGCGCCCTCGTCAGGTCACACAGGGCTACGTTTTCTGTCTCACTTTAGAAGCATCCACGGAGCCATTCTACAGACATGAGTGTCTGTCTTGTGAAACGGACCGGGCGACTTCTTCAGATTTCATTCTGACACCTGCGAGGCTACTGACAGCCTTGTGAAAGTCATTTGCTTTCTATAGGGGGCACTGCTTTATTACCGGTTCTTGGCCACTTGCGCTATTCCTTGCGGCGGCGCCAGCGTGAGCGGTGTAGGGATTGCGATGCACTCTATTTCTGCTAGAGGCACTGGCTTGGTGCAGCACGGCGCCTCCGCCGTGGGAATCAATCGCCGCGCTTCGATCCCGAACTTGCACGAACCTGACGGTCCTCTAGGTATTGCCGCTGGGGTCTCGCACTGTGAACCCCTCACCCCCTCCAACTTCGCGGACAGGCACAAGGCTTTCAAGTTGCGGACTAGAGGCCGCGGCTCCCAGATCCAGGGCATCATGGAGGGTCAGGAAGTCGTCACTTTTTGAGGCGTGACGTGGCGGGTTTCCTAATCATCACCTAAACGACAGCATGCGCTTTTTCCTGCCCACTTCGGCACGGAGATCTGCCTCACAGAAACAAGGGTTTCAGAGCTTTCTCACCCGATGAGGATCTGCTGTGTCCCCATGCTCCGCAACGGCGATGTTCGTCCGTCTGGAGCCTCTGTAGATGCCGCCTTGAGGCATGCACTCAGTGTTGAGTGCTGTGACACAGCGGCAAGAACTACCTGTATGACATTTTTCTCAGACCGGGAAAACTGAGCACAGCTTGTTTGCCTGTCTAAATAACATCGCGATTGACTGCCCAGAGGTGACGACACCCCTCATGGCATCTGCCTACTAGTATGTTTTCTTACGAGAAGCAACATATGTTCCTTTGGGCGCCCGGTACCTTTTCGTTGCATACATCTGCCCCTATACATATTCACAATTATTGCTGGATATCATGACACTGAAAGGTGGTTTATTTGCTGGAATCAGGGAAGTAAGAAAACCCGGCTAGCGCCCTCAACCGCTGCACTTTTTGTTTGCAGGAGGGTCGCTTTGGTGCTTGAGGACTAGCTCTCTTTAGACTAGATGACAGCTAAGTATGCTGTCGGTCTCAGCACTTTCGTGTGCTGCTGTCTCGTCCTGGGCGTCTCGAGTACCGTGAAGCAGGGTGCAACTGTCACAGTCACCGATGGGCGGAGTCTTGGAGCAGCTCTGAAGCGCGAGAATGTAAGGCTGATCAATATACGAGGTGAATCCATCCGTACAAGTGCTTATGGTGCTGATGCCACGGCCTGCTTCCTTTCTTGCACTTCCACTACACCCTGCTGTTCTGATGGAAGGATGCCTGCTGCAAGGGATGAAGCAAGACCGCTCACCATATGTGTGTGTTCAATACAGGCAAGATCCGTCTTTCAAAGCAGACCTGGGTTTCTGAAGGCACCGTGAACATCCGCAACGGGCGCCATGTCATCCTGCAAGCAGGTGACTGCAACCTCCAGCCTCTTTCCAGCTCTCAGCTCCACACAATCTTAAAATTGCCCCTTCCGGATCAACAATCAACCCACACTTAAAAGCATTAGTACCTGAAGAGAAACTGCTTGTGCGTCAAGTGACTGAGGCAGCTGTTGCGGTGAATAGAATGCTGTACAGCATGATTGCTGAAAGCAAAGCTGTTGAAATTCTGTAAGAGCAGCTGTGAGGTTCCCCCTGCAGACGAGCCAAGTTGGGTGCAAGCAGTGCTGCTCATGGGCACCCTGGTGAATGCTGATTACGAGAGCTACAGATCCCACATAGAGCTGTTCCCAAGACCAATTTGCTGAGGGGTGGATGTCTCTGAAAACTCATGACTGCGCCTTGTATCGCAGATGAGCCTAACGGGGCTCAGGCAGTGCTGGACATGGGAACATTGGTAGATGCCATCCACGTCGGCAATGGCTCCCACCTGGAGCTGCGCAAGCTGCGCATCCCCAATTGCGCCAGCCGCCATGTGTACAAGCCCTCGGCGCACGTGCGCTTGCGCGTGTCGGGCATCTTCGCGCTGTGGCCCTCCATCACCCTCGCCATCAACAGCTCTGTGAGCGCTCTGCGCCCCTGCATAGCCCTTTGATAAGGGCAGACTCTGATCCCATCTACTCATGTGATGTAGTGTGCAGCACTGTTGTCTGCGGAAGAGACTCAGCCTATCCATCCCATGCTGCATGCAAGCTGCTGACACACCATAGGCAGAAAAAGGTCACAAACATCACGACGAGCCTGCTTTCTGCTGTGAGTGCTACCTGGGCAGACACACGGCACCAGCATGTTTAAGGAGAGACCAGCGTGTTCAAGGAGATGCACAACTGGAAAAAGGCTGGGTGCTAATCTTGCAGATGAGCTTCTCGGACAGTGTGTTCTACTACTGGTCGGACAAGGAGTGGGACAGCTGTGACAAGTTCCGCTCAGCTGCCACGGGCGTCCTGAACCCTAAGGGCTTCCCGGACATGCTGGAGTGGACCGGCTCTGACACCACTGTGCGCCCCTTTACCTTGCCTACTCGCCGCCTTCATGTGCTATCGAGTCTCAGCATGCCAAGCCATGATCTTGCATGGTCATACCTGTTACTGTGCAGGCTGTTGCTCATAGTCTCTGCGCTCATGCAGGTCTTCATCAAGGGCAGTCAGAACACTTCACAGGCACTCATCGACATGGTGAAGAACAAAACATATGGTAAGCCCCTGCTGCAACACCCAGCCCTGAGACCTGGTCCCGTCTCACTGCACTGAATACTAAGGACGCTGCATGTGTCCTTACTGTATTGGAGATAGCTACCTTTGTCATGCACATGTGTCCTCTGAACTCTGTCATTATGGTCTTGCAGTGGGCGCCTTCAATACTACCAGGACCAATCACACCCTGGTGTGCCTGCCAGACCCCTTCACCGATGAAGTGGGTGAGGACCTCCTCCTTGCCAACACGCATCTGGTCCACGCTCTGAATAACCTGTATATGATGTCACGTGTAAGCCCACATCCCAGCCGTACACACCCTGGCAGCCACCTCTGAGAGGCTGCTGAAAGCAGTACCTGCACCTCTCCACATGACAAGCTTGGGCAGTTAGTACTCTCCTTTAATGCATAGTGATGAGTGAGGCGCATGCAGGGGGCGTGCCATACATGACATTACTTGGGATCCTCCTAACCATAGCCCTTGCGGCTGGCTTCGCTCAATACATGGGACTCATCGAGCTGCGGCCGTCAGTGGTGGCCTCTGTGCATGGGAGCTCCAGAAACCATACTGTGCCCATCCTGGGCAGCAATGGGCAGATCATTGGGTTCGGCTCCAGGGGCAGCATGGAAAGCGGTGAGCTCATTCTTTCTGCATGCTAACATGGCTGCCACAGGAGTCAGGCTCCTTGTCAAATGCCTCTCGCAGTCCCACACATCAGGTCAAGCATTGTAGGTGTCACCCTGAGAATACTTAGCCATGTGGCATCTCCTCATGACGCACATCACACCAAGCACATAGCTATGAGACTACAGGCAAGCGCTCAATACTATGACGCCTCTCCACCATCCCACCATGTGTAGCACGAGAAAGAAGTGTTGTCAGAGGGACTGGCTGCCTAAATCATGCTGTCTGGGGCTCTGAAAGTGAGTTCTTGCTTTACTGCAGGGGCCCATCCCAGCCATCCGAGCGCGGTGGAGCACCTGTCAGGGGTGCTGCGGGAGCGCCAGAAGGCGCTGCTGGGCGGCCTGGAGCTGGGCGAGCTGCTGGGGCGCGGCTCCTTCGGCAAGGTCTACAAAGGTCCGGCTTCCCACTCCACAAGTGCAGACGTAGCTGCTGCAAATGCAGCCCCCAGCTAGCGTGTGTCGCCAGTTCGCTTTGCGGGCAGCTTTTGGTCACAGAAGTTGCTGAGCTTGCACAGCAGGAGCAGCATGCCTCCGGCAGCAGATGCATACTCTAGCGGCAGATTGCTCTGCTAGCTTTGAAGCCTCCGCTGTACGGTGGATGCTGCTTCCGCTGCTTGCACTTGCAGCCACTGTGACGGAAGGAATGCCCTTGTGACACTAGGAGCGTGCGCTGGCTGAGCATCAGGGCAGCTTTCCGTATATGAGTACTGCACGCTGGATGCAAGACTGAACACATGAGGGTCTGCCCCAACGCCACACGCACTGCTAGTGTCAAGGGATCATCGCAAAGAGCAGTTTCTCATGTGCTGCCGGGGAAGCACTTAAGCATGTCCCCCGGCTGTGGATAATCTTGCCGCATTGGCTGCATAAAAACTTGCCACGTGCGCTGCCTTGGATAGCCAGACAAGCCATGTTTGCTCTGCACACGCTTGGGTCTCAGCTGTGGCATGCCTGTGAGCAGGTAGATGGAGGGGGGCGATGGTGGCAGTGAAGATTGTGACGCACGACCGCACGCTAGCGACCCTAGCGGAGACGCTACGCGAGTCAGCGCTGTCCACCTCCATCCAGCACCCCAATGTGGTGAGCCGTCCTGTCCTGCTGATGCCCACTTTGTCTTGATATGGACATTGCAGGCTGAGCATGCAAGTGTCTGGAAGAGCAGGCCTCAGTGACTGCCTTGGCCTGACGTACTGCACAGACCTTAAAGTGACTGTTATTGAGCGCCTGCGAAGACTGAGCCGTTGATCTTGAGACTGATGCAGGGACGACCTCACCTTTGCCCCTGAGGTCTGCCATCGTGTAAAGCATGACTGGTGGGCATGATGTTGCTGGGATTCAGAGATCATGCCAAAGCACACAAGCGCAGGCTGAACAATGTGCATGCTTGGGTGCAGGTGACGACATTCAAGGTGAGGACAATCCGGTCTCAGGGCGGCTCCAACGACCAGGCCAGCGCAGCGCTGACCTGGACAACTGCCGAGGAGGGCTGCCTAGATACGGCAGCAGGGGGCCAGGGGCAACTGCTTGCCAGAGCCATGTCCATCGCAGGTGTGCAACTCTGATTCTCTGAAATCTGATCCTTCCCTCCATTCCTGCTGTCTGTAATGCCTGCAGGAGGGCATTGCTGGCAAGGGGCTATGTGCATGTCATGCTCCCGGCGTTTCAAGCAGGCTTGAGCCAGCACATGAGCCGCCTGTGAGCCCGCTCGAGTCCTCTTTGGGTCACAAAAATCAGGGGCTATGGCATGGCAGACACAGTGCTATTACCACCAGCCCGAGATCACAGCACATGTGAGGATGTTGGCAACCTCCCTTATATAAGCTAGCCCAATCTTGGCAGTGCTGCAATGGCTTGCCAGTGGACAGCAGTTGACAGGCCAGTCGTCTGGTGCAGGTGCCAAGCCTGCCAAGCTGGGGCGCACTGAGAGCGGCAACTTGGAATTCACCCCTTCAATTGGACCTGGCGGCCCTGGACACACATTCGCCCCTCACACAGGTGTGCTCTCCGCGCCCTTACAGAATCCTTCACGGACTCTGATAGAGAGCTCGGCAGAAGCATGCTTTGTTGAAGGGTCGCATACCCATTCTTGACTCAGCATATATTCTTAGCGCCAATCTCTGCTAAGCCAAGATGGGGTAGGCGGCACCGCAACATGGTATGGTTAGAGTCTTGCTGTGCGCCTTGCCTTATGTCTGCAATGGTGCAAGATGTCACTGCTGAAGCAGGCTACTCAATGTGACAAACCAGGACTGATGTGCGCAGGCGCCTCGCGCTCGCTGCCGCAGCAGACGCATGACAGCGCCGCCAGCTCAGCGTCGCTCACGCCGCCGCGCTCCGGCTACCCCAGCCGCTCCCTGCCCGCTACTCCTCCGGGCAGCAAACAGACCAAAGACCCCGGCCCACTGGGCATTTCAACCTCGCTGCTACAGAGGTCTAGTAGAGGCAGCGCCAGCGCTGCTCCCAGTGAGAGGGGTGCATCCCCAGAAGGCGCCCCCAGCATGGACACCTCGCAGCTTGCTGCAAAGGCATTTAGCGCAGCGGGACATGTCGAGAACGCAGAGCCGCTATCAGTGGCGCTGCAGATGAAGGCGGCTGCCGCCATAGCAGCGGAGCTGCCGGCAGCCACCGGGGAAGCTGCCGACACGCTGGGAGCCAAGGTGCAGGACCTTTCTGCGACCTCGCAGGCGCGGCGGTCATCAGAGATAGCGTCTGCAGCTCAGCGCCCTGTCAGCCAGGCTGACGAGGACGATGATGACAGAGTGCCTCTGGAGCTGACAAGGACAGCCAGCAGAAGGCTGCAGGGTTCAACAGACATGCCTGCAGCGCTTGGCACAGCTCCTGAGGCTGCTCAAGATGGTCCACAGCCAAGCTATCTCAGCCCTGAGGATGATGAGCCGCAGCCCCTTAGCATGAGCATCAAGGGCGGGCTGCCTATTCTGGAGCCCATGCTGGCAGAGCAGCCGGAGCCAGATCAGGACGCCCAGGATGCAGATGAGCCTGAGCCCCTGAGCATGAGCATAAAGGCCGGATCCCTCAGGCCCTATGCAGCGCCTCCACCAGCAGAGGACTCGCATGCAGATGAGCCCGAGCCTCTCTTGTGGGGCAGGAAGTCTGCAGTCATGCCTGCAGAGAGCCCTGCACAGGAGGAAGACGCAGACGAGCCAGAGCCACTCTCAATGACAAGGAAGAGCCGCCCAAACAAGCCGCCTGTGTGGGAACAAGGTCTATCATCACAGAATGGATCCTTAGACGCAGCGGGCTCTAACAGCGGCACAGGCCTTGGCTCATATTCTGGCTCCCTCCGTGGCAGTGCTGAGAGCTACAAGGGCCTGCTCATGAGCGCCAGAGATACTGCGCAGCCTGCCACATCAGGCTTTACCAGCGGGGGCCCGCAGGTGCCCGGCTCAGGGCAGCCCGGGCAGGCTGATGAGCCCAGCACAGGCGCAGAGCTTGAGCCTGAGCCTCTTGCGGCTACCAGAAAGCCCAGCTCTGCCCCCCAGAGCATCCGTGCCGGGACGCCTCGGCCCTCAGATCGCCTGAGACCACGTGAGTGTTTCCATCTCCTCTATGCCTTTCATATAGCCCTTCATCAGTCGTGCTCAACTGCCATGGACGCAATTTGCAGAGCATGGCACGAGCAGCTCTGCTCCAATGATTGAGACATGTTGGACATCGTCATTTATGATGAGCCAGGGAAGGGCACACCTTTGCCAGCATGTAAATTCTAGCCAGGGCTGGTGACTGACATTTGTGCATTGTGCAGCGGGCCTGCCGACACCTCACAAGAGGAGCGCCAGCATAGGCATCCCCGGCACGCTGTCAGCCATCGCCAGCAAGATGCCCTCCTTCGGGCGCAAGTCCCCCTCCGTGCTGCCCTCCACGCCCGAAGACGGGCCGGGCATTCTGAGCTCCAACGAGTCGAAGCCCCTCGTGCCCACTGAGCTCCAGGACGGCCACAGCACTGGGTATGCCTCAGCAGCATTCCCACATCTGCGTTGGACTGCCCAATGTGGGCTGCTGAAAATATGGCTCCTGCCTTGACCGCTTGTATGCTCCCGTTGTAGCAAGATCCGCTAGGCGCTTGGCCTTGCCAGACAAGCCTGCGACTGGCAGATGTTAGTGCAGTGGGACTCAGCAAGCAGTAGAGAAACAGGAGCATCTATTTCCAGCGCTAGGGTGAACATGTAGGCTTTTGTAGATGATTTACAGAGCAAGTATCGCGAGTACAACCTGGCAGCATGACTTTACACACATTGAGGATTGATGCAGCTGACAGCTTGCTGAACATAAAGGGAAGAGCTGCGCAGAGAACAGGGGTGCAAGTCTGTAAAAGGATCCAAATGATTACTGAATGCACACCATGCATGGTCATACCAGACACTGAAGCATGTCCTCCTGCTCCAGGATGCATGGGAGCGCGGCTGCCCAGATCCAGGAAGCTGCAGAGGACGCCGGCCCGGAGCTGCTGGAGACCTGGCTCATCCTGGAGTACTGCGACCAGGGCAGCTTCGACCATGCCATCAGGAGCGGCAAGTTCAACAAGGACCTGGTGCGCGCCTGCCAGCCTGTGTGTGATAGTCTATCTCTCAGTGAATCCCTACAAGATTTGTTGTGGTTGTGGAGGACATGGCCAGAGGTTGCATGTCATTAGCCTGCCCATATCGTCTTCTGCAGATGTAGAATGACTGAGTAGCCAGTCTACACTGGCATACTCATAGCTGTTTGCCAGGTGCCGGTGAAGCCTGGTGATTTGTTGGCATGTGTGCAGGCTGCGGGAGTGCTCTGCCTCATGGACATTGCAGCGGGCATGGAGCACCTGCACTCGCTGGGCGTCCTGCACGTAGGCGCCTCTCACTCACAGCCTGCCAGACCGCACAACATCTTCAGAGCCAGTCCCTCTTAGTTTGATATATTGTACCTTGCGGTAGCCATTCCAGTGGTGGCTTGCTGGGCATCGAACATCGTGCTGATGGGGCCTTGTCCCAAGTATGCCAGACTCTGAGCATGGAACAGTCAGCCAAATAATTACAGGGTTGCGTGCGCTCAGGCCATGTCTGCCCCGTGCGCTCACATAAGTCAGCTTTCTCCTCCTCCACAAACAAGGATGGAGTATGGCAGCTCTTTGAGAGGTCGGGTGACCTGGATCAGGCCATGCGTGTGCAGGCGGATCTGAAGGGCGCCAACGTGCTGCTGAAGTCGAGCGCGGTCTCCAACTACGACAAGCGCGGCTACTCCTGCAAGCTGGCCGACTTTGGGCTGTCGCGCGTCATGGAGCACAACTCCACCCACATCTCCACCTCCACCTTCGGCACCGCTGCGTGAGCCCCTGCACCCTTCTTGCAGCCTCCTCCACATGTTACGAACTTTATGTGTGTCGCAGTACTGGCTTTCCTGAGAGTCCTTAGGTGTTAAAGTTGGTGGGCATGCCCACGGACTGTGTTTTCTCATGGGCTTCTTCCATTCTTACAGTACTGTCCTGGTGACTCACAGCACGCCATCGTAATCTCATGTCACCCTGGCTCTGGTAGTTTTCAAGAGTTGCTGTGACATCAGCTCTCAACAGAGAGTGTTTGTAGGGCAGATATGGAAGCGTGGGTTGTCTGGCGCAGGTACATGCCGGCAGAGCTGCTGATGGAGGGCAAGATGACCAAGGCCGCTGACGTGTACAGCTTTGCCATGCTGATGCATGAGCTGCTTACCGGGCAGCAGCTCTTTGAGGGCATGCGCCAATCACAGGTCAGGGCGGTCATTCAAGCTGCTACATTGCCATAGTACCGGGCTGCTCAGCAATTTGAACAAGCGTGCACAGCACGCAATAAAGCATGCCTGCCTGACAGAATAGTGCCTTTGATTCTGCTCATGGGTGCCTCATCAAGAGATGGGGCAACTGCAAAGCTCATCAATGCTGGAGCATGATGTGTGGCTGGTGCATGCAGATCATCTGCAAGGTCATCACAGGATGGCGCCCTGAGATACCAAAGGGCAGTCCTCAGGCCTTTGCTGCACTTATGTCCGAATGCTGGTGAGTATGGGCTTACACTCGGGCTATAGGATGTCTGCAGCATGCAACAAATGTGATGTTGCTTCAGGTCTTGTCTAGTGCAGGGATCACCATTCGTGTCGTTCACATGACAGGTATCTGCAGAGGGGAGCAATTTGCCGATAACACACATCTCTGTGTGCGCTGTAGGGACGCTAGTCTTGAGCGGCGCCCACACTTTCCTGAAATCCTTCTTCGCCTTCGGGGAATCTACAAGGAGCTGCGCATGGCAGCAGGGTGATAGGTCACCAGATGGTGACAGCATGAAGTTGGCATCTGAGCGCGAGCTGCTTGCGCATGCGACGTCTGCGCCAGGCACAGCTTACAGACTATGCCAATGTACAGATCACCAGCAAAACAAGACTGTTAGCAGAGCTGCCACAGAGGTTCCGTCTTGGCCTGAACTGGCAGGACCAGTATTGCAGCCACGAATGCCGAGTCACAAGCTCTGGCTGCCTATGCAAGTGAATATTAGCACAGCTCTTTCTTTTTTCATTCTACGGCGGCTGCGCAGCCTCACTGTGCCAGTCAGAGGAATGATGGCTGTCAGATCAGAAGGCATCTGTTCATCAGGAGCTGTATAGTGGTTTTGCAGAAGACATGTACAGTCCAGACAGGCTGTCCATGTCTATATGAGGCCGTCACCTGAAGGGTGACAGCTGTGATCTGCAGGAATTCCAGATCCTACAGCTGTCCCGAGAACAATACTGCAATTAGTCTCACTGAAATTTGCACTGCTCTAATTCATGCGCGCCTTCGGCGGCCTCTAGTGCTGGTGCGAAAGGGATGGCAAAGGGAGACTGGGTCCTTCTTGACAGTCATGCTCATTGGCGACCCTCCTTGCTACTTTGTATGTGTTGACATGTAATTGAATGTTGGTGGTCATGCAAGCAACCAGTGCTTGCCAAGCACACTTTGCGGGGCATATAGCACTCAAGTAACAGGATCAGCGAGAGAACCTGGCCACTGTTGGTCATGCGAAGCTCTGTGGAAGCGCTTTCATGTGAAGTGAGATATGATGACATTGTGTGCAGCACATGGGCCTGGCCTTGCTGGGCTGACAAGCCTCGAACTCTGCATTAGGCTCTAAAGATCTTATAGTGCCCTCAGAGGTGCACATTTGGATAGAGCTGTGCTGCCAGGATCTCTTGAAAATTGTTTAGGCCCCTAGGGGCGTGTGTTGTGTAAAGACTCCTTGCCGCAGCCTTTGCCCGCAGGCAGATAATGCTGCAATGCCAACCTGCCATTGTATGGCGTGTAGATGTCCTATTCATTAGCATGTGCATTCACATACTGAAGCATGCTCTCAACAAGAGCCTTACGAGCTTGGCCTGCTGATATGGCGGAGATGTCCTATAGACAATGGTGTACATACTGCCTGCCTTACATTATTTGCCACCCACCGCAATCAGAAATTCCAACAAATGCAACCAACACCTCGTCGCATTTGCACACCTACTACCATACTCTTCATGGTACATTGGCCTCCGGTCCCAAGGCCCGTACTCGCACTGTGCATCGCCTCAGGTTCTGACCATGAACAGATTAGCTTCCATAACACAGTCACACGCCCGTCTGCCTGTACTTATGCTTCATGCTGCCCAGGTGAGACACATCACGACTAGCATGCGCACACCTGGTCTGCATGCCAGCAAGCAAGGGGAAGCATCCCAGGTCAGCCCACTTTATGCTACAGGCTATGGCCCTTCCACCTATACCCGCACAGTGCTGCCCAGACACTCATGACCCAGGCATGCTCTTACACAGGGTAGCGTTCTAGTAAGCCAGCACAGACTGCACCAGCAGAGACTGCAAAGTCCCCCTGTCACAGCACTGCCCATCCTGCCTTGAACTTGACTGCCTGCTGCCTGCTGCACAGCCAACTTCCCCATAGGCATTGGTACGAAAGGGCTTGCGGAGACTATACTCACTGTGCTAGCCCCAGTCAGGTGCTGCTTGAGGGGCCTGCTTCTGCTGTGCTCGGCTTCTCTGGCGCTGCCTGGGAGCCCTCTGCAGCCTTGTCCTTCACCGTCCACACGCGCTTGCCCTTGGCATCCACAATGCCCCGCGCCACCTCCAGTGTCTTGCCCGCTTCCCCATCTGGTAGCCCTGCCTCGCCTGCATCAACACATGCACCAGTCAGCAGCCCATCCCATTATGTGACATCGGAAGAGATACAGATATCCTGTAATGGGGTGGTTAACAGTCACCATCAGCATGAGCAGCAAAGGCACGTAGCCTCAGGGCAGCACCTGCCCTATCCCTTTACAACCCAGGCAGTAGTTGCTGAATAACAGGCCATTGATGGGCTTTGCGCATGCAGTGGCTGTTGCACAAAGCCCACTTCAAGTCCTTTATCAACAAAAACTGCCAGGCATAAAGAGGACCTGAACTGCCTCAGTCTTTGCAGCAAATGCTTCCGGGCAGATACACAGGGAGAATAGATTGTGAAGGGCGCCACGCACCTGCTTCAGCAGGAGCGCCGTCCTGGGAGTTCCTGTTCCGGGCGCCGCCTCGGGGGCCGCGCCCCCTTCCGCTGCGGCTGGAGCGCTGCGGCAGGCCCTCCTGACGGTCTCTGTCCTCTGCAAGCATAAACGAATCTCGTGTCCACACAGCTCTACTGGCATGCACCTTCGACTTCCTCTCTAGCCTGTCCTTTTATACTGTTTCCCATTGGACCCTAACACGTCAGAGCTCAGATGCTGCATTGGCAGATATTGGCTGATTATTCTCCCTGTTGCTGCACAAAAGTATGGGAGACAGCTCTGCAGGAGTCAACCCTTTCTCTGTACACAATGATCTTAACCGCCAAGACGAGGTCGTGGCAGCGGGAAAGCAGGATGAGCAGCAGAGCGCAGAAGCCAGCTCCTCATGTTGAAGTCACGGCAATATGACACATGACATGTGTCATATTGCCGTGGACTGCACCAAGGAGAACTGCCTCCAACCCTTCTGCTTTAAAGGTGATCTACGGTTTGAAGGACCACCAACAGAGGCTTCATGCAGAATCCATGACACCAACTAGGGCCAGGCAGGAGGTGTTCCTGCTTGCCCTGTATAAAGAGGCCTGCCTACCTCCAGCTTGAGCATTGGAGCTGCCCTCTTGAGCTCCATCTATGGGCGCAGGGGTGCCCTCAGCGCCTCCTTTGGCTCGGCTACCCCCAGATCCGCCCCTGGAGCCCCGAGACCCCGGCCCCCTGTGCTGCCGCTGCCTGGGGCCATCCTCTGCTTGCGCGCCGCTCTCCGCAGCGCCTTCGTGCTGCTCCACGCCTGCAGCATTGCATTGCTTTTGGTAGGGAGATATAATCTTGAAAGAGCATTTCCCTTGCTTGATTTAGACGTCACGTCACAGCTGAACACCACCCTCAAGATCCCGTCAAGTCGGGCCGGTACGTATCTCCCTTGCCCAAATGAGGCAAATCAGCACGTACCGCCCCAATCCAAGTGGATCTTAGTGGTGGTCCTACAGCTGCGTCTTGAGGCGGGGGCAGCCAGCACTGCATGTAGAGGAACACAGGACACAGGTTGGACTAGCGCATACCGTCATGGGAAGGCCCCTGGTCGGTGTGCTCGCCACCAGCCCTGTCCGAGGCCCCGCTGGGAGGCCGGCGCCTGTCCCGGCGCTCCCGCCCGTGCCTGGCGCGGGACCGGCCCAGTCCGGGCGGCTTCCCATCTGTCATCTGCAGCGGAGCCTCTGCATCTCCCTCTGCATCCGCCTCCTGCTCATTCAACAAATGCCTCAAAATTTGTCATTGAGCCAATTTCCTGTTCCTATGGTTTCAATACTCTTGCAGCAACAGATGTTGTTGGAGCCTGCAGCATGACAGGATGCAGGTGTATGCATCAAAGCAGGGCCAATTCTACCAGAGAGCATGCGTCTGAAAGTAGATCTGCTGGTGGATAAGACAGCAAACTGACCTGAGATGGTCCTGCAGGCTCCTTCACTGGTGGATGGTACAGCTCCCGCTCAGCCCTGCAGCAACCCACGAAGCCAATAAGAGCCCTTCTTTGTCAGCTCTGCGGCTGAGGCCGATTCTGACAAGAAATTTCACAAGGAGATTGTACGTCAGCACATACAAGTTCCATCCAAAAGGTATCCTCCAGAGCAGTCTACCTGGCCCTCCTGGAGGCTTCCTGTCCAAAGGCTGTTTCAGGCAATCCAGGCTGTGCACTGGGGCCTCCCAGGCCTGGTGGCGCATGGATGGTCTGGCTCAGGGCGACTTCAGTGGCGGAGCGGGGCTTCTTGGGAGCCCTCTCCCCGGGCCGGGCTCGCCGGGCATCCCGCGCACCACTCTGCCTGGGCTCGCCCTCTGCGGGCTCAGAGCCCTTCCCTTCTGTTGCTGCATCTGCAGAACACTAGGATGGTCCTCATGCTCTGACTGCATCTCATCCTAACGTCTGGCTCACGAGAGACCACCCAGCAGCTAGTCAATGGACACCTTGCTCATGTCTGTGCATAGCCGGCGCTCTCTTCCCCCGCCTCTCTGCTTCTAAAAGCCTGAGACTCTGCTTGGCTGACTCCAAGACCTTAGAAGCATGGCTCGCGAGAAGTGGAACATCTACCGCTGCAGGCCCAGACATCTCAGCAGTAATCTGCATGATGATTCCTGCAAGAGCTTGACACACCTGAGTCTACCATCACAGCCTGGCCAGCAAGGGCAGCGAGATGGCGCGGCGGCCTCTCACGCTGGCCACGCTCCCTGCGAGGGCGGTCGCGGCGCTCCCTCCTGTCAGCACCGCCCGGACCATTCTGCTCCCCCTGCCCTGCAGGCGCCACATGCTGATCCTCTGCTGCATGCGGTGCAGGCTCCTGCTGCCTGGCTCCAAGACCTGAAGCATAAGCAGGCTCAGCACCAGAACAGAAAGGGATCACATGCTCGCTGGGATAACGATGCCACGTGGAGTGCTGCCGATAAACAGCACGGCAATCCTGACATTGTGCAAGAGCAAGCAGGGCAGAGCAAATGAATATCTGCCATCAAGGGACACCTTTCTGGGAGGTATGCTGTTTGCAGAGGGGGTGTACCTGGTGGTGCATCCACAGCCTTTGACGCGCCCTCTGCTTCCGTGGCCGGCATGCCCTGCCCGCCAGAGCGCTCACCGCGCTGCCCGCCACCTCCTCTCCTACTGCCCCTGCGGTGCGCCCCCGACGGTCCGCCCGCACTCAGCTCCTGAGGTGTAGGTCCTCCCGCTTCTGCAGCGGCGCGTGGCGCTTGCCTGCTTTCCACGGGAGCCTGGCTGCCTTCGGGAGGTGGCGCCTCGCCGGACTGCGGCGGCCGGTCCCGCGTGCGCTTCTCGCGGCGGGCACCCCGCTCGCCCCGCTCGCCGCGCTCACGCTGCTCGCGCTGCTGTGGCGGGCCCTCGCCTGATGGCCTGCCCTCTGCCTGCGCCCTCCGCTCGGGCACGGGCACGGCAATGGGCACGGCTGCTGGCCTCTGCTGCTGCTGGCTGGACCCTGTCGTCATTGAGAAGCAATCAGATTCAGTTCACTCTGATGCAGCATGACTCCACCGCCAGCTTGATCTATCACAGGAATGTTAAAATAGGCCAACTTACATGCAGCTCCTGAGAGGTGACGTTTGTTAGGCATGAACACAAACCTGCCTGACAAGGGAAAGATTCTTACCAGGAGCCTCTCGCCGGTTGCTGGGCTCTCGGGGCGCGGTCACGATGGGGACGGCCTTTGGCTGGCCCTCCCTGGCGGAGGAGCTGCCCCGCCTGGAGCCGCCCTCTCCGCCAGGAGGAGCGCCTCCATGCTCCGTCCTGGCCTGCTGCTGCTGGTGTGGAGGGTGTTGGTGCTGTTGCTGGTGCGGCTGATGCTGGCCCCCATGCTGCTGGTGCTGCTGGCCTCCAGACTGCTGGTGCTGGTGCTGCTGATGCTGGCGCTGCTGAGGCGGCCCGCTGGCGCCGGCTGCCTTGTTGGCCTCCAGGCTCAGGCTGCGCATCTTGGCCTGCACATGTGGGTACAAGACTTCAAGTCCATAAAGTAGTCCTAGCTGATAATAAGGGGGCATACATGACTGCCAGTCATGTAGACATGCACCCGAGGGTGATCAGATCCTGGTGCACCCTTACACCTAGGCCTGATCAGCTAAGGGCGTACACCTACATGGCTGGCAAACCTGCTTCGCACATTTCTATGCATAGAGGAAGCAAAGACTTCAGCGCTATCACCCACAAGTTCGGCCAGTTGCATGCCTGAGGAAGCTGCCTTCACGAGCACCCCAGGTCTGTAGCATGCTCAGCTTAAAGCAACAGGAGAGCTAAGGGCTCCAAAGCTTGGGGTAGGCCTCACCTCCATGATGAGCTGCTCGGACGGGGACAGCGACAGGCTCTGAGGCACTGCTTTGTCTAAAGTCTGAGCCTCAGGCGCCCTCGTGTGCTGCACATCCCTGCACCCAGGACACAACTCAGACAGTGTTTGTCAGCACGCAGTTCATGACAGTGCAACTCGAGGCTTTTCAAGAGCTCTTCAATGATTGATGATAAAGGTCCTCCAAGGGAGGAGAAGGGTATTGCGCAGAAGCAAGCTTCTTACCTACGGTTCTGTCCCCTGCCTCTGCCTGCATCATGGCCCCTGCCTCCTCTGCCCGGCCCCTGCCCGCCGCGGCCCCTACCTGGGCCAGAGGGGCCAGGGCCCCCCATGGGCTGCTCAATAGCTTCAGCAGGCTCCTGCTGTGCTGCGCTCTGCGGCATGCTCCGCTTGGATGCTTTGCTGGCACTGCGCTGGCCCGCCTGCACACTAGATCAGAGGTCAGCATGCGGTGACACCTTTCACATACAGGGAAGGTAGTTGAGGCGCATCCTTAGAGACGAATCTATTCGGATATCAGCAGCACTGTACAACAGCACCAACCAATGACTCACGCATCCTTACAGGAGAGGAAGGGACAGGTTGACAATACTGTCAACAGCCTGACAATGCCACAATGCATTTGGGAGAATGCACGACATGAGAGCATGTATAGAAGTGCAGGCTCATGTATGTCTAAAGCAGGAATGCAGAGGACGCACTGTGGGCGCCTGCTGCTGCTGCTTGGCCGCCTCCTGCTGGCGCTGCTGCACCTTCTGCCGCATGTAGGCCTTCTGCGCCTCCAGCTCGCTCAGTGCAGCCGGCTGCGCTGCCTCTGCAGGAGCTGCCTTTGGGGCAGGTGCCTCAGGCGCTGAAGGTGGCCTGTACAGAAGTTGTGACACCATGAGCTTAAAGTCTGCACTTTTAAGCCATGCATGGTGTGGTGAAGAGTGTACACGTGACTCTCTTCTGGTCATAAACTGCTTAGATTTTTTACAGGGTTCAATGCTCTGCATGCAGTACTGCAGAAGAGTAAGCCTTACAAGATGCGCAAGGGGCAACCCTGAAGCACATAAGGTTGGTGCTGACCTTGAGCTTTGTGCAGCTGGCTGCTGCTGAGGCCTTTGCGTAGGCTGACCAAAGGTCATGATGGGGCCATTGGACTGGGCCGCCTGCCCATCCGCGCTGCTGGGCACATCCTGGGCAGACTCCGGGCGGTGCAAGCCCAGCTGCTGGGCAACCTTGGGCGAGAAGCCCTGCCCGCCAGAGCTGTGCTGATGCTGCAGCCTCCCCACAGGACCTGCAGATGTCCTCATTCTTGACTGGGAGTTGCATGAAGCGAGCTGCATTATGGAAGCTTCGAGCACCATGACATTCACGCAAATGACATCGCGCGCACAAAGCAGCAAAGACCAATACCCCCACAGCCTTGCCAATGTGGCCCAATGCAACGAGCAGCAAGGAACGCAAGCAGAGAGCATAGCTGCCCGTTGCACTGGATCCGAAAGGGACGGAGATGTGAGGGCATAGAGCATAAAGGGTGGTCATAAAACGCCTCATCACTCCCACCTGGCATTGGCTGTGGCTGTGCCAGGTGCCCATTGGGCAGGTGCAGCCCAGCAGGCAGCGGCTGCTGCCGCTCCCCGTCCCTGCTGTAGCCTGGAGGGGACCCCAGCTGCCCGAACTGCAGCCGCTGCACGCCAGGCTGCTGCTGCTGCTGCTGCTGATGCTGGGACTGGGACTGGGGCTGGGGCTGGGGCTGCTGCTGAGGTGGCGGTGGCGGCTGCTGCTGGGGCACGCTCAGCCGAGGCTGCTGTGGCACGCCATGACCCTGCAGAGCATGTGGCAAATCAACACAGTAGTCCAAGGGGGCCCATACAAGACTCTCAGCCTCTGCTGGAAAACATGATAATTGCCCCAAGGCAATGCTCAAGAGGACTCGGACAGTCTGTAGCAGTACGAGACTGCCGGGGGATGCCCTCCTAGATATCAGCATGGGTGTGGAAAGGCATGCCTGTCTTACCTGTACAGGGGGGGCTTGAGGGCGCTGCTGGCTATGGTGGTGTGGGTGCTGGTGGGCATGCTGCGGGTGCTGAGGCTGCGGGAGCTGCATGGCAGCCTGATCAGGATGCGGCAGCATGGCGCCATGCGCGCTCCTGTGGTGGCCCTCACCTGTAGCACAGCAATTGCACAGGTCAGCCCCAGGAAGAGACAGTCCAATCTGTGGTACTCTATACAAGTGAAAATTACAACACGAGGGAGGCACGCATCCGCACTACTACTCCTGCAGGCCCTGCCAATCCAGGCTATGGATGCCTAAATCGTGATATTGGACCCCTAGCATCTACATGCAGAGCAAACAGCGCACCATCTTGGTGACCACACACGCAGGCTCTCAGAAAAGTGTCTCATGGGCTGTTGTTACATCAACATGCACATTACCTCTGTGATGCTGCACAGGAGGCTGCTGCTGCTGCTGCATCTGCTGCTGGGGTGGAGGTCCAGCCTGGTGTACAGGATGTGAGGCCGCCGGAACATCTCTGCGCAAGATCTTTGGCGGTGTTGCCTGCTGAGGTACCTCCTCAGGCAGAGACTCGGACGGCTGCGCTGCAATGCTCCACTCGCTTGTTGGCCTGGGCATGCCCTCGCCCTGCACAAGCAGGGAATCACCCTCTCAGCTCACTTAATGTTCATAACAAATCAAAAGTTCCTAGCAAGCCGGTCTGTCTGCAGGAATCCTCTCCTCGGCCGGCAAAGCACCTACTCGCATGTATTCTTACACCAGGATGAGGCTGTGGCGTGATTTGGACATGACTGGCATCGAACATATTGTGCCAAGGGCTTACCCTGTCCCTGTTCCGCAGGTGAGGTGGCATGTAGCCTCCGCCAGCCATGGTGGCAGCCCCAAAGCTCTGCATGGGCCCGTGCCCCTCAAACTGCCCCTGCCCATGCCCGTGGGCCGCCGGGCCGCCCATGTGCTGCCCCTGCTGCCTGCCCGGGTACTCCGACGGACCTGTCATGTAGCGAGGCCCTGCAGCGTCCGAGCCAGATGGAGGGCGGGCCCTGGGAGGCGGAGGAGGTGGCTGGTTGAAAGGCATGTACCTGCAACACAGACAGGCTGGCTCAGCACATGCGATGGGTCCACCGGCATCTGCTAGTCCTGCATGCCTTAGGATAATAGCGCTCGCCGTGCTGCACTATGTCTCCTGCCTTTTGTGAAGTCAGGAAGGCAAACGCTGTTCATGTGAGGGTCTTGCAAGGGGTGCGTTTCTCACCCAGCGCCCTGGGAAGGCATGTAGGGGGGTCCCTGCATGTCCATGCGCCCATCCATGCCTCCATACGGCACAGGTGGTGGCCCTCCATAGCCCTGTGCAGGCCTCATGGGCGGTACTGAGTCAGCCCAGCGCTCGCCAGTGGGAGCTCCCCAAGAGCCCGCCGAGTGAAAGTTTCCAGGCGAGCCTGCGCAGCACGTACCTCGTAACCCCTGTACGTCCAACTGCAGGCTACGCACACTGCCAGCTATGGCTTGTGCTTACAGCATTCAATATGTCAAACAGATGAGACATATTTCAGCTTGGCTACACCCGTGCTTGGAGATCCCGCACTGAAAGCCTTCATGAGGCAGTGCTGTGATGTGTGTTCTGTGACGGGCCTGGCTGAGCCTCACCTGACTTCTCATATGGCGCCCCATGATTGGGCCCGTCCCAGGAGGTCCTCTCCATGGGAGGATGGCTGGGGGGGACCCCATTGGCATAGCCTTGCGGGGCATGAGCGTAGGGAGCACCATTGGGCAGTGCCTCCGCAGCCGGCGCTCCCAGCGTGGGGAACTCGTCTTGAGCCAGCAGCGCGCTCGCCTGCACCATCGCACAATGTCATCAGTCTTGGTGGCTTGCTGATTGATGGACAGGACAGCACACTGCATGGTGCCGTCGAACCAGCATTGCTCCTGTCACATCACACTTGCCATTTGCCAACGCCATCAGTCTGGGGAACTCTGTAGAAGGTCGGTGGACAGCACAAGACATTGCAGCGCGCTGGATAAATGGCGCTTGTCCTGGTTTATCACACTCGTACTGGGTGCAATGGCAATGCACCTGGCGCCTGTCTGGGGCTCCTCCGCTTCCCCATGCACCTCCCATCGGCTGTCCCTGGGCAGGCTGAGCTGGCGGAGGGGCTTGCTGAGGCAGAGCCTGAACAGGCGGCGCATCCCCACCACCCTGGCCTGCCTGACTTCCCCACACCGAGCTTGACACCGTCCTGCAACCATCCAATTCTCAGGATGCTCCATGAGAACAGTGTCACTTGATTCACAGCTGGACAGGACCAGAGGGATCATGGGAGAGAAGCATGTTGATGGTGATGTGCAAGACATACACATGGAGCTTATTGTGGCTCACTTTGGGACCAGAGGGATGGTTGGGTCATTCCCGTTGTTCTCCCGCCTGCACAGCGTGACTTATCATCAGAAAATTCCTGCCATTCAGTGACTTGCTTGAATGAACGCATCAGAACCCAGAGACCAGACAAGGGTCAAGTGGAAGCTCACTTCTGGCTTGGCAGATTGACAGGTTTAGGTGCTGTCACTCTCCCCAAAGAAACCATTCGCCCTCTAGGCCTGCACAGAATGGGCATGCATGGTCAACACTCACGAGATGCTGAGTGTATGCAAGAAGGATATATGTTACCATAACCGAGGATGCGCGGACCCACACAATCCCAATGAAAGCCAATGGTAACACTCTGTGCGACTCCCCAATCTTGGAACGCCAGACAATCTAAGTGGGATCGTGCGTTACCGTGATCCAGCTGTACCCTGCATCTTGGACTCTGGTAATATTGTTCAAGGTATCCCGGGCAGCCTAATACACCGCACCCAGCTGGGGTGCCTTTTCCTGCGTTTCGAGCCTGGCTGCTGCATTAGCACATGGAGCGGCGCGTCAACATGAGCTGTGAACGGCGCTTCTGGACATCCTAATTATAAATACCTTTATCAACATGATGCCATGCCCCAGACAGCTCATGCAAGGCCACTCGCCTTCCATACTCACCACAGATCAGACCCAACAACAAGGCAAAGCAGTGCGCGGCAGACAGGGCGATGACCGTCCGAACAGCAGTTCCAAAGGTTTGAACTACATATAAGAAAGTTGAGACAGGTGCATGCCTGCCAAGTCTCCTGCAAAGGTGCCAAGAGGGCGGTAAGCAGGAATTTACCTACAGAGCTGGCAGGCACTCCGGCACCGCAGAGCCACCACACCAAAGAAGAAATTCCAAATATTCCTAGATGGAGCTTAGCTAGTATCACTCTGAATTACAGGGCAGACTGGCCGACCTGGACTTTTAGCGTGTGCAACAGCAAGTGATGGGCAGGTACATAATCTGATAAGTCGTCAGTGGCGAAACTTTCCCACCAAGACCGGAAATGTGCACGAGATGGACTACAGCGCATCATGTACGTTGTGATTACGATTGTCGGGGCGAGTTCCGCTGATGTCTGCTTGATGGAGCTTTGATGGGGTGGTCATGAACATAGTACGATGCCATGTGCTTGCCAGGCACATCTGCAGGCTTACGCCTCTTCTGCCTTCAGCCAGAAGGCTTTGCAGCATCAGATCGTTCCATCATATAAGCAGACATCCTGTCAAGACAGGCTCAGGGACACTTAGTCCATGCAGAGCATCAGCAGCACTCTCGACACTGCCGCACTACTCGGCTTTGGACTTAGAGAAGGCACCACACGTAAGGTCTGGTCTAAACACGCTAGCTGTGACGCTCTGATGTGCCATGCTATCTCTCATGAGCAGCCTCAGAATTCTATTTTCATCATGCCTGCAGAGATGACCCCACAGCACTAGCAGAGGCGACAATCCATGCCGCTGCAAGACTCGTGCCAGTGCTCAACGGGCAGAGTCTTATAAGCACGCAAGGCAAGCCCAGTGCGGTCGTCTTAGAGCTGCAGAAGGCCCGCAAGCATATCAGCACAGATGATCTGGTGTTTCTGGGGCTGCAAGATGGCACGCCTGTCTTCAGCGCTGCCTGTAAGGAGAGCATCACTGAGCTTCTCAGCTCTGGTGCAGAGGTATGCATTAAGGCACTTCTGTAGCTTGCTTTGAACCCTGCATGGCTATCAAGCAGCATCCCATGCCAGCAATCATGCAGCCAGGTTGATAGGATCCCTCACATATAAGCTCCTGGCAAGTCGTTAAAGCATGAGGTTCCCCACAACGCACGACTGGTACTGACGACAGCTTTGTTGAAAAATTTCAGTCTGTATCAAGCGGGTACCATTGCCTGCAGGTGACTTGGGTGGACTTACGAAAGGATGGGCCAAGGCTAAATGGCAGTGATGCAGCGCTTTTAGCGCTCGCCCAGGCGTTGGTGCGCTGGAACCGCAGCAATGCCTTTTCTGCAGCCACTGGGGAGGCCATGGTCTCCCAACAGGGTGGCCATGCCAGGTGTGCTACTGCTGAACATGTGCTGTTGCGCTTGCTGGGAGCTGCAGCCACCATGATTGCGCTTGGTTAGGCCAAAACAGGGCTGCACTCACTCCACTCACTGAAGGCTATATCACAGGAAGCAGGGCTGTCTGCATGACAACTCCAGCAGGCCACCAAGCTGTACGGATACAGCAAAGATGCCGATACTCATGAAGCTTGGCTGTGCAGGGTTGCAGAGGGAGGCAAGGGCAGGATTGTGTACCCTCGGATAGACCCTGCGGCCATCATGCTGGTGTCATGTGGGGACTATGTGCTGCTGGGACGCCAATCGCGATGGGCTCCCGGCCGCTACTCCTGCTTGGCAGGTGACCTCATGTCCTCACATCAGTGCTGCTTGTACATGCAGACGCTACTGTTCCGCCTTGCTGACACTGCCGTGCAGACAGCTGTTTAGGCAACGAAAGCAAATCATGCAGCGCTTGATTGAGGGCACGCAGCAGCTGGATGATGCGTCCATGTTGCCATCATGTGAGTGTGCTGTTGCGAGGACAGTAGGTTGCCCTGTGCAGAGAGCTGCGCTGTAGTGAATGCAGCTCATGCAGAGAGCCTTGAGGCTATACAGCAACACAATAGCATCTGATGAGGATGCTGTGCCCTGCTGCAGGCTTCATTGAGATAGGGGAGACGCTAGAGATGGCAGTGGCGCGCGAGGTCAAGGAGGAAGCCGGCGTGGTAGTTGACCCTGAGAGCATCCGCTACGAGGCATCCCAGCCGTGGCCATTCCCCCAGTCCCTCATGATTGGCTTTCAGGCCCAGGCTTGCCAGAGCCAGGACGTGGCAAAGAGGGAGGCAGCCCTAGATCAGCTGAAGGTGGGCTTCAATTCCGTCACTGGGCCATGCACATGCATAGGCCTTGCACATGCATGGGCCATGTATGCGCAAATCTATGCATTGCAGTCAGGTTGGCACATTCTGCGTTCAGGGACAGCTTTGCAAGGAGACCAACACATCCTTGGCTATCGCGCAGCCCACAACTCTGCGTATCTCCTCTACTGAGTGACATTCATGCCTCCATGCATGCACAATCTGCAAGCTGTCAGGATTGGGGTGTGCTGAGGCTGAGCCTGGTATGCAGAGCTGCGTCCACCCGTTGGCGAAGCATGAGGTGGAGGACTCCTTGCTCGCTGAGCTGGCTCTGCCTACGCCAGCTGTTGACACTGTGGAGCTTGAGGATGCCAGATGGTTTCATCTGACATGGCTGGAACGCCAGCTCAGCAATTCAGGTATTGAAAAGGCCTCTCTGGGTGTATCTGACTGGTCGCCATTCTATTCGTGAGGGTGCAGTCATGTGGTCTAGGTTTCCAGCCTATGCAGGTAGCCAAGGTTTACATGATTTTGAGACTCTCCATGGCAACGTGCTGATAGATCTGGTGTGACCTTGCAGCGGCTGCAACCAGCGAGGACGCTGTTGCCAACGGGCTGACCTTCAGCCTTCCTGGAAGCTATGCTTTGGCGCACACCCTGATCTCGTCTTGGACAGCTCAGCAGCGCCAGAATAGGAGTCATCTCTGGAAGGAGGTGTGTTCTCTACTCTTTCTTGCCCTCGTGACACTGCATGGCGATGTCAGCCAACGCCTCCCTGTCAGGTGACGTGCCGGTACATGCAGAGAGTCCACTATATGCTGTACTGGCATGGCAAGCTTACCTTTCAGTGGACTGCCAGCAGCCCGTTGGGCTTCATTGCAGCTTATCACCCTTGGTATGAGGCTGCCACTCTCATCAAGCGTGCCTGCTGCATGCAGGAAGTAGACAGCGTAGACATAGATCAGAGCGGCATATACAAGTACGTGCTGCTGAGACTGCAGAACCGTCAGAGCAAAGACCAGAGCAGACTACTCGTGAGGGGCAGGCAATCTGCAGGGTACCATCGTGACATTGTACAGTCTGAGCAGCAACTTCATACCAGGGAGGACACTGAGGTCAGCTTAGTCCCTGCATTCTTGCTTGTCCAATGATGAGGCCACACATATCTTATCTGGGCATGATAGCAAACCCATCTTGAGGCTGATACAGCTGGCTACAACATGATGTTTTGTTCCCCGCAGCTGTGATGGCGAACAGATCTTGCTTCACTGCAGGTGAAGTGTATAGGAGGGGGCAGGGTAGCGTTCCACACAGATGAGAGGAAGATAGAGATATATGGCTACTCATCAGAGTATGACCAGGCCCCGCACAGCATCAGTGCAGCCCTTGTACGAGCAAGATACCCTTTCCATTCTGTGACCGTCTCTTACTCTGGCTATTAGGGCAGATATGGCAGCATATGAGGCCACAGTGCATGAGCTAGTCAGCTACAGAGGCTGAACTTGCTCCTCGTTGTCAGGCGAATGCCATGATGACAGTTGTTTGACGCTTGACATTGAGGTTCCCAGCGGAGGACAGTGACACACTACTTGTAGCAGGATGCGGTACATATGCTCGCACTGCACTTGCTCATACAGCTGCATTATATGCACACGTGAGTGCACCCTCTCGCAGGCACTCCCTCTGAGCCATATGCAAGGGGCTTCTCTGTCCTTTGTCTACATGAGCAGCAGACGAGTGCAGTGCCCGGGCCAATGATTGAGATCCAGGGCAGGACTTGTCTGACGCCATGTCTATGGTGTACCTCACTCTGCATGCACTGCTGTGGGCACCCAGGTGACTCATCCTTGGACCGCTATCAATCCTTCGGGCATGACTTCCACATCTCTGCGCAAGTGTATTTGTTGCTTGTCTCCAGATGCTTCTCATGAAAGCGTAATCTCGAGCTCCTCATGCCCAAGACGTGCAGCGAAGATCCGTCCTGATGGCACGGATGCCCTGGCGCAGCAGAATGAAGTGCCTCTGTGTCGTTGTAACATGTCTGCTTGGCGCTTTTCAGATGGCGAAGGCGAGCAACAGACAGGCGCAGATACCGAAAGGATCAATGCATGTCAGGTGCTCTAGCAATCCTCCACGTTGAAGGTTCCTTGGGCCTCCGGTGCTGTGCCTGGGTCTCCTTATTGAGACACAGGGTGGCTTGCTGCACTTTTGGCATCCTGTACCTCTTCTCTGGCCATGCTTCTGCTCTCAGCTCCATGGCATATGTCCCAGACTGCTGTTGATTGCTGGTGCAGGTGGAGCCACAGGCATGCATCCAACCCCACCCTGGACCTGCCTGTGTTCCTGCTGTCCCTGCCACAGTCCCAGGCTCGCAGGGCAGCCATTGAGCCGCGCATCCGCATGCACGCGAGCAATCTCACCTTGGTGCAGCCATACGATGGCCGCAGGGCGCGCCTTGGTGCTGCAGAGGTAGCAGCGCTCGCCTGCTTCATGCTCCTGCCTGAAATGCCTGAAAGGCAAAAGGCACTTGTGATCTTTCTTACTGGCATTGCCAAGGCAGTCGGCACTCAGCAATTGACAGGCATGGGTGTCCAGTAAGCAAAGCTGCTGGCTGCAGGGTCAGCAGGTGCCCGCGAACCTCAATGTGGAGGGCTATGAGGAGTTGGACATCCGCCTCCCGCCAACCTGTCTGGGCACCATGGCTGTGCAGCTGGCAGTGGCCATGTCACACCTCAAGGTGTGATAACAGCTCAGGCTGCCTCGCGCTCATCTTCTAAGAAGCCCTCCACCACAGATGACCCTGGGCAATGCTGGCTTGAAGCACAACCGTGTCTTGGTCTGCATGGCCTCAAGGCGTTGAGCGTGATATGTAGGCGGCTCATGCATTCCCCCTGCAGCTGGACGGAGGCTCTTGTGACCAACTGTGCCTCACATTCTGCATGAAGGCTGTGCTGGAGGCCTACAACTCTGGAGCAAGCCTTGCGCTGATCATGGAGGATGACATGGAGATCCTGAGATGGCCCTCAGCCCCGCTGCTGTTCACAGCGCCTCCTGACTGGGACGCCCTCCTCCTGTACATGATGGGGCCTGACGCTGATGCCATCTACAGGTGAGCATCTGATTCCAAAGCCCTGCCACAGACCCCCGGCTACTCCAGTGTGTAGGAGTTGCGGCTCATTGGGCAAGACTCCAGGATACGGGACCCATCTGCAGATTTGCAAGGGCTCCTGAGGCAGTCCGGCTTTCACCCTTCACAATGTGCTAGAATATTCAGCAGCGCTGCAACTACAAAGTGGTGATGACCTTGACAAAGGCGAGCACAAGCAGCAGGAGGTGCATAGCATCTGCAGAAGCGAGATATGCGCAAGCCCCGGCATTGTATTCAACAGAAGGCTCGCACTTGCAGGAGTCCAGAATCCTTGTGGGTCCCTTGGCACACCAAGATCTTCTCAGCTGGGGCTTACATCATGCATCGGCCAGCTATGCGCAAGCTCCTTCAGGCCCTGCTTCCAGGTGTGCAGTACATCAGGGCTCAGGCTGGTACCCAGCGTCTTATGCAGGCTGCAGCGGGTCATGCACATCCAGGGCATGATACCCCACCAATGGCACCACCGCCGAGAGCTCCTCCTGCCAAGGCTTTTGCAGCAAAATGCTCATTTGGGCTAGTGACTATTAAAGCAGCACTGAGCGTAACAACTATGAGTGCAGGTGCTGTAGAGAGCGGGGTCATGAGGGTGGTAGATCTTACATCTGTAGAGCCTCACGGATGCCAATCAGAGAGGGTCATGTTTTCCCAGGTGAGTGCGTCTGTGATCACGTCATGACGCAGGATCGTTTTGCTGCTGGCATGTGCATGTGTGGCATGTAGAGAGGGGTAATGAGCATGCTTGCACTATACCTATTCGGCACCTCTTCTTTACATGCAGGTCAGAACATTTGGCTGCACAGACTTCACCATTGTGGAGAGTTCAGGCGAGAGCACACTGGACACCAGCCACCGGCCTATGCACGATGCGACAGCGCAGCTTGTTCAGCAGATTGTGCAAGAGCAAGGCTTCACCCTCATATATTGACACACACAGAGATGGTCTACAGTATACTATGTTCAGTGGCCATATCAATGTTAATGGCATTGTAGGCACAGCTTTGGAGTCTCGTCCTTTGTCAATACCGGCATTGCAACTGATGCCAAGGACGCTGTCAACAGTCCATGGATGTGCTTCAATGTCTGCTTCAACTCATCAGGTCAATGGATGCTAGAAAGACTCTCAATGCCGCATCCCCTGCAACTGCGCCTTTGCTTGCGGCGTCACGATATCGGGGTGTCGGCTGTGGGCCGATCCCACTGCACCTTCTTGGTGGTCTTGTGCCAGAAGTAGGTCCGCCCCTGCGCATCCTTGGTGGCTGCCCAGCCCTCTGGGAGTGCTGCGGGCTCTGCTGCTGCTGGCGAGGCACCTGCACGCGGGGACCTGACATGTCAGCTCAGAGTCATGCATACCACCTGACATTCCAGAAGAGGGGAGTCTGGATCCATTGTCATGCAGACACTTGCCAAGCCTGCCGCTGCAGCGCTGATCTGCCAGGAACCAGATAATCCTTTACATGTGGAATTTCCCAAGCTCGCCCCAGATTCTAGGCGCCTTGGCTGGGTGGTGATCTGCAGTAATCTAATAAACATGGGGTCATCCAGAGGATGCCAGGCAGGGGTGACCTCACCCGTCACTTGTGGAGAGGGGGCTGCCGCAGATGCACTCATATCGCCAGGCGCCTTCTTCACAGCGCTTGCGCCAGCTGCTGGCATGGGCGCATTGACATGAGCCTGCAGGGATAAATGAGTTCTATCGAGAAATAGCCATCCGCACACCGGTCAAACCACAACTGCAGAGACAGCTTTGCTGCCCAACTCAAGCGCCGCATGCATGGTGCAAGGACAGTCCCTGTAAGTCCTGCCTAGGGACAATGCACTGCCGGAGCACTGACATGTCAAGTTCGTGAGGTCAAGGGGAAGGAGCACGGCTTGGGACATACATTCTTCCACTCCTCAGCGAGCTTCGTCAGCTTTTCCACATCAACCTGCTTGGCTTTGGCTACGGCGTCATACTCTGAAGGATATACAGGCGCCTTGAGCTTGAAGGACTCCTCGCCATAGATCTGCTTCCAGTTGATGGTGCCGTTCGTGCAGTTGATGGCCTGATGTCCCAGCTGCATGGGCATTTCATGGACCTCAGAGGTATGCACTTATTGGTACGCTATCCAAAGGTACAATTTATTGCTTGATGTGACCACAAGGACAAAGGAGTGGCACAGTGCACACACCTGCCCGCAGATGTTGCAGCCGCTGGGGTGCCATGATGGGTCTCGTCGCAGCTTATGATGCAGTTCCATCTCACGGCCCTGTTCTCACTCCTCCCTCCAATCACTGTTGAAGCAATGAGGCTGCTTGTGTTTGTCCACACCTAAAGTGCAGTTACTGTCCTGACACTTCTCTTTCAGGCGGGCTTGCTGACGTGACACAACCAAGCGCCAATAGGCCACTTCCCAACGTACAGAAGATCTCCTGGTGTCACGAAGCACTTCCGAAACGATTGGGGAGCTCCTGTCAGCAGAATGGGCAGAGGGTCAAGGGAGGCAGCAAACCCTGATCGGCCATGAGCTAAGCCCTACCATTTTGCGCGGGGGAGCGTTGCTCGTGATGTACATGCTGATCGGGGCTTGCTGTGGCACTCAGAAGGAGTGATCGAGATACTTGTGCCCTGATCAAACGCAGTGCCGGACCTAGTCTGCTCAATTGTGCGCCTGAGCCATCACAACACACCCCCGTCACCGTCAAACAAGGATTCGCGATCAGACGTTTGCAGGCGTAGACTTCATCAGACGAAGCAAGGACTATGGACTTGAATGAGAATAAGACAGAGGCCGTGGCATCCATACTGATACACACACCTTCCTCCTGAGGAACAGCTTGCACAAGCAGCTCCAGCAGGCGCCCCTCAACGCTGGACAGCCTTACAGAGGAGAGCATTAGGTCGAGGCAAGCCTGGAGTCGGACAAAGAGGACTGGATAGCAGCAGCGGAGCGCAGATTCAACGACCTGATGTCTCCCAAGAGAAAGGTCAAGGTGCGCACAAAAGGCATCTCAGCAGTCAGATCATGTCCAAGAATTCTGCATTTGCATTGTAATAATTTTCGCGGAGTGTTAAGTGCTCTGACGACAATTTCCCACAGCTTTTCATCTGGAGCTCATCTATAGATCATCTCACACCGACTTTCAGAAACACCAGGATGCATCCTTAGTTGACCGATGTGCTTGATTAACGATGAGCAAATCCCTGCTTCATCCCATGGGACCGGAAGTACTTGAGAGACCATATCAGCTCATGCACATGGCCGGGACAGCTTGTCACAGAGCAGACTCTCAGAGGACATTGCCCTCTACCAAGGGGGCTGCAGGAATGCTATTGAGCGTAGGACTTGCAGGTCTGCTCCCACACTGTTGTGTGCTTTCGCTTGCGTGAGAGCTCCTTGATGTGTGCAGGATGGGGATCTGATGGACCTTCCTGGGGATACGCCAGAGGTTGTGCCAATCGTGTGCAACGGCGTGCCTGGGCACTTTGTGGTGCGCACAAGGACCATCGTGAACGAGCACTTCAGGGAGGAGAAGGTGACGCTGTTTGCAAAGGCAACCGGGACGAACAACCCCTGGAAGACTGCTGTCCACATCGCACTTGTCGGGGTGGGTACCCTGCTTCATGCCTTCCGTGCCTTTGGCATGCAAGTGCATGCCTTCACTGTCAGGACGGCAATACACATCACCTTGCTGTGTCTGAGGAGCGTTCCACCTGAGATGCTGCCCTGCATCTGCCTGCATTTCGACCTGTGAAAGACGCAGGGCGTAATTGCATCACATGGCAGCAGCGATGGACATAGCGCTGAGCACGTGGGACGTTGTGGTGCAGAAGCAGTCGGGAATGGTCATGAGCAAGTGGCTCAGTGAGCGCAACATCACTTCGCCAATGATGTCTGAGCTGATAAAAAATGCCAGGGAGTGTGGATGGCACAGGCCTCTGGTGAGTCGCCTCAAGCTCTTCACCCTTGAGTCTTTCAAATTGCCTAGGGAAGTGGCAGCGTTATGTTAGCCAGTGTCCAACCAGCTTACACATCATGAGTCATGTCAGATGCCATGCAGACAGCAATGTGAGTGCTCTTGCATCCCAAAAGATACATGCTCGCGTAATGTCGAAAGCAGCCTGGCACATTCCTGCATGTGGCTGTTGTGCTCAAAGGCGTTTGTGTACGTGCAGCTGCCGGGGGAGCTGGCAAGCAAGAGACACTGCCATGGGATCTTAGACGTGCGTTCCTAGCCCCTATGCCACTTGCAGACGCCTGTCATTAAGTTGTGCTGCAGCGGTCTTACATATGTATGCCTTGAGCTCAATTTGCTGATTGGGCACTCATTGGTGGAAGTAAATTGGGACGGGCATTTTGGTGATCAGCTAGGACTGAATGGGGTAGGCCACACTCGCGCCAAGCAGCACCTTGCAGAAGTAAGCACTGCCGCAATGCCAGCGTGTCATGTGCAGGGCACGGATGAGAGCCAAGCCTCGGGCGCAGCTTCCTTCCTGTCCTCCACACCTTCCAGGCTGACTCACAGCGACATGGGTCCCCCCGCTCACAAGACCGTGAGCCTGCAGGAGCTGGCCCAGGGCAAGGCACAGGTGGCGCCACGCGTGCGCCTACCTGTCCGGACCACGTCGCTGAACGGCGCGCATGCAAACGGCGCTCCCGAGAAGGGCGACAGCCCCGCTCACGAGCAGGCGGCGTCCTGCAACGACGCTGGGTCGCACATCGAGAGCGAGTGCGTGACGCCCCACAACCAGCTGAAGGTGAGAGCGCAACCTGCCCTAGAGTTGCCGCGTGCCTTGGAGACAGGATCTCATCCTGCTGCATCCATGGCCGTCCTTGTCTGACAAGGACGGCCATAAGGGTTTGGAAGACGCTAATTTGCCCAAGCCACATGCTAGTCCGCTTATTGCCCATCAGTCAGTGGGGACGCTCAATGTGAAAGCGGCTGGTACAGTACTGTCTTTAGCTCCATGGCGAGAGTGCTCAGTGCCCAGTACTCAGAACTCACAGCAGAGTCTCAGGGAGATGTGACATGATGCAGGGGCAGCGCAAGCCATGGGCATCCCCTCTGGGTGCAGAGGCGTCCACGCCCGGAGCGCTGCTGTACCACAACAGGACCCCCGCCAGCCCGCTCAACATGCTGCTGCTGAACGGGCAGCCCGGGCAGCAGAATACCCCAGCAAAGGATGTGCAGGCGCACTCAGCCGACGTGCCATCTCCACCCGACCCGCCTACCCACTCCTCCGCCCAGCAGAATGGCGTCATAGACTCAGCCCATGCAGAAGCAGCGCAGGAAGCCCTGCCGTCATCCCAAGTTGGCAGTGGTGCCGCAAAGGTCAGCACAGAAGGCGGCCCGCAGACGAGCAAGCAGACAGCGCCTGCCGCTGCACAGCAGGCCGCACAGCCCAGCGTGGGAGCTCATGCAGCTGCAGTAGCCCACGCTGGGCCTGCTGAGTCACCCGCAGCGCCTGAGGCGCTCCAGCGCAGCAGCGCTGCGCAGCCGCCGCCGGCCAGGAAGCCGAAAGGGAAGGGCTTCCTGGGCGCTGAGATCCTGGCTGCCCAGCAGACTGCACCCGAGAATGACCAGGGCACCTCCACGTGCGATCAGCCTGCTGAGCATCAGAGCAGTCCCTTCGTCACCTCAGCATCCCGCAGCACGCCGGCTGCTGCTAAGCCAGATGCCGCCAGCAACGGCCCTAGCGCAAGCCCTGCCCAGGCCAAGGCCGGGCAGCCCGTAGGGCCCGCCCCGCAGGAATCCCAGGAGCCTGCCCTCAACAAGCACAGCAAGCAGTCCAGTCAGACCGGGGAAGCCGAGGTCTCGAGGCAGAGCCCAGACCTGGAGATTGCGAGCGTGCACCAGGCTGTCGAGGCCGTACAGGTACGGTCAGCCTGTGCCTCCACCTTCCACCAGATCCCACCTTGCCGTGTGAATCTGTGCTTTTGCCTCCTGCAGAACCTGTGTGTAGCCCATGCAGGTCTGAGCTTGAACTTGAAACTTGTCCTATCCTATGAATCTGCATTTTGAGGGTGAGAGGGTGGCCCAGCCTTGGCCACACAATACAGTATACGTGATCATAACGTGAACAGGGCATCATGGTGCGCATCCCTGAAGGCTGCAAGGGATGGTCTGCTCTGATCCTTATAGTAGGGTATGGTGGCTGGCAGGCCTCAAGCTGATATCAACCTGCTGCCATAGCGATTGAGCTTGTTGCACTGCAGGGCATCGTGGATGCAGTGGCTCCCGAGCGCACTCACAGCCGCGATGAGATCCTTGTGCGCACTCCAGACATCAGCCCCAGCAAGCAGGCGGACGCTGCGGGCAAGACTCTGCTGGGAGCGAGCAAGAAGCAGCATGCCACACCGCCCATCAAGGACATCCGTACCTCTAGCCTGTGCGTGCCCTGATTCCATATGTCGTGCCCTGAGTCCATATCCCATCATATAATATATGTTCCATATGTGCCCCCCAATCCCTGCGTTGGCCCCACCCTGATACCCTCTCCTGTGTGTGAGGGCACAGCCTGCCTGCCTGCCTGCCCTCATTGATAGCTGCTAGCATGTGGCACCTATGGAGATCCTGTGGCAGCAAACAAGGCCTGCAACAGGCACTTATACTGTGAGCTGCAGCGGGTATTCTTGAAGAATGCCTAGCTTGTGATCATCTGAGCCGGAACGGATCTCTGATGTCTTAGGCATGTCTTGGACAACAGAGGTGTACCAGAAATGGTAAGTGCATATAATAGTTTGTGCAGTCATCACAGTTGTGCTGGGGGTTACAGGCCTAATCACGTCTCGCGGGAAGACACCAGAAGCGATGGCACCGGCACAGCTGAGCCTATGGACGCTGCATGCCTGCTGGGGCAGCCTGCTGCGAGCCACGCACAGCAGGGCCCTGAGGCGCTCCCTGCTCCAGCAGTCACCCCTCTGCCGCGGCCCTCTGCCACAGCCACGCCTGCCAGCAGAGCTGGAACCCCCAGCAAAGGCAGCGGCACCCCGGCATCCCCAGGCCAGGCATCGACCAAGCGCAAGCTTCCACTGGTGCGCCATATATCTTCTGGCAGGGGAGCAACAGGGGTCTCATACACTATTGCATTGTGTCTTGTATCACAGGATGTTGAGGACAGTGTACCTTCACCCCAGAGGCAGACGCTGTAGTTTTGGTGCCTCCCGTTGCTGCTAGAAAGGGCAGGGCTGAGAGACTTTGAACCCTTCTATGCTCCCAGGCTCAAGCCTTAGATTGCAGCTGCTGGTGTTTCAGACATTATGATGCAAGAAATCGCAGCTGTTCACATAACTGTGTGGCTGCAGCGTAATGACGAAGCAGAGCTGCGCCAGATGATGGCCAAGAAGTTCAAGGGGCTCTCTGAGGCAAAGCAGGCCCGGCAGGCACTGGAGGCTGAGCTGGCAGACGTGCGCGGGCAGATGGCTGCCCGGGTTGCCCAGCTGGAGGCCGAGAGGGACGCCTCCGCTGCCCAAGCTCAGGCAAGCCTCCTCGTCCTTGCAGAGGCATACCTTGCTGCTTACCCTTGCCCTTAAGCAGGTCCAGAGAAGACCAAGGCTCTCTCTGCTCTCCCTCATTGATGTCAGAAATGTTGTTTCGCGGCAAGATTCCTTTCCTGTTACTTTGGTCCTTCTCTGGCCTGCCTCGCTCCAGTCTGCAGCATGATGGGCACCACAGCTGCAATTGAGACATTCTGCCGTCGTGCAGGCTGCCAGGCAAGAGGCAGCCTTGGGGGCAGAGAAGGCTGCAAGCATGCAGAAGCAGCTCTCAGACATGGAGCAAAAGCTGGCTGGAGCCAGTCAGACCGAGACTGCTGCCAAGCTTGAGATCACTAAGGTGTGTCCCTGCTCGCCTACTGATACCTTTCTGGCAACTTGCACAAGAGTATGTAGGCAACCCCCAACGTTACAAGGCACCTGTATTGCTTGAGACACATCTAGCCAGAACGTTCTTGGGACGGGTTGCGATATGTGTGAGTGACTGGAGCAGGTTGTTCTGTAGAACTGATGAAGGATGAGTGCTGCATCTTTACCAGGTATGGAACGCACCGCAGGTGAAGCAGGAGGCGCTGCAGGCGAAGCAGAACATGTTCAACAGGCAGTCCACGACAGAGAAGGCTCTGCGCGAGCACAAGGATCTGCTGGCCACAGCCCGCGAGGAGCTGGCCGGGCAGAGGAGCCTTGTAGAGACGCTGCGCGCCAATGCCAAGAACCTGCGCCAGCAGATTGGCGCCTCCAAAGTGCGCTTCTTCCTTGCGGCTGAGACAATCCCTGCCGCAATCACTGAGCTGTGCTTGCCGGACGATGGCGGGGCCTGACATGCAGCAGCTCAGCTCCAGGGCCGTGTTTGGTCTAGAGGACGAGTAGCATCTCTCATGCATCCAGTGGCATGGTAGTGGGTAGGGTAGGGTACTTGGACAATGAATGATTCTGTCCGGACATGGCTTAGATGCATGTGCTGAAAGAGCTCTTGCTGCCATGACATGGCTTGCGCTGTTCCGAGAGACACAGTCTTTTCAGCCCAAGGTGGTGCCCTGCAGAAGGAGAAGGAGGATGCAGTGGAGAGCCTCAAGAAGCTTCAGGCTGAGAAGCGGCAGGTTGCTGACAGCACTGGTGCACTCCAGGCAACCAACGAGCAGCTCGAGACAACTGTGCAGGACCTTGAAGCGCGGGTGCACACCTCTACTCGTCTTCGACTGTCTCTGCATAAACTACCTTTTCTAGTCTGCCTTCTGCTGTGCATTGGACACATGGCGCCTGACTTTTGCTACCCTATAACCATGTCATGACAGGAGGATATATTTTTCTGACCTGACATATAGAGCTCCGGCCAGCCCCCAGTCAAAAGACCATCTGGTACTCATTGTCCAGGTGCACGCTGCCGAGGAGGCTGCAAAGCAGTGTAAGGGCGCAGCAGCTGCAGAGCTGGAGGCAGCAACCAGCAAGCTGCAGGCGCAGGTCCAGCAGCTGCAGGTAGCCGCCAGCAAAGGCGAGACTATCGCAGTCGCTGCAGAGAAGGAGGCGGCCAAGACCAGGGCACAGCTGAAATCCCAGGCTGATCAGCTGTGCTCTGCGCGCGCTGAGGCGGCTTCCTACAAGAAGGAAGCCATGAGCCTTGTCGATAGGGTCACACAGCTGGACAAGAGCTCTGAGGTAATGGCAGGTCCTGTCGTGAACCTTGCCTGTCATCTTTCTGCTCCCTCAGGTTCCCTGCTGTGCCATCTGCTGTCCGGTTCTGCATCACCTTGATGCCTTTACTGGAACCAACTGTGGCGGACCCTCTCAAGGTCAAGCTGTCAAGCCTCATGGCATGGCTGCCAACATGCGTGCACGGAAACTTGCTGCAGGCCCCTCATACGAGCTCTGAGAATGCTTAGCCTGTAGTGAGGTGACTATTATGCTGCTGTAGGCGGCCGCTGCAGAGCACGCCAAGGCCTTACAGGCTGCAGAGGCGAGGGTAGCCAAGGCAGAGGAGGCTCGCAAGCTGGCCATGCAGGGCTGCAAGAAGTCGGAGGTGAGCCACCCTGCATGACACTCTGCCTGTCAGAGATGGCGCCTGTCTTGAGACGCACTAGAATTTTGGTAGTGCATTCTGCCTTGCTTTGCACCAACTAGAGTTGGCAGGCTGAGCAAGGCTTTTTTCACTGTACACATCCTGATGCCACACAAGACGCTTGAGTGCATGTCCCCTCATTGGTAATGGCATAGAGTCCATGTCAGACCTTGTTTGCCCTCTCTAGGCGCCGGCATGACCATACAATCAGGCGTGTCAGGCAGATGTCTGCTTCAATCTCCTCAAGGCAGGTACCGGCAATATGTCTGGTCCCGGAGAGGTCACCTTTGAGTCCTGTGCAGGAGTCCCGCAGGAAGGCTCAGGAAGAGCTGGCGGGCGCTAATAAGGCTGAGAAGGCTGCGCAGAAGACTGTCACGACCCTGGAAAAGGACCTTGCCGCCGCAGCTGCCAAGGTGGGCTTGCTACTTCCTTGACTTGTATCGCCTTAATGTGCACATGTCCTCCATCGCGTTGGTGCTAAAATGTTTCCTAGGCGCTCCTCAATCCTAAATAAGCAATCCCCTTCGCTTCTGAGGTGGACCTGCTGTTTCTGCGCCTCACAGCAAGACATCACCCCTCTGAACACCTCAGTGGGTCTTATCGTAACCTGATCATTACCACCTCTGACCACCATGTGCTCTGCCTGCAGGCCAAGGAAAAGGAGGCAGAGCAGGCAAGGGCGCTGCAGGCGGCTGAGGCCAGGAGCAAGCAGGCCATGGCTGAGCTGAAGCTGCTGAAGCAGAAGCACTCAGCTCAGGTTGCAGCCTTGGAGGCTTCGCATGCGGAGGCTCTGCAGCAGCAGAAGAGCACAATGGAGAAGCAGCATGCGGTATGTGTCTCTCTTTGACATGTCAAAAGCGCCTCACGTTTCTGCACATGTGGCCAATGCTGAGGTGCATGTGACCTGCCACAGAAGGCTGCCCGTAGCTGTGCCCTTGCTTTGGATACTGAATGTCGCAAAAGGAGGATCCTTTGGAGTAGGAACTTGGAGGATCCATGCTCATACAGTCAGGAGAGGCTTATTGCTCATATCAACAAGTTCTCGTTGTTCTGCAGGCACAGATGGCAGCTGACGTGGAGGAGCTGCGCAGCCAGATCAGGCTTGAGATCATGCAAGAGATTGTGGAGGACCCAGAGTTCTCATGATGGTGACTCCTCTGCTCTTGCCGGCATATGCTCACATGGCCCTGTCCATACTCAAAACAACTCTCCTGCTGGCACTGTGGCGTCTATCCTTCCTTGCATTCCTCTCAGATGATGTTCATATGACAACCACGTATCACATGCAGCCTGTGTCAAGTCACATCCGGAGTGAGTGCTGAGTACCCTGCTGTGGATTGCAGATACTACACTCACGTGCAGCGGACCTGGTGAACTTCAGCTGACACTTCAACCACCGCCAGTAGCTTCAGGCTATTTTGGCACCCTTGAACCACCTGAATTCACCCAGAATCGACCGAATGTACAAGCCTTGCGCTGAAGCGCTTTAGCAGCCCTATCTGAGCAGCCTGGGGAAGGGAATGCTTGTGCAACCCCTTCTGCTCAAGCGCTTGGCGGCCCTGACTAAGGCTGCCTGGGGTCATCATACAACCCTGTCAACTGTAGCGCATAGCAGCCGTGTTGAGGGCTGCCCAGGGAATGGACTCATCATACAACCTCTGCGCCGGAGCGCTTAAAAGCGTTCGCCTGAGGCTGCTCTGGGGAAGGGACTCATTGCACAACCCTTGCGCTGGAGGGCTTAGCAGCCCTGTCGAGGGCTGCTTGGGAAATAGTTTGGTCATGCAATCCTTCTACTGGAAAAGCAAGCGCTTTAGCAGCCCTCTCTAGGGCTGCCTAGGGTATAGAGTGCTCAAGCAACCCCGTGTACTGGAGGCTTTGCACAGCAGCAAGAACAAGATCCAGACACGAGCAATTCAGTCTCGTCCAAAACCGCCTCCCATGAGCCGCAGCTTCTTCACCAAGCATCTCTGCGACCGGTCTGATCACAGACTACCAACCGCTGTATCAGCCCGCAGCCAACACAGCACAGGGCCTTTGCTGCCCATGCAGTGAAGCGCAGCAATCGTGGGGTGCTCATCCGCTGGTGCAGTCTCTTAGTGTGTCTGTTTTCCTACCCTCTCAATGAGTTCAGGTCGGCCAAAGCAGATCTTGAGCGCAGCAGCTGAGCATATTGTGTACGTCTGTCCATACGTTTGTACGCTGGCCAAATGATAAGTCTGATCTGGATGTGCTCAGCTCCTTGTGCGTCATATCTGTGCAGCTGCTTGTCTGCTACACCTGCTATAATGTCTGCAGTGCAAGAGTGCTTTAGGTTTGCCACAACACATCTCTCTTGCACAAGCGTGTCTCAGCACAGTCTCACACGGAGTGGAATGTTTCCTCAGCAGCATGTGTCAGCCTCTGTGTGTGTTTGCATGACCATTGCGCAATTACATTCTTTGTTTAAGGGGATTTATATCCATGCCACAGAATGCCATTGTAAGGCGAGAATATTGAGCAGGAGCAAGACACCTGAGGGATCTCTGGACTGATTGGGGGCCATAAGGACGCTCATCGCGATCGGACATTCAGGTTATAATTAGGCATACCGTGCGCGTGGCTCACACCAACTGTTTTGCAAGGGCCTCAGAATGTGTGTTGAACAGAGGATGACAGCATCATGCGACTTTGCGTGCTAGACAGCTGCCGCAGTTTTCATGTTTGGGGGGCCTGGGTTGGCTCAAATGTCTACATGGAGAAACATTCACGTACACGCAGTGTGGACTCTGTGAGCAATTGGATCAGGGAAGAAATGCTTTAATCACATTTGCCTGAACATGCATATTTACTCTTGGCATCCCCCTCCATGACAGATTGCGCCGTCACTTTTGAATCGCCGTGTCAACCCCAGGCCTGGTAAACCCTTTTGTTTCTCCTCCTATACTGACACTAGCGTCCTTCTCTCCTAGGTGGAGAGCCAGATACTCCTGCTCGAGTCTGGAGTGTGCCCAGATTCCTAATCTCGATGGATTTGATAGTCCATCATGAGCAATCCTAGTTTGACACACTTGTCAGTGCACTGATAGCTCCCTGGATAAAACATCACAACAGCCATGTGCATAGGTGTGCCTCAGCAGCTGTGATGAAGTAGACTGCAGGCCGAGTCATGCCCAGATCGCCAGCAGCGACATGGCTGCAAACCCCAGCATGAGCATCCCCAGCTTGGCGGTGCGGTGTTGAGGCACTGCCAGCTCCCTAGGTATGACCTCCATGAAAGCCACATATAGGAATGTGCCTGCGCAAGGGGAAAGCATCTGAAGGGCTGTCTTGGTGACTGCAGCATGCAAGGTGATGCATGCTAGCCTTGCGAACGCACTAAATTCATGCACCTTTCTCATGTTGAATCCATGATGATCAGTCGTCTCATGGCAATGCACAACAGCAGCTTGCGACACATCCAGGATAAATGGCCGCGAACAGGCAAAGCTGACCAACATCTCCAGGAAGGCTGCTCTATCTTATGTTTGAAGCAAAGGAGGTTGCAGTACCTGAAGCAAGAGCAGACACTGCAGCAGCTGCATCGCTGTTAGACACGCTGGACAGGACCACTCCCAGCAGGATGCCCACAGGCGTGGCTGTGGCAAAGAAGCCTATCACTGTCCAAAACTTCTGCATGCTCGCCTGCATAGGAGCTCTCATGTCAGGCTCCAGCAGAGAAACCCCTCAGAACAGTGCTCACAGACACCTCACCTGTGCGCTTGTCAGCATACATTTCACTTTCCATCCTTTGCTTTGCACATCTTGTGATAAGATGACACTTTGACTGAGTGAGCTCCTTGCAGAGCAGAAACGGTAAATGGAAACGCCGCACACCTGCGAGTCCACTACAGAGCTGCCCAGCGCGTATGCGGCCAGCCCCTTGTGCGCTGCAATGGCGATGAAGATATGCACACTGTCCACAATGTTGGTCTGCGCTCCCATTGCCATGCCCTGCAGTAGAATGTGCTGACTCAGCAGGCTCACTAGAAGCCAACATGCTGGCACCAGCATTACATGGTGCTGTTCCCGTTAGGACATAGCCGTCAGGGCTGTGCATGCAATGCCCAACAGATCTGCCTCCTGCAAGAGAGGATGCTACGTCTGGGCATGAGCGTTTACAGCTCTACCTGCAAATTTGACGCCTATCTCTTCCCAACTCCAGCATAAGCACCCCATCCTTAAGCATAAGCACCCCATGCCATCATCCTAAGCCCTACATGTAGGAGCAAGCAGGTATCATTCAAAGGACAGCTGCGCGGCAGGAATGCCGCAGACACGCACCTCCAGGATGGAGTGGAAGCAGAGGGCGACGCCCATTAGCGCAGCCGTCAGGAATGACACCTGCGCCGCCCCCGCCTCGCCAGCCGTGCTCGCCTCCTCTGCTTTGGCGCCCACTTTGCCCTCCTCAATATCCGGTTCCCTCCCGCTGGAGCTCTGCACAGCCACATGCACTGATTTTGCATTGCATCATGGAGACATTCTAGCAGCACATTTGAAACCTGGGTGCCATGCATGACGATGGCGCAAAATCTAGAACCCATAGAGCCAGCCAGAGCAGCTGCAGGTCATGTAAGACACCTCCTCTGCCACACATGCTGCATGACCTGCATACTGGGGCAGCTGGAGGTCACGCAGAACATGTAGAACGCAGATGCCTCACATGACAAGAGCTGAGAAAAGCAGACCACACCGCAAGCCAGACCGGGTGGGTGTGATTGTCCAGGGAGCCTGTAAGGGCTCAGGACACTCACCGGCATGTTGCCAACCAGATGCACTGTTTCAAGGTGGGTGTCTCCATCTTGCATTGCATCATCTGGACTCCTCGCAGGACCCGCCTCTTGATCCCGCTGCTGATGAGGTGGAAACTCTGCAAGCGTCAGAAAATCTAAGCATCAGCCCAAGAGCATTATAGTAGAGCTATCTCTCAAAGACAGCTCTGCGCTCCTCCATCAGATGGTGCAGCGCAAGCAAGGCCATCTCAGGGGCAGCATGCAAAACACCACTGCCCGATCAGCTGCAATCCAAGATTGTGACGCGCTAGAATGCGTTGGAGTTGGCGTGCAGCGCAGCCTGATTGCACAAACAGAGATGAGTAAGCTTGGAAGGGGCTAAGAGTGCACCTGCTCTGTGCCGCTCCTTCCCTAACGAGCTGGCATGAGCCTCATCAGGCTCCCCATTCATGCCCGCTTCTACATCCTTTCCCGCCTTGTGCCCAGGTCCTTCCCCGTTCACCTGGACGCACTCAAAACTGCTATTGCCAAGCCAGCGCTCATGAAGAGTGCAGTCATGAATTGCATGCCCATTGATAAGGTTTTGCTGATTAGACGCCTTCAGATTGCAAGAGGGAGTGGTCTCACCACTGCTGAGCCGCTGTGTTGCCTACTGCCAGGAAACTCCAGTGCATCCGTCCCCAGCATGACCCTCAGCCCTGTACTGGTCTTCCTCAGCAGATCCCCATTTGCCCTCACAGCCAGCGACGCCACAACTGGCGTGCCTGGCTTCCCTTCTTCCCCTGCACATCACCGTGCTATGCTGAGGGCAAGCTCAGCCTGGATCGATTCATAATGTCGATTCATAATGTTGACCATGAAAAAGTGAGGTAGGGAATTTGATGCACAGCCATAGCAACGTTCAGAGCCATGTGCACAGCCTCGCTACAATGCTTGACAGGGCAGGGAAGCTGTGCACATTGCCATAGTACGTCCAGATGATTGCACACATAGGCATATGCAGACAATCATATAGCAAGTTGATAAGCTGCAGATTTGTAGACCATTTGCAAGTCCTGCTGAAGTAGGACATACATACCAGGGCGGGAGACCAAAGATGTGTCACCCTAAAGCTTGACAAGCCAGTGCTGCTGTTTTCACGCTTTCTGCTGTAGGAAAAGTTCGGGAAGAGGGTGCCCTACCAGCTCTCCTGGGAGTCACTGGATCCACAACCAGCACATGCTGCAGGCGAGTCATCTCCCCGTCCAGCGTGGCGCCCCCGCAATGGCCGGGAGGCGTCTCCCAGCCGTTCCTGTGGCTCAGCACCTCCGCCACGTGGTCCGCCACCAGCGTGACCAGGAACCCCAGGCCGCACAGGAAGGGGGCCAGAGGGAAATGCAGCTCGGGGTTGAGCTCCTTTATGGCTGCGCCCAGCAGGTGCACGAAGCCCGCTGACACCATGACTGCACAAGCAATCGTGCGACATCAAACCCATGCTGAGCCAACAGCTCCAGCAGCAAGCGACACACAGACAGAGTATGCTGGAGTTCTGCATGGCAGCAATATCCTAGGTTCGAGCTGCACAGGAGCCATGGGGCTGGTGATGCAAAGGTGAAAGCTGCACCTCCAGCGCTGAGCATGTTGCCCAGGACATAGGTCAAGCTCCTGCCGCCCTGTGCGCCTGAGTTCTTGCCAAGGCGCGTCAGCAAGACTGGCAGGTAAGCCCCTGCATCAGGAGCCACTTCGAGGGGGTGTTTCCAGGTGTCAGCGAATGGACGAAACGACATGCCTTTTGCATGAAGATTGGGCTTTGATAGCTATTAAATCAGCGCATCGTCTACCTGCGGCTTAAAAAGTGCTGCAGGATTGAGGTTTACCTAGCAAGGCTATGGCCAGCAGGAAGATGGCTGCCGAAGTGTTGAAAAGGATGGCCTCGAATGCCATCTTGGCCACTCAATTGAGAGAAGCCCTCTCACTAGAGCTGTCCAAGGACCCTCTCTCCGTGCCTCGCGCCTTCACATCGCGCTGACAGGCCTGGCCAGTTATTCTGCCCAACGCAGGCTGGACACGCTATAGAAAATTCACTGCTGTTTCTGACACTGATAACGACTGTCCTCCTTTTCTAGATTTGAGACCTCATTTGATGCTGAATTTCCAGCATAATGCACGTCCTGACCTTTGCAAAAGCCTCAACGAATACGCACAAGAAGCTGGCTGCCCAACTTCTGTACAAACGTTGCCCAAGGCCTGGCACTGCCCCAGAGAGTATTGTGTAACCAGACAACGGCATGCATGCGCCTCTGAGGCCTTATACCCGCGCTGATGTCCTGCGTGTCCTGCATTGGTTACTGCGCGTAGTCACTCCTTTGCGCAGCGGCGACCCCGCGCCTGCCCATCCGAGTAGTCGCATAAACTTCTCATCCTAGCTGTGAATAGTGAAAGCATTGCTCAGTAATCGCAAAAGCTGGACAGTCACAGGACGGGAAAGGCAGTGTTTTCTGTGACAGGCGAGCAGTACAAGGCGGTGTGAAAATTCCCTGCACACGGCCGTGGCAACTGCCCGCAGTTCACAACCGAGACCTTATTCAGAAGCCTGGCACCTTTTGGTGGCCGACTACAGCTATCGAAATCCTGCTGTCTGAAGCATAGCGAGGCCGATCACATCTTGATCTATTGCCGTATGCAGCCGAGTTGGGATGCATGAATGCACGCCGAGTATTTGCTGGATCGCTTAAGCAATTCTGCAAGACTCTTCTAGGGCGACAGAGGCGCGGTGGGTGCGTGGCCTTCAGCTTGCTGTGTCATTGAGTAGTTTCTTTGCATCGGGTCACTGACAGATGCGCTGCACGCATGCAGGGCGAAACTGAGGCTCGATGTGGGACAAGGATCTATGTAGCACAATACACGGTAACACCTCGGCCCCCGAACCTCTGGATGATGAAGCTCACCCCTTTTCCCTTCAGCTGCCTCAGGAAGGTGATGCTACTTCTGTGTGGCATTGCAGGGCACTATGCGAGGGTATTTGATGTGGCCTTCTCGCCAGCAGACAGCTCGCTGCTGGCCAGTGTGTCAGACGATGACACCTGCAAGGTCTGGCGCACGAGCGAGTCAGGAGCCACTCAAGCAGCCTCCTTCCATGGGCATACAGACTCAGTCATGCGCGTGAGCTGGGCACCCGCCGGTAATATACTTGCATCAGGTACGCTGCATCCCAGAGTCAAGCACCCTCTCCTCATCCCTGATCATCCCGCTCCCCTAAAATGTGCCAGTCTTGCACCTCCTTAGAGAAGCCAAGCCTCAGAGGCCACCCACACACATGCCCAAGAATGTAGCACATGCAGAAAGCATGCAACAGGACGACCAAGCTCCTTGGCATGATGCTAAAGTGCACATGCAGCGGGTGCGGACACAACTGTGCGGGTGTGGCGCATTGAGGACTTTGATACCGACCCCGCCATGCCTCGCTTTGGGGCCGAAGAACTTCTGTGCCTGGAGGTAGCCTTTCTGCTGAGTGCTCATTGATGTTCTCACATGAGATGCTCGTCGAGAAGCAATCAAAGCCCTGGCAGCAACCCTGCGCAGTCTGTCTATCAAAGCACTATAAGCACACACTATAGATACGAGGTGTACCTCCTCTGGAGCACCTGCAGTGTGGTAAACATTGGACATATATACTAATGGTATGTGCAGGGCCACCCAGAAGAGGTGTATGGGTGTGAGTTCCTGGACAACTCAGTAGGAGCCATGCACCTGGCGAGCTGCAGTGAGGACAGGGTCTACCTATGGGATGTTGCCACTGGCTGCCAGCTGGACAGCGCAGGACCCCCCTTGGATATCAGGCATGAACCCGCAGGTATAATATATGTCCCTCCCCGTTCTGCTGCATGCCTGACGACCAAGGCATGGTTCATGTGTCGCATGAGCTTGCGCATCAGGCAATGCCTCAAACGCTGACGAGCATCTCAACAGGGATGTGACACTCTTCAAAAGTCTGACATGAAGGTTGCTGGCCTGCAGCATCAGGCTGACTGCCGGCAGCTTCCCAAGACCTGCCACCTTGCAATGTGCAGGATATGACATCCCAGACAGGTGGCAGGATGGCCACATATTCAGCCTGGTTGCTCAGCCAGACTCAGGCAGGATCCTAGCAGGTTGCTGCAGTGACGGGGCCCTCAGGTCAGTCTGACATCAACAGACACACTCCTGTGATCACGACTGTCACTCACATTCCATGTGACTGTGGGTGCCAGTCTTGGTACAGCGAAGCGTTCATGTCGCTGGACAGATAGTCAGATTGCTTGACAGTGCGTGGGCCAGGAGGAGAATGATTGCCAGTCACAATGCATCCCCAGGAAGTGATAAGTGACATGCTGACTTGTGGCATGGAGCGCCTGCCTAGCAGTATAGCAGCCATTGAATGAGATGGGCTGGTTGTCTGAGGTCGTTGGGCAATTGCTGGGCAGGACATGGGCACGGGAGGGTGCCAGCCTGGAGCCGCTGTGCGCGCTGCGCCTGAGGAATGCCATGGGCAGCAGCTGCGCCTGGCACAGCGATGGCTTCCACGTCGCCCTCACCTTCACTTCTGGTGATATTGCTGTCGTGGTGCGTGGCCTCCCACATCTGCCCAAATGCAGCTGCATTTTGCAGGGCTCCTGCATTGACCGGACAATCTGTGAAAACATGTGCGACCCCAGGGACAGGAGCAAAGGCACCATGGCTGCTGCAACGCTGCTTGAGGATGTCATAACCTTTTCTGCTGTACACATAATCTTGAATACTCTCCATTCTGCCATGCAATAAAGTCATCAACATGGGGTCTCCGCTCATCTGATGGTCTAGCTAGCTGCCACAGGGCTGGCCTTGCAGAACAGAATGTGATGACAGCACAGACAGTGCAGACAGACATTGACCTATATGCTTCTGTACTCAGGACATCAGGACCTGGTCCGTGGTCTGGGAAGCCAATCAGCGCTGCCCAACCTTCGGCTGCTGCTACCTGCCAGGCAGGGCCCATGCCCTGGCAGCCTGCGGCCCGGCCAACAGCGTCTCGGTCTTCGACACCTCCGCCGACGACCGCAACAGGGCGGAGCGCATGCTGCTCGAGGCCCCGTCCATTCCCGAGCGCCACCTGCTGTGCGTGGCAGTCTCGGCTGATGGCTCCGCCATTGCTGCATCAGGTATGCAGAGCTGCTCCAAGGGTGCACGTGAGACGCCTCTGCTCTTGAAGATCCATCCTCTTCTGCTCCCACAGCATCCCCACGATGTCATGTGTCAGCCAGGTCCAGCTGAGTGCCATTCGGCTGCATCCCAATGCGCATGTAATGTAGCCATAGTCCAGCCTCAAGTTGAGTAACAGCCATTGTTAACCGTGCAGTGACAACTCAAGGAGCTGCAGCTCTGTCTGCAAATTATGGCAGTGCCCTCCTCTGTTAGATAGCCCCAAGCCTGACACCGACATGGATGGTGTGGTCTTCTGCAGGGAACTTCGTCAGCGCTCCTGGCAGTAAGGCCAACGTTGATCCAACTCCAAGTGACACTGCAGAGGGAGAGGCTGATGAAGATGGTCTCTTTAGCAGCAGTGGCTTCTTTGAGACTGTGGGCAGAGGAGCTGAGGTGCCACGTTCAGAGCAGGTTGGAGCTGAGCACAAGCAGGCAGCCAAGCAAAGCAAATGGTCTCCTGTCACTGTCTGGAGAAAGGGGTCCTGATCGAGAGTCTGCATGCAGTCAGACACCACAGTGTGCTTAAATGCATTTCCAAACCAATGGGTTTGCATAGCAGAAAGCTCTAGGCAAAGTAAGTGTAATCTCCATATAAACACGAGCCAGGGTGTACTCACCAGCCTCAAGTAAGCAGCCACTTGCGATTGTAACACCTCTCTCAATTCACTGCCAGCTGCAGCATAAGGGAAGGGCGCATACATTGCGTTCATGTGCTCTGCATACTTGGCTCATGCAACTCTGCTAATTGGAAATACCTTTATCCTTAACTGAAATTGTACGCATATCAAAGCCATGCAAACTGAGCGCACGGGCACATGCCAGCACACTCTAGATCTACACACTATATGTATATACTACATCGCTTTAAAGTCGCCTTCCCATGTCTCAAGCCAGGCCTGTCTATACTGCCCTACAAGCACTTCTCCAATCAGCTTTTCAAATGCAGCACTGGCACCCGCAGGGATTCTTTGCATTGCTGCAAGGCTATACATGGAGTATTCATGTTACGGTCTGTGCTTGCGGCTAGCCAATGCTGATCACTGAGAAGAAGCATGCATATAAACTTCAATATTCCCTGCGAGTTTGGGTGTTGCCACAAGTGTGTACCACCAGGGGACTGCTGACACTTTGCGATGCTGCATGATGGAGGGCTTGCATGTCAGCATTGTGGGCTCTAACTTCGGCTGACAACTGCTGTACACGCAAAGATACAGTCTACGGTAGTTCAGGGGCATTTACTCCTCCTTGCGGAGCACTGGAGTCACAAAGATGCCGGTGGTGGGCTTCAGCAGCAGAGGGCAGGACACATCCAGCGGCACCTGCCCCGGGCTCAGCTTGAAGGTGAACCTGCGTGACACTGTGGGCATCAGCAGAATCAGTAAGGATGGTCACGAAACTTCTGGGCTCTACAGGATGTGTGTCTCGTCATGCACACATTGACCCTGCGTCAGCGGTAGAGATCTTCACCTTAAGCATCTATACCCATGCTGGAACCAATCTGCTGCCCGAAGGCTACTGGTAGACAGAGTCACTATGATAGGACTGGCAATCACACAATAAACACCATCACGAGGTCAAACAACTGGGCTGGGTGATGTCACAATGTACCGCAGCTGCTCTGGCTATGAAACACTGTCAGAGCTTCGCATGCGAAGAAGTTGAAGGCAGACCTGCGGAAGACGTGAGTCAGCGCCACCCTGGCCTCCATGAGGGCCAGGCGCTGCCCCACGCAGACGCGCGTTCCCTCCCCAAAGGGCATCCACTTGCCCTGCACGTGCTTGTCCGCGGCGTACTCCGGCGTTCCCTCCATCCAGCGCTCCGGCTTGTAGGCCTCGGGCTCGTTGTAGATCTTGGGATCATGGTGGAAGGCCATCACGGGCACCTGCATTGAAGCCGCCGTTGGGTGATGAGAGCGAGCATCTTCGGCCACAGGGGCGATTGTGTCTGCCCTGGTATCAGAAATGAGCTGAGCAGCCTAATGGCAGCCTTGAGACTGTCCTCCTTGCCTGAGTACTTTGGGGCATGTCCTGAGCAAAAAGCAGCCCCCAAATCTGAGCTGTTTCTCCTTGCAATACTTCTGGTAGACGAAGCTACAGGAGTCGGCAGTACATGAACCTGTGCACCTACTGCAGCAGGAGGCCTGAGAGAGACTACGGCGCCGATTGAAAGGCATGCGTACAACGACTCACAAGGACGCCCCAATGCGCTTAGGGACGCAGATGATCTGCATGTCTGGCGTCACCAGAGAGAGGCATGAACCTGTGCCTTCCCAGCACGGAAAGACAGTGTGCTTCTGCGGGTCTGAAGGAGTTGAATTCTTTCCACTTGGGGAGCAGGAGCAAGTGGGGCTTACGAAGATGCCGGTGCCCTTGGGGACGTGATGGCCCATGATCTGCATGTCCTGCGTCAGCTGGCGCGCCAGCGCGGTGGCAGGCGGGTACAGCCGCAGGGCCTCCTTCACGCAGGCCTCCGTGTAGGGCATGTGCCGCAGCTGCTCCTGGTTCACGTGCCCCTGGCTGGACTCCCTGTCAATCTCCTGCATTGCCACGATGCACCTGATGGCATGGCATTGTAGGGCTGATGTGTGCCACACCAGAGACGTGCACCCTTAGGACGGTCATTTGGTCCCTTCCGAGGTGCGCAGCTGCTGTGCTATACATGCTTGAAGGGCGAGAGGCAAAGCATGTAACATGCACAGCTACTGGAACTGTCTCTGCATGACAGGCGACTGCTCACCTGCATGAGCCTCTCAGCCTTGTCTGGGTTGGTGGCCAGGCAGTAGGTGGTGAAGGCCAGTGTGTTTGCAGTCGTCTCGTAGCCTGCACCCGATGCACATTTGCTCAGCCCAGGCAACTCTATTCACCACCATGCAGAGGGGACACCCTCTGATATCTCATCTGGGCACGTGCTGGTAAGTTCAATCTCTCAAGGAACCCATGCCCTAAGGAGCCATGCAGAAGTGCCCTGCATTAGCTCGTTCTGGAAAATGCTAGAAAGGGGACTGACCAGCCAGCAGGAAGATGAAGGCCTGCGCGGTGATCTCCAGGTCGGAGAAGGGCTGCTGCGTGGCAGTGTGCTTGGAGTTGAGCATGTGGCGCAGGAAGCTGCCCGGCGCCAGCGCCCGCGGCTTGCGCGCCGCTGAATTAGCGCTCTGCTCGCCAGCGCTCACGCTGACGTCCACCTTGACAGGCTCAGCCTTTGTACCTGCGCAGCATGTTGATTAGTTTTTACCAGCCGCCACAGCTACATCTATGGCTGCATGCTAGGCAATGCTGGTCCTTTGCAGGACTCTGATTTCTTCCATGGTCATCGTGTAGTAGCGGCCGGTCTCTGCATTAAAACTGGTGCTTCTGCAGCTCTTCAGGACTTGAGCTGCTTATGAGCAGTGACAAGGACGCCTCAGCAAACCGATCAGTGTGTGATGCTATGTTGCCAGAGCGTTCCAGAGCATGGCTACAGGCAGGCGGAGAGGAGTGTACCGGCTGCCTGCGAGGCGCGTGCCTCCTCCATCAGCTTCTTTACCGTGCCTCGCAGCTTATTCCTGGCCTCGGATGTCTGCGCAAGCAAGACCCATTCAAGCTCATGCCCAAGCAACGGTGGGCATACATTACAAGGTGGAGCTGTATAGCAACAGAGCTGGGGACAGATAGCCATCCAGGACTCGCCATGCAGCAGGCAATTCTATGAGCAACAGATGATCACCCGCCGGCCATGCACCAGACATGACGGCAACTCTGTCACAGTACTCTGTCACAAAGGGTCATCACTTCAGTGACTGGCACTTGGCAGGCACATGGACTTTTGACAAGTCTCGTGAGGAGTGCGCACCCTCTTGCTCAGGGAGTCGGGGAAGCGCTGCGCCAGCGGCTTGATGATGGGCGTCGCCCAGGGAAACAGTGTCACAAGCCCCGGCCATCCCGCCCTCGCCAGCGCTGCATGTTTATTATCGCATCTTGGCCAAGCTCACATGCAAATGCGCTCACCCTGGCTGGGCCTGAGCGCTGCGTAATAAAATTGCCAGGGCTGCAAGTGACAAGATGCATACGACCAACTCCACATGCAAATCCGCTCTCACCAGCAGGGCCTGAGCACCAATTATCTGGGCTATTCACAATGTTAACAGCGCTCAGCGCCTGTTTGAGACATTCTCGCTGTTCTGCATACTGCCTTGGAGGTGAGGCATGCCCACGCTGGCATAGGTGTTTGCTTGAGAGATGATGGAACACACAGAAGGTGCAAGTGACTGACGGCACTTGTCAAATCATACTGGAGTTGCAACTACTACTAGGCTGCATCTCAGGGAAGGAGCAGGCAAGCACATGGGCTGCACGGGGATGCACTACAGAGTAGTGAGGCTTACGGTTCTCAGAGAACAGCGTTGCTGCTGCCTCAATGAGCTTCTCTGCCTCCTCGCTGTTCTCGCTTCCGTCGTTCTCCTGCGTGTGCAGATCTACCCTGCAACAACAAAGCATACTCAGCGCCAGCACTCTGCAGCCGTACTGATGCCCACCCCACACTAGCTTCCTTCATCTTCCTGGGGCCTGGCAACACGCTGTCAAAGTCCACCATACGCTTTGCCTAAACATTCTCCTGGCCTCCCACTGCTGGCTCTGTCTCCGCCAGGGCAAGTTCTGCCAGACGTTTGGCGTGTCGACGGACACGCCAGGTGCTAGACAAGACATACACTGGAGAGGCATTAGTCAGCAGGGGTGGGTCAGGGACACCAGTGAGAACTACAGACGTACAGCAGGGTGGTGTACAGCGTCATGTATCAAGGCTTTGAGGCGTACCCAAAGGCGACCGAGCCCACCACATCCATTGTCATCCTGCCTGCAGAAACATCAACCTATATCTGCATGTTGCAAACTAAGTTGGTGCTGCATAGTTAAGCAGTCACAGAGCTCACTCTGCACGGATCAGTCGCATGTACCTCCACGACATGCTCTCACGCAAATCTTCAACAGGAAACATTGGCATTGCTTGATATACAGGGACATTTGGGGCTTCACAATATGGCGGAGATCCCCAACGTGACAGTCTGGACGCCTACCGTAGTCCCTCCAGATGTTGGTCTCCTGGTTCTGGCGCGCGTAGCGGGACAGGTTGGAGCAGAGGTGCTCCGCGCTGCGGTTGAGCAGCTCCGAGGACATGCCCAGGCTGCAGCAGCATTCATTGTGTCACACACAAGAAGGCCAGGGGTGTCGACATCGCAAGGCCACAGCGGAAGTTTGCAGCAGAGCACCACAGGGATGTGAGCAGGTATTGGTCTTGCCCTCTGCAAGAAGGACTGCCTTCTCACACAGCCGAGGAGAAGCAGCCCTCTCCCCTGAAGCATTTGCATGCTTCGATGTGAGAGGGTAATTGTCGAGTGACGTACCTTGCACTGTTGAACATGGGCAGCCATGCCGCCTTCAGATCGCGATGCTTCTCCTTACTGCACAGAGCATGAAACTTCAGGATATTGTCTACGCAGAGGGATTTCCTAGTGCGAGGTAGGCACTGATACAGGCTAAGCTGACCTCAGCTCTTTCACAGATTGGATGCTCAGCCCAGATCAAGAAGTGCAAGGAACATTGCTTACTCGTTCATCCCAGCAAGGTTGAACTTCTGCATGGCGCTGTCATCGCCGCTCAGGAGGTCCTGGCCCCCGCGCGCTTGCATGCGTGTGTCACTTGTTAGCAGCAATGTCCTGCAAGGCGCAGTCCCACATCAGACTGCAAAGGGCTGCACAGGGAGCGCCATGTAAATATAGCAGGCTGGATGCAGCACATGCACCATACTGGTGTGCTGAATGCCAGGATGCCTGCGAAGGTGATATGTCAGGGCACTGAGGGAAGGCTGCCTTTGGCCTGCACGCCCATCATGTGGGCCCATGTCCCACACAAATATTGAAGGGAGCTGAGTGATGGATTAGGGTTTACCTGGCAACCTCAAGCTCATTGATAACCACGATTGGCCGCGGCCCGAACATGATCTGCACAGGCAAAGCCTCATCACACAGAACAAACAAAGCAGAAATCCCTCCATAGCTGCAGCTCTCTCAGACTGCACATTGCAACAGCATGCAATGCTCCTTGAGACAAGCACGATCAGCAGGAGGTGAGCAGATGAGACGTACCACATATATTGACCCATGCTTGGCATTCCACTCAATGAAGACCTTGTGAGCTCCTTTCCGGACAAAGTCCACCAGACTTCCGACCACCCAGTAACCCCTTGGACCTGCAACATGCTCAGGCTTTCAATCAGGGTTTGATGAGTCAATATACAAGGTTGCCAAGGCCTTGGGAAGCTGCCAGAAGTTGTGCACTTGGGAGCGTTTTAAGGCCACACGCACCTGGGAAAGACCTGTACTGCCACCTCTTGAGTGGATGAAAGCCCCAGACGAAGACCTGCGGCAGACGCAAAACAATAATGCAGACTTTGGTCCCATGCATGGGAAGATTTTGTTGGCACTCTGACAGCGTCCAAACACTTGCAGCCCAGCCTAGTACATAGCTTCAGGATATATAAATTCGCTTTAACAATGTGGCGCTTAGCCCCAGGCAATGTTCAGTCGAAGGTGAGGGCCTTGGATGTGACGCATAAACCCAGAATCTCTCTGGGATAGGCATGGATGTCGACAAGCGGGCTGCACTACCTACCGTGGCCGCAATCAAGACAGCAAGCAGCCATTTGGTGGAGAGCCCAGCGTCATCTTCAAGGACGCCCATCCTGCGACGTGGTCCTTCGAGCAACAGCAAGTGCGCTCTTGGACCTCAGTGGCAAGCTATGTGGTTCACTCTTCAAAGAATACCGTTAGGCAACCTTTCTGCACCCCGAGGCACAAGACATCCGCTGCTGAGGACAGCTCAGGCCTCGTTAAGTTGACGAGATAGATATTAGTCACCGCGATGATCACGTGCCCTGCCACAGTAAGTCCGAAGCCCTGCTGGTCTTGACAACGTTATCAAGATCGCGGCACCGTTCCACCAAAAAGGGTAGCCCCACTTGCTATTCACCCATCGAGACCTCACTAAGGCGAAGCCCGTCTCAGTCTGTCCCTGATTCTCAACCTATATAACAAGATCGTCCCTGGGAGCTGATATAGAGTGGGCACGCAACGACGCGACAGACACTGCCACAGAATTTCGATGGCTTTGTAAAGCTCCTTGAAGCCTGATCTGTGGGCAACGGCGTACAAGAGATCTTAGACCTGTGGACTAGTACAAATTGCCCTGACAACAAACCAGGTATTCCGATGATCGTCAAGCTATTCCTGAAATCGGAAAGCATAGTAAATATTCATCAGCGACGCTTTAAGGCTTGCATTCTTGTAGAACAGAAGCGTGACGATTTGTACCATGCTGCAGGAGGTACATCGGCGTCTGGCCGTTAGTACGATGACCCTGCGTAGTGCCACACTTCTACCCATCTTTCTAGTTCTTGCCTCCATAGTCGCATCACACGGCGCCTCCATCATCACAACAAATGGAACACAGTTTGTGGATGATGTGGGAAGGGTAAGGCCTACACACAATAGCACCCCAGCAGTGTTTGTTTTTCATTGCGCCTCACCTTGTACCTGGCTAGACCTCTGCTGTCCGCCCTTATTGCCATAGATAGGCATCTGCTGTGTCTGTCAACAGCGGCTCAGGATAGCCATGATGAAGCATTTATGTGCAGGTGGTCATTTTGCGAGGCCTCAACCTGCCAGCAGACGCCAAGCTGCCAGACTTCATGCCGCTGAAGGTCAAGACCCCGCTGCATGTGATGCAACTGTATGGAGCTAATGTGGCGCGCGTGCTCTTCACCTGGGAGGCCTTCGAGCCCACCCGCGGCAACTACAGCATGGAGTACCTGGACTACTACCTAGGGCTTGTAGAGGTGAGCCCTAGCATCTCTGCTCAGATCTGTGCACTGTACAATATACTGGACATATAGGGCTGCACCGTCCAATGCATTCTGCCAAGACTCGGCCTTTCGGGGAGGGGCCAAATGTTCAAAGTTGAGGACATCTGCACGAAGTGTAGCATGCTCAATACATCCTCACACAGTCGTAGGCGTGCTACGTTGGGCCGTCCTTCAGATGGGAGGTTTAGGTAGATGCATGCTGATGGGCTGCCTGTGACGAAGAGCAATGTGTGCTGCGCAGACGCTGTACAAGCAGGGCGTCTACACCGTCGTGGACATGCACCAGGACTTTTACTCGCGGTGGCTCAACAAGGGCTGCGGAGAGGGCTTCCCGCAGTGAGCAGCGTCCTCTCTTGCCCGCAATCCCAGGCTCACACATACCCTGTCAATTCCCTTTGTCGTAGGCACCTTGACACAGGACTTTCAACGCAACTTTTCAGCACCACTTGCAACAGGCCTGAGGCACATGTTCTGTGGATATTGCACATTGCCAGCGCCAGGACAGTCTCTGAGGGGCTCATATGGTGCAGGTGGGCTGTGCTGGTGAATCCCTTGTTGACAAAGCCGCCCACGAATGGGGACTTCTGCACCGCCTGGATCTTGCAGGGGCCCTTCGACCTCAGTACATGGCTGAACTGGTACATGTTTTACCAGGGGTCACAGGGCGTCCGGAACAGCTTTCTGGACCTGTGGGAGTACCTGGCAGGTAACATCTCGTATACAGCCAATCCTCCATGGCAGAAAATCCAGAGGTGACATATCTTTCTTAGGCTGCTTGTGGTACAGGATACCTGGTGCAATGTCTATTGTACCCCTGCTTGTATGCTCAGTGGTGATGAAGGCACAGGGCTAATTCAAGACTGACTTTCCAAATAATTGAAACTAGATGCACCCAGAGGTCAGTGCGCAGCCTGCTCTGAGTTTGATGAAAATGCTGTGCAGAGAAGTTTGCTGACAACCCGGCCATTCTGGGCTATGACCTGCTCAACGAGCCCTTTGGAGACGAGGTGAAGCAGATCAGCCCCCTCTACGAGGATGTGGCAGCCAGAATACGCAACCATGATCAGAAGGCTATCCTCTTCATAGAGCCTCAGGTACCTTCCTGATGCTCTCATATAAGCACCGGCCGGTGGTTCACCTGCACCTCATCCCCATGAGGCTAATGTCGTAATTTGTACGTGAGTACCACTTGGTATTACGGCAAACCCTACAGCACAGTGCCTATAGCTGCCCATGACACCAGGGCAGAAGCATGTCGGCTGACGTGGATACAAGAGCATGTTTTAGAGATGAGGCCATGTCAACATCTGCATGTACCCTTCATCCCATGCCTTACATCTGTAGTGCAGGTTTGCTCTGCATATGGAATGTGCACAAGGCTCTGAGCAGACCGATGCAGGCAGGCTAAGAGCGTATTCTCTCTTTGCAGATCTATGCTGGCGCGGGAGGTGACATTGCGCTAAAGCAGCCAACATTCAGCAACTACGCCATGGCAGCGCACTACTACGGCCAGACCAGGAAGAAGTTTGTTGTGTTCCCCTTTGACGGGGTGAGCCCATCTCCCAGACATGCCTTCCGGCACAAGACTTATGATGCCTAGAGAGGTTCAAAGTATGGGGCACAGCACAGTCCATCACTCTCTGCTTGCGTGAGCAGATGCTGGCTACAGATATGATGGCTGGCTAATTTGGTGTGTAGCGGGATGCCACCTGCCCCTGCAGGTCACTGGACAGGACTTTGCACAATCAGGCACCTTTGTTCATACCTAAAGATACACTCTCTGAGGAGAGCAGTCTTGACGCATTGTGGGCTGCTTGGCAGGTGATTAAGCGGTGGAAATCATTGATGGACAGCTGGAACGCACCGCTGTGGTTTGGGGAGTTTGGTGCCAACAACGACCCCAATCCAGACAATGTACAATTCCAGGTGCGCCCATGAGCCTCAAAATCCAGCACTGCTTCTCATACACAAGCATTGCCTATTTGCCTCTCCTGAGAAGCAGCAATGCCAAGGCGTGTCGCTTTGATTGCATGCGCAACTTCTGGCGCTGCTCTAGGTGTCTGGGGTCAATTGGCTTGGTGGCGCATATTCCGGCACTCCCACTGGTGTCTAGGCCTAGTCGTGAGCGTCATACGGGAAGCAGCATCCCAGATTCAGGGTGTCTGTAGGCATCGAGGCGGCTTTGAAGCCCGATCTGTGTGAGCGGTTGCTGATCAATTCTTTGCTGTCTCAAGCATTTTGTGCTTCTGCAGGCGCCCAACTATATTGCCATGGTATACGACGAGCTGGACAAGTACCTGCTGGGAGGAACGCAGTGGGGCTGGACCGACAACTGGACCCCGGCCAACCATGACGGCTGGAACCAGGAGAACTTCTCCATCACCGACCAGCGCAGGCAGATCCGCTCCAACTTCGCCATTCGGGCGTACCCCCAGGCCATTGCAGGCACCCCGGGAACCTTCAAGGTGACCAGCTGCCCCTCCCCCTGCTCGCCTTCTGTGTGGCTCAGCCTAGTGTCTTGTCTCCTGCTGACTTGCTGCTCTGAGCGGCTGTCCCGTGCATCGCCTTGCTCCACTGGCCATACACTGCACCTGACTGGAGAAACTGCCAAAGCCCAAGCGCGAGGGATTGACTTGCTGACGTGATGCATGTGTGGTGCAGATTGACAGCAAGTACCGCGTGCTGGACTTTGATTGGGTGGTCACAGAAGCAGCGCTGTCCCAGGGCCCCAGGGGCGCCACTACAGATATCTTTGCACCTGCTCAGGGCTTCTTCCAAGTTGCCACTGTTTCAGACCTTGAGATTAAGGTAAGCCCTCCCGCCATCGTGTGTCGAACTATGCTGCTTTCTGCATGCATGTCCTCACGACTGCAAACCTTGCATACACAGTTGTACTGAGCTGCATTTCCCTGGGGTCTCTTCTCAGCACGGACATGCAGGTTAGAGCCGGTGCTTCACATTTGCTAGGGTGTGCTTGTCAATGTCTATCACCAGCCTTCTCAGGAAAGCTCTTGCGTGAGGGCCGAAAGCCCTGATTGCTTGATGGTGCCAAGCGCTAATGGGCACACCTGGTTGCACCGCTTTGAAGGGGTTGCAGGAGATGCTGACACAATGGCTGTGCTTTGCAGGTGTCCAGCTCAGTGAACTGCACATACGCGGATGACATGCTGATCCTCAGCTGCCTGGCAACGCAGCCTGGCAATGTGACGCTGCACATTGAGCCGATGCCTATGTAGGCAGGCAGTTGCAGCGGGGCCTTATTATCACAGGAGTGGCAATCTATAGCCTAGGGCCGTAGAGCATACACGTGGGAGTCTGGCAGCCTCAACTACTGGGCCCCAGCACAGCCAACATGCAGCCAATCTGCAGCAAATGCATGATGTTGGGATGACATGCGCCACATCAAGGCCAAAGCACACTCAGGGCTGGGTGCATCGGTGTCCAGGGTGCACTGAGGCCTGCCCGCCACAGTACCTTGTGAGACTCCAGGAAGGACAGCGCTTGTGGACAAACGAAAGGTGTTTGTTGGGGGCAGAAGGGATCAACAAGGCTGTGCATTTGTAGTCAGGTATTGGGAGATGGAAGGAAGCATGGCAGACAGTGCCTGCCGTGCGGCTTTCCGTACAGACACAAGCACGGCACTCAGATTTCATTGTCCGATCCCGGCATCATCTGACGAGCTCCTTGCAATCATCACTTTGGCACAAGAGTACCCTTTGCAGCTTGCTGCACCAATGTGTACGAGGATTTAGTGCAGCCTCGCTTACCAGTGATGTGACTGACAGAGCGTGTGGAATTTAGCTTCAGACATGGGGTGAGAGCCAGAAAATTAGAAGCCTGCATGATAAGTGACTGAGAGGAGATAGCAGAATGTACTTCTTCCACAGTCTGACCGGAATGAGGGCCTTAGGCTATTGCAGTGGTCTGTACTTCAAAGCTGCAGCAGCTACAGAGCAAGAGGCAGAAGGTCCCACCATTGACTCCGACTATGTCAGGGGACTTGAGAGACTGCAATCAATGGACACTGGGAATTTAAGATGGCACGTTTTCATAGCTGTGTGGGTTGTTTGATTGGTTGATGTAAGCGGGCAAAACTTCCCAGAATGGATAAATATCAACTGCTCCAATTTAGACACATTACAGGCGAACCTCTTCACTTCACACCTGAAGGGCTCATGTACAGCCGAGTCACGAGAGTAACCTTCTTACGCATACCTTGTCAGCTGGCATTGTATAGGCCAACACTCACTCAGAGGGACCTAGAGCATCAGAAACTCCATCTAGAATTGACTATGATCATTGTATACATTACAATGTTTCAGATCCCTCCTCTTTTCTATGCCCAGCCCCAACACCTGGCAAATGTGGTACACTGGCATGTACTGACACAGTACCTGACTGGAGCTCCTTAGCGCGTCTCACTGCCTTACACCATGGCAGTGGCTGCATCTGATCAGGCATCCTGTACAACCTGCTGTCGGGCTTGTGCTGAGCTACAATGACAGCTAAGAGTGCAGGTGCTGAAATTGGCACAGTTCCTTCACTGGGATTCACTAAGCACCCAAGTCCTTTACTGGGAATTTCACAGCTGCCTCTGCAAAGCGCAACTGCTTACAGGAATGAAACAGGTCCGGACTCTCTGTCTATGTGACTGGGAAGCCTCTGCCGCAAGCTGTGAGGTTGCTAATATCCCATGCAACTATTCAGTCTCCTGCAGCTTCCTGCCGTACAGCTGGGCTGCTGACCTCGCCAGATTCCACAGGTTGCCCGCAGTTCCAGGGTCAATTGTCACGCCACCATTGTTTTGCATCTGCGCACCATTTCAGAGAGTTGGTCTTCAGTATGTACCGAGCTGCGTCAGAGGTGGGGGTGCATGCTTCGTGCCAAACATTGCGTTGATGGTAGGCTTTCTGTAACTGTTGACACCTCATGCGTCACACAGAAGGTGCTGCATGAGTCTGCATGGCCAAGACCGGGGCTATGAGTCAGATGCATGTACCGCAAAACTAGAGTGGTCCTCCTTTCCACTGAAAGAGCAAGACAGGGCAACTGTAGAGAGGCTTACGTCAATGCTGCCCCCCGTGCCCACATTGCCCAGAATGACACCCTTGTCATTCACCTTGAACTGGTTGCCACCCGACGTGATCCCATCTGGGTGGTTCACCTGCAGCGCCGCAATCTTATGAGCCAGGCTGGTCAAGGGTGCAGTGAGCATATGCTACAGCCTCCAGAGCTTGCATGCATATGGCTAAACTTCCCCCTACTCTGGTCATCATGTCTCCACGAAACAGGAATTGCAGCTGATGACTGAATGTGCGGTATAAGGAGCTGCAGCACTGTCTCATGACGCGCTGCAGTGTTGTGGCGTTGTCTGCGCTGAAATGACAGGTGAGGCATTATCATGTGCTGGACTGCCACGGCTCATGGGTTGCGTCAAGGTGGTTGTTTGTCATTTCGTGCGCGGTGGCTCGCGAGGACGTCAATACCATATTGGCTGCTGCACAGTCATGCCGTCAGCGCCAACGAGCAGCTGCGGCGCTGTCTTGCATTTCAATGTGTATGCCCAAGGGATCCGGCCCTTCACAGTGCATTGATAAAACGTACCACGGGCTGCTGTATCGTCATGCCGTCCGCGCCGAAGGACAGCTGCGGCCTCGTCTGCGCCTTCTCATGCGCCGAGTCGATGCGCGCCACCATCGCGTTGGTCTCCCCAATCTGCACCGGTGCTGGCGCGGGCGCCATCATCGGGTACCCCCTGTAGCATTGTCTGTATCTAAGATTTTGTCTGACACCCTTCATAAAGGTGGTGAAGCCTCAAATTGTTGAGTAAGCAACAAATTGAATCCCTTGGACAACACTGGTCTTCTGTGCACCAGAAAGTTGCCAAGTGAGAGCCTGCAGGATGGGTGCAACTAATCAGGTAATATGAGCGCTCGCACGCTACATGTCATGATACTCCAATGAGTCTGGTCTTGGTACAGGGCTGCACACAACTTCACAGAAGGAGTATCAATTCGGCTCGGCGGCCTTAGGAAAGTGCAATAGGCTCAGCGCAAGGAAAACTAGAGCTCACAGCTGGCTGTTTTGCCCGTTTGCGCTGTAGGCGCCATTGCTGCCCGCGTTGTAGCCGCTCGCGCCACCCTGGCCGTAGGTGGTCGAGATCTGGTTCCCGTTCTGCTGCGCGTTGCTGCTGTACTGGCCGGTGGGGGTGGTGCTGACCTGGCCATTGTTGTTGGCCGTCACCGTCTGGTACGCGCTGTAGCCCTGCGGAGAGAATATGCTTCTCAATTTTAGGGCAATTGCCTCTCAGGACAGAAGACCACTCTTTGAGAAGGAAACAGCATACGGATGTGTACTGCGGTCTGTGAGGGGCTGTCCGCAAGCAGAGCACTGATGAGTCTTTCCTATGCGGTGCTACGCTATGGAGTGAATGAGACACTGAGCGTGCAAAGCATGCTCGGTGTTGTAATATGTCATTTAGAGCAAGCAAGAGTTCCTATTGGCCTGCGGTCATGCTGCGTCAAGAGCTGCGCTGATAAGCTGTGGAGAGCAGGCCAGGTGCTGGGGTGCAGCGCGCACCTGCGCCTGCATGTTGGTGGCTGCAGTGCTGGGGTCTTCCTTAAAGATAATGGGATTGAAGAGGTGATGACCTGTCTCGCCCCAACAGATGCATTGTGCCTTGCCTGATGTGGGAGTAGCAGTGCAGGGCAGTAAATGATGCTGGGATGGGAGCGCGCACCTGCGCCTGCATGTTGGTGGCTGCAGTGCTGGGGTCAGTCTTGGAGATGATGGGGTTGAAGATGGGGTTGTAGGGGCTCAGAGGCCCGGGAGCTCGCTGTGGCGCCTGGGCAGGCCTGAAGGGTTGCCCAGTGCCCACAGGGGCAGGTGCAAATCCCTGCAAGAAAATGCTGTCTCAGCGCACGAATTTGGCCGGGGCTCCTTCGCCTGTGCAAACCTTTCCTAGCAATGAAGTATATACCGAGGCGGGGCCATATATGCTGCCCAGTTAACATGTCTCACCAGGGCAAGAGGCTTGTTGCCCCAGCTGACAGGGTTGCAGGCTTTAGGGCGCAGCACAGACAGCCTTCCCTAGTCAGCAACCAGACAATACCCACATCCTGTGTCGCTGAAGGCCCTGTGCTGTGACTCTGGCAGCTGCCACACTTACAGCACTGCAAAGTAGACATTTGATACCGTGTTGCCAAGCCTTGCGCAGCTGGAAAAAGACCTCCAAAAAGACCAATGTTCTGTGAAACTAATGCTGCTACCTAGCCCGGTTTCGGGCGGAGGCATTCTGATGTGCCTAGGTGGCAGACTATATATCAAGATCCACCCCGAACATTTATTTGTTCCTCTACCCGGCAATGCGTCTGCCTGCTTTTACATTTTACCACTGCTTTGTTGGAACGCACTGCCTGTTGCCCGAGCATTCAAGGTCTGGCACACCCAGTGGGCTTGTCATACCTGGTCTACATAAGATGGTGCCATGCCGGCAGGGTCCGCCGATGACGGCGCTAACGACTGAAGTGATGCTGCATTTGCGCCTGGCCTTGGCAGAGCTGGGAAAGCAGGGAGCCTTGGCTGCGGCAAGCCCTGGCCGGATCCCGAAGCGATACACACGGCCAGGATCAGAATCGCTGACACCCAGCGCTGTGTCTCCGCCATTGGAACGAAATTACAGCCCTCAGAGTCAAAGTGCGAAGCTCCACTCTGCACACACAGAGTATCATCGTCAGCGATACCGTCTTACAAACTTGAGGGTGATTATGGCCTGCCGCTGCGACATCGCTTCCGGCGCATCTCGGAGACGGTTTCGTTGACTTAGAAGCAACTGTGCCTCCCGTTCAACAACTCAATACAGCAGGAGATATGCAGATGGCTTCTTTACCACGATGCTTGTGTCCTGCGGGCACAGGCCGCAGCATGCCATCCTTGTGCCCAGAGAGAGCCCCTTTACATTTTGGCAGACCACATGCTGCTGCAACAAGGAACTCAAGTAGAAGACAGCCGGCAACATACGCAGCAAAGAAGGTGACATTACAATGCTAGGCCTGACGTGAATGCCACACCGAGACATGTCCACCCTGCATGCAGTCATCCCTATGTCCATCTTTAGCAAGCGAAAATGGTGCCGAAAGAGTGGTCATGAGTGCAGGAATGCTTGGTCAATACGCATGCTAATTCTGAAGGGAATGACGGCAGTTTGTATGTCATGCAGGGAGGGAAGAAAGGGGGTGGGAATCAGAAGAAGGGAGGCAGCGCAATCAGTGACCTCTTGAAGCCAAAGCAGCCCTTTGAGCAGACAGAAGTGGTCCTACAGAACCTCCTGCTCATAGAAAATCACAGGCGAAAGGTCGGAAGGTGCAGCCTGCCCCCCTCCCCTTACAGGGACTGCAAACAGCGATCCCATCACCCGGTCAGATGCCTGCAAGAGTTTTCACTCATCCCTGCCAGCAGCAGTATCTGACGAGACACCAAGTTGCTGGTTCTGCCATGCGCAGTCCTATTTTGGAGGACCTGGACATTGCGGAAGCTGCAAAGGCATTGTGGGAAGCTCCTTTCGCAGTCTTGTCACATGACAAGTTCGAGAGCGAGGATCCCAAATTCACATATGCCAACAAGGTGCGCCCTCCCTGGCCAGTCCATAAAGCCTACCGCTATTGTTTGAAACGACTGTCTGTCCAAAAGCACTGAACTTGACCAGACACCTCTCCGCCAATCACACATGTCCTGGCTCCTGACATGACAGGCAGAGCCATGAATAGCGCTTCTTATAGCTGCAAGCACCTCAACTGGGGAGGCTTGCCTAGTGTGAAGCGGTGTGCTGCACTTCTGTTGGCTGCCCTGGACCTGTTTGAGGCAAGCTCAGTGACTTGACTGGCTGTGTGTGCTGCTGGACAAGATTGCCCTGGAGTGGTAGAGGTTTACTGACTGATTGGCTCTTTCTGCTGCTGCAGGCTGCCCTAGACCTCTTTGAGGCGAGCTGGGAGGAGTTGATTGGCATGCCATCCCGCCAAAGCGCTGCTGAGGACTCAGAGGTGAGATCTGAAAGATCTAGAGCTGCACGTGTCAGCCAGCCTGGCATTCTGCAGACAACAAGGCGTGTAGGTGCATCGGGATGCAGCTGGAGATACCAGGCTGTCATGACAGGCTACAGGATGCGGAAATGCACACCATAAAAATTTTGCAGCCCGCGGTGTCCCTTACGTTCTTCTAGGTGAACTCATGGTTTGGCAGTAATTTTACATCGCGCTGAGCCAGGCTGTGTCATGTAGACGCAGGAAGATAGGAATAAGGCTCTAGAGTCAGCAGCAGAGGACGGTGTCATCAGGAATTACACAGGGTGGCGCCAGTCCCTGAAAGGCACCCGCTTCCAGATCAAGGACTGCACACTGTTCAACCTAGAGACACCCACCGGCAAGAAGGTGGGCTTGCTCTAACATGTCAGGACACTTGCGCATGCTCTAGGAGAGTATTGCTGCAGCTGTGCATTGCCCACACAAGCTTATTTTTCCTTGGATGTGGCCCAACATCTTTCCTATCTTTATACAGAGCTGCCGCATGCACTGTGACACATCGCAAACACGTCACAGGCCCGGGGCGCTTTAAGAGGGCTGGCTGCGGGGTCCTTTGCTGATAGCTGCGCAATCATGCATTCTGAGGCCTCATTGTCTTGATCAGGTGGGACAAGCGACAACAATCTACCACTGGGCGTTTGAGGACGGCACAGAGGGAGGCCCAGCCGCCTTTGAGCATGTGGAGTCCACTGAGCGCCCCTCAGAGGAGGAGGTTCAAAAAGCAGGTCCGCCCCTTTCCCCTGGCAAGCAATCCACACCCACCAAGGCTCTTAAAAGTACTTGAGATAGTAGCATGATGGTTGTACCATCATGGCACTGAACTCTATACAGGTGAAGGGTCGCCAAACGGGGTGCAGCAAAAGCTATCATGCCGTGGCTGAGCACGTGCCCCAATCGCAAGCCATATCAGGCGGGGTGCATGGGCAGTCTGGAGTAGACGTAGTGCTTTACAGCTTATGGAGTCTTGGGTTGCTGTGCAGAGGAGGCGGTTGCAGAGCAGGGGGCGCTGGTGCGGGCGCTGAAGGAGGAGCACAGGCTGAGCAATGATAACGAGGAGGTGCAGGAGAACGTGGCCCTGCTGCTCCGGCGAAAGGCCAAGCTGGAGGCACTGCACAAGCGCACTGCGGCCGCAGACGCCGCGGCAGCTGCTGCTGAGGCAGCCCCAGTGGCTGAGGCAGAGCCGGTCTCAACCTCATAGCAGTATATCTTCACGCTGCAGTGAGGCTTCTGTGTATAGAGATGCGAAAGGGTTGAAATTCTGATCCTGAAGCTTAAGGCGCTGCACACGCGCGCTATAGCGGCAGACACTGCGGCAGCTACTACAGATGCAAAGCCAATTGCTGATGCAAAGCAGGTCTCAGCTTTGTATTTGCGGCCTGGGTGTGGTGCTGAGAGAGGATTTTCAAATGGAATACTGACCAGAGGAATGCAAGAAAGACTTGGGGCTGCTGTGCTTAATCTATTCATACACGGGTCCTTGACACCTTCGGCACTACGCAATAACTGCAGATCAAGCTCTGCCTCAATGCAATTTTGAAGTGCTGGCACTGACGGTTTCTGAGCCCCTGACCTATAAAGGGAATCTGCAATCTTTGAGCTCTACTGTACAACCATATGATACATGCTCAGAGCCTACAGTTGCAAGGCTCTGCCTCACTCTCACTGTGTACTTCACATCCGGAACACTCCGTAGTGGGGCGTGCCATGGGTGTACCCATGCATGGCAGCTCCCAGGGCCAAGCTGAGCACTCTCCGTGTGTCTGCTGGATCTATCACTCCATCATCCCACCCCCTTGCAGATGCAAACTCTGGCCGTCCCTCCTCATCATACCTGCAGATGACCCACCTCTGAGCAGCAGGGCATCGCACGAGGCGTTTTTGTGCAAGTCAGCCCTGACCACCACAAGGGTGTTAGGTTGCCCCACGCTTCAGGTGGCAGCGAGGAGTCTGCAGGTATGAGTACCAGACTGGCTGCTGTCACTCATTGTTGAAGCGCAGAAGTGTCCATGCCTTACCTGGCGGCAACCTTGTCCTCAAAGGCCTGCCGCTCACTCTCTGGCCACTGCTGCCCATCCCGCTGTCTCTTCTGCTCCTCCACCTGCAAGATAACACTATGTCTCTCAATCTCAACAGCTATAATTTAGCATATGAAGACCGGCATCCTACTGAGATGAAGATGCAAGCGTCTGAGAGGGGACTTAGACAGCCTGCAAGAAATATAATGTCACTGCAAGACCCACGGTACCTGAGATCTGAGACAGTGACCCAAGCAGCGGATGCTTTCATATGAAGATCAACTCAAGGTCAGCAACGTGTATGTTTGGATCCTCAGCCAAGACACTAAGGAGTACCCTGCCGAAGAGGCCACGCTGGGCAAGAGCCGCAAAGTCTACAGCTGGGCTTAGTTACAGTTGGTCACAATCTGCTCAGGTCAGCAGACAGTCTGGTGATCATGATCTTGTGCACCAAGCGCACACCAGACAGCACGTCCCAAACTTGTGCATTCTACCTGGGAGAGCACGCTGGCGGCCTGGGAGCCGCCCATGACGGAGATGCGCGCGTTGGGCCACATGAACAGGAAGCTGGGGCTGAAGGCGCGCCCGCACATCCCGTAGTTCCCCGCCCCGAAGCTGCCCCCCAGGATCAGCGTGATCTTGGGCACCTGCAGGGCACATTGATTCTGCAATGCTGGAGTATGCCAGATCACAGAGCAGTTGTGAATGTCTGCAGAGGGGTAGCCCAACATGCAGATCATGCGCCGTAGTTGCCCGCCCCGAAGCTGCCCCCCAGGATCAGGGTAATCTTGGGCACCTGCATGGCCATCATTGTACTTTCAAGGGAGGCGACCTGAGCCCAGGCCATAGGACATCTGCATGGCACATTGACACGGCAGTCCCGCCCCAGACCAGATCTGAGAGCATGTCTCCTGTCTTCCATGTTGTGAGCGAAGTGCAACCTGCCTGTCGAGAGCCTGCAGATGGATTATCCCATTATGCAGGCCATGCGCGGCCCACATCATGATATTCCCTGGAGACTAATTTTGTGAAAGGCGATGCTGCGAGAACAGCATGGTGTGACTTTCAGGGCTGCTCTCCAGCCTAAGTAGGCAGATCAGGGGTCGAACAGGGCTTGCCTGTGCATTGGCCACAGCCATGACCATCTTAGCGCCATCCTTTGCGATGCCGCCCGCCTCGTACTTCTGGCCCACCATGAAGCCGTTGATGTTCTGCAGAAAGATCAGCGGCACCCCTCTCTGAGAGCACAGCTGGATGAAGTGCGCCCCTATGGCAGTACACCCCTTACTCACCATTTTGAGTAGCCGATCACGTCAGCAGATCAGATTACAACCAAAGCCAGCCTTGCCCTGCCGCAGATCCCATGATTATGATTGCCTGAGCGTCCGGGGCTATCAACATGCAGAAGAGCAAGCATTCCCTTACAACAGAGCCCCCATATACCAGCTTGCACTGGTAAGCAGACAATCATGCAGTGCATCTCCTGTGTCATGGTCATGGGCCTTCTTGGGGACCAGGAATCATCGGCACCTTTCAGCGCAGACTCTGAGAACAGGATGCCGTCGTTGGCAACAATTCCCACAGTCTGGCCGCAGATGGAGCCGAAGCCTGTGATGAGCGTGCTGCCGTACAGCTTTTTGAACTCGTCAAACCGTGAGCCGTCCAGGATCCTTGCCAGGACCCCTCGCATGTCCCAGGGGTGCCTTGTGTTGGACGGGACCATCCCTGCACAGCGCACTCGTTTGGCTGCAGAAATCGTGTCTACAAGCACTGCAGGTTCCGCATGCTCTGCTTGCTGTGCTGCCAGATGCGACAAAGTCTCAAAGGTGTCCCAAAAGGACAGCGCCTGTGCTCAAAGCAGTTCTGAGGCTCCAGAGGCTGAGCAATACAGGCCTTGCAATGCTGTGCTGGCTGCCTCGTCAGAGACAAGCCGTGCTGCACAGAAGCTTGACATGCCTGTCAGCACTGCCACTCGCATCTGCCATGTGGCAACAGCTCCACACCTCTCAGCTCCTGGGGAGGATGCAGTGGCTCCTCCCACGCTCTGCTATGCTGCACTGCGGCTGCCTGGCTGGCGTTCCCTGCCGCAAGATCCAGGTTGGCCACAATGCTGCGCGCTATGCTGATGGCGTGCTCTTCCGTCTCCGCCAGGTGGTCCGTCACGCCCGAGGTGCTGCAGTGCAGCTGCGCGCCGCCCAGCTCTTCCGCGCTCACGTCCTCCCCCGTGGCCGCCTGCTCAGAAGCATAGCAGGCTCAGCCCAAGGCCACTGAAAATTCTGCTTGATGTATAATGCAAGCGTCTGCGTTGCCTTTCTTGGCAGGGCCTCTGTATGTATCGCAGGTGCTGCAGTCTAGTCCCACCCAGCTCTTCCGCGCTCACGTCCTCCCCCGTGGCCGGCTGTATGTGTCAGCCCCCCTCAGAGTGCTGGCAGGCTTAGCAGAAGGCCAAACTGTGCCCGTTCTAAGTCTCTGCCTCTCTTTCGCATGTAAGGTTCTCCATGAGCGCATGCCTCACAGGCGAGCACATGCGCGGTGATCAACTGCCCGAGGTACTGCTGCCCAGCTCCTCAGTGAACTTTGCTGGTGGGCGCTGGAAGATTTCGTAGGTTGGGACTGCACCTTGACAAGAGGAGGGCCGCCCAGGAAGATGGTGCCGTTGCCACGCACAATGACGCTCTCATCCGCCATGGCCGGCACGTAGGCGCCGCCAGCCGTGCAGGAGCCCATGACCACTGCGATCTGAGGGATCCCCTTGGCTGACATTCGAGCCTGCAGAACAGGGTGGCCTTTGAAGCACCGCCATAGACCATTGCAATATCCTGAAGCCCAGGACAACCATGATCTGAGAGATCCACATGGCTGGCGTTTGGGCTTTAAACTCCCTATATGCTACAGCGCCTCCCTGATGACGCAAAGAGGATTTACCATAAAGGTGTGCGACACAGAGGTTGGGAACACCCAGCTGAAGCATGTGTGCATGACAGATTACATGAGTACCACCTTGAAGGCTTAAGGGAAATGCAGAACTCACCTGGTTGTAGAAGATGCGCCCAAAGTGGTCCCGGTCCGGGAAGACATCGGCCTGGCGAGGCAGGTTGGCACCGCCCGAGTCCACGAAGTAGACGCAGGGCAGCCGGCACATCCCCGCAATCTCTTGCAGCCTCAGATGCTTCTGCGGCACACTCACCCAACTGCTCAGACAGAGAGGTCTCAGGACAACCCTCGTCCTTGCGGCCCTAGATGCTTCTGCAGCACACTTTCCCAACTGCTCAGGCAACACAGTCTCAGTACATGTCCTGTTGGTGAGGACAGACTGCAGGGCAACCTGAGTATCCCTCAGCCCTGCTTGCGGCTTGCAACTTGACTTGATACGCACAGGAATCAAGCGCTGTGCGATGCAGCTTAATCAGGAATAGGCATGCAGGTGTGCGGGGAAGGGAGTCTTGCCTTCACGGTGACTGGGTAGTACGTACCGCCCTTCACTGTAGCGTCATTAGCGACCAGAGCTACGAGGCGGCCATGCACCCGGCCTATGCCTGTGACAATGCCTCCTGAGGGCACCTCCTCCTTCCCTGCATGCACACCAACCCATGAAGCTCATGTCTTAGACAGTGCTGCCCAGCTATGAGAGGAGTGCGTTGCATGTCAGTGCATGGAGAGGTTGTCTTGACGACGCCTACAACGCCCCAGGTGAGGACGCAACAGGTGCTTCACAGGCCCATCTTGTACTGTTCTTTCTGGTACACCCTGGTTTCGGCGTATATCGGGGAAACGGCTCAGGCATAGGCCCTTCTGCTATCGCAAGTAAAGCTGAAGTGCAAAAGGTGTGGGAAAAGGCGTCACCATACAAGGCAAAGCCTGCAAGCTGCGAGAGCTCTAGGAATGGGGAGCCCGGGTCCAGGAGAGCTGCGATCCTCTCGCGTGGAGGGAGCTTGTTCCGCTTGCGATGGCGTTCCATTGCTTTCGCTCCACCGCCTTCGCAGGCCCTAGCTATCTTGCCATGCAGGTCTTGCAATAAGGCATCCAATGCACCGGCATTTTCCTGAAACGGAGCTGAAAGGGGCTGCGTCGTGGTACTCGCAATCACGTTAGACTGGTCCTGTGTTGGTGCGATGGAACTTAGAGCTCGCATCTGCACACCCATAACGTCCTTACACCGGCACAGCCCATAGAGGACCCTGGCTAGAGAGCCCGAGCCTCCTCTAAGCAGACTCATACTGTCACGGTCTTCCTCCTACATCCGCTTTAGATGAAGACAGCAACTGCATCCTCTCCTGTGGAACGACAGGGAGGAGCTGACCAAGCCTCTTGCCTTCCACATCAGCCAGCTTCCCCAATGTGGGAATCTGCGTATCTGGGCTCTGCGACCTTCGCTCATGCGACCCTCAGAAGCTGAGCACTTACGGAACTGAAGGTGTTCGCGGCTGAAGGCTGCATGAGCATGGAGGTATCTCCGCAGCAGCGATGCAATGCTGACTGTGCATGTGCCTCATTGAGTAAGTAGGCTAGAAGCGGCGTTCGGACGAGCCCACAGCCCTTCCGAACAATACTACTAGAGGAGAGGGCTGCAAGAAGAATGACTGAGTCTTCCCTCCAAGACTTGAAGCATGCAGCTCGAGCAGTGTGGCAGGAAGCTCATGCAGGCCTGGCAGCAGGCAGACAGCGGATGCAGGACCAGCACAGCAAGTCAGAGAGCTACAGGCAGGTTATCAGTATGCTCAAGGGGCTGCCGGATCGCCCAAGCCATGACATCATGCTGCCCTTGGGGAAGGCAGCATTCCTCCCCACACGGCTGACAGACATCGAGCGCTGTCATGTCACCCTGGGTAAGAAAGCATTACATCTCATCATGATATTCTCATGAGCTATACATTTGCAAGAATTACCTGCACTACATTTATGCAGCAGGTCATCCTGCCCTTGGCGACTATGTGCAATGCAGACTCTGCATCATTGCCTGGCGTCATCTGCAGCATATCTGCCAGAGGTGGGCAGTGATGTTGAGCTCAACGGTGCAGGGCATGGTGTTCAGATGGAGTGCAGCAGGGAGAAGGCAAGTGAGATCCTGGAGCAGCAGCTGCAGGGTCTGGACAAGGCAGTGCACACGACCGGGGAGGAGGTGAAGGTAAAGATGCTCTCAGTCTCAGGAAGGTAATGTAGCGTCATTCCGCAAGCAAGAAATGTTGAATTCCGCTACTCTGACTGCCTTCGCTGCATGTAGGCCTTGGAGCGCAGGCTGCTCATTGCTGAGACCACTCTACAGGCGCCTCTGCAAGATGAGACCAGCATGATGGACATCAGGGAAGAGGAGGATGTTGCCCTGCTGTCAGAGGACCCCTCTCAGAGCAATGCAGAGCCAATCTTGAGCAGCAGCACAACGCCCGGTAGCGGAAGCCTGCAGGCAGATGAGAGCCGGGGCGAGCCTCTAGTACTGGAGGAAGGTGAGGGCAGCAAGTCTGGGCGCAGGCGCAGCGTCACCTTTGCTGAGGCGCCGCTGATGGAAGGGTCAGGCAGGAGCGGGCAGCCCAAGAGCCCAGGGCTCAGGAAGGGCTTCTTTGGAAAGCCCAAGCCTGTATTGAAGAGGACCAGCTCAATCTCCGATGACAGCAGCAGCACAGTGGACAAGCTGATGCCTGAGCATGGGGACTCCTCAGAGTCAATAGACCCCAGGCAAGCACAGAGCGATATAGATGATGCCAGGGATGAGGCTTTTTCCGGGCATGTTGTGGAGAGGTGTGTGTCCCACGGGAGAGAGCCATTGCTGGCGCACAGCATTATTCCTACTGCAGCAGGTCAACCAGAGGGGAAAAGCCAGACAAGAGTTACACCGCAGGATCCGTACCCAAGGGTGTCATGCTTCAAGCAGCAGAGGCAAAAGCCAGTGTAGTCTGTGGTTAGCCAATGTAAGACATGCATATAGAGCAGCAGCTGCTTGACTAATCTACACTCAGAGGGCATGAGAGAGACTGTGGTAGCTTCAGTGCATACATGATTGCTGCGCATACGCCTTGCACTCCCAAGTATTGCGTGCACACCCGAGGATTGATCAAGAGTAAGACAACACAGACAGCTGCCAGCCACCATGCACACCTGTACGTCCATCGACAATCTCTGCAGGCAAGATCTAGATAAGACAGTGAGCAAGTGAGGGTATGGTGAGGCAAGACCCATTCATTACAGACCTACACTCATATCCTGTCCTCATGCATTTTGGCCTACAGGATCTCACTTTCATCACAGCCTCGAGAGACACTTGCTGATGCTACAGCCTTCCAAGCATGTCAAAAGAGCCATGTCAGAGAGAGTGTTGACCAGCGCACAGAAGGCGGCTTGGAAAACACAGTGGTGTCATCTGTTCTGCTGCCATACCACGAGCTACTGAAAGGCCCCAGCTAACGGAGGCCACAGGAAAGTGTGAAGCTTGACGCTGGGAACCCCAGCTCTGCATCGCACATCACAAAAACAAGCAGAGTAGCAACTCTTGCCTTGTCTGACTCATCTCTTTCCTTCCAAGCAAAACTTGCCAATCATGGCTACAGAACGCTGAACCTCTGCGCGTCATTCCTTGTTGCTCCAGGCTGAGCAGTGTTTCCTCCAGTCCTTCAGTACTCCAGTCTTGCATAGAGAGAGAGCAGTGCCATGCCCTTGACCTCAGGAGTGTCCATTCACATTACAATTTCCTGCACAGCAGTATGGATATCATGGGCTGTCGCAGTGCACATTCAGCACTGGAATAGGCCAGATCTTCCGAATCCACAGCTGTCAGACAACAACCATGCAGTGCCAGGTGGGTGAAACAGCACAGGGGATGAAGCTCTGGCTGTCTTAAGGCTTGGCATACCTTAAAGAGGAGCTGTCAGACAAGATCCATGCATTGCCAGGTCAGTGAAGCAGCACAAAGTGGTGGAAGTCCTGGCTGGGCATACCTTAGACGGTGGCAGCACCAGTGTTGCCGGTCTTGTGGGTGCCAGCGCGGGTGCCATTGCCGACGACTGGAGACAGCTCGAAGGCGGTGGTGCCCAGGAAGATGATGAGCAGCAGGTTGAAGATGGCGGACAGGAAGGCGCCCACGAAGTAGCAGGTGATGCGGCGGTAGGGGCCGGCTCCAGAGTGGTGGAGCACGTAGAAGGAGTTGCTCTCGTACTGCAAGCAATGACACATCATGCCAGATGCCAATTATACCACATCGTTTGGCAGATACCAGCATGGTAGAGCACTGGAGGTGATAGGCGAGACACATGCAAGAATAGAGCAGCCTGATGGGCACCAGCGTGTGTGTCTGACAAATCTGCCGTGACAGAAGTAGCGCAGGCGTCACCAGCTAACATCCAGACTGCCATGCAGGACGTTGTCACGGAATGAACGTAACGAAATGGATCTGCAAAAAGTGCAAAGCGCAGTATAGCGGCCATATCAGAAGGCTTGGCCAAGCCTCGCTGGGATGATTCATCCTTTTCATGAAAAGCAAGGAGTGGAGACTCACGAAGAGGAGCACGGTGGCGATGGCCAGGAAGGCGACAACAGCAACGCGTCCGACCTCATGGTGGCCCCATGAGGCTGCGTGGAAGACACCTGAGCAGCAACATCCGAAAGTTCAAGACGGAAACGCTCGTGGGTACGGCAATGGCGGGAGCACTAGCATGCACACAGGGATGCACCCACACACATTGGATGTATTCCCCGGAGCTGAGAATCATCCCTCAAAAGCATCGACACTTCCGAAAGGTCGCCGTCAGGATGGGTGTAGCCGGCGGATGGGCCTTTGACGGAAGCAATGATAATAGAGGAGCAAGCTGCTGCTTACCGACGAGCGTGATGAACTGGAACACCACGACCCACCACTGCCATGAGTAGCCAACACCGCCAGTTCCAGCGCTCAGGAAGCCCTCAGTGCCGGCGACGTGCTGCAGAGCGGAGATGCCTGCAGGAAGGTATTACGTCAGGACGCAACGCAGAGCCAAAAAGACTTGCAGGCAAGCTAGTGGCCACCAAAACTGCGGCTTGGTGTACCACAGCGGGCGACCAACACATGCGGTACTCTGAGACCCCTCGGGAGCGGGACAGCTTCTCTTCCGTTGTGATGTAAACCACCTCACCATGAAAACAGGCACCCCCGGACTAAATATGACTTCAGATAGCTCATGCTAAATCTTAAACGCTGTGTACAAAACATCGGGGACGATCTTAGCCAGCCCAGTGCCCCAGCCAGGATTGTACCGAGGCAAGGTGACTAGGACTGCTGAGGTTGCACTCCACCCCAACTCAACCAAGGAGACTTCTGAGCACGTATTTGCAGAGAACATACCTGCAAGGAGGACAATCCACGACAACAGGGCCAGAATCAGCACAGGCCAGAAGGCCGCGGTGTGCTCCTTGGCACCACCAACACGAGCCATCGTACGCGGGACAAGAAGTCTGAACAGGCTCTGGCTGCGATATGAGGGCTGTAAATATTACAGGCGACCTTCACGTGTTCGTTTGAGTGTGTCTGAACGGTCTTCTGAATGAATTTGCGAGAAATTTCCAAAATCCGACTCACCGCTGATCAGCTTCTGGGGCCAAGGAACCCGAAGCTCCTGGAAGCTCTTACGAAGCGGCTGCTGAAACGTGAGCAGTAAGGAGTAAAGTTGGGGCCTGGAGGCGTCCACGTGAGCTCAAAGCGACCCTTCAATGGCAGCCGCACCTCAGAGGACATAAGGTGTTTGATCGGAGCAGGCTGAGGCGGTGAAACGTGTCATGGCATGGGCTAGATCGACAGTCACCCTGTACAGGATCTATTGCTAAGCAGCGTCTAAAAGTGACGAATCGATAGCGATGACAAAGTAATGCAAAGTCCATACACAGGCACCGTTGGGATATGGTCAACCCATCCAGCATCCCCAAGTCAAATTAGCAGTCTGAATCACGCTGCTGACACCACTGGCTGCGCTGAACTCCTCTGTACATCTGCATTCCTATTCCTGGAAGGTTTATGGTAGCTGCTGTTCCAGACTCCACCATCTTTTGCATAGTAGTCCATGGGGTAGGCCTCCATGCCGGGCTGTGTCACAGCCTCTCCCTCCCACCACCCCGGCACCTGTACACATACAATCAGATCACTTATATATGACATCTCTTCCAGCCACACCAGGCTGATCAGATGCTGAGCCCCATGAAAGAGGGAGTCTCACCCTGTTGAGACATGCATAATGCTGGAATGATCACACTCTGTTGCCCGGCTACACAGCAGACCATGCACACCAGAAAGGAAGATACAGAGAAAAGTCCCAGGCACAGGGGTTCCTATACCATGGTAGAGTCAATTGGGATTGCTTGGAGGTCTCTGCAGAAGCAGCAATGAAGCACGCACCTCTCCCAGTGCGATCAGGGCCTCATAGGGTGTGAGGGTGGGCTTCTGAAAGCCCTCGCCCCAGTCAATAGACAGGCGGGGGCAAGCTATCTGGATCCAGGCATCCACACCTTCCATTAGCGCCAGCTTCCACGGCGCCACCTCTGACAGCAATACCTGTGGCACATGTTGCTGGGTTTGGCTTCAGATATCAAACCAAGTCCAACCAGGCACCTGAGCATGCTGCTGTGTGCAAGCTCTCCTAGACAATGCTCCAAGAGGCAGAACTGTGTCTGTGAAGATACACCAACACAAGTGCGCAGATTCCCTGCTTTGGCTCGTAACAGACGTATCTGTGGCTGCCAAGATGGGCATGTACCATCCCTTCTATGGCTCTCCCAACCTGAGCACGCACAGAGAACTTGGGAGTGCCTCACATTTGTGAATGGGATACCGCGCTTCGTCAGCAGGCCCTGGAGATGCTCCAGAATGCGAGGGTTGCCCTGGCGGCCCAGCGTGCCCAGGACCAGGCCAAAGCTGCTCGCTGACCTGGCAGCCTCCACAGCGCGCCGCCTCACTGCCCGCATGCCTTCCTGATCATACCGCTCTATCACCAGCACCCGCCCATACGGGTCATACCTGCATGCGACATGCACTGAGAAACAGCTACTGTCCTCAGCGCATGGAAGCTTTCTGCAGACAGGCTGAAGGCTAGCAGCAACATTGACTGCATGGAGCACTGCTAGGTACCTTCCATGTGAGATACTTACAGCAGCAGCCTCACCTGTATGCTGGGATGGTTGGGTTGGCAATCATAATGGCCTCCAGATGGAAACCGCCATCCGCCACAAACACAATCGCGTCCACCTGCTGCTTCAGCACAGGCGCTGTGCACCCCAACACCTCCCCTGCATGCACGCCCCACTATTGCCTGCCAGGTCTACCCTGCTACTGCAGGAACTAGTCCTGCTGTGTACCGTTAACACTGCAGAGTATCTCTGGAAGGAAATGTCTGGGCCATGGCTGCCCTGCTCCTACGGTCCTGATGCTGATCAAGTTCTTTCTCTTTGCACAATTGCTGGTCTCAACATGGGTGAGCACAGAGCTGTTGGCACTTCCTTGATGTCAATCAAGACATGGCAGAACAACAGGAAAAGTGGAAGCACCTGGGGATAAGGGCCGGCTCTGGGGGACAGCCAGGCTGGGGAACAGAGGGGCGAGCTGCTCCCTGACTGTCTGCAGTGAGGCTGCAAACTGGATGGTGCCGGCCAGAGCGAGCTTCTGCTCTGGCCTGAAGTTCAACCTGTACAAAAGTCATCAATGTTCATCAATACATGGCTGCTGACTGATCTGCCACAAGACCACATTCACGGGCACCTTTGCTGCCTTCGATGAGCCCGTTTCCCACGGACAGGAAAACTTTTCCAATCAGCCAGAATGTGCGCAAGAGATGGCCGCAGGCTGCTTTCAGGAGCAGGGGACAGGAGGCAGGCAGAAGACCCACTTCATGGTCTCCACCAGGTGCTGGATGTCGATCTGGATGTCCACAAAGATGTAGAGGCAGGCGATTGTGGTCACATCCACAGGCACCAGGCAGGAGTGCCCGTAGTGCACCAGCAGATCCGCCTCCAAGGCCCGAGCGCTGAAGTCATCGACGCAGCAGGCGCCGTATGTCACATCCCCCAGTATGAACACATGCTCAGCGCCTGCGAAGCTGCATCACCACTCTGAACACTCTTATGGTTTCTCATTTCTTATCTTTGTTCAACAAGGTCAGCGCTGCTGGTGTGACAACTGGCATGTTGAAAACTAGTTTACATGACAAACACGTCCCATGTGAACAGCCACATATGCAGCATCAGTCAGGAAGCAGCTGTGTTATGAGGCATACCTTTCCAGAATGTCGGAGATCACGCAGGCATACATGAGCAAGCCCTCTGGGAACTGCAGGGCCACCCGCTTTGCGCCCTTCTGCTCGATGCGCCACACCGTCTTGTGGATCTGCAGATTGCCATGCCAGCATCAGGCAGGTCGCTTGTCCTTGCCAGCACATGAGCAAAACTGCCATGCAGAGAGAGCAGATGCCTGAGCAGTGCCTTCCGGCAAGCAAGGCAAACAGGGCGAGCAAGCTACTTAGGGCTGTGTATGCTACTTGGAGATTTGCGAGCCTTACCTCAAAGTTATAGTTGGCTGGAAGTACTGCTATGGCCTCGTTCAGCGCCTCATTGTGCAGGATGTCATCCGGCACCTGCATTGCACACATGACTGTCTCGCGCAGCACTAGCGCTCATGGTCAGCCTTGTAAGTCTTCCCCAATTGCAGAGAGCTCAGCTGGGGTCTACATGCCTACCTGCTGTGTGACAAGACGTAAAGGGGCTGCACTGCTGCCAGAGACCAGAGCTGAGCCTGTGGCATTGGTCTGCTGGGCTGCAGCGGCCCTGCGCCCTGTGAAGCGCCTCGGCTGTGGGCCAGGAGCACTGGTAGAGGGCTCAGGCTGCGCCTCCATGCTAGTTACCCTATGCACGAGAGTGCTGCAGACCTCGCACGCCTTGATGACAGGCCTCTACTAGCCAGTGACTTCTCTACTAGCCTGAGATTTCTCAAGCAACGGGATTGATGCAATTTAAGTCAGGGCAGCACAGCCTACTATGAGAAACTTTGCATCCTCCTAGGCGAACAGCATGCATGCAGGATGTCACGATCGAGCAGCATCACGGGAGCGTAGTGTTCATGGCATGGATGTTGCTCCTATGACGCCAGACGATGAGGGCTTTTCAGCGATATGATCCTTTGCTGCTTATGCCTCGCGAATGCACAATGAACAAATTCTTGCGAACGCTTTCGCAAAATGAAGTGCAGTTAGGCTGGTGAGCAGATCGGAAGGTGACCTGGACATGACGTGTCAGGGTCCTTCAGAGGGCTATGATGACTTCTCACAACGCTCACAGTGCGACTTAAGCCTCTCAATAGCAGGTGTGTGAGCCTTTTGGAGGCTTGACTGTACACTGAACGCCTGCCAGGCACCGGGCAGACGCAGGCATGGGTACACCGCAGCAGCAGGCAGCCACTGCCATCGCCAATCTGCTAGGGCGAGTGGGTCGCTTCGCAGTCGTCGTCGGTGTAGGTGGTGGAATTGCGCAGACATCTCTGTACACAGGTGAGATTTTGGCCGGCCTATCTTTTCATGCTCATCCCAGATCACCATTTCGGAGAAAGGCACGTCCGGCACTGGACGAGCTCTGATTGATCACATGCGGCCAGTAGTGATCTCTGTTAGTCGATCAGGACTCTTCAGGCCTAGCGAGATGATGCAAACACTTCTATGAGGCATAGGGTGTTTTGCATCATGATCATCATGGTCCTTGCTGAAACGACCATGGGTGTGATGAGCTGCAGCTGGAAGTGTATCGCCGTGCAGTTGATGGCGGGGAGCGTGCGGTCATGTACGACAGGATCAGAGGAGTGCTAGATCAGCCTGTGGGTGAAGGCACCCACTTCCGAGTGCCATGGCTGCAAACCCCAAACATCATGGACATCCGTACTCGGCCACGTACCATCAGCTCTGTGACTGGTACCAAGGGTACGCTCCCCACACACCCAGCGCAGCTCTAGTAGCGCATGCACAGGGTGCATTCACCAATTTAAAATGGGTGCTCACATGCAATCAAGGCACACCACGAAGCATGCAAGGAGCCCTATAGGAAAGTGCTGTCGTGTGTCATGACGCCGGTGCAGAGAACCCTTCCTCAGACAACTTGCGCAGGCTGCAGACGCTCATGTCTGGCTGCTGCAGACTTGCAGATGGTCAGCATCTCACTGAGGATGCTGTCAAAGCGATTGTCGGAGATCTGGCCAGGCCACTGACGGTGATGTGCTCTGTTGCAGACTTGCAGATGGTCAACATCTCGCTGAGGGTGCTGTCCAAGCCGGACACCCATCTGCTGTCCCAGATTTTCCGGAGCCTGGGCATCGACTGGGACGAGCGTGTGCTGCCCTCCATCGGGAATGAGATCCTGAAAGCCGTCGTGGCGCAGTACAATGCAGAGCAGCTCCTCACGCAGCGTGACAGGGTGTCCCGTGCGGTGAGCAGACCACCTCCTTCCGTCTGGCCCCACCTGCTTGCCAAAGTGGAGCTCAGACTCTGAAGTTTGGCACAAGTGGTCCTCATGACATGGAAACACCATGTATGAGGTCTCAGGTTGTCACTCTGCCTTTTCAGGCTCCCAGCAGCCTGCTCTAGGGTCCAGAACAGGCCCAGAGCCTGAGGGATTCTGGCTCTGAAGTGCTTCCTGGAATGTAGATCAGCAAGGCCATCTGTGGCCAGCGCTTGACAAAGAGCCCAAATGGTGTCCTTGACACCCACTAGATCGTGACAGCTTATCTCATGAGCATACCCAGCTCTCCTGTTGTTTGTGGATGGCATATGTTTCATGTTCTCGATTGACACCAGCGTCTTTGCATAGGTGCGGGATAGCCTGACGGCAAGGGCAAGGGAGTTCAACATCATGGTGGACGACATTGCTATCACACATCTCTCCTTCGGCACAGAGGTACGGCAATCTCTCAGCTGCCTCAATAAGCCCATGGAGTGATCATCATCAGATGCTGAAGCCTTATTAAAAGTGCAAATGATGTGAAGTGTGGTGCATGCACATACCGATGTCCGGAGGAGTAGTCATCATTAACACATCCGCCTGACTAGCAACTTTCCTGCCGTGCAGTTCACCAAGGCTGTGGAGGCCAAGCAGGTTGCGCAGCAGGATGCTGAGCGTGCGCGCTTTGTGGTGCTGAAGGCTGACCAGGTGCGCTCCCATAGTCGCTGCTCCCTGCATCTAGATTCCACTTAGCCCATGCATACCATCTGCTAAGTCTTGTCCCTGCCCCCTGTTCAGCTATAGGCCCTGAAGATGATATGATATGCCTGCGTCAGCAGTATCTGCTGCTACGCTGCTGGTGTGGATAGGTTGTTACGGTGACGGTCTGCTAATGCGCTGTGATGTTGCGTGTAGGAGAGGAAAGCAGCAGTCATCCGCGCGGAGGGTGAGAGTGAGTCTGCGCGGCTCATCTCTGAGGCCACCAAGGTGGCAGGTCCCGGCCTGATCGAGCTGAGGCGGATTGAGGCAGCCAAGGACATTGCCAGCTCCCTGTCCAAGTCTGGCAATGTCATGTACCTGCCCGGCTCAGGCAGCAACATGCTGCTCGGAATCAACCCTGGCAAGTAGACAGCAGCACACAAGCGTGTTGCAGCTTGAGTGAATGGGCCTGATTCAGAAGCTGGCCCGTCAGGCATTGCAATCACTTGGAGTGCCATGGTCTGATCTGATTCTCCAAGCAAATCCTTTGAAGTCTGTCCATGGGAGTCACTGATGATGTGGAAAGAGACAGAAACACTAGTTCTTCTCTGTAATCCAGGGTTGTTCAATGTAAAGACGTGGGTGTCCTCGATCCAGTTGCTCTCTGACCCTCCAAATGTGCACCAACTGCCCACCTCTGCCCAGAAGTTTTGCCATTCTGGGAGCTTCTTCGAAAGCGCTACCGGAGTCAAAGATAGCCCCCTCCCGTCGATCCTGAATGCCCACTAAGTGAGACAGATTGTGGCGCCTGTAAACATTGCGGAGGCTGTCTTGGACGGACAAAGGTTGTGAAACGGTTGTGAGAGATGGTCTCCCTCGAACAGTTTGCTCAGGGTCTGAATACCCTGGAACGGAGCCTGTTGGAAGACTTCTTGAGAGGTGATGACGCTTAGAAGGGCTCCAAGACTTTCGCAGTAGTTCTTGCTCTCATTCTGGTGGACCTCACAAATGTGAAGCGAAAATGTCCAATAGTTTACCCCCATGGCAGTGCTTTGCGTGTACCTACTTTTACAGGCCGGCTCTTTGCAGGTCGTACCCTCAGTGCTTCGAATCAGCCGGTGCAGAACGGTCAACTCAGGCTCCCCAAGGTGGCAGGGACAGACCTTTGCAGTCACGTCAAGCACTTCCTGGGCTACCACATGATCAAAGAGTTTGAGGTCCTGGACTTCCTTGAGGAGTCAGGTGGCCAGGCCCCTTTTAATCTCCCTATGTACCGTGAGCCTGCAGATTTGTGGAAGCTTGCTCTCAGGGCCAAAAGTCTGGGCCCGTACACGTACAGTTGCAATGCAGCAGTGATTACGATATGCTTGTGCAAGTGGCCCATGCATGCTGGGATTACACACGCATGTGTGGTGCGCAGTGGTCACAACACGCTTGCGCAAAGTGGCCATGCATGATGGTCGGTTGCAGCAATTGTCCAAGGCACTCACTGTCTATGAGAGACATGCAGGGCTGTATGTTGAGGGCATGGAGAGTGGGGAGGAGGATGTTGCTGCGCTGGAGCGCCGATGGCTGAAACCCATCTATACAGCTGCACCAAAGCTTGTGCTGAGGTGCGCTGCTATATCTCCTTCCTCTGATGAATCTGGGCCTGGCGCTTTCATGTAGGGCTCAGCATTCCGGATCCAAGGTCCTTTGACTGGAATGCCACCGTGAGAGGTCACACCAAGGCCTTAAGGTCTCCATTCCTGGCTTTACCAGAGTCCCCCACGTAGCATGCCAGTTCATTCGCTGTCAAGCTGGCAAGCCCTGACAGAGCATGAGAGGAGTCGTGAGGCTCACACACAGCAGCGCCCCAGGAATTGCCCCACAGCATACACAAAGCTGGCCAGGCTCTGGGACACGCCATTGACTTCCCCTCTCTTTGCTGCGGGGCCACATGCCTGTTGCTTTGCAGGCTGCTGCAGTGGCTCTGCAAAGAAGGGCACTATCAGGAGGAGGAGCTCAGCAGCGCCCTGGCCATAGCCACAAAGTCTGTGGACGAGCTTCCGCGCTGTGCACAGCTGTCACACTTTCTGCCGGGGCCCTCCCAGAGCGCCTATGAGCTGAGCCACTCTGGGAACGTCATCACACGAGACAGCAGCTTCATAGCACCGCTCCTGCAATCCAGGTGAGCTGGTCACGCAAGGTGGAATGCGGGTGACATGGCAGCTCCTTCAGCCTAGCCAGCAGCTTGGCCCTGCTGATCTCGCGAGCCGATTAGCCCTTATGATCAAGGATATTCAGCTCCAAGGTCTGTAGCTCTGAAGACTCCAAGCTCAGTGGGTGTCAGGGAGCCATAAGTGAGTGACAACAATCTGACTCCACTGCAGGTATCAGGACGTATGCCCGGCAGAGAACTTCTGGGGGATAGCCAGCAGAGGCGCACGGGACAACTCAAAGGTGAGCGCTGTCGTGCAGCCAGCTGAATCACAGTCCATTGCCATCCATTGAATTTTGATGCAGCGAGGGCGCCCGCAGTGACTGCACGACGTCTCACTGGTCCATTGTGAACATGGACCATGATGTTGAGCGCAGCAGTATGTATGTGCAGGTGGAGTCGGAGCACTCAGGGCGCATGCAGATTGGCGCCATCAGCAGCAGCGGCTCAGTGACCTTCACACCCTGCCAGCAGGGCAGCTCGTCGTGGCCTGAAGAGCTGGTCAGTTTTCTGCTGGTGTCAAGACATCAGTTTGCAGCCACTGGTCTCTCTACTTGTCTTATTGATGTCCAAACACACTGTTTGCAGCGCCTGTATTTCTTCCGCTTTCCCAAGAGTAAGGGAATCATCAAAATTGTGAGCGGCGCGCTTCTCAGGGATGTGCCTGTTGCATGCAGGCGGGAGGTATTGAGATAGCCTTTGAGAAGAGCATGCTGCCTCTGTTCTGGAAGGGCCTTGTTGTAGCAGCCACCTACCAGAAGCTCAGGGACGGCCAAACCACAAGATGGGCCCTGTCGCAGCCAGGCTATGTATGGCCATCTTGGATGCATGGAGATGACAAGCAGAAGGTCGCGTCCTGATGTGTAGTCTGCGACAAGACAAGGACAAGAAGGATGAGTGGACTATCTGATCAGAGGAGCCTTTGGCTCTGCATCGCAATGCGTTAATCTCTGCTGCAGCATGTGCAGAAGCTTCTCTAGGAGAACAGCAGGGCAGCAGCCAGAAGCTTTGCAGGCTGGATTTATTCTGTGATGCAAGCCGTCAATCAACGTTCGTCCAGACGGCTTCTGAACAGTTAGCATGCAAACATATGACCCCTGATGCATGTCCAACATGTATTCGCTTTGTAATGACCTCGTGGAATGAGCAGTACGCATACAGAGATCACGGGTAGATGATCACGCCCTGTCATGTGCGCTGCACATAGACATTTTGGTGGCAAATTCTACAGCAAATCTAAACTTGCAATGACGGCAAACACCTCTCTCTTTGATATGCCACACCAAAAGCTCTGATCCTCATTTTGCCGGGTCTTAGGCTGTCTTTCTTGCCAAATTTCCACCCTGGGAACCTGAGTCTTGCCAAAGGGCAGCTGCTGCCAGAGAAGAAGCTGTCAGCGTGGGCATCACTGGTCCCTCTGCACAGTACCAAATGCTGCGAAGCTAGTGTCACCTGAGTACATCACTATCTAAGGTAGACTGGAGGACTAAAGTGAAGTCCTGCCCAGAAGGGGGCATTCGACTATACCTTAGAACCGTGGTATCCTGTACACTCCTTCTGAATGTGAAGTCTAGGTCTCGACTTATAGTTGACAGTGTGGCTCCCCGAATATAGTATGATACGGGGAGCAACGGGTGCCTCAGCCGGGCCGTCAGGCAGGCAGTGTCAGCTCTTCTCAAGCTCACGCTCAGCAGTCCAAGAAAGATATATAGGACCCTTCCTGGGTCATTTGCCTCGAAGCAGAAAGAGGCAGCTCAGGAGGATTGTCACAAAGGCCCAAGTTGAGTCAGACATCGATCAGGTGCCTCTGGACGTCAAGAATCGAGAGGCATGGAAGGAGGTATGTTGCTAGAACGCCCTTGCTCTTTCAGCTGATGAGCCATCCTCAGATGTTCCGACTCTGACAGGCTGGCTGTTCTGCAGGAAAGCCGCAAGTACAGAGTAAGTGGCATATTCTGATCTCTGCCAACTCTTCTGTGTGTCCCAATGATTGTTGTCTCCAGTGGTACCTTCAATATCAAGAAGTTGAGCAGACCATGACGGTGTGCTGTGCAGAGGGTACTCTTCACATTCACAGACTGGGTGAATCACCGCAGCACCAGCCGATATGCTAGGCACCTTGGTGGTATCTTAGGGTAAGGCCCCTTGCCTGCTTGTGGCCTTCATGCCCTCCCAGAGAGTCATCTCCTTTCCATGCAGGGGCTGTCAGCAGTCAATTAGGTCCAGCTTTGAAGCCATGACAGACAATTTGATGTGCTTGAGGTCTGGACTGGAAAGGTCGTGACTATCAGTGCCAAACTAATCCTTCTGTCCTGCAGGTCACGTATCTTCAGAGGGCTCTTGCCCACTCTGTCTGGAGTCATGGCCACAGCTGTTTTCGTGGGCATCTATGAGACCTTCAGAGATGTGAGTCCTTACATCCCCTGCCAGAACCCAGTCTATTCCACACCATTGTGACATGCTTGCCACACTCCTGTTGTGGCTTTTCCTGACTACTGAATACAAGGGACAACGAGTGACCATAACTGGTGCAGCACAATATGATCATCCCAGCCTCATGGCCGTCCCTCACAGTGGAGGCCAACCAGGCCTTCAACCTCACCAGCTTTGCCCTCTCGCTGCTGCTGGTCTTCAGGCAAGCATTCCTCGTCCCTCTTACCTTAGCCCCTGGCATCGCTCCCTCTCACAAGCAAAGCAGAGACGGTTCTGTGATCTTCCGTGCATGTGAGAGGGATGATCAGCCCAAATGTGTGCATTGAGGGAGGATACTGTGTGTGTAGGACTAATGAGTCATACTCCAGATGGCTGGAGGCGCGCAAGGCCTGGAGTGGCATTCTCATCCGTGCAAGGGACCTTGTCAGGATGGTAAGACCCTTTCACCAGCTTGTGAGGCTGATGTGCTACTGTCCTTGCATGCTACCCAGTTGCAGTGGATGTCGTGCTGTTAGCTCCAGCTTTTTGGGTGCTGGCGAATCCCTCTGTAGAAGGCAAACACAACATGGTATATCGACAAGGTCATCATCGCATGCAGTCGTCAGTGTGGTTCCCGGAGGATCCTGCCAGGAAGGCCCTCGTGCAGCGCTGGGCCATCGCCTTCGTGTGGTGCGCTATGGACCATGTGCGGGAGGACTGCGACCTGGAGCCTCATTTGCAGGTGGGGCCTGTCCCCTGCAGCATATTCACATCTCTGTTGTGCACGTGAACAACTACTTCGCAGTGCTCCTGTCATGAGATGCTGCAGAGCTTTGTCACTGGGTTCCTTGTGCTCTCAAGATGGGAACACTTTCCATGTCACACCTCATGACTGGGCATGACTACTCATGCAGCAATCTGCCCTGGTGAAAGATGCGGCGTCGTTGCACTGCTCTACAGCCAACGCTTGCAGACCATGACAGGGGCTGCTGATGGCTGCAGAGCATTGCACCAGCGCAACTTGCATCTTCTGTCAGGAAACATGAGACACAGTCCCACATGTTAGAAAACCTCTGCTGGGCACCAGATCAAGGTCGTATCTTCCATGCAGAGGACGCTACTCCCGAACGAGAAGGAGGCGCTGCTGGCCTCAGAGCACCGCCCCAACTTCATTCTGCGCATCATGACGGAGGTGATCTGGCAGGCGGACCTGATGGAGGGCCAGTGCATGCGCCTGGACGAGACCCTGTCCTTCTTCGAGGAGCAGATTGGCACCTGCGAACGGTGAGCATGAGCGCTTATGTATCACCTGGCTCACCCTCAGCGACGAAGCCACTGCAGCATACACAGCCTGCACTTCATACCATAGTTCTCCTGTATGCATGCAGGGCTTTGACATCCATCCTGTCTTGAAAAAGGTACCCTCTAGTATGGGCTGTCTGTGTCCTGCTCAAGTTTGGACTGTATGCGTGCAGGCTGCTGAAGACTCCCATACCTCTGAGCTACACAAGGTGAGCGCCCTTCCATGGTGCTGAGAACGAATTATAAGACCCTCCCCAGTAGAGACTCAAACATCCGCATTGCCATGGCCAAATTTGGGTCAGTAAAAGCAGCTTCCTGTTCAGGCACACGTCACGCTTTCTGGTGCTGTGGCTGGCGTTCCTGCCTTTCTCGCTGTGGCCAGCTTGCGGGTGGACATCTGTACCAGCCTCAGGTGCTCACTCTGATGTTGCACCCTACTTGACCCCACTTGAGCTCCTTGAACAGGATGTACATCCTCATGCCCAACTATCTGCAAGCATGTCTGCAAGACACATGTGGCCTGTGCAGTGAGTGAAAGCCTGGCCTCTGGGTGATTAGATCTTAGCTTGCAGGGATCATCTCCTTTCTGCTGCTGGGCATTGAGGAGATTGGAGTCCAGATCGAGGAGCCCTTTGGCATTCTTCCAATGTGCGCTCCCACTCTTTCAGGGCTCACTCTCAGGACCTTATCTGGGCTTGAACTTGGTGCATCAAAATGCAGCAGTAATTATGAAGCCCTTGTCCGCAGCACATGCAGCATCCTTGCTGAGCCACAGATCCGGACGCGTCTCTCTTTGAGTCATGACGTTGCTTGCTGCTGAGTCATCTGCCACTTTGTACTTACTTTAAGCCTTTTCCCAGCTGTGGCAGGACAACGAGTGCTCTGCATTTTTCAGCAGCCTCACAATGTGTCTGTGATGATGCAGCGAGCAGATCTGCGAGACTGCTGAGGACGAGATCCGCCACGACATCCACAACGATCAAGTGAGGGGGCTGGTCAAGTCAGGCCTGCTCCAGGCGCCGAGCAGCAATGGAGCTCTGTACCAGAGCCTTCGCGGCAATGGCAGCGAGGGAATGAGGAGGGCTGTATCATGGAAGGAGTGAGGAGCAGGACATGCCTTCTCTCACTTCCTAGGCGGAAGGCAGGTTGTGTACCATTATTGATTTGGTAGAAGCTTTACAGTCCACTGATCAGCTGCATCAATGTGTGTTGATAGTTTGGGTAGCTCAGGGACAGCCTGGATGTTGGTCTGCTTGCATAGGATTTTCAGACCATGGGTAGGGTGCATGTGTCCCAATTGTGCAGCACCAGATGTAGCAGGAGCAACTTTGAAGCAGTGCATGTTCAGGACATGTGCGCGGCTGTATCTGTATGTAGCTTTTGCTTGCATGCTGTGCAGCGGTGCTATACACGTCCCAGTATGCAGAGGTGTCAGGAACATGTCTCAGTGTTGCCACTGGTTGTCTGAGCATCCTTAGTACCGCAAGACATCTTGGAGTCAGCACATGCAGATCTAGAAGGACGGTTAACCACGTGTCTGATCAGTTCATGAAGTACTAGTACTGGTCAAAATTGAATGGCACCAATGCAACTTGCCTACTGAGCATCGTCACCCAGCCACTGCTGCTTCAAAACGTCTGCAGAATTGCCTGTCGAGGATGTTGAGACATTCTTCCCCCTCTTGCAGTGTAACGGTTCACCCTGCTGGGTCAATGACCTGGTCACCCTCACGACAGCCGTGGGGCGTCGCACGTCCATGAAATCAGAGCAATTGCGACTAGCACACATCACATCACAGGCTATAAGACAGTGGTGGTGTGCAGCGGTAGTGTTGGTCAAAATCTTGTCCTACCAGCAGCAGCGTCTCAGGCGTTTCGGTGCATCGTGGCTTGCATGACTCGATAATCGCAACACGAGCCAGCTTTAATTGTTGTCTGGTTGTATATTGATAAGTTTGAGGAATATTGTGCCATCACGTTAAGTCCAAGGAAACCCCAACAAGGTGATCTGATGACTCTCTCCCAAGGACATACCGATCTCCAGGGGTCTAGGACAGCGGCAAAACACGAGTAGAAAGGCAATTTACTCTCGTCGGCCCTCGCTACTGTTACAAGAGACCGATACCTCCTACTCTTTGGTTTTGTTGGACTGACCTTCAATTCCTTGTCCGGCATCGCTCCGTACGTAGTAAGCGCTCAGCAGCACCTCAGATTGAATTTTGATCGCTAGACGTATGCATAAGGTTCGTACGATCCATTCCAGGTGATCACAACGGGGTTCCCAGACCTATCAACAGCCACTACCAGACAGTTGTGAAGGATGAGGACCAAAGCTGGACCAAAGAAGGTCACGAGGCCAGAGGCCAGTCAGCAGAGACCTGCACAGGCAAAGCTCACCAAGAGAGGAAGGACAAAGGGCAGCAGGCAGGTTTCTGCACAGGCACCAGTCATCAAAAGACGCCCAGGAAGGCCAAAGCGCAGTCAGCAGGGCCCTGCACAGACACCAGTCACCAAGAGAGGAAGGTCAAAGCGTGCTCAGCAGGATCATGCACAGGCATCAATCAGCAAGAGAGCACCAGGAAGGCCAAGGCGCTTCCAGCAGGAGTTAACAAAAACACCAACCATCAAGAGAGGCCCAGGAAGGTGGCCGAAGCGTAGCCAGCAGGACCCTGCACAGACACCAGACATGAAGGGAGACAAGCCAACGAGTGGTCAGCAGGACCCTGCACAGATACCCATAAAAAGAGGCCCTGGAAGGAGGCCAAAGCAGGACCCTGCACAGACATCAGTCACCGAAAGAGAGCTGCGAAGCTCGAAGGGCATTCAGCAGGGCCCTGCACGGGCAGAGGGCAGCGAGGAAAGCCCAGCAATGCCGAAGCGCAGTCAGGAGGATCCTGCAGGCGCAAAGGTCATCAGGACGAAAAGGCCAAAGGTCAGCCTGCAAGATGCTGCAAAAAGGACCAGCCAGAGCACAAAGGGGCCCAAAAGGAAGAGGGCACAGGATTCAGTGGCCCAATCCAGCCAGCCTAGTAAGCAGGTAACTGGACACGCACAAACTCACCCCCTCAAGTGTGCCAGCTTGCCCGGTTGGATATGATGTCCTTTGCTAGTAGTGTTGCAGTGGGGTGCGGGGCACCATTCAACTCCTGCTGCATGTCTGGATTTGTTGCCCTACCCCTTTCACATGCACAGAGTACTTCAGCTATACATTTGCACTCATGTGCTGTGCACAGCTATGGAGGATGGACGGTGTGGTCTGCACCGGACTGTGGGAGCGCATGCGGCTTTTAGCTCTGTATCAAGCGCTGAGGCGCCTCTCAGGACAACACTCTTGACAGGTGCATGCCTTGTGCAGGCTGCAAAGGGGAGGAAGGGCAGAGCAGCGCAGCAGCAGGCAGAGGTGTGGCCCACCATGCAGGACAGCCTGGACATTGACTTCCAGCACTGGAACCCAGATGAGATTGCCCAGCAGTGGAATGCGCGAGCCAGAGCGGCAATTGGTGCGCCCTTCAGGCCTGTCTATTTTATCAGCAGACATGCATGAGTCAAGCCAGCCTGATGCAATCCCAGCAAAAGTATCATTGGTACTGGATCTCTTGAGCGCTCAACACATGCTGAGAGAGCTATGTCAGTGGCACACACACCTATGGAGCGTGTGCATGCCACTTCTACACCTAGGGTGATGGGAGCTGCTCAAGGGACAACTGCACAGGCAATGTGACTGGGAGCATGCAAGACCGCACTGATCTCCCATAGCAGCGATAGGTCTCACCGCTCAGTCATGCAGCTGTGCTGATATGCATTCTGATGCATCGCATGTAGCTGTGCAGGTGATGGCAGTCAGGGTGTGAGACAGGAGCTACCAGACCCATCCTTCTCTGACCTGACAACTGAGGACATGGGCCAGTACGCGCCGGGCCCATCAGCAAATGAGCATGACGAGCAACTCGAGGTGGCCCCTGCGGAGAATGTTGCAAGAGCAGGTCAGCCTAACACTATCCTCATGCAATGTCATCGTTAAGCAGTTTGGAATCACATGAATGCAGTCTTCCCAAGGGTGATTGACACTTCAGCCTGAGGGCAGCTCTGGCGTAACAAAATGATGCATTCCAGCTGGGCTCCCCAGTGATCTTGTCAGCGGGTGCCATGGATTGCCAAGCTAGGAAGCCTGAGCAGCGTGCTCTTTCGGTGGATGTCCCAGAAGCTGTAGCTGAGCATGCGCAGCGCTGAATCCTCTGTGGCTGCGCAGCGTTCAAGAAGAGGAAGCGCGTCGCCATCCCGGAGGACGAACTGGCACGCCTGGGTCTCAGCGCCAACAGCGGTGAGACTCCGGAGGCTGCAAAGCGGTTCTGGGCTGGAGAGGAGCTTACGCATGTGGGAGGCGGCAGGTTCTACCCCTGCAGGCAAGCCCTTTCTGGCCACTACATACTTCAGATACTCTCCTAGTGGGGGTTCAGGGAACCACATACAGCTATGTCAGATCTCAGACCTACGAGCTCACTCCTGGAATATTGTTTTGGCACTTGCATCGTGCTGACATGCTGTCTGATGGGATCGCATCAGATCAGATCAGTGCACTCTGCAGTGACTGCAGAGGGAGCAGGGTAGCTGTTGCAGCCTGATGGGCATAGTAATTGAGCCTCTACACAGGAGAGCATGGACCCTTGCTTGGTGAGGCATGATTAGTTCAGGCTGCTTATTCTGGGCTGATCAGTGCGCACCCTTCAGTGCTCCAGTGTGAAGACATGACGTGATGCAGGTATGTGCGGGAGGAGGGAGACATGCCGGTTGCGGAGTGGATGCAGAAAGAGGCGCAGGGCCTTCTGCCACCTGGCGACTATGATGTGATAGCCATTGTGGATGAGCGCAAGCGCGGCACGTCGAAAGAGTACATCGTCAAGTGGAAGGCAGGCTGCTATCCTTCCCTTATCTGCCAATCTTGACTAACACTAATATCTGTCACTACCCAAACGAGTACTGGCCCCTGGACATATCACCTCCGGCTCGAGCCGGAGAGCTCTGGCTGTCTCTGTCAAGCGCTGCCAGGATATAGCGCTGGCTGTAGCTACGGCCTGATGGCTTCCCAAGGAAGTGCTAGGACACCTGGAGAGGCCCCTGCATGGAGAGCTGTGCGTGATGGAAGGTGCATGTCTTATGGTGGCTGAGTTTGGCATGTGCTGTGCAGGGCTTTGAGCTCAATGTTGAGCAGTGGCTGCCAAGGAATGCGCTGGCAAAGACCAAGGCCATGCAAGCGTGGGCACAGAAGCGGGCAATGGACGGGCACTGGCATGCCTCCAGCCATGCAGAAGGTGCTCGTCTGTCTGCCCGTGCTGCCAAGCTTCCCGTTGACAAGAAGCCTGAAGAAGGCAAAGGCCTTTTCCAGCAAGCCCTCTGGTGATTCCAAGCCTTGTAGAAAGGCCACTGTATCAATATGAACCACAGGCTGTGGCTGGCATCACATGCACCACTTTGCAAGCGACACCACAAAGAGGTGATGCTACACAGGATGTTGTGTCCGCCGGGAAGGCACACTGCGCACTGGCATGCATGTATATATGTATATTACAGCAGCAGCCATTACAGGTTTTGACCGCGGAGAATGGAGACGACCACTGTCGAAATGACAGTACTTGCGTGTCGTGTTGCGTAATGCATGTGCTGGAGCTTCGAGACCACTTGTGGGGAAGGCAGAAGCTCCTCTTCCTGAGAGATGTGCTGCACTACCAATGTCTGTAACATCCAAAGCCAGAGCACAATCTTTCATTGCTGGAATCCGGTCAGGCGACTGTTAGACTGTCCAGAATCCACAATTGGCTTGTCCAGCATACATACCCGCACATAGCTGCAACACTTAGCGCCTCATGCGCTGCACCACATTGCTGCTGTCTATGCCGCACCTGCCTTGTAGCTGCATACAGTGATCCCTTCCTGTTGAGGACACTTACTCACATAGTCCTGGGGCAGGCAGTACTCTATGAGTCCTGGGCTGCCACCACAGTATGTGCGGAGATACACACGCATTGCAATTTCTTGACTGGGGGGTGCTTCAACTCTGCTATGCATATAAGGTGCAACATCCTCTGGCTGCCTCTGTCTGTCTCTCCTTCTGCAAGAGCCTTTCGCTAAGCTCTCAAGAGCCTTCAACATGCACTTGCAGACAACACGTCCCCAGCCATGATTCACCAGCCATGCAACAGCTGGCTCTCAGCTGAGTCTGCAGGAGCCTCTTTCTCAATCCAGGCCTTGGGGCCCTGCGACCTGAAACAGGTCCTTCCATGGCTTGCGGCCGCTCTTCACCAGCGTCACTGTCAGGCTCTTGCTGTCTGCCTGCGGGTTCTTGAGGTGCTCATCACCTGCAGGCGCAAAGGGGCTTTGGTCATGCGGGCATGATGGCAGTTGCCTGCTGAATTGCTGAGGAATATGCTTCCAGGCAACCCTGCAGGCCTCATCCTACAAAGGGTGCTCCCCTCTCATCTCTACCAGCTCCTCAATAGACATGACTCTGACCATGCAGTGGGTGGGTGTCATGGCGGGTATTGGTACTTGTGACAAGGCATCTCCAGCAAGCGCTTGATCAGTGCAGGGGCGTGAGGGCTCACCAAATTGCCAGGTGCTCTCGTCAGGCTTGATGGGCCCGAACAGCTTCCCAGTGGCGATCTCCTTGCCAGCAACCTCCAGGATGAGGGTGTTGGTCGTGAAGGTGCACTTTAAGTCTTTGGGCTGCAGCTCCTTGGGGCACAAGGCCTCGATGATGACTTCGTTGCCGTTGTTGCGCCATGACATTCCGATGTCTGCACGCAAGCACCTGTCAGGGCCCTGTGGGGGATGAAAGCCTTCCTGCAGTGGAGTTCTTCGAATCAAAGGGTTGACCTCTACCAGCATGCCTGTGAGAAAAGGCTGCTGGCAGTTTACCTTGCATCTTGTCCTCAGGCGCATCGAATCCTGGTTCCGGGACCTTTTCCTCCTGTACGATCGTGGATAATGATGCGTCGCTGGGCTCTGCTGCGTGAGACCCCTCATCTTTGTCCTTGCCATGCTGCTCATCGTGCTGCTCTTTGGCACTCGCCTTGCTGGGCTCTGCTGCGTGAGATCCCTTCTCCTTGCCATCCTTGACCTTGCCATCCTTGTCATCATGTGGCTGACCAGCAGTCGCCCTCTCAGGCTCGCTTTCCTTGCTGGCAGCAGCGTAGGACTGTGACTTACTGCTGGACTCCTCGTCCTTGTGCGCAGGGGGCGCAGACATGCCTATTTCCTTGGGCTTCTTGCTGCTTCCCGATCGCTGCAGCAGGTGTTTCCCCTCAGATAAGGCACGCGGCTATTGTAACACGCATCATCAGATTGCTTTTGCAAGGTTTTGAATGCATCTACGACACTCGTGGACTGCAATGATCTTCCGTAGCCCACCTCCAAGTACCGAAGCGCATTGCTCGCCCCATAGTAAGCGAGATATCCCAAAGCTGCGCCAGTAGCAAGCCCGAGGATCTGCTTCGTAAGCTTGCTTGTTCCGCTTCCGCCCTCCCAATCCTGCCTGCCTGCCATCGCGTCGGTCCTGGTCTTCGTACTATGAAGGTGCTGTAAGATCAACGTTCTGAGCAATTCACGGACAGCTTCGTATACACAGAATAGGCCGGCAGACTTCGTCAGGCAGACAGAAGCTCGTGAAGTTCATACGGCTTGGAGGGAAGCCTTGGAACGCTCCGGAAGGCCCTTTGCCAGCGTGTCAGAATGGGCCCTGGGCACTTGTTGGGCTGTGGGCAGCGGCAGGCCATCTTTGATTCTGCAAGCCCTCGAACTGCAGCAGAGGGAGGCCCACTCGGCATTCCAAGAAACTTCGGAAAGTGGGCTGTGAGGCAGGACGAAGGGACGACAGTGGAGCAGTGACAACAGGGAGCACCAGCGGAGCGTCTTAGCGTACTCGACACGACCTCCCGTACTGCGGCACAGCGCCAGTTTCTTCCAAGCGCCAGTTTCTTCCAAGCTGGTGAGCTCTACAACGGCTCGCCTTGGGTTCTGCTATACAGACCTTGAGACAGCCATCTCAAGCCCGGCAGAGGGCGCCAGTCCATCCGAATGTCCCAGGACTCCCCGGAATGCAGACACCATCGAGTTGCCTCAATGCCGGGCCGGGCTGCCCGGTGTAAAGACCTCGCCGCGCCTTCCTTTATGACAGCGTCAGCTTGTGCTTCATTGCGTCAGCTTAGGAGGCCGTGCGTCCTGCAGAAACTTTGCGTTGTTCCACAGCAGAGCAAGCAGAGCAGGTACAAGAAGGCGGAGTAGAATTCTAGCTCGCTTGGGTTTGGGGGCTGCGGAGCGCTGCCGCACTTAACCACAGCTTTCAGCAGTCTTGCGGAAGGGGGGCGCACAAGTCTCGCCTGGGCTTCGGGCTGTTTTTGGCTTCGCTGCTCAGGTTGAAGATGTTGGCTCAGGAGGTCAGAGCCATTTGTCATGCATGAGCATAGTGTCGGCCTTGTTGGCCTGGCTCGTAATTATACATTTCATAGGAATGCTCCGCGGCCCTTTCGACGCCCCATCGGCCCCCTAGATTATCAGTGTGCCTTCTGGATGCCATGTCAATAGTCAGAACGCTGGGCTTTTTGAGCTCCTACTGCATCCGGACAGCGCGCGAATGCAATGCTAGACCCATTAGGGTAGCATTGCAGCCGCGAAAGGTCAAGCTCGGTCATTGGCGAGCCCCAATCTTTCAAAACATGGCGGACAGCCAAAGCAGCCTCAAGCTCCATGATATCAATCTAGATCCCGCGAAGGCTTCGGATGGGTCACACTTGGTGTAGTAGGAAGTTACACCCAACCATGAGAGTTAGAGCGTCGTGTTCGCAGATGGCTGACACATGTCCTTGTTCTCAGTCCAGGCCAAGTGTCGATAAGCGTGTGAACTTGACTGTCGGGAGGCACTCATGACGAAAGCTGCGCTTCTTTGCAGGGTGTGACCAGTCTCTGGGGGACAACACAGTTCAGACCACGGGGCAGGTCAACTACTTCACCTGAAGCAGGCGGTATGCCCAACACAGAGATCCAGGTGGGCAACTTTCCTGCACCAACATCCACACCTGTCTCCAATTCTGCAAGGCCAGTCACCCGCTTTCACATCCCCAGGCACTGGGGCATAAGCATGTGACAGTCTGTGACGCAACATCGCGGCTCGTTTTGATGGGCTGTGTCGGTGCTCTGATGTGCACGGGCACCCATGGGCCCTTGAACTGCCTGCTGTACGGCAGCTGAAGCAGTCCATTGCTACCGCTGAACACTTCGGAATTTACGCAGCCATGAGTAAGCATTGCTGTCAATCCAGGGCCGCATCATTCACGATCTCTCACACCTTACTGGCGCTGCACTGCAGGAAGAGTTCCAGCTGCTGAACGGCCATGGCCCCAAGCAGCTGACATCCCCGGAAAAGCACATCAACGGCATCGTAGCACCTGACAGCCAGCACGACACTCTCCCACAGAATCCCGACCAGGACAGGTGCTTGCTGCTCCTTGAAAGCTGAACGATCTCCATATTAGTGATCAGCATGTACTGGTCCTGCTGTGCATCTGCCTTTTGGGGAGGACATCACACTCTCCTTACTGTTTGCTCAGAGCACAATGGGGATCTGCAGTGGGTCTGCCGTGCACTTAAGAGCCTGCCTGTTCACACATTCCTCATCCGAAAGCTGCACATGCTTCAGCAAAACGCGTCCTGTGCTGAGCATTGTGCGGAACACATCTGGCATTCAGCTGCTGAGAGTGCGTTGCAGGCCTGAGGGCTCAGCAGAGCAGAACGCCGGGCGGCCCACCACGCCCGAGCTGCCCAACGGCAACCCGCTGTGCACGCCCCGGCGCCTTGCGGCCAAGCCACCTTCCGTCGAGGGGGCAGCCCACACCGGTCCCCCCACGCCCATGCAGCCCCCCACCGCCACCCGCCGCAACGACACCAGCCCCGGAGGCCGCTCTGCTGGTCAGTTTACCGATAACCCTGCTCCCACACAACTTGAAGGTGCTGCAACACCTCGGAGGAAACGCCAGAAAAGCAGATGTCATCCTGGGCCACATCAGTGACAATGGAGCTGAGGGCTGTCTGCAGCGCGGTTCTTCTAGCGCATCAAGACAGCACTCAGCCCTGACATTGCGCGCTAGAACTATTGACAGTTTTGGGAAGTTGGCTGCTCATTATGAGTCCGCCGAGGCTGATACAAACACTGTTACCTCACAAATCTTGTCATCATGGAGTTATACCTAGAAACCTGTGCTTATAGCACGCTTTGATATGTATTCCTGACGGTGGTAGCCCATGTGCCACCTGCGCACTCATGCAACTTCCTGTGCAATCAACTGTTGATATGAATGTAATGACCCTGCGTCTTTATGCAGAGGAGCTTCTGCAGCCCGAGAAGGTATCCCAGGAAACAGTAGTGCCCCAGCGCAATCAGCGCGTGGCGCAGCCGCGCCCGGCGCCCAGCAAGCGGGCACCTGCCCCTGCCCAGCAGCCGCCCGCAGCGCGCTATGTCAACTTCCACCATGGCCCCCCCAACGGCCAGCACACCAACGGGGGCGTCAACGGGGGGGTCCCAACCCCCCCTCGCGACATGGAGCACATGCAGGACCACCTCACCGGCCTGCACATGCAGGAGGAGGACTGGCATGACATTGACCCCGAAATGGTGCGCACCCCCCCTGAATCCTCTGCGGCTTCAGGCCGCGCCCTTGTGCAAGCTACCTCACTGCTCATTGCCCAGGATGCACAGTCAGAGGAGCCATCCAGAATCTGTGTACCGCTCGCATCTCCCGCTCTATACCTGGTTTATGGGCCGAGATGTCCTTTATGTGGATGTGACTGTGACTGCTGCCTGTGATTCTGAGAAGGTGCCCCATCACTACTCAGAGATATTGCAGTGAAGCTGTGCAGCTTTGAAGCGTATATACTTTACTGCCACAGTGTGTGGCTGAGTGGCGTTTGTTTGAACGCAGAGTCAGGATATGGAAGACTGGCTGTGGGAGGGGGGTGTGCCGCAGGACACGCAGTACTACACCAACGGCCAGCACTACAGCCAGGAGTTCGGCAACTATCAGGACAGGGCCTGGTCAGGCAACACCCCCGTCCATGTGCCTCCCCACCACGCACATGTGCCCCAGCCGCCCCGCCAGCCCTACCCAGGTGCCCTGCCCGGCCTGCCCAGCCTGCACTGAGAGCTCGGTATTATGTGAATCAATAAAAAAACTGCTATAGCATGGGCAGTGCTCATCACCTGTAGTACCTGGCGCGTCTCTATCATCGGTGTGGAATGCAATTGGCTCAAGCGGCCTGTTGAGAAGCTGCTGCAATGTTCTCAAGCTATGTGCTCAGAGGGGCAAGGTGCTGCTGCAGGCGGCCCTCACCCGACCACCTTCCACCAGCCGCACATGCAGGCAGGCATGGTTGTGGGCTTCCCTGCGATGCAACCCGGCGTCCACTACACACAGGTGTCTGGCCGCCCTGCCCCTATGCACCTCCCTGCACATGCATGATGCACGGCATCATGCTCATGCATCTGAGAACATGTATGGGCCTATGTTGTGACACGCTCATCATCAGGGGTATAGCACGATATGCTCAGGCATGTGAGAGCACAACGGGGCCTGCATTTTCACATGCTCAAGCATAATGTGCTGCATCACGGATGATGAGCCCGGTACAATGTAGGCGGCCTGTGCAAAGATGTACAAAGATATCTATAGTCCAGGGAGACATACTGATCTGGCATGTCAATGGTGCAGGATGGGCAGCAGTATATAGTGGGCTACCCTCCCAAAATGGAGGGATGGGTCTCTACACACCCTCACGACCGCTATGCTCCAATGGCACAAGGTAAGACTACCCGAGAAGCATGCCATGTGCTTTCTGTGCACCTCCTCCCTGTGCAGTGAAGGTCATAACTGCATCGTCACCTGCAGCTGTCCTGCGCGTGTGACCTGAAATGATGTCCCTCAGCACGCTGTCAGTGGTGTGATTGAAACATCTTGCGCTCGAGGACTGGGCGCAAGTACTGGCATCTGATACGAATGCAGAGGGTGTGCTGGTGCAGGGGCATGCACTCATACACACTCGGGTGTGATGCTGTCTGCCATGCGCGCAGGTGCCAGGTATCCGCAGAGCGGGCCCGCTCCGGTGGCGCCACAGGATAGGGACTACCACACCCTGTGGGCGGAGCAGCACCGCCGCCTGCAGCAGGCCATGCTGGAGCACCCGGCCTACGTGCAGGGCATGCACCCAGTGGCGTACCATCCACCCGCCATGGCGCCCATCAACGTGCCCATGCGGCACTTCAGCGGGTGAAGGCCTGACCCCTTCATTGCATGCATCAGTCCTGCTTTCGTCAAGGCTACAGTATTGCAGAGCCTCAGCATTGGAGAAGTGTTCAGGGTCGTTGGGCATGTCTGACAGTGCTCGTACTGTGAGGGCATGCTCCTGACACTGTGCAAATCACCTCTGCATAAGACCGTACATGGTGCCAGTAGACTGCAGACTCCTGGCAAAATCTAACGCTGTGAGCGCTGTGGGCACCACAACACCTGCTTGTAGTGCATGGCAAAGGTTATGCTTATTTCTGTGGGCAGACTTAGTTGCTGATGTACCATGTGGTCACATGTGCAGGGGGCAGGGCAGTGACTGCGGTGGCAGCTACCACGGACAGCAGCGCAACGGCAGCTCCGGCCACAGGTGCCCTCCTGCCCCATCCACCCTCCTCCCTTCTCACACACACCCGCCAGGCATCAGGCGTCCCTCTCCCGCTCCCAGGAATGTCCTGATAGGTCCCTTTTAGGATATCAATAGGTCGAAACTGGTGCTATTTTGGGGTCAGTTGGGCGTGCCAGACGGGTTTGCAGCTTGGGCAGTCCTGAGAGGTCATCTGAGGGCAGTCCTGTGTTATCAGGGGTGGCCCTGCCCACAGGAGATCCTGCTCTCTGCCTGATCAGCTCTGGCCGGAGGCCGGCAGGTGAGGCAGAGGCTTCAGCCCATGCACACCCATCAGTGCAGTCCTGTAGGCACCTCTTGACATAGAGCGTTTAGGCCTGGCCTACCACCTTTTTCTGGTGTGACAAACGTTGGCCCACCGCAGCGCCCACCCGTCTGACGTACCCACTTACAACAGCCCACCACCTCTGCTTTTGGCCCACCGTTTGCCTTGCATGGCATCTCCCAGAGCTCAATGCCTGGCTGGACATTTTCAGGGCGCCTGCGCCGCCCAGACATCAGCGGCACATCTCGATGCCAGATGTTGAGGTTGCCCGGTGAGCACGCGGAAGCATTTCCTTTGCTGTCTGCTCAGCCCTTTTTGGGTGGCGCCCTTTAGACTCTGCAGGGTCTCAAAACTTGAGGCGCTGTCTTTGTATGCTAGGGGTCCTGCAAACCCATCACAGGGCAGAGGACAGCCTTTTCAGGTACCAAAGTCTTTTGTGAGGGAAGGCCCTACAAGGTAAGCCCAACTTTGCTTTTCCAATCCCCCTTAGGCTCTTAACAGTGAGTCCCCGAGATGGGTTTTCTGGGCCCAGAGCTTCTGATCAGGCTCCCTGACTGCCAGGGGTTCTTGGCCCAGCCACAGAAGGCATTCGTCACTGCTTTGCAATGCTTCTACCGACAGGTGAGGCTCCAGCTTTTCATAGCTGCAGCTCAGGAAGACTCACATAAGTAGTGCAGCTACATAGGCAGGGCTAACATCTGTCATGCCATGCAAGGCCACCACGGCCCGGCCACAGAAGGCAGACCTCAGACGTCTTGCCCCGAAGCTCTGAGGACAGGCAAGGCCATCTTTTGCAACTTGCCCCAGTTACCTGTCTGTCAGCGCCTAAGAGGAGCATGTTTCTGGGACAGCGGCAGAATCCTGTTTGACAGAACTGTAGACACAGCTTTTGCTGCTTCTATTTAGGGCCGTCTGCGCGCATTGCGCCAAGCCTGCAAAGCTCAGAGGCCACCGTCGGCAGCACTCCTCTCCCCCAGAAGTCTCAACCATCAGGTCAGCTTACGGCAGCCGTGTGCTGCAATCCTCTAGTGCAACAATTGGGTCGTCTGGCTCGATGCCACAGCCCACCACCAATCTAGTCGGCCCACCGAGTTTTCGGCTTAGGCATGCTCGGAGCTCTTTTCCACATCTCAAGGTAAAGTCAGCAGCAGTGTTAGGTTTCAATTGTTTCTATGAAGGCCGGCCAAGGTGCCTCCAGACCGGAAGCAAGAGGGTCTCCCCAGGCCTCGAGGCCATCGCAGGCACACGTCCCTTCCCGCAGATCTGACGATGTCCCGGTGACCTCTCCACTATCCCCTTCCCCCTCGAGCGCATACCAGAGACCACCCGGCCCACCACCGAATACACCCCCCGCCCACCCCACAGCCCACCGGTAGCCTGTCTAGGCCATCTGGCTTTTTTAGCATCCCATGGCCCACCAGACCCTGGAACCACTCGGCCCACCCAGCAACATGCACCCCTTCAGGCGTCAGCCTGGCGCTTTACAATGTGACTGCTGTCGTGGAGAGGGTTATGGGCGCTCACAGAGAGGATTGCCTGTGCAGGCAGCAGGGCGGACTCCCAGGGCGCCGCGGGCACAGGCGGGCGCAGAGCAGCCGCGCGGGCAGCATGCGCAGCGGCAGCAGCAACAGCGGGCGCCACAGCCCCGCGCGCCAGCGCTCCGCTGAGCCCGCCACTCTGCCGCCCCCGCTCACCCTGCAGGTGCACGCCCTCGCCTTGCTGACCAGTGTGCATCGCTGGATGCCTGTGCAGCACAGTGAGCAGCTGAGTACGGCAGCATGGCAGCGCTGTAAAGTAGCGTCTCCTGTGTGAAGTAGCGTCTCTGTCTCAGCAGGTCATTCTGATCCTGATTGTAGTCTGTGTTCCAGCACAGACTACCAGTGGGATCAAGGTTATCCGCGCATCCCTACAGTGTGCATTGGAGACACTACATGCCCCTGAACTTGGCGTCTAAGCCTGTCTGGCCACAGATGCAATGCGCTTTGTCGTTCCGGCTGCTGATGCCAGAGATGCTGTGCAGGACGTGCTGAAGGACCTGGCCAAGATGTGCGACAACCAGGACGGCAGCCGCCAGGTGCAGGCGCTGCTGGACTCCGCCACCCCCCAGGAGGTGTGCCTCATACCTGACACTGCAAGACCAGCTGCCTTTTCCTGCAGCACTAATGGATGAACATCTTTGTCTGCCGGCAGCCCTGCAGCACTCTGATGAAGCGCCCTTTGCCAGGGCACTCTTTGCGCTGAGTGCCCAGCATCACTTCCTGTCTACAAGCAGCAGCTTGTGAGTGCTGAGAGAGATGTCTGTCAGGGGCTGTGGTGCATCAGAAGCGCGCCCTGTCTCAGTCGCTCAGTGGCTTCTCTAGCATTGCAGTGCCTTACACAGACATCTTTGCTGCGCAGATCTCGGACTTTGTGGCGGGCTTTGTGGAGCACGTGCAGGCTATGGAGGTGGTCACAGACTCCTTCGGCAACTATGTGGCGCAGCGCCTGATCCAGGCGTCCGGCGCGCAGGCGCGCCTGGCCATCGGGCGCCTGCTGGCGCCCGCCATGCTGGAGCTGAGCAAGCACCAGTACGGCTGCCGCGTCGTCCAGCACGCCATCCAGGTGCACATCTGAATTGCTGTCGTGCGCCAACATTCCTGCTGGGTCCCCTTCAATGAGCCTGGGGCCCCATTTGTTAATCAGTTGTGCGTGAGCGCTCCGGTGAGGCAGAGTATTGCTTAAAGTGTAGGAGCTCCATAGTAGCGGAACACCACTGTATCTCATGTATCCACATAGAAGCTGCTTGCCGTCCAACTGGCCTGATAGCACGTAACAGCCTGTACAGGCTCAAAGCAGTATGCACAGGCAATGCTGACACTACAGATAGGCTGACGGAAGCTGTGACCTGCTGTGCAGAGCCTGCCCACCATTGAGTCAAAGGTGGAGATGGCGATCCAGCTGAAGGGGCAGGTGATGGCCTGCGTCCTGAACAGCCACGGCAACCACGTGGTGCAGTGCTGCATCAGCAACATCCCCACCGCGCAGAACGGCCACTCCATCGAGTTCATGCTGGAGGTGAGACACAAGGAGAAGCTGCACTGTTATCTTTCTATAACGCCTTAAACTGCAGTCTGTGCATGCATGACATTGCAGGGGGCTGCAAGCCGCTTGCAGCTCCCTGGAACGGCTGGTTGTTGAGACCAGCCTTGGATTTGATTATTCTTTGGCAGCGCAGCACGTGTTGCCTCAACATGTTGTGACTGTCACAGCTCTGCACTGCCACATCAGGAAAATAGCTGTGACAGACACCCCCACTGCTGTCTTAGCTCTCGGTGCAGTACTGTTGCGCTCTAAGCATCTGCTGCATCAAGGAGGTGGCAGTGCTCTTCACACATGTACTCATCAAACAAAGTCTTGCACAGGAGCTGAGGGACGCCACGCTGAAGCTGTCCCCGGAGGCGCTGTACGACAGGGCGGCGGTGGGGGAGCGCGAGGAGGCGGGCTTCATCGGCGTGGCCAAGCACGGCTACGGCTGCCGCGTCGTGCAGCGCATCATGGAGCACTGCCTCCTGCCCGGCTGGAAGGACGACATCTGCCGCCAGGTGCGCGCTCGCTCAGCTTCCTATGCCATCAGATGTGCTCTGCCCCTGCTCACACCTGAGATGAGCACTGTGGTACCTCTGCGTGTTATTGAGTGGCATGCATGAGAGTGTGCGTCATGGGTTTGTGTGGTGCCGTTTGCAGTCTTCACCTCCATAGACGCCAGTATGTTTGGTCTGGCTGTGGATTTTGTAGGACAGGAGCCGGGCTGCATTTGTGCTTGGCAGGAAGCATGCTCAGTTGAAGATATAGAGGCCTTGCTCACGGTTGTGCTGCATGGCTGCAGGTGGCGGAGCATGCATGCGAGCTGGCGCAGACCAGCTTTGGCAACTATGTGATCCAGTCCTGCCTCAAGCTGTGCTCTGAGGAGGACAGGTGTGCCTTCTCTACACATTCACCTGCTTGTGGCCACTGCGCGCTACAGACTGCATGTATATCAATGTGACATCTGGCCTTGGTGCTGTGGCAGCCGGAAAGCACAGGTCTTCTGCTGAGCTCTTGTGATGCTGAGGGCCACTCGCATGCACTGGTACCAGTCAGCCATTGCAGCCACCCTTACAGAACTGCTTCTGATGCGCAGAGACATTGCACATGCCAACTTCCTGACGCGGATGGCATGCTATATGCTGAGGGCAGTCCTGGTGATTAGGCATCTTGAGTATCATCATGTCAGCTGATGGCTTGAGTGCTGCTCCTGGCGTGCAGGGACATCGCGTACGCGAACCTCATGACGCAGATCGGGGTGCTGGCCTTCCACAAGAACGCCTCCAACGTGTACGAGAAGCTGATCTGCACGCCCGAGGGGCGCCGCATGACGCCCGCGCAGCTGGAGGGCTTCTTCCAGCGCCTGCTCAGGGACAGCGGCAACCGCGCGGAGCCCGGGCCCCTGCTGGACCGCCTCATTTCCCACCAGTACGGCAACTACATCGTCAACTCCTGTATGGTGGTACGCTCCCCATCCTCCGCTTGAGACTCATCAGCGATGAAGGACGCTTGGTGGTGCTTGACTAGGTTCGCGCACCATCATGTCAGCTGCACCATCAGCTGCTGCGTGGTGCTGCAATGCCCCTTTTCATAGAAAAGAGTCCATTGCAGCAGCATGTCATGCGCACTGCGCCCTGCTGCGCTGTGACGCGCTGAACATGACATGCGAGGGACAGAGACCCCAGGTGCACAAGAACCACCTGGCTGGGGCATTGCAGCTCAGAGATGCAACAGCATGCTGCCAGTCTTGAGTGAGCAGCCAGCCAAAAAGTTTCAAGCGTATGTGCCTGTGGCCCCTTGTGGCCTTGCCGGCCACCGCACGGAACGCTGACGGGGCGTGTGCTGTGCGCAGCTGATGAGCAAGGAGCAGGTGGCGACGGTGAAGGCGCGAATCGAGGCGGAGCAGCGCCTGGTGGAGGCCAACGCCAAGAGCACTAAGCAGCTCAGGGACCGCGTCGCCAAGCTGCTGACCAACGCCTACGAGTGCCTGGATAAGGTGTGCTGCCCTGCCCTGTCCTGCTCTGCCTGTGACACGTCTGCAGCCTGCCTGCAGATGTGCATCTGAGCCTTTTGATGGTCTGCCTGGTGGCACATCAGCAGCCTGCCTCCCATTGCATGAAGGCACCTGCCTGCGCTTGGGGTAGGATTGGCCGGCCGGCAGAGTCGGGGAAAACAGTCTAATGCATGAGGCTCTGTGCCAGAAATCCTGTGGGGCTGTTGGTGCTTGCTGGCAGGTAAGCAGAGTCGTAGAAAGGCGCTCATGATAAGCATGGGGTCATAACACCATGTCTTTGCCCTGCAGGCTGCAGCTGATGCCACGGCTGGTGACCAGTAGACGCCAGTTCCCATTCTGAGTGTTCCAAGGGTTTCACAGCCTTCAAGTCACGGGCTTCTGCCTTTCAAGGCTTTGCATGATGTTTGAACCGCACGACCGGATTGTCCCGCAGTTCTTGGCGGGAGAGAGTTAGGCAATGCATGAAGCTTCACACCTGTAAGGATTTTCAGGGATTGTCCCAAGATTTGCAATGCCTGGGAGTAGGGGAAAGCCTCTGGCATGATTCGTTGGCGGAACATAGTAGGCTCCCAGGCAGACGCCTTTTCACAGGGGTCAGTAGTCTGTTGTTTCAACCGGGTGTTGGTCATCAGGTCCATTGCATTGTATCAGCTGTGTACTACCCGTTTGTAGGACCAGGACTGTAGGCTGCGATCCCGTGTACAGAAGTAGCCCAGTGCAGTGCGTCCGTATTGCGGTGTGCTTGCGTAGAACTCTGGCCTGGCTCGGCTTTGCTTGATTGACTTTTGTGATGCACTTTGTTTGCCTGATTGCACGCCTGCATAGGAATCTAGATGGTAGGAACATGCCCCTGAATTCTCTGAATGGATGTGGAAGGTTGCCGTGATCCAGTACATATGAGGCAGGATGGTATGATGTGACTTTGCTGTATCTCTGTAAGATCGAGGAGCTCTACAGCGGCGGTGTATCACCTCCTTGTACAATGGCACAATGTGCATGTGCGATGTTATGTCTGAAACTTCTCTATGAGGTATACGCTGGCATGCCAATGCCTGCTGTGTGACACCTTCCTCTCGTTACACTGATTCTTGGAACAGTTGGCAGCTATATATAGCATTTGTACTGGCAATACAACATTGCATGTATGTCCCAACCAATGGTCCTTGCTTTGTCAGCAGATATGCCATTTGTCGTCGTCTGGCGTTTGCACAATGATTCTGCTCATCCTGTGCTTAGGCCATCATTTCATCTGCAACATCGCACATGCGAAAGGCCAGATATCTCGCAACCACTGGTGCCAGTCACTGGTAGCAGCCAGTCATGTGCAGCAAATTACAGGCAATAAAACCTGGCAAAGCAATGCTAGCCAGAAACCTGGCTACAGCCTTCATATCGTTGTGCGGTGCTGACACTGCCGAACGATATGCCAATTGAAGCTGCCAGAGGGCAGAGCATTTGCCCATGCAAAGAGCACCCTTGAGAAGCACCAGGCTGAGCCTCAGCTAGAAGCATCAGCCTTAGCTCGGGCTCACCCAGCTAGGCTGGGAGCAGCAGAATGCTGCAGTGGTTCTTGTTGTTCCTGCTTGGACTGGCACTTCTCGCTGATGTACTCCCATCTGGCGCGCTGGCCTTGCAACCTCTGCTGACTTGTGGAGTCTCAACTGTCCCAAAAGGGAAGCATGACATAAAATAGCCACAGTGCAGCATGGCAGTCCTACTGCCAGCTTGGGTGTCAGCTTCCATTGCGTTTGAGTGCAGGATGCCACACTTCCTCATTCCTTTGCTTGGAGACTCATATGCCTGAAAAGGCCTCATTCCTTGCAGTGATCAGAAGGTCATGATCAATCCCTCCGCTTTCTGTGTCAGCTCTTTTGCCCAATGGGAGGGCAACTGCAAGTTCTACCCCAGGTTGCATGTGGTGTCTTTTTTGTTGTGTGTGGACTGTTTCATTCCTTGAAGGTGCTGCATAGCACCTGCATGAGGCACGTGCTACCGCTACTGCCCCTGCTTCTTGTACAGTTGTGACTTCCCTTGAGGAGACCAAATCAGCAGCGGTCCTTGGACAGAGTTCTGCCCAGTTAGGGCATCCGGGCCTTGCAGGGGGTAGAAGGTCTAGCCCAGCACATCCGCGGCAGCTCAGACGACTTGTGTTGCTTGAGCATCATGCGCATGATGCGCTGACGCCTGCACATCCAAACACCACAGGTGAGTCTGATATCTTGTTGTGATGTCACAGAATACAAGGTGATTAAGAATCCAGCCCACTCAGCTCAAAGCAATGCCTGCCATCTGGACATGTGACTCATCTCATGGCTGCCTGCTAATGCCAAAGGGGTTGGTCCTGCAAGTCAGACGATGTAAGGAGAGCATCATAGGTTGTCAGGCTCACCTCAAGCCGCCTGCACCCTCAGGGCCAACCGCCAGCTGAAGCTCATCTGGAAGTAGAAGTCCAGCAGGGCGCTTGACAAGCACTTCTCCGGCCTCGAGAGCATGTCGAACGAGGCTCCACCTGCATCAAGACACAAGCTGTCAAGGGACAGTGAGCTGTTACAAGGAGCTGCCTTGAGCGTGAGACACAGTCAACAGCCCATGATTCTCATCGATGCTTGGCAGACTGAAATGAGCCTGTGACAGATTGCTGCCCGCCAGGTGCTCCCATGCTGCATACAGGCACCGAGACATGGCTGGCACTCTCTATATGTCCTGCTCGTGCCTGCCTGGCCCATGTGCATCCCAAGGCCAGTTCACATGCAAGGGACTTTATGCAGTGGACTGGGCAGCTGCATCTAGTACAATAGCTTTCAGACGCAGAGAGAGGGATCAGGGTGCACCTGCCGGGGGTGGCCTTGCCTTGTCACTCCTGGAGGGACCGCTGCGAGCATCGCTCTCATAGTCCAAGCCCTGCATGCAACAAAGTTGTTATCATCCTCAGCCCTCTTCTCCAAGAATCCATCACATTAAGTATGCAGGTCTTTACCTCTGCCTTCAGCAACATTAGGCCAGAGCCTCTGTCACCCAGACTCATGTGGACAAGCTTTACTAAGGCATCTGTCTTCCAAGAGCAGGCTGCTAGATCTGGCTTGTCCTCAGCGCTGGCATATCGTGCGCTCATACCAGGCGGACCCCACAACTGTTTGCAAGCTCAACAGGTCAAGGATGTAGGTAATTTCTGGCAGTCATGCAGTGCTGACGCTGCTGCAGTATGACCCATCTCTCAGGCCATTACAGGCAAAGACAGTCGCCACTACTTCTTGTCCCTGAGCACTTGTAATGGGATAAGAAAGCGCCACACCTGAGCAGCGCTGCCTGCACTGCTGCTGGAGCTGCTGGAGAGGGACATGAGCCCCCAGGCTGCTCCAGTGGCGTCAGTGCTGTCGCCATCTGTGTCCACGTCAGCGGCTGGAGCCGCTGCAACTCCAGCAGCGCCACGCCGCTTGGCCTTCACACAGCGCCTGCTGGGGCGCTCTGACGCAGCTGGCGCGCTGCTAGACTTGCTGACCCTCTTGGGGGCCTCTGCCACAGCTCGCAGGCTGATGGGCTTGTTGACCCTCTTGACAGCTCCTGCCACAGCTGTCGCGGAGGTAGACCTGGTTGCCCTCTTGGGCGCCTCTGTCTCAGAGAGAGGAGTCATTGCCCTGGTGGCCCTCTTGGGGGCCTCAGCCACAGATGGCGCGCTGCCAGACCTGGTCACATTCTTGGGGCCCTCTGCCACAGCAGGCGCGCTGGTGGGCTTGATGACCTCCTTGGCCGGCTCTGCCACAGCTGGCGCGCATCTTGCCCTGGTGACCCTCTTGGGAGCCTCTGCCACAGAGGGCGTGCTGGTGGGCTGGATGACCTTCTTAGGGGCCTCTGCCACAGACGGCGCGCTAGTTGACCTGGTCAGCCTCTTGGGCTGCTCAGGCGCAGCTGGCAGGCATGCAGTCCTGGTAACCCTTGTGGGGGCCTCTGGGACAGCTGGCAGGCCTGTCGCCCTGGTGACCCTCTTGGGTGCCTCTGTCATAGAGGGCGCACTGCTAGACCTGGTTACCCTCTTTGGGCCTTCTGCCACAGCTGATGCGCTGGTAGCCCTGGTCAGCCTCTTGGTGGCATCGGCCACAGAGGGCGCGCTGGTCACCCTCATGAGAGGCTGTGTCTCAGAATGCGCGCTTGCTGCCCTGGTGGCCTTCTGGGGGTGCTCTCCGTCGATGTTCACCTCTGCAGATGTGACACCAGCGTCTCAGCTGCTTCGCACTTATATACATCACATTCTGGGGAGCTCTGATTAGCATCATGAATATGAACAGTGCCGGAACTGCAGCCGCTGCAGCAGCTTGAGCTGCAGCTTGAGGACTCAGGACTCATACTAGGACCCTTGAAGGCAATGGCGGACATCAAGAGCTCCTGCAATCTGCTGCCAGCATATCATCATGACACCGCAAAGAGAGATGCATCATGATGTTGCACAGCGCTGCAGAGAGTCAGGGCAGGGGAGAGTGTTAGAGTCACGCGCACCTGCTCCGGGCAGCTCGGTGAAGGCGCCGTCGGCCTCGCGCAGGCGCTTGGCAGGCATCAGCTGCGGGAGGGCGCTGGCTTCTGCAGCAGGGGCGGCCGCCGCCGTGGCGGCAGCACTGTCCTCATCTGTGTCGACGTCCATGTCCGTGGCTGAAGATGTAGCGGTTGCAGCGCCGATCCTCTTGGCCTTGAGACAGCGCCTGCCAGGGCACTCTGGCGCAGCTGCTGGAATTGAAGACTTGGCGGCTCTCTGGGGGCGCTCTCCGTCGAGGTTCACCTCTGCAAATGTGGCACCAGCAATTCAGCTTCAGCTTCTTGCGTGCATGACATTCATTGGTGGCTTACCAGGAGCCCTGAGTCGCGTCATGCGTGTGAACACTGTGATGATGTAGTCGCTGCAGCATGTGCAGCTATAGCTGCAGCCTGCCGGAGTCTCTCAGAGCTTATTTGACAGGCGCTACAAGAACAACATCCCATACCCCTGGTGCATGCTGAATGACATGGCAAAGGCCCCTGGGGGGATGCATGTTGCCCTATAAAGGAGAGAGTGAGGGCAGTCTCAGGCTGCTGAAGTGAATAGCACCTGCTCCAGCCAACTGCTTGTAGGACCCTGCAGCCCTGCGCATGCGCTTTGGAGGGGTCTCCTGCAGAAGGGCATTGGTTTCTGCTGCCAGGATGGCAGCCGCAGTCCTCTTCCTTGGCTTGGGCAGCTGCTGCTCCTGCTGGATGTCCATGGGTGTAGGAGTGGGCAGCACAGGGCTGCTGCTGCGGGGCGATGACTGCTTTCGCCTGGAGACTCTGGCTGCTGAAGGTTGAGCCATCGCTGGGTCAGTCGTTGCTTTGGAAAGCCTGGCAGTGGTTGTGCCTGCACATCAGAAACAGTGTTTCTCTGGGCTCGTTCTGCCGAGTCTTCTGGCGTTAACACCACCTCTCGTGCTACTCTATGTCTGGCAATACCAGCAATCACTCTCTGCAATGCGACCAGCCATGTGCAGGGTGCAGCTGCTCTAAAAGGCGAAGTACACAGTGAGATCGTACACACTGCACAAAGTCCTGCTTCCGTCCGCTGTCCCCCTCGTTTCTCTGTTTCCTATTAGCAAACGGACGTCCATAGTGTGTTCATCATGTGCTGCATGGTGCAAGGCTGCGTACAATCAGATCTGGTGCTTCTTTACAAAAGTGATGGAAAGTGTAAGGCTTGCATACCTAGGAAATGCTGTCCTTCACAGCGGCTGAACGGCTAGTGCGGATGCTTGGGACGTCTGTTGCAGTCTGTTTTCCTTCAGACGGCGTGTTGCTGGTTCTGCTCGGGCGGGGGACCCCCTATTCCTGCTGCTTCCAACGCTGCTGGAAAGTCCGCTCTTCTAGAGTCTTGTGCAAATGCGTGCTGTGCTGATGCAATCTTTTGTTGCTCAATACGTCTCCTGCTCGAGATCCAGAGAGTCGTATGCCCTGAATGCGGTACGATGTCTTTCGCCAATGGCGCTGGGAGGAACGCCGTTCGCCGGGTCAATCTATTCTCGTGACAATGGTTGACCCAATTTGTCTCAGGTCTCAGGGACCTCACGATGCCTGCAAGAAGTGATGAGGCACACGACCTGCTGCTTCCAGCCAATGGTAGCAGTGAATGTATACGTCCTTCTCTCCAGCCATAAGCCAGTCACACCCGTTCGATGCCACAGATATCATATGATCAGATGATCTATCGACACTTTCAGAAAAAAATCACTGGCCAGAGGGTCCTGTCCAAAGCGTGTTTCATATTCATATCCCTTCAGCCACCGCTACAGAATTCCTGCTGCCAGCATCCATTCAGATCGTTCAAGGCAGGTGCTGATCTCATGAGCTTGACAAGCAAATTCCTCGTTGCTAGAGTCAATAGCCTCATCCACTCCTTTGCAATGACATTGGTCCCAGACAGGATGGCCCTTGCTACCAGCACTGCTCTTGTATAGTGCTCGCTCAGTGTGTGGAAATAACACCGTGTGACTCTTGCCTCATCTGTTTGATCTTGGTCCTCAACCATTGATGATCCTAACTTTCAGCTGTTCTCGACAGTACAAGGCACTGTCATGATCGCCTGCTTGTGTCACCTGGTCTGCGTCATGAAAGACAGGCACTTGCAATGGCTGCTGACATAAGCAGCTGTCCCTCAACATGCTGGATGGGGCACCTGCATATCGCCTACTTCCAATATAGCTGTTTGGAAGTGTCTGCCCAGCATAGGGCAGCTGGACCTAGCAAAATCATGGGCACAGCCCACAGAGTACAACAGTCTTGACTAGTCACCTAGAGTGACAGAGCGTCTAAAGCTTCACCTTGTAGCAGCCTCCATGCTCCTAAAGTGTGGTAGTAACACCTCTCTGCCACTGATGCACGAGAAAGTCTTCCTGAGGACGGTCTTGTGTAGCAGTTACACCTCTGTGCCACTGATGCGCAGGACAGTCTTCCTAAGCAAGGTCCCCTGAGCGTTTCAGACTCTGTGCCTGCCCAGAAAAATTGGCATGTCCGACTGAGTCAGGCTGCCCTGTGGGCCTGGATGGGCCACTGAGAGAGGTCCTCGAGGGGAGCCAAGAGCAGACTGGTGAAGCTGAAGTCCATCAGCACCTCTGTTGCATCGCTGTCAGGCATCCAGCTGTCAGCGTCTGACGCGTCCCCTGCAGCAGCAGACCAGCTCTCAAGCTTTGCAGAGGTGCCTTGAGCAATCTGGACTGCTGATACTCTATCTGCCTTGCAGATGTTGGGCAGGCAGACCTCAGCCTGACCTCAGCCAGACCTCAGCCTCTCTGTTCCCTGGATATTCCCAACAACTGCTCGCACACAGATTACTCTCACAACTTACGCTGACAGTCCATCCGACTGGATTTGTAAGCCTGCCAGGTTGCCTTGCAGACTTGTCAAGAACCATCAGTGAAAAGCAAACAGCTGCATATAGCTTTTGACTGGAAGGGAATATGATGATGCACCTGCCAGGGTTGAAGCGTCCTCATCACTGCTCGTTGTTGCACTCTTGTGAGCGTCACTGTCATACTCTGCAGCCTGCATACAGCAGCATCTGTCAGTCTGGGCATCCACTCCTGTTCACTCCTGCTATGACCTAAAGACATCACACTTGGTAGGCTGCCAGATCCGTCCACGTCTCCAACTCCTGGCAGCACAGCTGTATGGTACAAGAGCAGCATGTACACCCAGCAACCAAGTACTGGCACCATTTCTGATCAGCTCAGGCAGGGGGATACACTGCTGCGAAGTGCCTCGCTTGTGCCAAGACCTGGCGCCTACTCTGACTTCCTTCTCTTCAGCACAGAGAGTGTTCTTCCAGGTGGTACGTTCTAGGAGGCGCCATACCTGTGCAGGGCTGCTGACAGTGCTGCTGGAGCTGGAGCTGTCAGAGAGAGACACCAGGCCCAAGGCAGCGCCAATGGCTTTAGCGCGCTCGTCCTCTGTGTCCACAGCAGGCACAGCAGCGGCTGGAAGGCTTGATGGAGCTGCGCTCTTTCTGCGCGCCACGCTGTAGCGCCTCCTGGGGGCCTCTGCCTGGCTGGGAGTCCTAGGGGCCTGCTTTGCCCTCTCCCCCTCAAAGATCATGTCTGCGCAAGGGCACCAGCATTCAGCCCATGTACCCAGGCAGCAGTACCTGTGCTGCATTATCTTCTAAGACTTCTTGCCGCTGCACAACTTGTTGAACAGCATATGCCGCTTATACGCTCACTCCTGAGATGTTGCCCTGATCACTGAGCACATAAGGGGCAAGTTCACAGTATGATGAGATCCTGAGCTTCTTCCGCCAATACAATGCAGGCTGCTCTTAGCTTGAGTCAACACTGAGGATGATTGCACAAGGCACTGTGACAGCGCTGCACAGTATCATGCTATGATACGCGCATAAACGTGGTCTCAAAGACAGGTACCTTGTCCAGCCAGCTCCCTGTAGGAGCCAGCAGCCTTGCGCAGGCGCTTGCTGGAGATTGGTTGCGGGAGGGCGCTGGCTTCTGCTGCGAGGATGGCAGCCGCAGTCCTCTTCCTTGTCTTCGACAAGTGCTGCTCCTGCTGGATGTCCATGGGTGTAGGAGTGGGCAGCACAGGGCTGCTGCTGCGCGGCGTGATCTGCTTTGTCCTGGGCAGCCTCAATGTTGATAGGTAAGCCATCGCTACCTTGGACGTTCGTGGAGGAGATGTCAGAGGTGTTGCCTGCACACAGAAAGCAGTTGTCAGTAAAGCTCGCCTCGCCAGAGACCGGAACCTGTGAGACGGCCTCACTGCGCTATCCTAAACATAATCATAGATGTGACGGGTACATCTTGCATCACAGCAAGCCGCCTGCAGGAAGCAGCTGCCCCAAATGGCCAAGTACTCACTACGATCGTATGTCTTACTGGCACCATCTGCCTACATCCGGCGTGTCCCTCGTGACGCTGCTGTTGAAGACCAATGGTACCTCTACAGCTGCTATTGCGCGCGCTGCTCGGAGCAAGGCTTGGCAGTGTCACGCCAGGTGCTTCTCACAGAGCTGATGGAGTGTGTGAGGCCTGCATACCTGCCAAATGCGATGCTCGCAGTGGCTGGTGATTTCTTCGAAGGCCTTGAGACGTATTTTCCGATGCCCGTCTGCTGAAGAATTGCTCTTGAGCTCTGCGTGACTGGCTGAGCCCCCCTGCCTGGTGCTTCCTGCGCTGCGCGTAGACGAGCTCCTCTGTATCTTGTGCAAGCGAGTGCTGTGCTAAAGCTATCTGCTGATGCTCAATCTGTTGCCTGCTAGAGTCATAGGCTGGCCCAACTTCTGAGTGCAGTCCGATGCCCCGCCCGTCGATGAAGCCAGCTTTGCACGTCGTCTGGATGGTCAATAGCATCCCGTCACATGGGTTGACTCAGCTTCGCTCTGGGACTGAAGGTTCCTTCCCTGGTGCATGCAGAAAGCCATAGGACACATTCATATGCACGATTGGAGCAGCAACGAATGCATCCTTGTTTGGCAGGGGGAGGGCCTTGCTAGGATCAGCAGAATGGCCAAAACTGCTGGTGTTGCGTGCCTGCCAGCAGTGTGCTGTTGCCCTCACAGATTGGCAAGTCAGAAGTCGCTGGCCCCGTGGATCACTGATTTACTTCCTCAGGACTCCTTACAGGCCTCATCAAAGCAAACCACTCAGTGCTGCATGACCCACAGTCCTTGAACAGTACTCGAGCAGTATCACCGTCAAAAAGCAACATGCTGCAGCATCAATGCACAGCAACCTGCACAGCCGGAAGCGCTGCTCTGGCACAGTACTGTACTATGACGACTGCATCTCGTCAGTGATTGTCTCTCGCCAGCCCAAGTACCCTGTCTGCTGCAGCGCGCTCTTGCTGTTCCCAGGACCAGACGTCTACGACACTATGACGACATCCTGAGTTTGCACACTCTGCACAGGCGCTGAGACAGCCCCCAATGTGCATCTCCCATGTCCACACACTGATCCCCAATTCAATACTATGCAGAAGTACTATGTAGACGCAGCAGCGCCCTCCTGTAAAGAGCTCTCCTGCCCCAACGCAGTGCAAACTCTTCTGGGCATTGAGCCAAATGAAGCTCTTTTGGGGGATGACAGCGGTGATAGGCTGTGGCTCCTGCCCAGTGAGGCCACACGCAGCATCTGTCCTGCAAACATCATGTGCTGTGTAATGATTAGAGTACACATGACTGGCCGACCCTCCCCTGCTGACGTGCATCTTGCTGCAAAATTGGGCTGCAGACAGCCAGTCCTGGCAGCAAATGCGGGTTGCATGGCCCCTGCCAGTCCGACTGCCCAGTCAACAGCTATGCAGCACTCCTTCTGATCCACCTTACAGGCTTTGTCCTGCTCTCAGCGCACGTGTCCACCACAAGGAAGAATCCATCACAGAATGAGGAAGTGGCAAAGCACTAAATATATCTCTCAATGCAGCTTTCAACAGGCCTCACCTGCAGGTGCACTCTCCTTGCTTGCAGCCTCTTCGGCAGAGCACCAGTAGGAAGTTGGCAATGAGGCCGTCCAGCAGCGGCTGGCATCCAGGGAAGGCCAGCACGAAGGGCACCAGCATTGGGATTGCCATCAATTTGAAGAAGTTGACCTGCAGTCCAATTACTCATTCATGACTTGCCGACTGCCTGACGTCAGGTGCACTCAGCCTGCTCCTCCTTTTACTGGGTCCCAAGGCCAGCCTTGGGGGAGCTGAGGGTGCCAGTGGCTGCATACACTTGGTACAGGCCTGTAGCACTGTAGTGACAACATCATCACTATGCTGTCGGTGCAGGCCATTGCTGCATCCCTTGATGCATTGGATTGCAGGCCGGGGCCTGATGACCAGCCCCAAAAGCCCCTGCCTCCGTGCCAGGAGCTGTATCTATATTGGGAGCTGTATCTACAATGGCACGGAGATAGCCTGCCTGTCATGAGGATATGGCAGGCAGAGGGCAGTCCATAAGGGGCATGATGGGCAGCCCAAGGCCCGCAGGCAACCCAACAAAGGTTCTTATATAAATTTTATTGGTGCCCAAGGAAAGACCGGCGCTTGCCTGTTTTGAGGAGATGCCGGGCAGGGAGCGATCCATGAAGGGCGTGATGGGCAGCCCGATGCCCGCTTCAAAGTCGCCCTGAGAAAAAAGCTCTTCCTCCAGGCCATCCAGCCACTTCTGCATGGACAGTGCCCCTCCCTCAGCCCTGAGTTGTGAAGCTAGCGGCTGCCGCTGTGGCCGGACAGGCGGCACTCTGTCTCCTAGAGCTGGAAACTATACATAATCGCATGTTCTCGATTGCATGTGCTGTAAGGAGCCATATCCATGGGATGCGGGTGTGCCCAAAGGCCGAAAGGTTCATGTGTACTGGAACTCTGAGGTACCTTGTGCAAAGCGAAGGGGTGGCTGAGGTGGCCCAAGTCCGCATTCTTGAGCATCAGCTGCAGCACGAGCATCTTCTGTGCCTCTGGCAAGTCTAGAGGTAGCCTGCATGCAGACAACAGTATGTAAGCTGCCATGCTCAAACCCAAAGCGTTTGTATGCTCTACCTGCGGCGGCTTGAAGTTTGCCATATAGAGCAGTCCGCAACAGTAAATCAATTGCAGCATGATGTGCATAGGGCCTGACAGGGCTAGACTATGTGCCTGAGTTGCGGAGGTGTCTCTGCACCTGATCATGTGGGACATGTCCACTACAGCTGGCATAGAGTGCAGGCGGTGGCCCAGATCTAGCATCCCATGCAAAGAGTCTGCCCACTTCAGCTGCGCCATTTGCTGCCCTGCAGAGCAGCGCCACGCTATCAACGCATATTTTGCATCTGTATGGAAGAAGGCTATACCCGCAAGGAAAGAGATGCCCCTACAGACTGGCAATGTACCCAGTGTATTCCAGAGAGCAGTCTCACTTCTGACTCATGCTTGAAGTCCCGTCCAACTATGCAGATGAATCGATTGCCTTTCCACTAATGTGAAAGAGCGACCGTCTCTTTCATCCCTTCATCACTTTCGTGCTTGAATGCCAGATCAACGCAGAGCGGAATCTGAGAGGTGGCAACATTAGTGGCTACATGAGAAGACACAGGGGCCACACCGCTGGAACCCGTGGCGTGGGTGTGTGTCATGAGCGTCTTGAACTTGGCGACTAGTGCAAAGTGCTGCTTCATGTCTGTGGCAAGCACCATCTCCATCACAATGTTCCTGAGCTTTCTCTGCTCTGACTGGGAGGCTGCCTTCAAGAAGTTGCAGTCCAACTCGGGGTCGTGCAGAATCCTGCATCAAGGCAGATATCTGTGTTCTGATGGACCCTCAGCAATATGGTAAAATCATGATGGAAGAGGTTAGTTGCTACACCTCCTAAACAGTCTCCTATCCCACATGTCAGATACACGTGCAAGGTGCAACATCATCATCTGGTCAAGCTGAGCATACGCCCTGAGGTACACAGTGAAAAGGCCGCACTTGGACACAGGTGGGATTAAGAAGGTACACACCTTGAAAATGTGCTGCAGTGGTGGCTTTCAAGGACAGATCTGTCATTGTAGCGCATTGCCAGCCCGCGAGCTGTGGCCACCAGGCAGTCATTCGTGATACCTGCATGAGCAGATGACTGTCACTTCTTCCTTGGTCTGCAAATAGCTACATCGCTGTGTGCATAGCAGGGCTGAGACGCTCACACAGTCAAATGCAGGAGACTGGCAGATTTGATCTTCATTGCATGTCCGGGTGGATCACACAGTGTCAGTGCTGAAAGGGTGAGTACCTGGGTGTTCTACATCATGCACCACAGCAGCGATATAGCAGGCAAGGACTTCCAAGCCACTGACAAATCCGCTGCTCACCAGCCCTCCACAGTAGAGCGTGCAGTGCACGGTGTGCAGCACATCCGCAGCGTGCGCCCTGCACTTGGAACACACCGTGAGCTGAAACAGAGCAATTTTACTGTTGCCCTTAGATGAGCCTTGAGAGGGATATTGTGGAAACATCATGCTGAGTGGGATCTGCACCGCATGATTGCACACACAGCTGCTTGTGAATCTCGGGGCTAATAGTGTGCTACAGAAGCTCGGGGCAAGCCCTTGGTCCACCTCAGGAGCCAGATCCTACCTGTTATGATAGGCATTGGCTGGGTAGCGGTCTTCCACCTCCAGCAAGAACTTGACCAGGCGCTGCTCGTCCAGGCGCAGTGTCTTGATCAGGCCGTGCCGCTGTATGAGGCAGAACGCCAGGCACGACAGTGGCCGCCCATCCGTGACCTGCTCACAACGGCTCACATCGCCCTGATGCTCCTGATCATGCCTTTTGTGAACAGCTTGTTAGGTGCGCTATGCACAATGCCCTATTGCTGACCAGGACTCGTGCGGGGAACAGAAAAGTGTCCAGATGAGCTGGCAGGGAGATAGGGCTTGAGCTTTAGCTCACCTCAGCAAGCTCAAGGGTATCAAACCCCCACTCCCCAGCGCCCCTTAGCAGGCCTCCTGCTCTTGTGATCAAGGACCTCAGGAGGTATTCTTGCGCGCACAGGGGGCCCATGCTGTCACGTTCACCCTCCTCGGGTGATGCTTCTGGCAATGCGCTTTCTTCAGTATCCTGCCAGGACCTACTGAGCCGAGCTGCCCTCACAGCCTCATTGCGAGCAGCTGCGAAGGCGTGAGCAGGCAGGCTCTTGTGCGGCCTGTCCAATGCCAACCCCATCTGCTGCTTAGCACTCATAGCTGGAGACACCAACAAGCCAGGCTGTGACTGGGATACTCCTCCGCCTGCGTCCTGCAGGTGCTGGCCATCTTGCTGAGCAAAGGTTTCGGCAGGGATAGTGACGCGCAACCTCCCAGTGTTCCCTGCTGTTGCCGGCTGTCGGGCTTTCAAGGTGTCTCGCGCTGGCTGCTCTGCCATCATGAACGGGTTGTCCATGATGCTTTGAGCACTCTCTGAGGATTGCTGCGGAGTGCCTGGCTGGGATACAGCATGGGCTTGGCTGCTGGGCAGGTCAGCGGCCTCTTCTGGGCAGCTGGGCAGCTCTCCACTGGGCTCTTTTGAACCCTGCCCAGCCTCTTGGACAGGGGTCAGCTCCCCAAAGCTTACACCCTGCGGCAGCGAATGTGCACTCAAAGCGCGCATATATGTAGATAATTGCGTGTGAGAACATCATGATGTGACAATGATCAGGCCATGACAGTATTATGCAAGGTTTCCTGGTGGAAAGTGCCATCATGCAATGGACACAGATCATCATGTGAGCTGCATGCTTGAAGAAGCAGGTGTTGAGCATACCCTGGCGCCGCGTACAAAGTTCCTGATCAGGCCTGAGTTCATGCGCATGTTTGAGTCCTGGAGAGCAGAGGACCCTGCATAGTAGAAAGGCGTCATCGACAGCGCTGCATCTGTCACACAATTGGCAGGGGTGCAGCTGATGAACAGCTTTGGGCTCTGCTTACATGTAGAGTACCTAGGGTTGTTCAAGACAGAACGTGGTTGCTTGCACCAAATTACACCTGTTGCAGCGTCCTCTTTAGTGTTCATGCTCACAGATTCCCGCACTGGGCGCAAGGGTGGCAGACCTATTGACCCATCCTGCAACGGCAGACGAAGGAATGGTGTACTGTGAATGGCCTGCATTGCTTTGGCCCTCCTTTTGTACAGAGAGGCTGCCCCTGCTTGAATGTACATTCAAAAGGACCACCATCAATAAGACCTCCTCTGGGATCGAAAGTTGCGGCCAGCCTGATAGGGCTTGGCCAGTAACCATGAGAGGGGACCACACAGCGAGAGTTCTGGACACATTGAGGTCGCACCATGCCAGTTGCAAAGCTCTGGTTCCGGCTGGTGTGCGAAGAGAAGGGGAGCCGGACGCTGATGAAGGAGCTAACAGCGCTCATCAAGTGGTGGTCAGTCTCGGCCTGCTCGAGGAAGCTCAGCACTCTCGAGCCTGTATAGGACGTGTCCTGGGAGTGCTTCCTCTTGAGGTCCCTCAGCATCAATGGCTGCTGAAGATCTACAAAGCAGAAAAGCCTTTGTGAAAATGGGGCTGTCATGGCTGTCATCAGACTTCCAACGTCTTCCTGAAGCAAGTACTGGACCGCAGTGATATAGTGTGTTGTCTGATGCTCAGCCTTTGCATTGAGAACGCAAAAGGGCGCACCATCATCATTCAGGAGAATGGCCCGCAGCTGTTGTGTGCGTTCCGAAGATATGGCTTGGCCTGCGTCGATGTCGTCCAGCAGCAGCAGCACCAGATCCAGGGTTGTCTGCATGTTCAGCTGTGAGCCATTCATGCTGCCTGCATGGGCATCATCTTTGTGCTCTCGGCCAGCCAAGCATATGCCCACCCTTCCGTGCTTATGCTCAAGATTGACTGGACTGTCTGCAAGTGCACTCATGGTAAATTGGCAGCTCAGTGCATGCGCCGAGCTGACCTGAACGTGAGAGCCGGTTGCGCGGACTGAGGCTGGGTGTGTCAGTGAGTTCTTGAGGTGATGTGTCAATCGACATCCGTCGTATCCTCTCCATTGCCTGCTTGTGCCTTCCCTGCATGCAAGCCAGCTTTGTGAGCAGAATACCGACAGACAGAGGCATAACTCAATGGCTGACCATTGATGCATTCCAAGAATTTTCTCGCAATTTATGCAAGATGTTCATGGCGGAGATGTGCGGCTGGTACCATTTCGGCAAGAGCCTGCGAAGCTGCCGGCATCTGCACCTCAAAATACTAGGGCCGTAAAAAGAGCTCTACGATGAATCCATCCAAGAGCAGTAGCTTGGCAAATTATGTATGCACATGCTCCCGTACTATTTTTGGAGCGTTACGGCATCGCACCCTCTCACAACGCAGGCAGTCTTCACAAACGCGTTGCGAAACACTTTCTAATCTCACTTTTGTCACTTATGAGTTCCAATAGGACCGCAACGACGCCTGTGTGCAGGATTGATCGACCTTCTAGCTTCATTGCTGCCACGTCGACCATCACCTCATGGCATCACATGCCGGTTCCGGAATGCCCTAACGAAAATGTCCCAGCCCGTGAAGGGCCCTTAAGCCTATACCTGCACCAGCCTAGGGGCATACACTTATCGATAGTTTTATCTTGTGCGTTCTCTAGAAGCCTAGTGCAATCACACCAACACAGAGGCAACTGGGGAACAAACAGCACAAAGCTTGGGAAATTTAGTCTGTCGGACAGGGGATGTGAACACTTGCAATGCTTGTTGGCTCGCTGACACCCGTATTAGGGAGGCCCGTCCATAGCGTCTCCTGCTACAACTACCAGCGCCAGCCCAGCTCAAATCATACCTTGGGGCTTCGTACCTCGCGTCTATCTCCAACACATCCTCAATCTGACCATCGGTCCAGCACTTCAGCTTTTAAGGCACAAAGCAGGCGTCCTAGCTCTGCAAGGCTTGACATGGGCAGCACGTCCGATGCTGAAGAAATAGCTATCGTCCTGGTAGACCATGGCTCGAAAAGGGCTGAAGCAAACGCTATGCTAGAGGACTTTGCCGACCTGTACAGGTCCGCAGCTTGCCACCTGATGCGCTATGATGGTGTTCAGGACATCATCACCATCACACACCATGCCAATGCCTGTATTTCAATAGGAAATGTCTGCAACAATGAGGATGGTTCATGTTTATGAGCAGATGCTTGTGCAGAGGGCATAGTGGGAGGAGGAAAGTGGCGGTAGCTCACATGGAGCTAGCAGAGCCCAGCATAGGTGCTGCAGTGGCCAAGTGTGTAGCAGAGGGCTATAAGAAGGTAGTCGTGGCGCCCTGTTTCCTGTCCAGAGGCCGCCACATCACCAGCGACATCCCCGCCATGGTGGCAGAAGCCCAGAAAGCGCACCCAGAGGTGTCCTGCGTCATTGCAGAGCCCATAGGTGTGTTTACTTTTGCTCATGCTGGCCTGTCAGGCTTGAAGAATGATCCAATGAATGTGATCTTCAAGAGCAATGCTGGTTGTGCACATTGAGCCGCATGCATACTGACCAGAAACGCATTGCTTAGATTGCTGCTGCTCAGCGCCCAGGTGTGCTTTTATGTGTCCTCAAGTCCATTTCTTTACAATGGATGGGTGGTGTGTGCTGCAGGTCTGGATCCCTTGATGGCAGAGCTGATAGAGAAGCGAGTGGAGGGAGCGTTGCAGATCTCGTAGAAGCTGCAAAAGCAAAGGCAGCTGCAGCCCAGGACTTTATGGCGCAGATCTGCACTAGCTTAGTGAAGCTATTGAGGACGGTTGGTAGAGTTCCCCAAAGCCATGTAAAGCTATGTGTGTGAGTCGTTAGACTACTCTGTGTCCTTTCCTGTGTCATAGCAGAAAATTGAAGGGCTCATTGCCTTTCATTAATTCATCTTAGGAAAACCGTTGTGGAAGCTGGCTGATGACAGCATGAAGCTGCACAAAGTCCTGACTCAGCACGCGATGTTTCGGAGTCAGGAAGCAATCTTTAAGGCATTGCGAGTGGCCTTCTCTTTCTGTGTGATCTTCCATATAGCCTGATTGCCTTACTTCTGACTGGATGGGACACTCGCAAGCCAGCCCGAAACGAGACAATATGACAAGATGTCGCTGACCTGGCAGTGGTCGATGTGTATATTGCTGATATTGTGACACAGACAGTAGTATGAGATGTCTCCGTATAGGAGTATAGTGACCAGCTTGCTCTTGAGAGGCCGTGGCAGGCAAAAGTCAGTTTCAGGCACCTGGGCATCCTGGGGCGTTAAGACCGATCGAAGCTGCGGATCCCTAACATTGCAACCCACAAAGCTTTTCCAGACAGCAGTATCAGTACATGAGGGTCCCGCAGCTGGTGCAGCATCAGGACAAGAGCAGGCCTCACATGGTCCTGTTCCCATCAGCAAGCTCTTGGTAGCCAACCGTGGCGAGATAGCATGCCGAGTTATTACCACTGCGCGGAGACTCGGCATACCGACCGTCACGGTATTTAGCGAGGCCGACAGATTAGCCATACATGCTCGGTCAGCTGATGAAGCATTCTGCATTGGTCCAGCTGCTGCCAGGGACAGCTACTTGCGCATGGACCGCATTTTGAAAGTGAGCCTCAGCTTTATGCACGCTATGAAACTATCCTACATGGCTGCAGGGAGGTTATAGGCAAGCCTGGATGCTGGTGTAAGTCCCGCATGACTCAGATGCACGTTGCATTGCATCTCTCCTCAGCATGCAAGAGCTAGCACACAGCGATGGTGCTGTCACCATACATTGATTGAACTATCGCTGCAGGTAGCTGAAAGGACAGGCGCCAGTGCTGTGCATCCCGGCTATGGCTTCCTGTCCGAGAACACAGCTTTTGCCACGCAATGCCAGGAGGCTGGGATTGCCTTTGTGGGACCGCCAGCCGCTGCCATCGCTGCAATGGGTGCGCAAAGCAGCTGAGACTTTGCATGCCGCCATGCGGTCAGTCACTGCCTAGTGCATGGCTATTTGGCGACCAGGCTCAGTAATACGCTGCAGTGCGCCTCAACCACCAAGGAAAGCAAGGCTGTTTGTGAGTCACACTCACGAGGTACTGACGGGCAGGGCTTCCCTCACATGATCTGCCATGTTGGTGCAGGCAGCAAGAGCGAGGCAAAGAGCATGATGGCTGCAGCAGGAGTACCTGTAGTACCAGGCTACCATGGCGCTGACCAGAGTGAGGACAGGTAGGCACAGGCTAACATTCATGGACTCACCCAGCAAACCTGCACCTCCCTTACGTTGAGCATGACACCCACTCCTAATTGTGCAAAGCACAGGCTGGATCGAGAACCCAGCAGGGCCCCTGCGCTAATGGCAATTGAAGATGTGTGAGGGGTGTGTAGGCTGATAGAGGAGGGCAGGCAGATGGGGTTTCCCATCCTGGTGAAGGCGGTCATGGGAGGAGGCGGCAAGGGCATGAAGCTGGCCATGGCAGCAGGAGAGCTTAGGGTGCGCTCTTTTAGCGCTTGATATGGAGGATGCCTTCCATCTCCACTCAAAGGCCTCGTGAGGTCTGCACTTGGACTGCATGGCAAGTAATGGGCCGCCCGGCTGCTGTCAAGATGCACATGAGCATTCTTTTCAGCACGGTGCTTGGGCCTTCACGAATATGCGAAAGCTTGCATACATGCTGAACATACTGCAGCCTGAAGAGTGGCCTGGCTGTGCAGGAGGCCATACAGTCAGCGAAGAGAGAGGCGGCTGCCTCTTTTGGCGACGATCGCGTGCTGCTGGAGCGCTTCATCGAGCGGCCGCGCCACATCGAGGTCCAGATCTTTGCCGACACGCACGACAACGCAGTCTACCTCTTCGAGCGGGACTGTAGCATGCAGCGGCGCCACCAGAAGGTGTAGCCCACAATACATCATTCCGCCCGAGCGGCAATGAGCTGTATGCATGTGATAAGTCTGCATGCCCAAACAGACAGGATCGCCATGACGAAGGGGAATACCCACGTATCCTCAGCCTGATCTGACACTCAATGTCATTAAATGACTCACAACATCGATCTCAGCTCACATCTGCAGCAGAAGCTCATGCATCTAAGGACAATGTATGGAAATACATTGGCTGGCATTCACTTGCACAACAGGTGAATGACAGACCTGAGCAATGCAGGTCATAGAGGAGGCTCCAGCACCAGCCATCAGCGAGGAGTTCCGCATCAGCATCGGCACATCTGCCGTGGCCGCGGCAAAGGCGGTCGGCTATGTGAACGCCGGCACGGTGGAGTTCATCGTGGACACCGACACCGGAGATTACTACTTCATGGAGATGAACACCCGCCTGCAGGTGTGTGCTCTGAAAAACTGCATCACCTGAAGGTGCACACAGTGTCGAGAGCAGATTGAGAGCCGACAGTTCTGCCTTCAGCCATTGAGCAGCATGGGTGGTGGGAGGTGTGAAATTTGTCTGAGAACGCCTGTCTCGAGGGACCATAGGCGTTGTGTATGTCTTCAGCCATTGAAGCTCTGAGAACTGGCAGCCACGCTCAGAAGCAGAACGCAGGGAATTTCTCTACTCAATTTATGATTCCAGAACGTGAGATGCGGGTCGCAGGTTCAAATCCTGCAGAATGCGCTTTGGTTGGGATTCTCAGAAGTGAGGTATAAGTGCAGGTGGAGCACCCGGTGACAGAGGCTGTGACAGGGCTGGACCTGGTGGAGTGGCAGCTGCGCGTAGCTGCAGGGCAGCCGCTGCCCCTCCTGCAGCACCAGCTCCGCCTCAAGGTGTGTTGACGCTCTTGCTGTCCGCCCCGTTCTATGAAGCTGGTAGGCCGAGTGTGGGTGCCAGCCGACACTGGCCCCTCCTGCAGCATCAGCTCCATCTCAGGGCATGTCGCAGGGTTCCACTGTCCCTGCCCCTTGACACAGCTCGTCAGCATGCAGACTGCCTGTGTAAGAGTGCCCTGTTGCTCAGCTGTGTGGGCTGTCTTGAAGGTGTTGGGTCTGCAAGCACGTGCATGGGTTCCTTCAGGGGTGTACAGGATACCGCACTACGCGTTGCAGATAGTTGCATGAGTTTCTGCCTCAAGCCTCAAGGGCACAATGGGCTGTATGTTGCTTGGCAATGCTGAGCGTGTACCTCAGCGCAGTGTACTACTCTTGAGCGAATTTGTGCTGCATCTGCTGTGGATGTGTCTCCCTGCATAATGCTGTGCCACCAGTGCTGCAATAACACAAACTTTGTCTGCAGGGGCATGCTTTTGAGGCTCGGGTGTATGCTGAGAACCCCTCCAAGGGCTTCATGCCCAGCCCGGGCAGCATTGCCAGCTGGAGGATCCCCCCGGGATCAGTCGCATTCACCCATCATGGTGACGTGCGGGTCGACTCAGGCGTCCAGCAGGGAGACCAGGTGCTTCTGCCCTTCCCTTGGAATCACAGCTTCTATCTGCAACATCCCGCCTAAGGATTGCATGCTGTTTCTATGTCAGGGAACAAGTTGTTCCCTACCAAAGCATGCCTGTGGCATGTCTGCTGCCATTCATGTGCTAGCGCTTTTTCATGGCTGAAGAAGCGCTAGCACCGGTCATAATCAGCAGACAACTTCTTTGTGTCAGTGACATCGCTGCAGATCTGGGGCGTGCCAGATATCCCGCTGACAGCTTCGTAACACATGGTGAGTGGGGCGCGCAGGTTGGCGTGAACTATGATCCAATGATTGCCAAGGTTATCGCGAGGGGCCCAGACAGGCAGTCAGCCCTGCGCAAGATGTACATTGCTCTCTCAGAGCTGCAGGTACACACCAGACCAGAGCTCTCTGATGCCTTTTGCTCTGGGCCTGCCTGGGGTCAAGATGGGTTGGAAAACCTGTGAGTAAGGTCATGGCATGCACATGAATTGGTCATGACAGGCATAGCTGGTCAGTCAAGATGACCACAGGCATGTTCTCCTGCAGGTAAGTGGGCTGTCGACAAATGTAGAGTTCTTGAAGCGCCTGTGCCAGCACCCGGCCTTTGAGGCTGCTGAGCTGGACACCAGCTTCATAGCCAAGCACATGGACAGCCTGGTCCTGCCAGCTCAGCCCAGCCCTGACGTGCTCGCGCTGGCAGCAGTGGCTTGGCACCTCATCGCCTGCAAGGTGCAGAGCTAGGTTCCTGCCTTTGATGTCATGTCTTGAACCCACATTGTTGATTCCTGCCCTTAGACAAAATGTAGGAGTGAGCAATACTCACATCGCGTATCAAAAGCCTGACAACAAGACAGGCTCATGACTCGGTTTCTGCCAAGTCGGTGTGTGAGATCAATCAGCTAGACTGCTGTGCCTTTGGCGGTGTTATCCATGTCTGATAGCAAAGTCATGCAGCATAGCACTAGGACCACATATCTGGCTTTATTCTGCAGGCAGCTGAGGTGGAGGCTGCACAGAACCAGGCCCAGCTGGGGGCTTGGGGAATTTTGGACAGCTTCCGGCTAAATCACACGCACAAGGAGAAAGCTGAGTTTACATGGGCGGCCACTGCTGAACCTGTGCGCCTGCACTTGAGCTTCCCAAGCCCTGGGGAGATACATGTCCAGGTGGTGACAAACCCTCTCTCTGATAGTGCTTCCTCCTGCAGCAGGGCTGGTGTGATGGAACAATTCATGCAGACAATCAACAACCCCCACATTTTCTACGAAGTGATGGCACCATGAAGCATTGCAGCAGGCTTTTGTCACACGTGGTCCCCATGCAGAGCTGTGCACCAGGGGAGGCAGATACCAGCAAAGCATGCACTGTGCGCGAAGCAGCCCTGTGCGAAGGGGACAGCGCCATACATGCTGAGATTGATGGGCAGCGCCTCCGAGCCAGCTTCAGCATGCATACCCATGGCGATCAGCAGGCAAGTGTGCAGTTCCTGTCTCCATCCAACAGATGATGCCAACAGCCTTCCGCAGACACCCTGGTAGTATATGGGCTCTCATGCTTTTAAAGTTGCTGGAACGCTGTCATGCTTTTGATGGTAGGGACTTCTGCAGACAATAATCATGAGCACTTATGGACACACACCAGGCAAAATTGCTTGAGATGCAGATGGCCTACAGGTGCTGACATTGTGGTGCGGGGGCGAAGCGTATCAATTCAGCAAGCCTGTCATTAGGAGTTGGGCCAGGACAGGCACTTTGCAGTCAGCCACCGGGACAGTAGTATCTCCACTGCCAGGCAAAGTCATAAAGGTCGGTCTTGCTTCCAACATTATCATTACTTTCCGATGGACAACTGTATCCCAAGATTATATAGCGGTCTGGGCTGTCTTGCTTCTGGGTTCATTATTGCCATTTATAAGGTGTCATAACTTTGAGATTGCCACAATCACAGTCGCATGATAACACACTTTGTTGGCAACCCTGGCACACCCAACATCTCTAGACACCACGTGTAATAATGACAGCCTTGTCAGTACTCAATGATGACACAGGCTCCAGCGCCATGTGCATTTTCTAGTCCTCAAAGAGCCTCTGTGCTTGCAGGTGCTTGCCAAGGACGGCGATTCTGTGGAGGAGGGAGACTCGCTGGTGGTGCTGGAGGCCATGAAGATGGAGCACACAGTACGCGCGCCCTGCAAGGGAATTGTCACCGGGCTGGCAGCCATAGAGGGCGCTCAAGTGAGCGACGGCGTGACTCTGGCCTACATAGAAGCTGGCGAGTCTGCTGGCGCATCAGCAGCATGAGCGCCAGATTTCTGGCGCAATTGAAAGGACTCAGAGGGCACTACTGCTGCGTCATGGTGTCACGTGTGTAAAAACTGAACAGTCTACCAACACTTTCCTCAACATAGCTGCTGAAGGCCTGTAGAAGCCAGTTCTGCTAATGTAAGGTGGACGCTCAAGGGTTTGGACAAGCATAAGATGCTCTGGCAGAGGCTCAGAACTCAAATGGTGCGGGCTGCCTCAACAGAGGGTTGGACAGCCGTGCTTGTAGTTTCAGCAAAGCGTCCCTGCAGCATGAGCAGTTTCAGGCTGACTCTAGACACCGCGCAAAAACTTTTGGGCTCACACTTAATCCTCTGGCATCCTTGTAGAATGAGGAGAGGCTCTGGGCCATGTGTGCGTCCAAGTTGACACTGCATCAATATAGATTAGCTGACGAGCCATTGCTGGGAGTGTACCTGACTGTTTCATCAGGGGCTGTTGCAATCTGCTGCGCTACAAAGTCGGAGAAGCTGTCTTCAAAGACACCATCATTCCTGCACGCAACATGGGGTAGTCTGAGACAGATTCTTACACCAGTCCTAGTAGCGCAGGCCCCGGGCACATTCGACGTGATGCCATGTCTCACGATTGCGATGAGTGTGCTGGCTATCAACCCATCACAATTATGCTGAGAATGATGCATGTGAGCATTTGAGGCACCTGTGTGATCGGGCTACTTCCCAAAACTGCATTCCAGTGCTGTCGTCCTGGTATGCCTGCTGCAAGCTCTCCAGTATCTGTTGCTGCAAGAGCGCTACTGGTTGCAGACTGGCATCACTTCCACTGGATGCCTTGCTGGATGAAACCAGATCCCTTTGCTTCACTGCAAGCCTGCAAATAGCGATCTCTTGGCTCTGCATCGAGCAATGAACAATGAACTGATTATTGTAATGAGAGTGTTCAGATGTAGGGACTTGATCATGGTAGCAAAGTAACTTGGAGCTTACAGTTCCGGCTGTTCCCAGGAGGTCTCATCTGTTTCAGTATTCCTGCACAGGCCCAGCAGGACAATGTAATGCCTGGTGCAGTATCCTGTGTTGTCATTGCTGGATATCAGGCAATACTTACCAATAGTAAGGCCTTCCACTAGCTGGATCTTGAAGTTCTTGCCATGTGCCGCTGCGAACCAGCAAAGAAGACCTGTTTATCCTGTGATTATAGCCTCGTGAAACGATACACGTGTAGGGGTGGGCAACAGGCCTGGCAAGCACGGAGGAGAGGCTCATGCCGGGATTCATGGCATGCTATCAATGACAGTGCGACAACGGCAGTAGCCCAGCCTGGCGCCCCATACAACGGCAGTTTTCACGCATCACAGCACCTGCGTCACTTCCATGAGTGGGTGAATTGCCGACAGTCCGTGAAGCTGATCGAAGAAAGCAGCTTCACCACACTGGGCAGCTGCCAAGGAGCTGACTCAGCTTCCGCTCTGCATACTGGTGCACTTGACCGAGCAGGCAGCCAAGTCAGATAACTACGACAGGCTATAGACAAAGGTACAGAACATGCTGCGGCTCATCAGGCGGAGAACGCCTGCACTTAATGGTTTCTTGGCACTTACATCACAGCAGTTTCGCCAATATGGAAACAAGGGCACCCTGCATCTTACAATGGACCCCCTTGAGCAAGAATACGAGGGCGTATTTCAGATCAACCTCACCCGACCTGAAGCAAGGAATGCAATAGGTATCATTCCGTGCGTTGACCAAGGTCTTCCTGCCGTCTGAAGGGCAGCACAGGCTCAACAACTCCTTGAAAACGCAGGCAGACAGCTTTTGCGAGAGCTGGTAGAAGCACTGACCATGGTCCGCCGTGAAAGTGCCACCAGATGCCTTCTTCTGCGGAGCAGCGTGCCAAATGTATTCTGCGCTGGGGCAGACCTTAAGGTACGTCGTCTCATATACCGTGGAGGGCGTCTCGCATCATGCCACTTTCGCTTGATTAGCAGTGGATAGGCATATCCTTGACACCTGGGATGACATGCAGGAGCGGGCAGGAATGACTCAGCAGGAGACCTCTGAGTTTGTTTCAGAGCTCAGACAAGCCTTCAGCTCTATCCAGGCATGACAGACTCTCCCACTGAGCTTGTGGCTCTAGTATGGGCGACTGTCTGATGCCGAGCACGGCCCCGTGTTGCTGGTGTGTGGCTGTGACTCCTTGGTCCTGGCTACGTGTCTTTGATTTGTGCTCAGGTCTTTTTAACTAAACCATTCCTGCCCTTTCCTGCTGCAGGCGCTGCCCATGCCGACTGTGGCAATTGTAAATGGCTTTGCCCTGGGCGGAGGGGCTGAGCTCGCACTGGCCTGCGACTTCAGAGTTTGCGGTGAGTTCCCAGTGCAACTTGGCCACCATGACTTACAGGGCTGGGATCTCCAATTACCAGTCATGTTTGCTTGACTGCAGATAGTGGATGGGTTTAATTGTGCTGTCTTGACGCCCCTCATGTCAGGATGACTCTCTGGCAAACGCTTTTTTCACACCTTATCAAGTCTGAGCATCAAATTTGCCATTGCAGGGCCTGCGGCAATGTTTGCATTCCCCGAAGTACGCCTTGGCATAATCCCAGGGTACAAACCTCCTTCCAGACCAGAGCTCAGACCTCATGGCTGTTGCCAAGTAGTGGGTAGTGTGTCAGAAGTCACAGAAGTGACTTCTGGCATTGCTGAGGCAATTCCTTGAGTGTAGGGCTGGAGGGACGCAGTTGCTGCCCAGGCTGGTTGGCAGGTCAAAGGCGAAGGAGCTCATCTTTACAGGGAGAAGGGTGGATGCACAGGAAGCCTACCAAATAGGTTGGCCACCTCTTCCAAGATGCTGCAAGCGCCCTTGCAGAGTAGTGTTGCTGCTCATGCTGTGCAGCGCTGGCAGCTCCTCCGGCAGATCATGTCACAGGGCATGCGGCGCCCCTTGGCCGTAGCATTAACGCTCATTTCTTGCGGTGCAGGCTTGGCAGACTATGTGGTGCAGCAGGAGGATGAGGCAGATTCGCGAGGCCTGCAGCTCGCCAGAGACATTGCACAGGTGCGAGGTTGCCATGCTGTGTGTCCCTTGTATCCAGCTGTCTGAGTGGCAAAGGTACATTGAGCCTGGAGCAGGCATCTCAGGATTGCACTGATCTATCTAAGGAGTGCAATCGCAGTTTCATACCATGCCAGGGTGCACCTATAGCGCTGCGGATGGCGAAGGCAGCAATTAACAGAGGGATGGATGTGGACCTTCAGACAGCCTACGCACTGGAGCACTCCTACTACTCCCAGGTGTGCACAGTTGTCAAATATGAGAAGATTCTTGGTCCTTGTGCAATAGGCTTGATGGACTGAGGCTAGTATGTGGTTGTCCAAGCAAGCGAACAAGTTTACTGACATGGCAAGCAGCTGACCTGTGCAGGCATTGTGGTGCAGGTCATACCCACACAGGACAGGTTGGAGGGGCTTCGGGCGTTCAGAGAGAAGCGAGAGCCTGTATTTCAAGGAACCTAAGATATATGTGGCCCGGATGATGACAGATGGGGAAAGGCTACAGCGCTTTTGTTATGTGACTCAGGTACCACGAATTAACGATGTGCTGTTGGATGTGAAACTGGTGCAAATAACGGGTCAGCTTACACAAACTCAGCTCGCGTATAGCCATGCCCTCTCGAGAAGAGGTGCTGCTAAGAGTCCCTACACCTGCTGGTCACTCTTGAGCACTCTTGAGAGGTGCAAGAGGTTTCCAGTCTCACGCAGATGTTCCAGAGCGTCATGGCTGAGTTTGTCAGCTCACCAGCATGGCAGCTAGGATCACCTTGTATTGCAACTTCGTTGTCATCCTCTACCTGACTCCCTGCCTGCTCTGGGACGGACAGAGGTATCACGGATAGGCCAATGTCAGTAGCCTTCTAAGGCTCACACCAGTGCTGATTCAAGCTGAAATAGCAGACCGCAGCCAGTATGGCGTTCTCTAACCTTTGCCAACGGCAGATGTTAGAAGTTGCATTGAAGAGATCAGGTGAAGCTTTGCAAGAGCTCAGCAGGCATAAGGCATGCGTTCGTTGGCTGCAACATCGCAGCCCTGCTTTTGCCCTGGAAAAACGGGCCATCAAAATGTCACGTGCATACACTACAGCATGAAGCGCGCCATGAGTAGCGGCCCAACAATTGGCGTGGGAAGGGCCACATCAGACAGGAAGGCCACTGCTGGGCCCAGGTACTTGACATCATGGGTCGCTCTCTTCAGCCCCTGCTTGGCCAGGTTTACACATGCGCAGCTGGCAGCCACATAGGCTGTCGTGCGCAGCGCATGCTTCCGCAGGTAGTACCTGAGCAACACCTCAATCTCAACGTGTGGATGTGTACCTGCTCAAGTTGCCACACAGCTGACACAGTGCTAGTCATTGCGGATGGATAGAGCGCTGGGAAAGTGGCTGGGAAGTGCCAGCATGGGTCCACAGGGATTGCATAAGATGGGGCAAATTCTGGCGAGAATGTGGAGCTGTGCACAAGTTTACAGCACTGTTGAGGCAGGTGTAGGTGCTTGCCTGGACTTCCCTCGGATGTAGGCATCCAGCACCACATTCACAGGCAGAAGGATGCCTTTCTCTCCTGACTCAAGCAGCTGCTGAGCTACCCACTCTGCCCGAGCATTGTCCAAGGTCAAGGGGTCCCTCAGGGCTGCCACCACTCTCTCCATGGCAACATCCTTTGTGCCCTTGAGCTTCCTTTGCAGAGCTTCTGCGCTGTTGCACACGTCCACGTCACATTGTCAGCAGGACATGGCATGCACCGCCCTACAGAGCCCAAAGTTGAGTGGGTGATAAGGCGCTGCTGTATTACGTTCCAGTAAGGTGCTATCTACCTCGGAGGTCATGCTCTCTTTGTATGACGCTTGCAAGCCAGCGCTTGCCCTGCTCTGTCAGGAGAAAGTCATGAAACTGTTTGTCCTCCCCTTTCTGTCCGTCCTGAGCCCTACGTTGCTCTTTCACTCGCGAGAAGTTCAACAGCGACCTTACTTTCGACCTGTGCTCCTGCATGAGCTGTGCCCACTCCTGGCATGCACCCACACCAGAAGGCGATCAACGATACTTCCTACGTGCAGACGCACGCGCAGACTTACGTAGTGAGGCCAGACTGTCCATCTGTGGCATTTAATAGTACTCTATGACGTCTATGCTCGTCGTGAGTCTCGGTGAGCGTGACGCCCTGAAGCTGGGCATTCTGGCCTCCTCGGCAATCTTCTGCATGCAACGCTACGAATTCTACAATTCCGCCTACCGCATGTCCAATCCAATCCATAATCTCAATAATTGCATATAGAATATCTCACATCTGCAACTCAGTACTTGTGAGCTGCGAGAGCCTCATCTCTTTAGTATTTCCTGGCCAGCTGGAGACCACACCTTGTGTGAGCCTCTGCGCAGGCTCTACTTGACATGATGCCAACTCAAAATTGAAACCATCTTGATGGGGACAGTCTGAGCCCAGGCTAGGTCCTGGGTACCCACTACTCACAGGCAGTGGGAAACGCTCCTGACTAGTCGAGTACTCTGTCCCATGCATCAGCTCTGGGCTGCACTAGGGCTACCTCCTGACTTTCTGGAACTCACAGGCTCCGATGGAGGCCGCTTAGACAGGCTTGCAACTTTGCTTGGGCCTGTGCTCTTTGAGGTAGGGGATTTAGGAGAAGCCGTCTCCCCGCTCTTCTGAGGGCCTCCCAACACGCTCCGAAGCCATGTCCCTTCTGCATGTATTCTCAAGCCATGAGGAGATGAGGACTGCATACTCTGCCCACTCTGTGTTCATTACTGCGGGACTGAGCTGCTAACCCCTTTCATGTGCACAACTCCCAGGTCACAGCCTAGCAGCAAAGCTCACATGCAACCCTCTCACGCTCGTTAGCAAATTCATCTCACATCACACATGAAATGTGATGAGATCAGGACCCCACAGCAAGTCTTTATGACTACTGGTCCATGTTGGTAAGCAAACGTGTGGGCTGACTCACTGGAGTAGTACATTGCTGGGCCAGTCCCCGGCTGGCTGCTCGAGCCCGAGTTGGGCCCAGCTCTGCCCGCTTCCTGAACAGATGACGGGGAGGCGCTGCCCGGCCGCCTGCCCGCCACATCAGACAGCCGCGTGGAGGTGGGTGTCCTTCTTCTCTGCTTCTTCTCCTCATCCTCCTCATCATCATCAGACCCGCTCACCTGCCCGCATGTGCTTCACATCAGGATAAGATGGCTATTCAAATGAGCTTTTGGCAGACCCATCCTGATGCAGACAGTGTCAGACCCCTCAGGCAGCTCCAGAGGTACAGGCCAGCAGGTTTTCTCTTGTGCTTGCCTCTTGCGCCTGCGGAGGATGTGCGAGGGTGAACTCACAGCAAGCATGAGTCAGCAGGCTTACGTCTGTGCCCCAGGGCGATGACATGTTGGACTTGGGCGAGTCGTCGTCCCCCTTGCCCCTGCTGTCGTGCTTCTGCGATGAGCTGGCAGCCCCTCTGGCTGAGGAGGACGCTGCTGCTGCTGCAGGCCGGCCCTGAGCCGCCTGCCTCTTCAGCTCTGCCATCTCTTCATCCTTCTCAGCAATGACCTGGTTGATGTGCGCTGTCTCTGCCTGGGTGTCTCTAACATCCTCCTCGTGCTTCCTGCATAATCCAGCATTCTTTGGATCAATCTAACTGCATCTCACAATCGAACATCCCATTGACTCGGCATATGCCCTTCAGGGACCAGTACTCATCATCTCAGGCAGGTTGCACTGCTTTGTCGTTGTGAGTGCTGAGGAAGTGAGCACTTGGTCAGGTCACATTGCTGATCCTGTGACACTTGCGCTGACGCTCAGATGGAGAGAGCATGAGGGACGCCTGTGGACCTGAGGAGCTCCTGAGTGTCCAGCTGCTGGAGAAGCTGCTTCTCCAGGCGCTTGTGCATCTCGGCCAGCTGCTCGTCCAAGTCGGCCATCTTCCCTACTCGGTCCTGCACCTCCAGCTGCACAGCCGCATACATCCCTTATGACGATCTGCACTGCACAGTCTGGCAGGGGCACATAATATATACTACACAATCTGCCACTGGCGACCATCAATGAGAGCCCATGTAGAGTCTCGATATCCAACAGAACTCTTCATGTGTGCAAGGGGGCGATGATTGAACTAGGCATCACAGACCTCCTGGAAACCAACTGAAAGCAGTGAGAATGTACCTATCAACAGCAAGTCTGGTGTGCATGGACTGGTCTGGAGGCACACCTGGAGGCCCTGCACGACTTTGGAGCGGGCCTGCACTTGCTGGTCGGCCGCCATGCGGGCCTCGTCTGCTGTCAGCAGCTCTTCCTGCAGGTTCTCCACCACCCACATCATCCGCTTCAGGTCCTCGTCCTCCCCTGCTTGCACCAACAGCCCTGCTCAATGCCATCACATGCATAAGAGTGGTGTGTCAGGAACAGCAGACACTGTGGCATGCAGGTGCATGCGAGGCAGCTGGTGGTCCGATTGCTTGCAACATGAGGGCTTGCAAGTGATGGTCATGCACTACTCTGCTGTGGGGCGCCAATAGCAATGTCCGTGCAACATGCTGTAACATCTCTAGAATCGCAAAGCGCATGACGTTGGGGCATGGACTCGTGGTAAACCGCCCATCACTATTTCTCATGAGCCTTTACTGCCGCGCTTTGCATAGGCAAGGGGAGCGCGCCTTCAGCAACCTCGAACTTGTCGGAGGTCTGCTTGGAAAGGGACCGGGACAGGCTGAGGCTGCTCAGGGCTTCGGGCAGCCCAGTGCTGCCCGGAGGAGACGCGGGCAGGTGTGCATCCCAGTCCGACCAGTCATCGCCTGTGGCTCCCTGCCTCCGCATCATCTCAGAAAAGTCACCTGCGCGGCACTTCAGGATCAGCCTGAGATCTTATTTGAGGCAGGCTCACATCCAAAATCCTGCACTTGTCAGGGCGGAGCGAGCACATCCCTGCATTGCCTGTGCCTCAAGGGGGTTCACTCCCACAAGGAGACGAGCAATAATTGCTGGCGGGCAACCTGAGCATTCTCAGCACCATGATTGGTCAGTCAGCGCCTCACCTGACCCTATGGACCCTATGCCTGCGGGATACCCTAGCGCTGGGAAGGAGTCAGAGGCCTCTGCCTCTTCCACCTCCTCATCTGAGAGGACCTTCGATTCCGTCCTCTCAGGACCTCCTCCCTGGAGTGGCAACCCTCTTGTAGGGGATATTGTAGCTGCACAACCACCATCAGCGGACAGTTGCATCCTACTTTCAAGCTGAGGTACTGCCTCAGTGCAGCAAAAAGGGCCGTCCAGTGTGATTAAATATGGGGGCTCTGCATGCATCGTCATTCAGAACCAGCAGTCATTTGGGCCTTGGGCGTCAGCCAGGTGTGCCGCAGCCTGTCGTGGCGCACTTCACAATTCCGCCCAACAAACAACGAGGCTGAAGGAACTCATACATACTCAGCATCTGAGCGAAGCCTATGCCTGGAGGATACACAGCCACTTGCAGGGCCCTCGTGGAAGCACATGATTGATGTAGTGCGGATGTCAGCTCCCTAGCGCTGCACCTGATGCAGGCGCCTGAAATGTTGTTGCTGTGCTGTGTGCAGAGTCTCACCTGAGCCTCTGCCCAAGCCCGGGTGTGCTGCAGCTGGGCAGCCCGCTGCTTCTCCTGGTCCTGCATGCGCTGGAGGTGCAGCTGCTCGTTGGCTCCCCACCAGGTCTCATCAGGGCCCTCCAGCTTGACATCCTCGAAGGGGCTCTGGGGGCCGTTCTGTGATGGTGTCCCCGCTGACGGTGCCTGGACAGCACCAAGCCCTCTAGCTCATATCCTCAAAGGGACTTTGGGGACCCTTTTTGGATGCTGTGCACGCTAAGTGCGCGTACGCAGGAAGGGCCCAGCTGACTAAAGGCGCCTCTGCGCGCCTTTGCGAAAGCTGCGCCAGCGCATGCACCATTGAGGTCGGACATGGATGCTGTGACTGCCAGTGCATGGGCATGACTCCTTGCTGGTGTCTTGCAGGCAATGCCCTGTACTGGAGCATCCGATGTGCACCGAAGATTCACAGACGCTAGAACCACAGGCGTCAGCAAGCCACGCCATATATGTTCACGGGTGTGTCTTTTGGTGTGCACATACCTTGAAGAATGACACTGTGAGGTCTGCAGATCTGAGCTTGCCCATTGCAAGGAGCTCCTCGTCGTCTTGCTGCTGTTCAGCGGGCCGCTTAGGCTCATCTCTTTGCCCCCTTAGGCTGATGTGAACGCCATTGGCCTTGTTCATGTCTCAGGCTGCAATAATCTCTACATTCAAGGCTTTCTGGCGATGTATGAGGTGGGCCAGTTACCACCAGTGATGGTCAGACTTGTGACTCTGGCCGACAAGGCCTCTGCTGTAGCAGCACTTCAACCCTACAAATTAGGCCGTATGCGAAGAGGTCAATGTGTTTCTGCTGCGATGCCTCAATTAACTGCTACTTCACCGTACAAGTGGCCTGGTTGAGGGACCACCACGCATCTGCGGTAAGTTGGTGTTCAAGCGGCTCTATGTATCGCTAAGCCTAGCCTTCGTGCTTCTGCTTCTGGCGCTGTCTCATCTGAAACTTCCCATCAAGAAGGGGGGAGCCCCATGCTCTGGTCAGACATCAGCGAGAGACCTCAACGTACGGCCTACACATCACAGTGCCTCGAGGAGACCTGCCACATATACCACAATACAGATATGCGTCAAAGCCTGTAGCAACGCAAATGCGTGCACATGGGATGTCCGCTTGAGCTTCAGGATGACTGATGCCACCCTGGCACTGGGCAATTATAGGCACGATGGCCTTCCCTTTGGAGTTGTACCACCCGAGAAGCAATCAATCTACATATATGGCCTGAAGAAGACTCCTGCCATACGTAAGTGGTCTAGCAGCAGTGCTCAGAAAAGATCGCAGCACTTGAGGACATTTGCTGTGTACCGTGCTATTCGGCCACGGCTATTTTGCAATTGAATATCGTTGTTTCCCGTCATATATACTCAACCGTGAAGTGCTCCTATCAACGCTAACGGGTGAGACATCACAGTAAATTAGTAGTTTGGATCCTTCTCAGCACAACCTCCCAGTACAAGGATGATGGTTTTGGACCTCAAAGACGTTCTGATACGTCAATGACTTCCAAATTCCAATCTTTTGAGGCGTTCGTACAGTGGAACATGGAGTGGAATGCACAAGTGCTCCGGGAATGGATGGACTGGCTATTGGGACGAGAGTGAGCTTTCTCCCATACGCTGGCACTCCCGGTGTGTTGTATAATAGAACAGACGTAATTTAGGGAACCAGCAGAGTTTGGTGTTGTCTCAATCTGGAGGAATGCAATGATGGGGAGCATCTTGCCCTATATTCGATGCAAAATGCCTATACGGCCTTTCAGCATCAGCAATCGAGAGGCAAGGGGATGTCCTGTGCAGATTCCCTTACGTCACCAGCACGAAAGGCGCCTTGGGGGATACGGCGCGCATTGATGTATTTACAAAAGTGTACTGGCCCACACCATTCCTGTATGGGCCCCTTCAGACACTCGTAGCAAGTACGCATACAGCTTACCAGCGACTCTCCTCTGGGATTCTGTTGCCCATACTCCTGATAGTGTTTCGTCAGGGGATGTTGTAGCTACCTGCTGCAGTCTGGTCAGATAGCAGTTGCCCAGCTGCAAGTGGAGGTCTGGATATGCTGCAGCACACTGTAGTTACGCTAGCTAGCAGGGCATTGCAGCACGTCTAGAGATCCACACCTAGATTGTGGTCTGCTGTATCCAGTGCAGAGCATGCATGCTCAGTCCATGTTTTGGCCTGCAGTGACGCTGCGCAATCTGGCCTGGCAAGCGCACTACGAGCGCACCATTGTGCCCACGCCAGACGGAGGCGCCTTTGGCTTGGACTGGTTCCGCTGCCGGGAGGCCTGCGAGAAGCTCCCTGAGAGCGCGCCTGTTCTGCTGGTGCTCCACAGCATCACAGGTCAGGTTTTCCATCACATGTCCCTGGCGCAGCAGGTCTTTACTGAGTATGGCTTTCATTGAGGTCTACTGGGAATCCCTTGCATGGACTGGAAGGTCTCATTGATAGCAGTGTGAGTGGATGGGCTTGTGAGAGACTGTCTAATCTCAAGTCTCATGTGTGCCTGCATCACCAAGATTGACGCCAGTGACAGGCGAATGGTTGATGAGGGTGACAGTGCTCCTAATTAGTCTTGTCCCCTGCAGGCCACAGCAACCTGAGCTTCGTGAAGTCTCTGTGCGCAGCTGGATATGCACAAGGCTGGCGCCCAGTAGCCATGGTGTACAGGTGTGGTCCACTCAAACCCTCTCTGGACCACCCACTCCAAACATATGATACCTGTGCATCACAATTGCCTCTTAAGCAGCTCGTCCTGCGTGATTGCGTGCAGCACCAAAGTGCGCAAGGCTCGTCCTCTGTAAGACCTTGCTCATTGAGGTCCTCTGCAGCCCTTGCTCGTAGTCTGACATAATCAGCAGAAGCCTCACGCGGTTCTCTGCCACTCTTCTGGAAGCAGGGTGTGACAGAGGCTGTTTTGAGCGCCCAGCACATGCGGAACTCATTCCGGTGCCAGGCGATGAGGCATGCTTTCATGCCTTGATCATCGAATCCATGGCGGAGGCCTGCCTAGCTGTGCAGGGGCTGTGGAGGGCTGAAGCTGGAGTCTCCCAGGCCATACAGCCAGCTGGACACAGACGACGTGCAGACAGCCATAGCGGGCCTGCGCAACATGTATCCCGATGCCCCCATCCTGCTGGCCGGCTACTCAATGGGCGCGATGCTGGTGGCCAAGTACCTTGCTGAGGCCCGGTATAATAGCGCTGCCAGTGGTGGGGCTCCCACTCATGCCCCGTGCATATTTCACGCCACGTTTAGCATGTATTCAGAGCTGCTCGTGAGCCAGTTTGGCCACCCAAGCCCAGGGCAAGCATGCCTGCAAGCAATTGTGGGGCGTGGCATCTTTGATGTGGCAGTCTGTCAGGTTTGGATCAGACTCACTGTAGAGTGCCTCGACCTCTGCTGAAGCTATACGCTTTCTTCACCTTTGCCAATCAAGGCGCTCCCCTTGATGCCCCTTGCCTCAGACCAATGTGACATGGCACGCAGGCGTTGTGGCGGCGGCATCAGTGAGCAATCCGTTTGACCTGGGGGCAGCCTGGAAGCGTCAAGCGGCTGCCTTCCCCTTTGGCCTGGACTTCTTCTTTCAGTACCTGATGGTCCTGAGGTGCGACTAGTGATGCACCAGGATGGCTGACACTCGCTCCTGGATTGCACTTGCATGGGTTCCTTCCTTAACCGTGGAAGGTTCTGCGTGGAGGACCCTCACGCCTGCCTGTAATGCCGGGGGACAGTGTTATGCTTTTTAAGTATGTAGAGGATCCTGTCTTCCCTTACATGGACAACGGCACCTGGGGCCTTCGCAGTTGTCTGTCTATCTCAGAGGGCTGCTTCTCTGGCATGGCCCTATGTGTGAGAGTTGGAAAGTTGCCATGAGAGCGCTGCATTACTGTGGCAGGAGAAGGGTGCTTGCTGCGCAGGTATATCCACTACGTGTGGCGGCACTGGGAGCAGCTGAAGCGCATCCCCGGCATCAGCTGGCAGCGCATTGTGCGCTGCCGGACCATGATGGACATGGACGAGGAGCTTTCCTGCAAGGTGCACATGCTGATCCCTAAGCACTCTTCCTCTCTAGTAGCATGGCTGTCATGCTTTATGAGGTGCTGTCCATGCACCAGGATGTGTCCTGCAAGGTTCAGCTAATGACTAGCTGGCTATAAACGTCGCTAGCACACTGTCTGTCCATATAGACTGCGTCACAAATTAACACAACTTTGCTCTAGCAGGTTTGACGCAGTCAGTGCATGTTTGCACATGTGTGACATGCAATTAGGCACTAAACCATGCCAGCACACCGTTTTCCGCTGGACAGCAGCACAAGTTATCTCGCCTCACGCTGGGTATGTAGTACTGTTACAGTGTGAAACGCGGGTAGGGGCCAAGTCATTGGTAGCTGACCCCGGTCTGCTGACCTGCAGGCTCTCAGGATCAAAGATAGTGACGCCTACTATGCCCAGTCCAGCAGCTTCCAGTATATCCCCAAGATCAGGACGCCCTGCCTCTTTCCAGTCGCCCTGGATGATTCCTTCATCAAGTGCGTCCCCACACACCTTCCCTCACCCTCAGTGCTTGACCTGCCAGCTCACAGTAGCTATCGCAGGCTGTCTTCCAGATGTGACCAGCATTGCTGCCCCTTGACTGTGTAAGTTTGATGGTCCTGGCATAGGCCACTGAGTTTTGCAATTGGGCTGTGTGCCTGTGTGCTGCCAGATGAGCAGGTGTGGCCAGCTGTTACTGATTTGGTGCATGCTGTGTGGTGCAGGCAGCTTCCAGACAAAGAGTGCAGAGGCAATGATTGCACTGTCTTGGCGGTGAGCAAGAGAGGAGGCCACTGCGCACACTTGCAGGGACTGAACCCCTTTGGAGCATCATACTTGGATGACACTATTGTCTTGTTCTTCAGAGCTGTACTGGGCTTCAAGCATTCCACAAAAGAGGAGTAGCTACTCGTAGCAGCACATGTGTATAGCTAGGTAGGCAGCATGACGAGCACTGCGCTACTGGATAGTCAAAACAAGTAGGGCTAGAGTCTATACGCTGCAGTGCTGTATCTAGCTTTAATGTAGAGCTATGTAAAGAAGCAAAGTGCATCTCACGGTGGCCATGGTATACCATACCGGTACAATTTGTACTGTACAGCTTAAGGCTGCAAAGCCAGGGTGCAGGACGCTGACATGTGCACAGAGTTGCATGCTAAATCCTGATGTCATGCACGTTGATGAGCTCACACAAAGTGTATCTCTTAGGCAGCCATAAGTAGGCCCAACGATATGGGGCCCACGCTTGGGCAGGAAGCCCGACAGTCACGTGTGGCTTCCGCTTCGAATTCGAGGGTTGACAGCTGCTGACTCTCCTGTTCAGCACGCTGACGCTCTCATAGAACGGCTCTACCAATTAATGCAAAGGCCAGTGAGTCGAATAAATCGAGCCTAATGTGAAGTGGTGGCCTGAAGACGAGGTTTGGCACCTGTCACCCTTTTCGAGATACCAGCCTGACCAAGAATGTCCCGATGAGGTTCCCTGTATAAGATATGCGCTTCAAATGGATGCGAAGGGGTAATTCTCGCCGGCATGGTGCGCCAGGGACCTTCAGTCAGTTGCCTGTCCTTCCCCAGTGCATATTGAAGGGATCAAGGACTGCCTGTGGGGCGCCAAGATGACGTGTCAGGTGTCCTGTATGCAGCTCATCTGCCAGGAAATCCTGTACAAGTATCACAGCCGACCACACGCCTTTCCCTCAGCTTTTGCTTCACAGCTGCCCTCATATGCGTTCTCTCAGTGGGATGGCTCTGGCGCCCACAGACTATGATAAGCGGCTTTGCAGCAGTAGTTGATGGGGACACCTTGGATGTAAGGCCTCCCCTGCAGCTCAGGCATGATTCTAATTTTGTTGCTGTTACAAGCCTGCGATCTCCATAATCTGTCACAGATGAGCGCGTTGCAGGTAGGCGGCAAGCGAGTCAGGTTGCAAGGCATAGACGCGCCAGAGCGGGATCAGACATGCAGAGACAGGAGGGGTCGACTATACAGATGTGGTATGCGCCAAGCCCGGTCCTACACCATGCCAGCCGAGGCAAGGATGCTGCAGTAGTGTATCATGAGATGCTTTTGGACACCTAGAGTGACAACTGCAGCAGCGCTCTAAAGTATGAAGCACATTGACCTGGTGCGCATCAGCGAGTCGCTCTGGTTGGGGTATTGTGATTTCCGCTGCGCAGGGGACACCTCCACAAGAGAGCTGAAGAGACTGGTGCGGTTCAGAAAGGTTCTCTGCAAGAGGAATAGTCTGGACAGATACCAGCGCTTCCTGGGTGATTGCTGGGCCCAGCCTGTGCTGTGGGGGGCGCCAGTAGATCTATCCGCTGCAATGGTGGCATCAGGCAATGCCGTCGTGTACAGGCAATCAAGAAGTTGTCAGCCCCAAACCTGTACATCTTACAGTGCTTGCTTTAGGTAGCCTGCATACCCTAGCAACGTTGGCTGTGCAAAGCATCCAGGGCACGTCGCTTCAGGCCTGAACACGAGGTGATGGGCTCCCATAAACCAATCCTCGGTGCGCAGGCACTTCAAGGGCAGGGCTCTGGCGGGCTTGCTGGACCAGCAAGTGAGAGCAAAGCAGCAGAAGCTGGGCATGTGGCAGGGGAAGTTCCAGGATCCCCAGGACTGGAAGAGTGATCGAAGGCATCAGCATGCTTCAGCTAAGTAGTGGCCACTGCACAGGATTTGCAGCAGTCTCACGTCCTGGTGGTCTATACGTAATGTTAAATGCTGTCCAGGAATAGTAATCACCCCAGGTTCAGGCAGAGGGTCGCATAAAGTATATATTGCAGCAGGCTGAGGACATCCGACCCAGAGTGCGGCAGGGACCATAGCCCGCTTGCAGCGTAGCAGACTTGCTCTGACTGAATTCAAACGAAGGACTACGATGAAAATGTCTTATTGAGTACAAGCGAGTGGCTCAAACTCCTTGGCGCACTCAGCAGATCGACCAAGTGATGTGGTTTTATACCCTTCTTGTGAGCATGGCCTTCGCACTTATGACTATCCAGCAAGCATTGGCCCTGTGATCAGTCTCGTGGTGTGGATTAGGGCCAGCTACTGCGTTCAAAGGGGAATTGCCTCAGAACATAGGTGAGGGAACGCAGCTGCAGAACCCTACCGACATTGCATGCCTTTCCACATTTGCAGCTGTAGCCCCTGTCCTGGACCATCGATGCTTCAGGTACCGCTCGCTGTGTTCTCTTGTATCATCTGAGCAGGCAAGTGTTCATCACGGAGCCCGCATCGTAAGAGCCAGGTATGGCTGCTGAGCCACAGGAACCAGAGAGCCTGCTGGCCAATGGAACAGCAGAGGCACATCTGGCCAACGGTGGGCTCGAGAACAGCGCATCAGCTCCCGAAAATGGGTCTGCAAAGCTGTCAGCTGCAGAGAAAAAGCGTCTCAAGAAAAAGCAGAGAAAGCAGAACAAGCAGGCCCAAAGGTGGAGATATCTCCTGAGCACGATTCACAGCTGCAAAACATGTCCTGAACACCTCAAGTGAAGGGCGCATCTGCCTCATCTCCTGTATGTTGACGACTATCTGGAAGAGACGATCAAGGTGCAGAGTAGGGGCCTGAAAACGACACAACATCGTATCACAGTCACAAGCTGCGGCATGTTGATGAAGGATACGTGGGCAACGGCCACCAGACCGCATCGTTGTCGACTTAGCACTGACAGCGTTGCAAACCTCTGCAGGGCCAGGGAGAATGAGGGAGATGGTGCAGCTGGGGAGAAGGAAGCTGACAAGGTACTGCCTCGTACCATTTCCCTTCTGATGGCCCCGCCGTTTAGCAGAGCTTGGATCACCAGCTCTTGTGCTTTCTGTGACCATGGCCCTGAGGCATGCGAATGCCATGCAGGAGGCTCCCGAGGTGGAGGTGGAGTATGTGTCAGCGCCTCATGAATACGAGGAGCTCTTGCAGTCTGAGCCTGACCCGGAGGCAGATGCAGCAGGCGCTGCAGGCCTGGGGTCTTCAGCGGGAGGCCTCGGATTTGTCTCCGCCAGCACCCCCGGAGAAGGCTCTGGCGCAGGCTCAGGTGTGCACCTTTTCAGGATTGAGTCTAGGCCTGAGCATCTCCAGCTATCCAGTGAGCTAGCAGCAACAACAAAGCTGTATGACCTGCTCATCTGGAGTTGATTCCTTACGGCTGATGAGGACATGCTGTGTGCAGGGCTCGGCTTCACTCCAGGCTTGGGGTCAACAGCAGGTCTCGGGTCCACAGCAGGGCTAGGAGCAGCAGATGCCACGCCAGCGCTGGGCTCAGATTATGGCTCAGAAACGCCCTACGGCGGGGGCGGCCTTGGCCTGGGGGCCACTCCTTCAGTGCAGAGCGGGCAGCAGCAAGAACCTGTGAAGGAGGTGAGGCTCTCCACACACAAGAGCATATCTCAAATGAGGCAGGCCCTCGAATTTAACAGGTGTCAGGTAGCCTTGTGGTGCCCAGCAAAGGCAGCCGGCTTTGTCATGTGCACAGGGAAGCAGCGCAGCAGGTTGTATCCTACTGAACAAGCCAATCTCCCTTCTGCCCTTACTACAGATGCTAAACATCTTCCAGAGATGCCAGTAGGCCTATATTTGCAGCACCTTCAAAGTTAGTCTGCTGCACGCAGGAGTCAAAGTCCAACCCCTATGAGGAGTTTGCGCGGGTGTTCAGCATGTTTGCGAGCGCTGAGGAGGTGACCAAGACCGGCCCCAGGGAGGAGGACGAGGATGCAGAGCCCCAGGAGGAAGATGCAAAGGAGACCTCTGATGCCAAGGTTAGCCCATGCCCTGAGATGCATCACCTTGGATAACATCTGCACATTGCAAAGCAGATGAAGCCGGAGCACGGCCAAGTGCCACTACGTGTTACCAAGAGGTGAGAGTGGCATGCAGATTGCGCATGCTGCGCGCCTTCCGCAGTGTAGGGCTGGGATGCAACTCCATGCTCACCTCAGCAGACACTGCATGGTACTGGTGTCATTTACTGTGTCGGAGTGTGAGTCTGGCTGGACATATACCAAATGTCTATGAACACTTGATCACCTCATACATGGAGTGCACAGGTCTGCAATCGAGCGCAGGGCTGGGACGCAGCTACATGCTCACCTCAGCAAACACTGCAGAACTCTGGTGTACCCCTTGTGTAGGGCGTGAGGTCTGGCCGGACGTTCACTGATAGCTGAAGCCGTGTGATTTGCACAGGATGAGGAGGAAAAGGAGGAGAGCGTGCCTACATGCTCACCCAACAAACACTGCAGAGTGCTGGTGTACCGCTTGTGTAAACATGCGAGGCTTGGCAGGACTTCCACCTGATAGCTGAAGCCGTGTGATGTGCGCAGGATGAGGAGGAGAGGGAGGAGAGCATGCCTACATGCTCACCCAACAAACACTGCAAAGTGCTGGTGTACCGCTTGTGTAGGGCGTGAGGTCTGCCTGGGCGTTCACTGATAGCTGAAGCCGTGTGATGTGCGCAGGATGAGGAGGAGAAGGAGGAGAGCGATGACGAGGAAACCGCGGAGCAGAAGCTGAGCAAGCGCAAGCGCAAGGAGGCGAACCGGCTCAAGATCGCGGAGCTCAAGCAGACCTGCCCGCGGCCCGAGGTGGTGGAGGTCTGGGACGTCACTGCGCAGGACCCCAAGCTCCTTGTCTACCTCAAGGTACGCAGCCCTTCAAAGCCATTTCCAAGGGGTGCGGCTCAGTAGCAGCTGTGTTGCAGCTTGCAAGCTCTTGCAGTCCCAGCTTGGAAAGCTGTTGTAAATGCAGCTCGAGAGCTGTTGCACTGCAGCTTGCTAGCTGTTGCCATGGAGCTTGAAGGCTGTTGCACATCATAACAGAACCTATTTTCCTCATCAGCGCGACGCTGCTGCATTCTCGCTAGAGAGGAGCATGCAGGCAACTCTGTAGTATACATTGGGCAAGAGACTGAGATAGCCCCCTCGCTGTCTTCTCCTGTGGCGCTCCTTGCATGCTTGCATGCGTCAAGGCCTTGTGGCTTCAAGACATCCTGGAACAGCAGGAAGCGTCTCTCTCTGCTGTTTGGAGCATCAAAAGCTGCGTGGCTGAGCTCGACTGGCCCACTCTGTGCAGGCGTACAGAAATACAGTGCCAGTGCCGCGGCACTGGAGTCAGAAGCGGAAGTACCTGCAGGGGAAGAGGGGCCTGGAGAAGCCGCCTTTCCAGCTGCCGGACTTCATAGAGGCCACCGGCATCGGCGAGATGCGCCAGGCCTACCAGGAAAAGGTACCCAACCATGCCCATGCTTATCCGTCTCTGCAGAATGTTGGTGTTGCGCCCTACTATGTACATCTGGCCTGAGCCATGTCCGCTCTGCAAGAGGAAGATTTCCCCTGATCGAAGTGATACCATGACACTCAACCTGTCCTTTCTTAGGCATGTGGCCGATACAGCATCTGTTGAGGGCACAGCGAGCCTGAAATGGCGGTGGATGATGTGCTGGTAGCCATTGATTCCGATACCCCACAATAGACTGAATCGCTCTCAGTGATGCCATCGATTGATGTCATAAACTGAAGGGGGTGTGGTAACGGTGCAGGAGGAGAACAAGAAGCTGAAGCAGAAGCAGAAGGACAAGATGCAGCCCAAGATGGGCAAGCTGGACATCGACTACCAGGTCCTGCACGACGCCTTCTTCAAGCACCAGAACAAGCCCAACTTCAGCATCATGGGCGACGTCTACTACGAGGGCAAGGAGTTTGAGGCCCGGGTGCGCAACTCTCTTGTTGCTGCTCATGTGCTGTGCAGTTCTGTCCTGTGAGCTCATCCTCTGCCAGTTGACCTCACAGCCTGCTGAGAAGGATCCCTGGCCAGACTTTGACCTTCATCTGACAGACAAACTTCACATGTACCTTATTGGCAACACTGCCTGCGTACACTGTGCAAACAGGGTTGCCAATCGTGTATCTAAGGTCACAGGTGTGGCCTTCCGGTAAAATCTGCTTTGTGCTGCGCAGATCCTGAACGCAAAGCCTGGCGTCCTGAGCGAGGAGCTGCGGACAGCGCTGGGCATGGGCGAGAACACACCTCCGCCCTGGCTCATCAACATGCAGCGCTATGGCCCGCCTCCCTCCTACCCAGACCTCCGGGTGAGGCTTCACGTGCTCCCTGTTCCCTACCCCACGTCTGGTGTGATCTGCAGAAGTTCGTGCAGCCAGGCTCAAAACATGAGGCCTTGTGTACTTCAGGCGTAGTTCCGAGCAGAAAACCAGCTGGGAGAGTCCCGTCTACCCAAGCGGTCTGCAGAGAGGTTTCAGTGTATACTTTGCATGCACATGGCAGGCTTCCGCTGCATGTCCTGTCCCTATTGCTCACGTTCCCACTCAGCTCTGTATGAGAAGAAAGCACATACGGAGCTGAACGTGTATGTCTGCTGAGCCTGTGCTGACTTTGCCAGTACTCCCCTGCAGATCCCGGGATTGAGCGCCCCGATCCCACCTGGCGCCCAGTTCGGCTACCAGCCAGGCGGCTGGGGTAAGCCCCCAGTGGATGAGGAGGGCAACCCTCTGTACGGAGATGTCTTTGGCCTCACCATGGAGGCTGATGAGGATGAGCTGGTGCGCTGCTGGCCTTTGTTCCCTACAAACTCTGTGGTACACCTCTACTTGCATCAGCACAGCTGACGACTCCTGAGGGTGCAATTGGAGGGTGGTGTCTGTCAGATAAGTCGCCGCAGAAGTGTGATAGACATTTGGGCGCTGGAAGTGGATACAGCAATGCACGGCTGTGAGCCATGGGCATGCCTGTGCTGCTTGTCTCCATATCCGTATTCAACACTCAGGTTGTTGTGGTCCCTTGCAAGTGAACATCTCCATTGCTTCTCTGCTTGTCCAGGTGATGAAGTTAGGAGATGGATCTTGGCAGGTGTCTGAGTGAGAGGCAAACACTGTGCAGGTGGACAAGATGACTAAGTGGGGCGACCTGGAGAGCGAGGAGGAGGAGTCTGAGGAGGAGGAAGAAGAGGAGGAGCCTGAAGAGGACACGGAGTCCCTGGCCGACGGCATCGCCAGCAGCATCGCCTCGGGCTACAACAGCAGCCTGCCCTCCGGCATCGAGACACCCGAGGTCATCGACCTCCGCAAGGGCAAAGCAGGTGGGTTTCCCTGACTGTCTTGGGGGCTGCACCAGGAGCCCTTGCACATTGCTTTCACCTCTGCAGGAAATTTCTTTCGTCCGTCTATCATTTTGCTTGTCATCGCCAGTATTGATCCCATGCGATGGGGCTCCCTCTTACATAAATCTGACTACCCGCCGAAAACGCAATTCTTGGTCACTACGGATGTGGTAAAGATTATTTTGAATGCATGGGCATGAGTGCCCTCTCTTGCATGCCTGTACAGCCCTGATCTCCAAGAGATTGTCAGAGTGAAAGCATGGACATGACGGGACGTTATGTGCAGGTGCGGGCGACCGGCCGCTGTACCAGGTGCTGGAGCAGCAGCAGGCGCAGGTGGGCGGCAACCTCATGGGCAGCGACCACACCTACATCATCCCCGGCGGCAAGCCTGCCCCCGGCAAGAAGTGCGCCTCTCCCCTTGCCTCACTCATGTACCAGGCTACGGTAGCTCATAGGCCTTGTCAATGCCTGCACAGCAGCGAGAGCTGCGTGCTTCTCATAGGCCCCGCATGTTCATGCAGCGCAGCCACCGGTTGCCTTGCGGACATGCGAGGAGGCATGACCGATGCATGACTGAATGTCACCATGGCGCTGGACTGCCTGCCGCTCACCCTGTCGTGGGAGGAGACAGCCACCTGTGCGCGTCATGCTTCGATGAGGGACTGGCTGAGAGTGTCCACAAATGGCGCAGGGCTGGCGGGGCGCCGGATGTGGAGGTGGCTATCGACCCGGCCGAGCTGGAGGGCCTGGACGAGGAGGGCGTGCGCGCGCTCTATGATGAGCGCCTTGCGCAGCAGCAGTCCACCGCCTCCAGAGAGGTGACCTCCCCTTTGCCTATCACCTTTCCGCAACTGCTGTCTTGCTCTCTGGGGCACGCCAGAGCTGTTGTATGCTGCACAGCTGTGCCATAGTATATGCCTTCCTAGAGGACTATCCTTTGAGTACTCACCTCCTGAGACAGAGATAGTGCAAGAGGCTCATTTGCTGCCAGTGGCAAATGAGAACCAATGCAAATTCTTGAGGCCCAAAGTGGCAGTGCCGTCTGATGTGAAAGTTCAAAAGATTGAAGGATGTGCTGTGGGGTGCAGAACTTTGCGGACATGGTGGCGGCCAAGGCGGTGCAGCAGAAGCGCAAGGCGGCCGAGCGCAAGGAGGGCAAGGCCAAGAAGACCAAAGAGTCCTTCAAGTTCTGAGCGTGACCTTTGTCCACTTGCTGCTGCCGCTGAGACAACCCTTCTCTGCCAGTCTATCTTTGCCTTGCTGATTGCATTGACAGTCTACACTGAGAAAGCATGAGACAAGCATTGTTCTCTGCTGGGCAACGTGCACTCGTCGTGAGCATATAGGTGTTGCCTGGTGATCACAGCTTGTACGATACAGATTGACCAAATAAGAAGGTCGGCTGGTGTGACAGCCCAGTGAATACTATGGTAGAGTATGTGCTGACAGCTGGCACCATTGTCTGACATTCTGAAAGTCCCTGATTTACTCTACTATTGGAGATACAACACCACAAGCTTGCAGTATAACCTCCCACCTGGAGACCATTGGTTGCACTGTCCATGCCATACTTCATACAGAGATGTGCACGTCGTGCTGCAAGAAAGAGAGCATGGTCGACATCCAAGTGCAGATCAGATCAGATCAGATCAGATCACGTTACATCTCTTCCAGCCACACCAGGCTGATCAGATGTTTGACCCTCACTTGATGGGTTCATCTCAGCAAGCATCCTATGATATCAATGACATCATGCTCAATTCTGGAATCAGGTGCAAAGCTACTGTAGAAGTTGTATCAGCATACCCTCACTGCCGCTCAAGACATGTCTGTACAGATGCTAGCATCACGAACGCCTGTGCAATTCTTCATCCGCAAGATGGCTTCAAGACCACAGGAACCCAGCAGCAGTCGGTACGGCAAGCAGAGTATCTCGGATGTTCAGCAGAGTCAACAGTGCAGTACAACTTTTCGACTGCCAGGGTCACAAATGGCACGGCCCATGTGACCTAGGCCATGTCATCTTATAGCCGTTGACAATGCAGGCTGATGAGACTGTGCCGGTGCAGACACCTTTCGACACCTTATTGCGCTGTTGCTGAAGGAATGCTTGCCGGTAGGTCGTCATGTTCTCGCATCAGAACACAGGCACTCACAGGTTTGTTGGCCTTGAGACTGGTAGAAGTGGTGCTGCGCCTCTTGCCCTCTCGGTAGCACCCAACAGGCGGACAAAAGGCCGTCAACGTTTAATCTGTAAGGTAAAACGCAAGACCGATGGAGATCTCCTGCGATTGACATTTCAACTTGCTCGATGGGAAATTGGACCGTTTCCACATATACCACGCAGGCCAGTGGTCATTCTGGCGCAGCTCATTTCGAAGCAGGAGTAGGCACTGCATCTTTCAAGAAGGGTGCAGCATCCAGCAGTCATGCCCCGCAAAGCTTGCCACCACAGGAGGTATGTCAGCATTGGGCTAGTGGTTTTGGCAGCATTGTACAAGGACAGAAACCAGAGATGTCCTTATACAGGTTCACTTGACCATGTCTAGGGTTCTGCTGATTCTTGACCAACTGCAGCAGGAGTGTGACCCACTGCCTGTGGTATCCATGCAGGCCACATCAAACACCTCTCGGTCAGGGGTGATAACATTTCATGATGGGAGCGGCACCGTCACCTTTGCATCTGCCCCTAGCAAAGCTAGGTAGCCATCCTACCAGTGAACTCCTCCACAGAGAGGCTTTGCAAATTTGCAGCATCTCAGTGCCTCCCATGTCACAGCAACCTTCATCATGAGGCATCATCATCATGAATGTGGTTGCTGAGCTGCATGCAGATCAGTATACTGTGTTCCCTTGCACAGGTCCAAGGACTGGAAGGCAAGACTGAGGGAGTACGGCCTGTCAGGCATGTTGGCATACGGCATGCTCAATACGATATACTACACAGCAACCTTCTGGTATATGTGGACGCATGTCTACAAAGTCCCCAAAGGCATGTCCAGAGATCTCCCCTCTATCGTTGCCCTTCTGTGTTTTGTTGTACAGGAGAGACATCCTGGGCTGGCAGCTGTCTCTTTCAAGAACACCTGAAACCCAGGGCAGATTGATGTCCGCGTGCTCAACGAGAGCGCTTTGCGGTGCCTGGGGTGAGAAAGTGCACTGTCCTGAAGTTGTCTGCAAATGGCAGGTATCGGTCTAGCTGCAGCCTCGAGAAAGTTTGTGGAGGTCCTGGGCATCACCTGGGCTGGCAGCCAGCTGACAAAGGTTGCGCTGCCCTCAGACCCATGTAGGAACATGCCCATGAGTGCACGTCATGCCAATTGACCTACCATGAAGGTAGTAAAATACTCAAAGGGCGGCAGTGAGTGAGGCTGGTAGCAGAAAGCAGATCCAGCATCACAAGCATGAGCGACTGATGATGCAACGAGCCAGAGAGAGATAGGAATTGGGCTCTTTACCACGATGTCATCACGCATCGCCCAGTCAGTATGCCCCTGGCATGCCATAGTGTAGGCCCTTGGGGGCATGGCATCCTGAGAGTGCTTGTGCGCATTGCAGGTGGCTAGAGGGTTTGGAGCTTTGCTTTTAGCACCCATTGTTGACAAGCTGCTGACGTCATTCCAGAGAATCCTGCGTTTCAGGAGCAAGGGCAGAGCATTCCTTGCTGCTGTCATTATATGCTTTGGACTTGCTGGTGCAGTGGTGGGTACCACCATCTTGCTGCATGCTTGAACGCTTGTAGCCAGGACTGTGCACAGTCTCTGATGTACTTCACATAGTACCACAATATATCCCCGGCATTTCACGCAAGGGGTAGTGCACATGACGGCGCTAGCAATAGACAAAGCAGGGAGTCGATTACTGATATAAAACAGAAGTCAATTGCTCAAGATGTCAGCAGATCAGAAGCAGTAGCAGTGCTTGTATATCAGCTGGTCTGCCGCATTGAAATACGCGTTCAACAAAGCCTGGTGGAGGTCACATCTAGTCATTAACCAGGTCTATATCTGCTCACGCAGCCAGCAGCGTCCTTACAGTCTTACAAGGCTGAAGCCTCTATCGCCTGCCACTCTAGGCAACATCAGCCGAGCCAGACTTCTGAGCGGTGGTCTCCCTCTGCCCCGACACCGCCTTTGATGGACAGATCCGCCTTGCCCCACTCTGCCCGGGCCGCCTCGAAGGCTGTTATGTCCCGCCGCGCTTCTCGGGCCGTCGGCCCCTACAGGAATACACTTTTGTTAACAAGATTGTTGGGCTATTATTATCACTATACCTACTACTACTAATACTACATTCTTTACACCCAGGAGAGGCAACTGAAGCCGCAAGGCCAGGCTCAGCAGACGGCAGTTGACAATGTTCATCACTATAAATCATAAATCCCCCATTATGGGCGAGCCCTCTCCCGGTCAAAGCTGGCCTATATGCTAGAGGTTGGCCAGCATGAGCCAAAGTGGCATTGGCCGACTGTCTGGCCTCTATACATGGCATCAGGGGGCAAGGTTGAGGCTATGCTTAGGCCGCTAAATCAGGGGGTAGCAGCGCATGCAACACACTTGCACATTCACAGAGCGCTGAATCATCACTGAACTACACACACGAGCCCTCACATGACGGTGGCATAGAGATGAGATGGGAGAGGCCCAGGCATTGCTTGCTCAAGAAGAGACATCAGGGAGGCGGTGACAAGCAGGGCATACCTTTCGCCGCACAGCGCGCTGCTCCTGGACAAACTTCCACAGGGCGTCTATGCGGGGCTGCTGCGAGCTGCAGAACTTGCCGCGGCTCTTCTGCAGATCCTGCATAAAACCCAGCAGCCCCCTTGATCCCATGCTATCACGAACACCCTCCAACACACTTCAAATTTGGCAGCTCAGACACACATGATGCCAAGACATGTCTGGGGTGGCTGCAGAGGTCGCGTGGCAGATTGTCAATTTTTGATTGTACCTGTATGGCAATGTCCACGGAGGTGCGCGCCCAGGCATGCCGGTAGCAGTCCCGGGCAGTGTCCAGGCAATCTAACAGAGCATCTCGCTTCATGGCCATGCTTTCCCGGCTGCTCCATGCCCTGTCTCTGTCCTGCTCCTTCCTGCACGGGGAGCCACTGCTTGACCTCCTATATGTCAACTGGGGTTGCTCTGGCGAGCAGCCTGTGCAGATGGGCACATATGCACAGGCTCACCCGCTTTCACGCTGACTCGAGTGAGGACTTGAGCTACCTCGCAAATTTGCTCACAGTGGGAGGAATTGCAAGATTTGGAAAGATGAGAGGAGGTAAATTTTCTACTCTGTTGCAAGCTGCATGGCTCCAGGCATGTGTGGGGTCTGTGCATACAGGCAGAGTCCGCTCACTTTGTGGCCTCCTCCTTTTGGATGATCTGGTCCAGTCCAAAGGGATCAGCTTCAGTGGGCTCAGCAGCTGGGCCTTCCTCTGGCTGTGCCTCTGCCTCCGCAGCTTCTGGTTGCTCTGCCCCTTCAGCTTGGAGGCGCTCCTGCAATGAATGACTACAATCTCACACGAGGCACCTCATGGATTGTAGAGCTTCATGATATGAAGATATTGACACAGATTGACATTGACATTCCTCAGGTATCAACAAGAAGCCAATGCCATGCACCTTGCCTGCTTCCGAACAAGAACACACAAGGCCGGTGTCTGCATTGTTTGCATGAGGCGATGTAACAGATGTGTGTCTCATGCCAGGGCAGATTTTCAATGCCACAGCCATTGGCACAGTGTGCACCTTCACCCGTAGGAGGGCCTCCTCGTCCTCCTCTGAGACATCAGAGAGGTGCTCAATGCTCTCCTTGATGCGCTTGAGGACCTTGTTGAACACAAAGGAGTCATCTGTCAGCAGCTGTCCCCGCAGCACACCCCACAGCCCGTACACGTCCAGCTGTCCCTTCTGACGCTGGCTGAATAGCTGCACAGCCAGATTGGCCAAAATTAGCCAACGTTCTGCCCCACTGTGTAGTGCTTGGTGTGAGGGTCAGACCCTTTCTGCTTGAAGGACGATGGCACGGACACAAGCTGATGCTCGCGATCAAGCCAGTGATTGCTGGCTCCTTTTGTTCATGCACGGGCACTGACATGATCTGCAGTCTCAGCCAGGACCGTGCCACCATCTCCTGTGGATGATATGCACTCAGTTTGTCATGTGGTAGGGGCAGAGGGCTGCGCTGCTCGCACCTCTCTGAACTTGCTGGCTGCGGTGAAGAGCTTCTGGTACTCAATGGTCATGGTCGGGTCCACAGCAAGAGTGGGATCCTTCATGGCAGCTCTGAGCGCCTGTATGCAGGCAGAACAAGTCTCCTGAGACCTTTCCAGATGACAAGGCCAGGCATGGCATTTGGCTGTGTATACAAGTCTACAGATGAATTTATGTCATGCATTGATGTTGCAGACCATTCCCAAGTACCTGGAAGAGAAGGGCGCTGTGGGCTTGTGTGACCTTGTTCTCCTTTAGCAGCTGCCTCAGCAAAGAAGACGCCTTCTTGAACTTCCTGGGATTGCTGATGTGAGTGACCAGCCTTTCCAGGGCCACACGCACCTCATCTGCTGCAGCATCTGCGACACAGACGACAACCTCCTCTCTGGATCATGCAGATCACCAAAATCGAAACCTTCAAGAAGCTTACCTGCTGTCTTCTGACGTTTAGTTGGTGGGTATTCTGACAAGGGTGGTGGCGGGGGTGGCACCCCGTCTTCAGCATTGTCACCTTGATCCAAAGCGGGATCGTCGCCCGAGAACATTGGCCTAGACACGCCCCGTGCTCTCTCAACAACGTTTAAGACATCACTCGATTCAGCATCAGTGAGAAAGCTTGATGTGTTTGTGGGCTTCAAACCGTCTCGCCATGCTAATGCCCAGGACTGCCCGACACAGCACAGCAGGCTGAGCATGCTGATACGAGACGCCAGTACAAGCAATACCCCTTGACTGCCTAGATGTGTGACACCTCTGATAATCAGCGTAGACACATCAGAGTAGAGCGGTGGAGAGGGCATCCATCACAAAGACTGCCGGGTCCCTTGGCATTCAGTATGATGACTGTCTTTGTCGCCCAGCGTGCCAGGCGCTGAGAGGGAACGTGGGGTTGTGTAGCAGAAGCGCTTGCTAGAAGGTATCTTTTGTGATGGTCGGCCAGCAGCACTGCTGTGCCCTCATGCAGCGGTATAACCAGCTACAGCATGTACATGGAATGTACCTGCATGTAAGAAATTTTTCAAGGTCTACAATGCCCAGGCTACAACAAGCCTCAAGCACACCTGCTTCTACACCGACAAGCACCTTGAAGATAAAGATCATAGACGTGCCAGGCTCACAAGCAGACATCATGGCAGACCACTTTATGGAGCTGGGAGCCATGTCTGCAGGGTATGTTCTGTAGCGCAGTGCATGCCATTGACAACAGCACAGCAATTCATGACACCACGCAATGAACATAGCTTGCACATTAAGGAATGCGGGTATTGCTCTTGACTCAAGTAATCTAATGCAGGGTGGAGGAGTTTCGGCAACTGAAAGAAGATGAGCAGCAGATATATGGGGACAGTGGGGCGGTCTGGGATAGATGCATTGTGCACGGCCTATTCAGCGCGCAGCTGGACATGCAGAGGATTCAGGAGGATCTGAGAGTCTTGGCAGATGGGCCCCCGCTGCAGTTCGAGGCAGGTGATTTGCACCTGCTCAGCACTGCCTGCTTGTTGGAGAAGTGCAACTCTGTGCTCCTGTCCATGCGCATGTCCGGATTGCATGCAAAGCACAGCTTGATTCACACATTGTGCTCACCTGTAAGGGGTGGTCTGTCATGCAGGTAGAGCACATACAGGATCAGGAGTGGCTTGAGAGCATCCGGCACAGCTATCAGCCGGCTCAGATTGCGGAGGGTCTTTGGATCATCCCCTCATGGTGCCAGCCTGAGGATGCCTCTGCTGTGAACATCACACTGGAGCCTGGAATAGCCTTTGGTACAGGGGACCATCCAACCACCAGGCTCTGCCTGAAGGCGCTGCTCGATCTGGACCTTCATGGCAAGACCGTGGTAGACTATGGCACAGGTCAGGGGTCCCTCCCGCAGACATGGTCTCACACCAGTGTGTGTGGTTGCAATCTTGCCTTCTGCGGAACCCCATGCACAGAGCATGAGGATCATGCAGCATGTATGCGCAACACCCAGTGTATGTACGCTGCTCACCTTTGCAGGTTTGGTGCACGCACAGGATGTTGTCATGCCATGAGCATATGGTAAGGCTGTGTAAGCTGCCCTGCATACAAGAAGCCATCTACTTTAATTATCGAGTGGAAACGGCAATACAGCTTCATGTTGCAGGGTCGGGGGTGCTGGCAATTGCAGCACTGAAGCTGGGGGCTGCTCAGGCCTATGGCACCGACACAGATGCCCTGGCAGTGCGTGCAGCATCCCAGAACGCAGCACTGAATGCCATGGAGGGGCGCTTCCAGGCAGTGCAGTGTGAGGCCTCTACGGATGGCCCCGAGCCTCTAGCAGCTTCCTGTGGGCCAGCGCCGGTCTCTGGGGCCTTTGACGTAGTCACGGCCAACATCTTGCAGGTGAACAAGGCCCGGCCATGCAGTGTCTATCTTTATATTATCTATTAAGCATCTTTCAGGCTCACAGCGCCGATAATGGCATGATGCATTTGTTAGAACGGGTCATGTGTGACTGCCTGCCCACTGATCTCGCACATCAGAAAGAATCCGCCTGGCAGGCAACATCACACACACTCAGATGTGCATGCTGCTGTAGGGACCCCTACTGGAGCTCCAAGGGCGGCTGTGCATGTATGCTCGACCAGGTGGAAAGATTGTCCTAAGCGGATTCTTGGAGGGACAGTGGCCAGCAATCAGAGCAGTGTACGAAACTGACTGCCAAGACTTCCAAGTCAGACAGGAAGGCCAATGGCTTGCTGTGACATGCACCAAAGGTGGTGATAATTCGAGACCGTCTGTGCACTTACAATGATTCGCATTGCCCTGAAGTCATGTAATTCTCATTGGGTGGCGACAATTGTCCCTTACAATCGCGGGGTACCGCAACGGATGGGTTCAGACTATGTGGGGAATCCACTAGACGGAGCATGTTCATATTGTAAACTTAAACATTGATCCTACTTACTTGCTTCACAGCCATCCCTCCTCAGCTGATCATTGGACTTAAGCTGTCACCAGAAACAACCCGAGCCCACCTGGACTGTGTAGAGAACACGAGACTGGGCACTTAATGTTGTGGCAATTTAAGACTGATTGCACAGGCATTGCAACATCTTTGACATCTGTTTCGAAAGCCGCAGCGTGGTGCACGTAGCAGGTGGTCAGCTCCTCGACACAACATCTTCAGCAGTGCAGCCGTCTTGCGCTATCCCAGAGAGCTGTTAGGCTACAACACAGTCTGCAGGTCAGACTTGTAGAGACTCCTCCCTCATGGACATGATGTTCCAGAGCACTGACTTTGCAAGTGCAGGAAGAAAGCGTGTTCTGAGATGCTTCAAGGGGCTGTTCCCAAGATTAAACCAGAGCCTGAAGCATTCGGATGTAGCTGCCTCTGCCTCTGTCTCTGGACATGCCTTTTTCTCTTCTTGATAGTCCATCCATTTGCTACGCTGCAGGGTGTGCCCTGCAGGACTGCCTTTGGCACGGTCCAGGAATTTGGATGGTAGCAGAACAGTCTGGAAGGCATGTGTTAAGCTATGACAAGCAGACGCAGAATCTCAGCCCAGGAGGCACAGGCCGCCTAGTTCAACAGGAGCCGTATGCATGTGACAGCTCGCTGCAGGGGTGTATGCAGACCCAGCTGCTGGAAAGCTTGGCAGCAGCAAGTCTCTCCAACACTGTGTGCTTAACACATTGCAGTCCGCACCAGGTCAGGCAGTACAGTAAGCAATACGTGACTGGGATAAATTGGCTGCTCCCAAATATGCCTCTGCCGCTCTGCAGCTGGCATCCTTCACTGGTAGAACTTGTAGGTTGAGGCGTCCACAATGATACCTGCATCGCAGATGATTGGCTCGCAAATCTTATGCATTGCTGGGAGTCCTTAGATTGTTGCCATAAATGGGCCCAGGTGACCATCAGATAAGCCTCTGGCAGTGAGAAGGCATGACTTCACAGACCAGGGTGGACCCAAGCATACATGCATGCATGGGATGTGTGCATATCACCTCTGAGCCCGCCGATGGATCCAAAAATTGTCACGATGAGACCTGCATGGCAGTCAAGGATATGTCAGGGAAGTGGCTCACGCACAGAATCAGCACGACTGCAATTGTGTGTCAAACGGATGGCCATCGCCTAAGACAGGCTCATGCGGCCAAGACGTCGCAAAAGAAGTGTACGCACAGTCACTACATTAGCGATTTTCAAGGGCTGAGCCGGGAATTAGGGCCTCACCGAAGATGATGCAGAACCATGATGCCCACCAATGGACGCTCTTGATTCCTGGCTTTCTGACAATGAGGAAGATCATGGGGGGCAGCCTGCACCACAATCACGTGTCAGAGATGTAGGAGGGTACGCATGCATCACACAAGGATCCCCAGTCTACAAAAATGTGCTGGGCGGTTGAATGCTCACCAGAAGGTTGTGGGGCCAAAGGCAAAAGCACCTGCATGACAGAGCCAAAACGTCAGGAATCAGACGTGAATGACGCCTGGTATGGAAGCCACAGGTCACTAGACCTCACTCGCAAATTGACCTCTTTACTCTTTTCTGCCAGAGAGAACAGGCCGCTCCATAGGAGAGAACATTGGCGATGTCACATCAAGGTTCAGTGTCAGAGCATCATGGTTGGAGGGAGTCGTCCAGAGCATGAGCTTGGCAGGGCAAGCCTCACCAATGAAGCCCAGCAGGTCGCCAAAGAAGGGCAGCGTGATGCCAACAAAGGCAACGATGACGACGTAGGCTGTGCGGTAGAGCAGGCGGCACAGCAGCCCGTTGGAGATGCCGTTCTTCACCAGCTGCGTCTCGATCATGTCAAACACCGGCATACTGTATACTTGGAAGGAGCCCATGACGTGCACCACCACCTGCACACCCCAATCACCTTTTCAGACAGCTGTCCACCTACAATGTTGAACACGGTGTGCTTTTACTCAGCATGACGCGGACCACAACGTGTGACATGTCGCATCCCAGGCACTGTTTTAGACAGCTGCACAATTGCACTTTCGAAGGCAGTACTGCATGTGCTCTGAGGACTTAGGTGAGTCCTGTGAAGACGACATAGTATCTCCGCAAGGCGAGGTGCTGAGAGCACTTTGATGCACCAGGGGCAGACAAAATGCATATAATGAGGGATGGAGAATCGAGCATGTGCTAAGTGATGGTGGCACGTGGCTGCTCACCATCATGTCTGCAGCAATGAGCAGCCCCACAGGGACTGTGCCCTTGAATGCAGGCGTCAATAGCACATTGTCGCCCACATTGTTCCCTGCAATGCACGGTGACACTCGGTCATGCCTGAAGAGGCGCAGGTGCTACCCGATGTTATTGTCATGCAAGACGCTTGACAAAGCAGGACAATAATTCTGTCATTCCCATCAGGCAATGGTCTCGGGTTGTAGCTGTGCAGGCTCACCAAAAGCAGCATAGCCGGAGAAGCCGACGCCCAGGTAGCACCAGGCCACGATGGCGTAGGCGATGTAGACACCCGTCATCATGCGCTTGGTTGTGGTGGGCGGCGCTGGCATGCACGCCTGGATCTCCAGAACCTGCGCAAGAAAACCCCTGAGGCCCTGACCCATGAGACCAAGGAGGAAGGTGCATGGAGCTCTATTCCTGGGTGCACCTGATCAGTCCACAACGCACAGCTATTGGCTCAGGCTCCAGACTCGGTGCCTGAATCAATAGCTTGCAGAGTGCGACAGGAGATGCGCCCAGAAACTATGCTCGGCGAGGAATCCCGGTGGGAGAAATTTGAGAGCTGTTGGTGCGCAGATAGGCAGGACAGGACGTCAGTGTTACGTACCACATTGTGGCCTCCGTAGGCAAAGGCGATGGTTCCAAGGGCGTTGAAGATGTTGAACACCTGCATGATCACTCAAGGATGAGTCAGTACAGGTAAGAGCACGCTCTTCCCCATAAAACCTCAGAATCATCGTGCCGGCTTTGCGAAACACAATGAATCCATGGACGAAAGGATATGAACCCACACCGAGACCGACATGAGGAGCAGGAGATGCAGACCTTGTCAGCGGTGCTAAAACGATCAAGGTTGTAGTAAGCGTCAGGCTGCTTCCCAATGGCAATGGCACCTCCGATGGCGATGGTACTGTAGGAGAGGGACATGACCGCAGCCGAGAAGGACACTACTCGCAGGCTGTTGAAGTTGGGGCACTGCACAATGCATAACCCCATGTCAGCACATGCAACAGAGAACGGAAGCAGCATGCAACATTGCGAAATAGAGAAAGCGTGACCTTGAAGCATGGCAGGCCAAGGCCTGCAGCAGATGCAGCATGAGGCAGGTGTGTCCTTCCAACTCCGTTCACAGATGAGCATGTGTGATGGGCAGGTTGTGTGACGCTTTATGGAAATTGTGAGCGCCATTCACTTGAATTTGGAGCATCACCTGAGATAGCAAGATTTGTAGGCCGGCAAAGACAACAATCCAGGCAGACAATCCGAACGGCTTGCAGGGCTCTGTGCACAGGTAGCCCCAGACTGCGTGCATGCTCTTACCCGCGGTAATGCAGTACACGCAGGCCAGCCCGAGCTGCACCACACACATCGAAGCCTCGACGCCCTGCCCAGCTGACAGAGTGCGCAGTGGCGGGCCGAGCGCCACTGACATGCATGTGTTGGCATCACCATTTATAGGAAAGCTCAGCCAATGCTCAGGTAACAGCATGATGGCTGACATGGCAAGTATTGAATGAGGGCAGCTGCCGTGAAAGCCTGATCTGGAACGAGTACCGAAGGGGAGCAGCCTTACCATGACAATGAGCTGGAAGGGAATGATAAACCACAGGCCTCGCTTCGGCCCAAAGGCATACTGCAAAGCAGGGCTTCTTCATCGTATGTCGGTCAGTGCTAAAGGAGAAGAAGGGCCGACATGCAGCTACGTCCTCTGCGGTACGTCCTAGACTGCTGCATGCAAGAGTCACAGCACGCATGCTGGCAAGGCTGCATGGCCAGGTGCAGGGCAGCCATCCCTTACCTGCCCCAACTCGTGGTAGCGATCAAGGCGCTTGTCGCCAATGTGATGCATGTTTGTCATTTGCCTGCATTGGCAACCCGTGCTAAGTTTCTGCGCATGATGGTTTCCACAGGCAGATACTGCTAGCCGTCAGGCCCTTGAGGACCTTAGGTGCATGTCATCTCAGGACAGCTTGCTTCCAGCAGTAGCAGGCTTGCTGAGAGCCTGCTGCACAGGCCTTTCAGGAGCAACATGATTGAAGCAATAGCTTACCACAAGGTGTACAGCGTCATGATCCAACAGCCAACCATCAATATGACTCCAGCTTCCCAGCCCAACGCTGCGACTGCTGAGGGCAGGCCCAAGACCCCAGCCCCAATCATGGCCGTCACATTGTGATAAGCTGATGATAGCCTGCACACATTTGTGTCGAAGTGAGGACGGAGCTTGCCGGCGGCACAGACGCCCGTTCACGTAAAGCCCTACATGGTACGAATGAACGAAGCGATGGAGCTGGCAATGCAATGAGACCAAGCGGAACAGCAAACTGCTCACCAGCTGGCACTTCTGTCTCCGGTGACCGGCAATTTGTACTCCTGCATGGCATTCAAAAGGGGCTTGCCGAACTCCGCAACGCGTGTACCCGTTAATTTTGACGTGACAAGTGCCAGCAGACAGGTTCTGACATTATTGTATGATACAGGGTACATCTGTAGGGACTCACCGTGTCGAGGGCCTTCATATGCCCGATGGCAACAGAATTCCTCTCCAGGTTATCGACCTCGCCATCGTGCTTGTATGGAGCAGGCTCTTTGCTGCCCATCTCTTGGTACGCCATCTTTGCAACTATCAATTGGTGCCGGCCTGTTCCGGGATGTCTATGGGCGAGACAGTGTCCCCATGGGAGATGTGTACCAGGGGGCGCACGTGGACTGACTCAGCAGCCAGATTTGTAAGGATCGTGCGTCTCGAGATGCAAGCCTAGCGCGCAAATAGTTCACCTCAAGCTGCAGATGTATGACTATTTTGACGCTCAGGCGTCAATCACCGGCATTGAAGTCATTGAGACCATTCGGTATAGTGGATGATGTCAGTCGCCATGCACATGCAGAACAAGCACCTGATGCATAGATACAAGTCAGAGAAATACTTTGTACTTTGTTCTGACGGTTTATCTTGTGAGACGCTGCTTAGCGCCGGCTTCGTCCTCCATGCCTAATGTCTGTCTCACGGCTTGATAGAAGTGCCTTGACCTGTAGTCCATGCGGGCCCAGTATAAAATTTTCACTCTTACTACCACCACCACGTTTTGCTTCCTTGGGGTGGCATGGCACTTAATATGCAAGACCGAAGCACTTGATCCTAGTGGCTTTCCAACACCAGTAAGCATACGTCCGTTCGCAGTGCGAACTTCGCACTATATCACAGCTTGCTGGTCATGTCAATGTCACGTTCGGAACAAGTGGAAACCCCTTTTCTGCCCAATGTCAGCGCCTTTGCTGGCTGGGTTTAGCCATGGGGCGGCTCCTCATGGAAGCTGGAGCTCTGCGCACGCTGGTGGTGTTGTAGCGCGACCGCGGGAGCGGAGCTGTAGGCGTCTCACTCTTTACGTCCGCTATGCGCGCTGCCACAGTCTCCTGTGCCTGCTTCCTGGCAACCTGCAATCGAGGTGCCCTTTTCCAGTACATCATGGAAGAGACCACCGGCACCATGATGTCATAGGCTGGCTGCCCATCACTTTACCAATGGAAAGGCACAGTGTCTGCAGCACTCACACAAACATCCAAAAGACGGCAGCACATCACAATGACACAAAGGATGCTGGGAGTGGTAGAGATGCCCTGCTGCATAGCGCTTGGCATGTCCAGGCCTTGCACTGAGTGCGTCCAGCATTTGGCAGACATATCTCAGAAATCAGGCTGCCATTACCTCAGTGTCTAGCGGACGGACTGGTGTAGCAGCATCCCCAGCAGGCGTGGGGTCCGCGTAAGTGGAAGGCAAGAGCTTCATGATATCCCAGCCAGGAGCTGCGTCATCAGCTGCAGCATTCTGCTCTGCTGCTGGTCCCTGCTCTGCTCCTGTGGCCGTGATACCCTCCGCAGGCGCTACATCAGCCTCCTACAGACAATCACCGTGCAGGATCAGCGTCTCATATGCTTCTCATTAGCCCAACTGCCATGCAATCTGCCCAACCCCTTCGCTGACTTGCAGCCTCAGCATCTTCGGTCTCAGCATCTCATAAAGGGAAGGCCTAGGATCGCATGCAGCCGCATGGCAAGCTCTGCAGTGAGCCTTAAGTGTGCAGCACGCAGCTGGCCACTGTAGAATAGCCGATGCATGCCGTGCAAAGGGCCACACCACTCCCGAGGACGCTAGCAGGGCTCAAGTGGCGCTCACCAGGATTAGCTGGTTGACGCGCTGCTCGATGATGCCCAGGTATTGCATGAGGTTGGTGTCAGTGACGCCCTCATCTCCCAGTAGCTCCTCCAGGCCCAGCACCTCGCAGCCCAGGCGCTGCCACATCAGCGTGACGCCCTCCTTCAGCGCCTCGCTGCGCGCCGCTGCGGCCGCCTCCCGGCCTTCCGCGCTGTGAGCTTCAGCTTCTGCCTCCGCCCCCTGCTGCTCCAGAGTCTGCAGATGCACGCTGCCTTACTAATGTGTCCTGATATTGCCATTGGGTTAGGCGCCAGATCATAGTGACGACCTCCTTTTGCGCTCGCTCCGCAGGCGCAATGTTGCTTCCCGGCTTTCCACGCCATGCGCGTCTGTGGCTGCTGCTCCAGAGCTTTCGGGACTGCAGCTGCCTTGCTGACCATGTGCTGATGAGCCGGAGCATATACCTACCGCCGTGACTTTGCAGTTGAGACATGAGTGTTTTGCCTACTCATGATGCCTGCGCCTTGGCAGGCAAATATAGGGTCCCCGCAGAGGTGGCTTAGAGGAGGAAGCCTGTGGCTGACCTGCAGCTTGGTCTGGCGCTCAGAATCCTGGGCGTCAGCAGCTGCCTGGTACCTGTCGAGCTCCTTCTGCACATCGTCCGCGTGCCCCTGCAGCTTCTCGGCCTCGCTGTTGATGTCCCCAACATAGCTGAACAGCCGGAAGTTGCCGTCCTCTTTCGCAGTCATGACCGCCACCAGGGCATCCACTCCGGACGTGCCTGCCACAGAAGGGCAGCAGTTGGGTGTCATGATAGTGCGCAAGACTTCATAAGTGTGCAAGACTTCACTGGTCTACAAATAAGGGGCAGGTCATTGTCATAGAGCAGGACATTGCCTGCACATGCGATTCATCATCCAGCCAGCTTGTGACAAATTGCTGCTAGCGCTCTGCTGATGCAGAGTCACCCAGATAGACGGATCCACTGCATCTCGACAGGACCTGCTGGCGCCATCGAAGCTTCAGCACACCTGTGGCGGTGCTGATCTGGTCAAAGGCGGCAGCGTAGTCCTCCAGGCGCTTGTTCAGGCTAGCCACGCCCGAGGGGTCTACCCCAGCGTCTGCAGCAGCGCCGTCTGCGCGGGACGCCCGCCTAGCGCCCCTGGTGATGTCCTCGCGCAGCAGCTTGGAGGTAGATTGCGCTCGCTCCGCAAGCTGCTTGCCCCTCTGAGCCTCCTGCAGCCACCATCCGGACGGTCAGGGCACCAGGCAACTTCTTTGGAAATGCAGCAGAGAGTCGAGGGAACACAACAACACAGCGGAGCTGCTCCCCTGGGTTCTAAATGCTGTTGCTGACATTGGTTGCATGTTTGTGTCCACCCAACTGCAGGTTTGTTGCGATGGTGATGCCAGGCATACTCGCCTACAAGGCGCAGTGCACAGACAATATGTGTGAGGATAAATCGTTTTCAGAGACCGTACCCTCTGCTTCCTGTCTTGCTGAATGAGCTGCAGCAGCTGGCGCCACTCCGCCTCAGCATTGGCTACCTCCTTGTCTCCGGCCAGTCTCGTGGCTGCTATGCTAGCCAGGGCCTGCGAGCAGATGCACTTATTTGAGCAACACCTGAGCCCCTCATCATGTGAGAAGGGACATCATCCCATTCCCATTATTTGTGAGTTGTGGGAGACCGGACTATCAAAGCTGAGAAGCGCATCGACACAGTCTCTGAGGGATTCTATTGGCTTCCGGTCTTGAAGGTTTCACAGGCCTGAGCTCGGTTTGTTGTGCTCTAATGAGAGCACCTTGTCTCGTCCCACGCACTCTGACTGGCTGATGCGCAGCAGGCGCGCAGCGTCCTGGCGCTGCGCGCTGAGCTGGCCGTCCAGCTTGGTGAGCGCCTCGTTGAGCGCCAGGCGCTCCTTGCGCAGGCCGTCGATGTTGTCGCGCAGCGTGCGCGTCTCGGCCTGCCGCGTGTTCAGCCTCTTGATGGCCTTGTCCAGTCTGTTCTCAAGCTGCGTCATTGTCTTCTCCAGCTGCGCATGGCATGGACACATGATACATTGCAGTTTTTTGCGCTGGCAAAGGATGCTTGGGCAAGTGGCCTTCCTGCCACGAGAGCAGCAAGCACTCTGCAGCATCAACTTCGTGTATCATCAGTGGTCGAGTGCAATCGGTCATCGTTGGCGCCAGCTGCACATGTGTCCGTCCCATTCAGGCATGCATTACACATGCCACGGGCGCGTGATGCCTTGCATGCCTGCCTCTGGGATAGCACGGATATCTCCATGGCAGCGAGGGTCAAGTGGTAATTATGAGATGCACTATCTGGGCTGCCATGTGCAAGTATGGGCAGGTGCGGAACCTGGATGTCGCAGTCCTGCGCAGCGCGGAGCCCGCCCATCTTGCGGCGCTGCTCCTCGACCTGCGCCTGCGCCTGCGTGGCCCGGCGCTGTAGGTCTGCCACCCGCGCCCGCTCTGCGCCAATCTGTGCAGGGAACGCTTTTGGGTTTCTGGGCTGCTGCATGCAGCTGTTGCTGTCCATGGCAAGAGGCTGGCGCGGCTAAGAGAGATATGACGGCATGTACATGCTTGTCGGGCCAGTGCAGCATGAGGGATGTACGCCACTGAAGGTTGGACCTGCCTCAGTGATGCACTGGTGAAGGTGGATAGCAAGCCTGCCATCATGCATGGCATTGGCAACGAGAGCGGCCTTGGGTGTCACCTTCTGGGTGCAGGCATCAGACTGCTGGCGCAGCGCTTCGATGGTGGCAGCTGCTGCACTGCTGGTGGGCCGCACAGAGAACTTATTCTCCAGCTGCATCTCCTCTTTGAGAGCCTCATTGTCTGCTCTGAGTTTCTCTATGGCCGCCCTGTAGGTTGACAGAGTTCAGAGGCGGATGAGTGGCATCTCATGTCTGTTAGCTCCGAGGTGGAATCGCGTCATGCACAGTGTTTGGCCCACCTTTGCTTTGTGAAGAACTGCTGTGTCTCTGCAAAGACGCTGTGCTCTGCGCTTGTCATTCCTGAGCCAAGGTGCCGGTGCAAGGCCTATTTCTGCTGACCTGAACAATCACTTCCCGCAGCAGGACAGGCTCCGATTTACTCTGATGTTTCTCAGCGCGGAATGCTGTCTCTTGCCGCAGTCATATCTGGAAAAATATTGTTGTAGCTCTTGAACGGCGTTTGATGGACTTTGCTCCCATCCGGCAGCAGAGGATGCCAAGATGAAACGCCGGTGCAGGCCCGGAGTAACCGTTGCCAGCTGGCATGGTATCGTTGCAAAAGGTTCCGTTCTCCTCAATCCAGTGCTGTCGTAGGACTATACCGTGAAGAGCCGTTCGCACTTGCAGGCTTGGGGCACTTTTGTGCACGGGGAGCAGTCAATGAGTGCAATTCTTGGGAATTCCCAACCTGAAGGGAACCTTCATTCTTGCCGATACAAGGTGTAAAACGAGACAGGAGCACCTTTAGAAGTGTCATATACAACAAAGAAGCGTCCAAGGTTCAGACAAAAACTGTTTCAGGCCACTTCACAGGGTTCCGAGACGCTTGCAGATCCCATACCAGCAAGTATGCCAGGCTATTTTCAGGACATGTCATGACCCATGAGGCGATTAATATCCTCGATCACATTTCTAGGATTAGCCCTGCACACCAGCATCTCTGCAGAGGCGGCCACAGAAGCAGATGGCAGGATACAGGGCGCTCCTGAGTACTACTTTTGGAATGAGGTGACAGGGGATGTGCAGTGGGAGGATCCTGGAGGTGAACCTTGCTCTAGTGAGCTCATCTTATTCACAATGTGCTCACTGCAATTTCCAATGCTGCAGAATGTGCCAGACTCTGAGTAGTCTGGGCTGTGCAGATGTGCCATATGAGACCTCTTCTGGGTCCTTGTACTGGATTGCTGAGGATGGCACTGTAAGAGCCCAGGACGAGAAGGTAAACACTACCTTGCACCCTTCACGGTGAATTGCTTCATTACAAGAGCCTGCCTCACCTTCATGAAGAGGGATCCTCCTCCTTGCGCGGGCGTTGCGCTCTTTCTGCACGCCATCAATGTGTCGCGAGCATCTTTATCGTCCAGCTGCTCCCATGCCCTTGCAGCGCACGCAGCAGCTCAGTACAGAAGGTTGCAAGCCTCTCCTCTTGGTTGAGCCTCTCTGAACATCTGTGCAACACCAACGCATGCATGACGGAGCTCTACAGAGGGAACGCCCTCTCTGCGGATTCTCACCGTGGCTCTATCGCAGCAGGCAGTCAATGGCCACGCCGGCCAGACCGGTTGGCAAGCTTGCTCGGTACAGCATCACATTTTACTAGATGCAATGCGCTCGCAGAGCTGTTGGTGTTGCCTTGTGCAGTCTCTGCAGTATGTGTGGCTGGAGGGCTGGAGCGAGGACTATCAGAGGCCCTTCTTCTACAACCAGGAGAGCAAGCAGAGCAGCTGGGACAGGCCGCCTGATCTGGCATGGCATAGGATTGCCATCGAGACGCAGCAGTCATGACTGGCAATCACTTGGTAGGGTGTGAGGTCTGTATTCGCTTTGCACTTGAGACTTCTCCACCCCCTGGGCCAGTGGAGTGTACCCTCGCTGACCAACAGAGTCTGTCACTGAGTCAGGTAGCTGTGCGTGAGAAGTTTTCTACCCACACAGAATACACCTGTAGACGGGCCTCAGAGGCTTGCCAGTGGCCTTTCATGGTCGGCATTGCAAGATGAAATGTGCTATTGAGTTGCATGGGTCATGACCATTGATCAATAGGGGATGCACCGAAGGGATGATAGTGCGACTTACTGTTGACAGAGAACTGCACAAGGACAATTGAAAATCTATGCATGATTTGACGACCACATCAGAGTCACATGTGCAAAGTCTTGATAAGTTGTCCTATTTACATCAGTTTTTGGGTCACTCTCGACTGCACCAGTAGTGACTTATCAGCCATGATGATTATTTGTCCATTGCCTGTGAGGTTCACTTTGATTGTCAGCGCTTTAGCTGGCCAGATACAGTGCACAGCCTCTCCCACTATCTGCTTAACCCCTTTTGACATTCAGCTGCCAGGTTGCTAGGCTGTGCATGTAGGCCTGCTTCTAAGCTGCACCACTCATATGTCAGGTCAGTGAGGACTGGGCAAGCTGTACTGTAGCCCAAATGCGATGGCGTACAAAAGGATCCAGTACCTAATTGTCCTGAATGTAGCAATCATTTCATGACTTTGCCCCTCATGGAATCCCAGTATGCTCCTCAAAGCCTGGCAACTGCAAGAGCTGCACATAGGACTGTTAAAGCCTGCCCAAGGAAGGCATGATATGCCTGTCCTAGGTACAGGCCCCTGGCATATGATGTCCAGTAGACTGCCATGCCACCTTCTAATGACGGGATGCACCTGGCATTTGGTTTGGCACACTCCATGGTGGAGATGGGCTTTCCCTTCAGGCCTGCAAACGCCAGTACAACCCATGCTTTCCGGACACGGGCAGCGTATGCAGGCAGACCCTCCTTGCTTGAGGATACATCTTTACTGCCACACCCGACAAGAAACTCTGTGCTGGAGCAAGGACTGTGTCTCATTTGTTGGTTAGTGCGGAGATGTGCCAGACGGGAGACACAAAACATGCACAGCAGGCCTCATCCTATTGCTCATGCTTGGATGAGCCCCTCCTATCAGCAGCCTGAGCTCCTGTGCTTGATGCACCTTTGCTCATGGCCTGCTGAGCACTCTACCAGTACGCCTTCAGGAAGCTCAACCATAAGACCCTGCTCTTTAGCGCCACTGGAACTTTTCCAGCTGCCCCTTGCAGGCTGCTTTGAGACTGGCTCAGTCAGAAAGCCTCAGCCTTGCCAAGATCAGCTGACAGAGCACTGCGCCAAGATGGCGCTTACTCCCAGCAGGGGTGCTGGTCTGCGATGTTGCGGCGGGCCTTCCAGACAGCGCTGTTGCACTTGAAGCCGCCGCCGAAGCCGAGCTGCCAGATGCGGTCGCCGCGCTTCAGCCCGCTGGTGTGCTCAATGTTGGACAGAATGTACCTGCAGCAAGCACATGCAAATCAGTGCGTAAACCTCAGCACTATTGTAAATGCAGCGCTCCAGCCTTGAGCGCTCAGAGTGCGCTGCCACGACAGTATTCTCTGCTGCCAGTCCTGAGAAGGACAAGACTTGGAACGAATAGCATCATAACTTGACAACATGACACCGTGGATGCTACTCCAGCGCTTGCGACCACAAGCATGACAGTGCACGCTGCCCTATACATCACAGCGTTCAGCGTGATTCTGGCAGGCAACAAGGGGTGGGTAAGTACCAGGTGGAGGCAGCAGAGGTGTTGCCAAAGCGGTACAGGGCGTCCTTGGAGGGCTGGCACTGGGCAGGTGTCAGGCTCAGCTTCTCCTCCATCTCGTCGATGACAGCACGTCCACCAGTGTGGAGCAGGAAGTGCTCGAAGGCGCCATTGAACTTGGGGGTGTACCCCTTCTTCATCACCACCTTCAGCTGCACAAAACAGGAGCTACTTCAGGCACTGGCAACAGCAAGCCTGCCGACCAAAGTCAAGACACACCCAAAATGTTGCAGGCCTTTCATGCATGCCCCTCGGCAACTGCTGCTCTAGTGAACCACAACCAAGGGATGTGAAAGAGCAACAGCCATGTGGACAGTGCAGGAAAGCCCTGAGGAGAACTGCCAGACAGTGCCATGATGACATCCCATGTTCAGGGTGCTGCTACATCCCGGTAGGTAATGCAGCTGCTGGGGTCGGATGAGGGGGCGTACCATCTCGGTGATGGGCAGCACGAGGGGGCCCAGGCGCTGCAGGTTGACCTTCAGGGCGCGGCCGGCCACGTTGACCACATTGCGGCGCAGGAAGACGCCCTTGATGCCCTCGCTGTCCTCGCCGTTGCCCATGCAGCCAAAGGCGTCGTCCTCGCAGCCCAGGTGCACGCGCACTGTGTGCTCCAGCTGGTACTTGGCGCGCCTCACGTCCTTGGGCCTGCAGGCGTTCAGCAAGACGTCAGCACCAGCAGCTGGCTGCCCAATGAGGCAACTGTCCCTTGCAGGGTGCTCAGGAATACAGAGTACGCTCTGCCACTTTGTAGACGTGGAGAGCACAGATACATTCTATTGACATTGATGAAAGTCAGACCTTGTGCACTCAGTCATGAGGGGTAACTGACAGACCTGCATGGCGCTGGGAACATAAGACAGTGCAGAGAATCACATGCAGTGAAAGGGTTTACCTATTGGAGAGGAGTGCACCAGCACCTCCCAGGCGGAAGAGGCAGTTGCACACCAGCATGGAGCGGTCGTTGCCCACATACCAGTTCTGTGTGATGTTTTCGTGGTTCACGATCAGCGCCAGCCTGTTGGGCAGAGCCTGCACATCCAGATGATGATCAGCCTCAAACATGCAACATGCTGCCCCTTCCACAACTACAGCCGTGTGAATTTGCAGCACGGGCAAGTAGATTGTGTTACCAAACACTACTGTCCACAGGTCAGGATGTCAGAGGCCATGAGAGAGGTGTGAGCCTGTACCTTGAGCAGGTGCTTGACCATGTCAATGCTGATGAGGGAGGATGAGCAGCCCATGCCGGAGAGGTTGTATGTCAGCACGTCACGGCGCAGCTTGAAGTGGTTGACAATCATGGCAGCCATGGATGGCGTGGGCGCAAAGCAAGAGCACGACACCACCACAATGTCGATCTGCACAGCCCAAGGCCACTGTCAGCGACTGCGAACACAGGACTGCATGCTAATATGCCCCTTATGCAAATATAGCACTTCTGAGCACAAGTCTTTGTGCTCTACAGTTGCACACAGCCATTCACATCCACAAAACCCTGAGCAAAACGCAAGCTGCATATAGAGCAGGAGGGTGCAGTCAGGTAGACAGCATGCTCTGAAACAAACACAATACAACCGTGCGAGCTGCTAGCATGGGCTTCTCTCTGCAGCCAATGAGGCAAAGCACACCTCCTGGGGGTCAATGCCAGTCTTGTTGATGAGCTGCTCCACCACATCGTACAGCACCATCTCAGACTCGTCCAGAGCTGCGCGCAGGGACGTCTTGACCTCTCCATCCTTCATGGCTGCAATGCCGTCCGACAACCCAGTCTCATCCCCCAGCCCGGACCGCTCCAGGATCTTGCCCTGGAACTCCAGGTTCGCCTCTGTGAAGACTCCCTTGAGCTTCATCTCGTCCATCAGCCTCTTCCTAGAGCACCTCAGTCTGCACAGTTGAAGCATGACTTAGCGCGCCCAGTCAGCCGCATTGAGCCGCTGCAAGCAGGTCCTCATCATCATGACACACGACTCTATGCATGCCGCTACCTGCTGCAAGTCAGAGTACACAATGAGGGTGGGGAGGGCAGCAGAGCAGAGAAGCAGGCTTACCTCTGTGGAGGTGTAAAGCATGCAAAGTCCACCAGGAGGACCTTGTTGACGATTGGTGTGAGCAGCCATACTGCTGCGTAGATGAATGCTAGTACTGCTGCTGCTCCCAAAGCATACTGCAAGAGGCAGAACTAGGGTCAATAAGAGCATCAGAGAGGACTAACTTGTGCCCCTGTACCTGGACCACAGACAAGGTTCAAATTCTTAGCACACCTTGTAACTGCTTTCCAGCCCTTCAAGGCGTCTAAAGAGTGATTATAGGCCTTCAGAGAGCTGCAGAAACACCTAAGCGTGCTGCCAGATTGCTTCAGCCAGTTTAGGATGGCTTCTTGTATGTACAAAGTCGAACGCGTGGCATGTCGCTCAAAGACGGCAAGGTATACATAGGAGCTCATCACTTCACAGCAAAAGCAGCTGTGATGCCGTCCTGCAGCCATCGCGCTCTCCAACAGACAGCCCAAATTCAGTATCTCAGGTTCCCACCTGCTTAGAGGCTGGGAGGCTCTGGAACTTGTGTAATTGGCTGTTGAGGAACTCCTGGTTCAAGAATGCTTCCCTCTCCGCCTACGGAGACACAATACATATAATGCATGTGGTCCAGCAACGCCAGGCAGGTGTCATTAATGCTTTGCAGCAGAGCCATAGGTCGACGCCTCGAGCTGCTCATCTCACAACCTTACATATACATGCCACTGACAAGCTCAGATCACATATATGCACACGATACACTGACTCTCATCGCATCAGGCAGTCACGGCGCTGAAGGTCCTTGACGTACCACGACCAGAGATGCTGTGAGCGCTGCAAGCGAGGCAAGCAGTGTGCCCCGTCCGCTCACGCCGAAGCGCTCGCTGAGAATGCTTCCGACAGCTGACATGCCTGGATGACCACAGAGCAACCTCAGTCCGAATGTTCCACCGCTTCCGACTGCCCAAAAGATTCAAAGGGCGGCCCTGCAACCCTATACAGCTTGTGCGTCATAATCAACGCAACCGCATGTCCACAACTGCCTGCTGTTGGGTTGCTGGTCTGTTCCCTGTCGCGGAGGTGCGTGTGCAGGACACAGATTGCTGTAAAGCTGGCTTGCACTGACAAATGGCCTGCAACTGCTGGCCACAGAGGGGATACTCGCCTGCTCAGCTGCGCGGCGTCAACCGCTCCTCACACTCCCTCCGAACACTCGCAGCTGTGCTTCGCTCTCCGGCAATCGGCTGCGGAAATGTGATGCTTCACTGACCACGCTCAAACAATTCAGCTTCAAATTTTGGAGCCAACTGCTCACGCGTGGCGGGTGTAAGGGGTGGATGAGCCAATTGTTCCGTCATCATTTCCTAATCCAAGGTCGTCCCGGAGCGCCGCGTGCACCCGGCTGCTTTCGGGATTGCTGGCCAAGGTTCCTTTGGGGATGAAACGTTGTATGATTTTTGGTCGTTGCCGTGTCGAGAAGGGCCCGCTGCACGGCCGGCTTCTTGTGGCGGGTTTCACCCCGAGTGAAAGGCAGCTTGTGTACGACCTGGCAAGCGTGGGTGAATTCACGTTGATTTCGTAACCAACGTAAAGTGAGAGAAGTTCCTCCCACACTTCTCTTACACAATCAGCCGGCACACATGGCCACCGCCCAGCAAATTCCACACTGATCTGGCCTCTGTGAGAGTCCTTAGCACAGATGACACAGTGAAGGACGCAGTAGAAACCTCATGAGCCAGAGTACAAGTCCTCAGCAATTGTCATCATGTCTCAAAGCCTTGCAGAGAAGTACCTACTAAACTTCTAAAGTCCACTCGTGTTCTGATGGGCGTATATCTAGATGCAATACGAAGCATTGACCCTTCCCCTGTTGGTACATTGACACGCTGCGGCGCTCATGGGCGCTGCCGTGCTTACACCTTCACCAAGTCCTCCTGAATATATTCATGCTGTAGCTTTAGCCTCAGATGTCCAGGAGGTCTGGGCTCAGTGACACCCAGTCGCCATCTGCCAGCGTGGTCTCCTCTGGTACAAGGACGTTGTTCACATTAACCACCTTCGGGCCATACTGGACCCTCCTCTCTTCCTTCTCAATCTCAATCCTCCCCTGCAGAGCAGTGCTGTCATGTCAGCCCTTCTCCTGACCCTCAGACATAACTACAGCCACAGAGACCTTGCACAGACTCGTTGAGTCACAAGATGATACCATGTACTGCATCTCAGAACTTGATTGGTGTAGCAAGATTTGTCGATGCATGCGTGCATAAGGGGAATCCAATCTTTGGGATTAAGCATTCGACAGCCTGGTGTGGCTGGAGGAGATGCGAAGTGAACTGATCTGCTCTGATCAAGGCTAGCAACAAGAAGAAATGCACCTTGGAGCGTATGATGTCCCCAGCGGTGGTCCCTCGCTGCACCTGCTCGATCTTGAAGGTGGGCACTATCAAAATCTGCACTTGGGTGGAGCTCTGAACAGCCTCCGCGCCAGCTGGCAAGCTCTGGGCTGCCTTAGTCAGCGGCTCCTGCAGCAGGTCGTTCTGCCACTCCAGCATCCTCCGCAGCAGGTGCACCTGCACAGGGTGCACAGCACTGCCTCAGCACTCTGTCTCGTGCCCACAGCAACTGCGTCCTTGTGGCACTTGAGGGCTATACTGACTGCAAGCACAGCTCCAGGCTGCGTGTCCGTGCACTTCGAGCCACTTTCTTTCTTCCAAAACACTTCGATGTGGTGGTACATGGTGTGGTCAGCTGAGGCTCATACCTTCTTGGCTTCTGCAGAGGTGAGCTGTGGGGTTGCTCCAGAGCTCCTCTCAGAGGCCATGCCTGGCAGCCCTGCGCCTGCCAGGCGCATGCTGTTGCTCCCCGGCAAGATGCTCTCGTAGGTCGCGCTGCTGCTCTGCATGTTCTGCACATGCACCGCCAGAGTCTCCACCCAGATCACAAGAGCACTTCTTCTGTCACCGAGCATGCGCTACAAGCTCTATGGGGTGTCCTGCAACCTCTATGGTCTCCCAGCTTGTATGGCACTTGCCTCTGACTTGACATCTACTCTACTGGCGAGAGGGGAGCTGCTACAATACCTGCAGGGGCATGACGAAGGGAGGTTGCTTCTGGTTGTAGGTGTCGAGCAGGTGCCAGTTCCCGTCCTTGCACAGCGTGTACGACTCCAGCGAGAGGTGCAGATTGCCGTGGCCCGGCGCCCAGAACTTCTTCTTGCGCGCGTACGCCATCAGCGTCCTGCGTATAAACCCCATGCATAAGAATATTGTGACCTTTTCCTGGAATACATCCAGACAGCCCATCACCACGTGCGCACGCCTCTGCTGCGTAAAGTCTGGTCAGAGCAGGTGTACGTGAGCTGACCCGTCAGTAGAAGGTATGAGGTGAACAGGATCAGCACTGGACAATAGGGTGCCCAGAGGACCCACTTGACTTGGGACTTGTCGACAGTGGTGCCTGGCGCAATGCGCGATGGAACTACAACCGCCACTAGGAGGGAGGATGCTCGGGTGTCCAGCACCACACCCAGCTGCAGCTTGCCCCGGGCCACCCTCACCACCGGCTGCCCCACCTGGATCACCCACGCCATATTTTATCCAGGTACAGGCACAAACTTGCCAGATTTCATCCAGGTACAGGCACAAACTGGATACACCCTCCGCTGCCAGTCAGTATTCGAGACTGCCGCAAACACAGGAGCAGCAAGCCATGCAGGCAGCTCTGTGCAGCCTCAGGATGCCCTGAAGCTGCAATGCTGTCCGGCTTCTCCTGTCCTCAATAGACAGAGCTGCGCTGCCGTCCCTTGGACACGAACAAGGCTCTATACCTTCATGTCTGTCGGTAGTGCGGTGCCTGGGGCTGGCTGAGGGCTGTCCTTGTACGCCCAGTGCGCAGCAGGCCCGTACTCCGCCATCTCATGCATGGAGGAGGTCCTGATCTGCACCTCCAGAGGCACATCCAAGGGGCCTGCATGCACCTCACAGCTCAGTCTGTCACTTTGCTGTGATACACTTGGCTTTTTGGCGCATCCATGCCCTTAGATGGGCATGCACAGACAGGCATTGCACCAAGACGCAGTCCGCTTCTGCACCTCATCTCCGGCTTCAGATGCATGCAGTGCACTTGAAGGCTCAAAGTGTAGGTGCTACATGTTTTCGTGGCCAGCGGTGGGGGCTGAAGAAGAGCGCATGCTTCACAGATGTGTTGGCGGCATGCAAGAAGGGAAGCTGCTCACCCAGGACAGCGCTGTGCAGGGACTGGTAGCCGGAGGGCTTGGGGTTGAAGATGTAGTCGTCCAGCTCGCCCCGGATGGGCCGCCACAGGCGGTGCACAGCCGGCTGGATGGCGTAGCAGGCCTCGATGGCCTGCTGCAGCTTGCGGCCGCCCTGGTCGTCCACCACGACGCGCAGCGCGCGCGCGTCGAAGATCTCCCCCAGGCTCACCCCCTTGCGCGCCATCTTGCGGTGCATGCTGTGCAGGCTCTTGATGCGCCCCTGCGCCCGTGCATGGGAAACCCCCTCAGCAGACCGATGAGAAGCCGCAGAATTCTTGCAGACAGGCTGCCTGAGTGCAATACTGGGAGCAGGCACCAAATTGCATGCAGAATCCTAGATATTGTGACGCATGGCAAGGAAGTCTGCTGAGAGCATCATGCGCCTTCCTCACTGTCTGGCCCAAAGCATCTGCCTCTTGTGCTTTCGGTTCTCTGTTCAGTGAGGATGCTGCTCAGTGAATAGCTATAACAATGCCTTCTGCAGCAAGACAAGAGAGGACAGTGTCATTGATGTGGAAGGGCTTGCCTCGACAAAGACGTCCAGGCCGGTAGCCAAGCCTTCCACATTGAGCTCGTACAGCAGCCGGTGCGCGCACGCCTGCAGGATGTCTAGCCCAGCCCTGGTAGGGTTGGCGGTGAGCCCGCTCTGGAATGTGGTTGCATGGAAGGGCGGCACTGTCTGTATGAGCTCCCAGGCCTGCAGAGCAGCAAGCTTTGAAGGAACTGTGCGTTTCTGCCAAGCTGGTCTTCACAGCATGGATCAAATTCCTCGCACGTCCAGAGTAGCCAGGGAATAAGAGGCGGAGGTATACCTCTAGCTGGTCAGCTGTCAGCTTCAAGCTCGGAGGACGCCGAAGGTTTCTCTTGGCGCTGTCTCTGCTTACAGTCACCCTCGAGGCCTCTGCAACGACAGCTGCAGCTGCCTTGGCAGCCCAGTGCTCCTTCCTGGACGTCAGCTGCCTTCTGCTCTGTGTTTTGGGGCTGCGCGGCCTGCTTGATGCACTCATGTCCGGGGCCTGCGTCCGCCCGCTGCTTGAGGCTGATGCACTGCTATTGACCCTGTCGTGCTGGTCACTTGTGGCATTAGATGGGGGAGGGTCTAAGGGGTCCTGGACCATTGTAGATGTACTGCGTGCGCCTATGCTGCTGCTCCCAAGTTCCCTGCTGGCCAAGCTTCTGGCAGAGGCTTCACTGCTGCTGCATTGAGCCAGCTTGGACGCGCTAGCCTGCGCACTGCTAGCGCCTGAGATTGTTGAGGCTGCTCTGCGATCGGCTTCTGCCGTCCCTCGTCTGGTATCCAGCACAGCTGTGGCCTCCCTGCTGGAGGCTGCAGGGCTCACCGCCAGCTTCAGTGCAACCCCTGACGGCGACTGCTTTACCTTGCTGCATGCGTTTTCTGATGACGAGTCAGAGCTGCTGGTCAATAATGTCTCTGCGCTGCTCCCACCACCACTCAGCAGCTTCATGGAGGCGCTACCATCGGCTACTGAGCTCTTCTGCTCTGAGGTGCTGCCTCTGCTGCTCATGTGCTGGCTACCGTCTGATAGAAGGCTGCTGCTGCTGGGGGCTGCGTCATCTCTAGCAGTTTCCGTCGCAACCCCTTCAGCAGATGCGACGCCTGGGAGCGAGTCCAGACCCCAGAGCCTGTCCAGCTCATTTCTAAGGGCCCTGTACTCATGGGGGCTGACCACCGCAAAGCAGAGGTCCTCCAACTCAGACTGCAAACACCAGACAACCATACCTCAGCTCAATCTGTCTTGCAGCATAATTTGGTGCAGTACCCTTAACCTCATCTTTCACACTACACGACAGGAACCTTGAGGTGTACCACCATATGTGGGCTGCTAGCAAATACAGCTGGGATCACGCGCCTGAGGTATCTCCCAAGATGTGTCACAGTACTCCTCCGCAAAGCTCATAAGAAGCCTGGCAGCAGAACCTGTAGCGGAGCTCACCTTGAGAGAAAACATGCCCAGGCGCTCGGCCAGCGAGCACCAGACCTGCATGGTCTCTGCGGCCACGGCGCGCTGGCGGTCGGGCTTGAGCGCGTACACGGTGCGCATGTTGTGCAGGCGGTCCGCCAGCTTGACCACCAGCACCAGCGGCTCGTCCACCATGGCCAGGATCATATTGCGCAGGTCCATGACCTCCTCCCCGCTGAACAGGGGCGCCTTCAGCCCCGAGTGCTGGCTCTGCGGCAGCCACATGCAACTTTGAGGGAGGAGGGTCTTGGCATTGATGCAAGTGCTTGTAGATGGAGCACAGTACATGAGCGCCAGGAGGCTGATATGACATGACCTCTTCCCCGCTCAGAGGGGCGCCTTGTGCCCTGACTGATGTGTTTACAGTGCAAGACACCAACTGAAAGTTAGGAGAAGAGATTGCTGCACACGCTTGCAGGTTGTAAGTAAGTGGGGCCTTAAAGCTCGTCCGTGGTCTGTCTATGAACACAAGCCAATTGCCATGCACAACACATCTGCATGGGACAAGATTCGCAGAGAGATGAAAGTGTGGCATACTCACATCCGTTCTTCGGCGCCTACGCAGCAGCTGCGTGGTGGTGGACAGCTGCCCAACCTGCCCCACTATCTGGGCGACGCGGGGCCCAAAGTCATCATAGATCTCCTCCAAGGAGACGCGTGTGTCATCCACAGTGTCATGCAGCAGCGCTGCCATGACTGCCGCCTCAACCCTGCAAGGTAGATATGCAAGATCATAACATCAACATGCTGGAGGACGTGAGGTGCCACGCCCTCTATGGTAGTCCCCATGTATGTGGAGTGATATCTCCATGCCATGGTGGTTGCACAGTTTTGCATTGACCCTGCATGCTTTGGTGGTCTCATCTCCAGGACTGAATGCAGACATGAAGGGAGTGTCACTGAGGCCAGTACCTCTCGTCAATGTCTTCTAGTGCTTTTGAGCTGGCATGCAATGCCTCCACAATGAGGGCAGTCTCCACGCAGTGCACAATGTAAGGGTCTCCCGTAAGGCGGGTCTGCAGCACACACCACACCCGTCACATGAATGCTTGATGTGCAGGGAGCTTCACAAGCAGAGCGGGTCATCTCAGAGCAGGACATACCTGGCCCTCATGAGCCATCGCAGCAAAGTGCGCCGCTCGCAACACTTCTGGCCGGGACAGGTATCTGCTGCATGTCACATCCACATTGTAGAGTAACACCTGCTCCTGCAAGGATGAAGAATATGCGTCAGCTGCAGGTTTTGCATTATTCCTAAGGTCTCAAGAGCCTGCAGCTCTGCGCAAGAGAAGGCTGTCTGTATGCATTGATAGCCATCACGACAAGCTGGCAGCTTGCTCCCTCCGCACGCAGGACTTTTATCCATCTGATGCCGCAGCATGCCACCTGGGAGGTAGACCCAACCTGTTGCTGCTTTTCCTTGTCCTGAGGAGGCGCCAGAATAAATTCCAGCCTCTCCCAAGCAAACTTGGCCACGGGCAGCATTGAAGCTCCAAAAGAGGCTGACAGCATGCCAGCAATGCTGTACCACACCAGGGTATTTCCGCCCTGGGCGAATGGGCCATGAGCAACTGCACACAAGGATGCAAATTAGGGCAGATCCCTCACTAGTGGAGGCCCTGCGCCTTCAGTAAGAAAGAATGGGCACAGACAGGGTCACATGCCAGGTCTATGCACATCAGCCAGCAGAAGGTGCAGCACGATCAGGCGCACTGACCTGAAGCGACTGCATTGGCAGACATCATGCCACCAGCCACGCTCACAGCTGTTCGCCTCACAACTTCCACCGCAATCTGCGGCCACACACTCAAAGATGAGGCGGTGCGCTGCCAGAACATTATACGAGCTACAGTTGACAATGCTGCAAGGTGAGTGCAGAGCCCTATGCTTGCATAAAGGGGACATAGGTCAAGCGCATAAAGGAGGTAGGTGCTCACTGGTGCTGTGACCATAGCCACGCATGGCTGCATGGATCCCCTTTGCCTCCTTCCTGGGCCGTTAAATGACCAAGCATAGAGGATGCCAGACTTGGGAAGCTGTTGGCCGAGCAGGGCAGATGCCTCATGGCTTATATGGACTGGCATCATATATCCTACTAATCGGCAGCCCCACAAAGAGGAGCACAGGCCGGATCTCTGTCTCGGAAGCCTTAAGTATCGAGGTTGTCAATCACTCAGGCGTTTTGTCTCCCGTGCAAATTCTACGGGCCCCCAGCAACACACGAGCATGCCACGCTTGTGCACGTTTGCAATCTCAAGTCCGATCTCTAGGCGATCCGGCTCTTGCATAGGTGCACATTTAAAGATCGCCTAGTGGCATATGTGGATGCTCGCTGTAGAGCCGTGACTCTCTTCATCTGCCCATGAGGTACCACACCCCAAGATGTTAGTACTATGCTCAAGCTGGCGTCTTCTTTCTCGCTCAGCGAGCAAGAAGCGGTGTGATTAAGGCTTCAGCCTACCTCTCTGGGACAGAGAAAGGGCCAGCAGTGGGTCAAAAGGGTATGAGCTCCCACTCAGCAGCTTCCGTGGGTAGGGCAGCTGCTGACTAGTCGCATATAGGCACTCTGAGCTTCATGTGCCCGAAATATGGCCCGGGGGGGTGTATCAGGCTGCCCTTGACTCAATAGCGCACGCATTTTCATAAGTTTGACTCTGGTTGCCTCTTTATCTGCTGTCAGCGACGACCGTTCATGGCCCATCGCCAAACCTTGGAGCATCTCTCGACAATTCGTTCTGGGATGTGGGACGCTAGTATGGCTGCTCCTTGCCATCATACAGTACAGAACAGCGCAGGACCAATCAAGGCTCCACTTATATATTCACGTATTCCAGTAGGCAATGACTGCAGCATGCGGTCATGAGGACCGCTGAAAAGAGCAGCAAGATGCCGGACCCCCGGCATACAGCCGAGACTTGGGATTATGGAGCACTTGATGTCATTCGTTTGAAGGATAGAGCTTCCTTCTATGCATCTGCTGCAGGCGCTGGAGAGACTTTGAGAGGTGATGAGGCCGCTTAATCATGCATGTACTTTTTTAGCATTGGTGCTATGACAGCACTGCTAGTGTTGAGGCACACTATGCATGCATTCCTTATTCGAGCAGCCGTCTTGAAGGACATTGACCTAATGCCTAAAACACCGCATAAAACCAGCAGATTACGCCTTTTCTGCTCGTAGGCATGCTGACTGCTCTTACACCTTCCAAATGCTGCGCAGCGTCCCTCATTGAGCTCCTGGACAGTGAACTAGGGAAGGCTATTGTGGCTATACCTGAGAAGGAGCTGTTTGGCATGGTGTTGAATGATTTCTACAAGCCCAAAATGCACAAGTTGTACAGCGCACTGTACACAGCTGTGGAGGCAGACTTCCAACTGAAGATCAGAAAGACTCCCTTCACTCTGGAGCGCATCAGTGACGAGGCAAGGTCCTCTGCTGTACACTGCAATACACACTGTATTGCCCGCTGCCTGGCATGAGTCTACTGTGCACTGCAGTGCAACCTTTCTCGCCCGTCCCCAGTCATTCAGCGACCTGAAGAGGCAGGAGGCTTAGAAGTGATCTGTATTGACAGTGCACATAGTCCTGCAGGATCCAAAGCTGTTCGCCAGCTTCCAGAAGCAAGTAGAGGACACACGCGCCCTTGCGCCTGACCTTCAGGAACAGCACATCATCCTCGACACCTACTCAGGCTTCAACATGTCACAGGTCTGCACCTCATGCTACCCTTGCACACTCTGCTGCCATGTGCGCTCTTTACAACCACGTCTGGCCTCTGCGTGAGAATCTACAGGCTGCAGCATGGTTGCCTTGTGTACAGGCACTGCCTGACCCAGGCAGACTGTGTGCAGGCTGCAGAAGAGAGATCCCTTGCATGCCATGTGGCGCCTGTCAGCTGGGATCATAGCTCTTCTGGCCAGCCTCTGCTTGTAGCTTCAGGTGGGCTTCTAGGAGCTAGACTTCTCTGCTGTAGGCTTTCCCTGTAGCCTCACCAATGAGGGGACGGACATCACTCAGTAGGGGCTTCCTCTGTTGATGCGAAGGGTGTGGTGAGAGGGGCATGCTGAGGAGGTCTGATCATGCGCAGGACCTGTTGAAGCAGCCTCCAACGCAGAGACGAGCATTACGCAGATCACTCAGCAATACATTGTTCGTGCTCAGGTAAGCCAGCATGAGATACACTTGCACCCCACACTTGTTTGCAGTTGCTCACAGGCAAAAGGGGGCTGGCATCCTTCCTGCATGCAGTGTACAGCATGCGTGCAGGTCTGACTTGGCGCATGTGCAGGCGAATGACCTGCTCAGGCGGCAGGGCATCCCCATTGACAGGACTGAGCGTGTGGCAAACTCCCTTGGCCACCTCCTGGGAGTGCTGCAGAAGCTGTTCACTGCAAAGGACTCAGGTGTGAAGGTGCGCCTCTGGGCTGCACTTTCACCTCGTCAGCTTCCTCAGTCTAACTTGGTTTATTGCACCTTCCAGCAACGTTGTCCGTGTTGTGAGTTGAGCACAGCTTGTAAGGAGAATCGGTGCTGCAGATGGCTCTGTTTGCGGGGCGGCGCTCGACAGATCGCACCTTCCTCCTGCTCCAGAACCTGCTGTGCGCCAAGCACCTCCCCAACTACATGGGGACCTCCTCGGTGTTTGCCATCACGCTCATCGACCGAACTGCGAGGCGCCTGGGAATGAGCAACCCTGAGCAGCGCCATGATCTCACAGGTGTGCGCTGGCACAGATAAGAGCTCATTCAGGCAACTCATGCAAGGTCCTACACAGTGTATGGCTTCAAGCTTATGGTGTTTCCTGTCTGGCACCTTTAGAGCAACAGCATGCTCCGGAGCTGCCACGCGGGATGCTCTGTAGGCTATCTCTCTCATAGCTCCCTTGATGCTGATGAGACCACGGCATGATCCGGAATGCTGTGATCTGCAATTAAAGCATGGTCGCAATCTTGTCAGGTCCATGCAGGTAGTTTGGTGGGTACCCACGCACATGAGCTCATGATGATGACCACACAGCTTCTGTCCCGGTATGATGACATGGCGGGTGCCAAGAGTGGCAACCCAGTGCCCGTGGCCGCTCTCCTGGCGCACCTGCTCTTCCTGCGCGAAGTGGGCGGCCTAGCTGCCCCGACTGCACTTTCAGATACCTTTGGCACCAAGGCCTTTGTTGAGGTGCGCAGTCGCAGTGACCACAAGTGTGAACTAGTGTGCATGACAGCATGATTTTGTGGCTCCTCGAGCTACAGAGCTGTGCAGCATGCTTTCGAGCAGGACAACAGGCCTGTGCTGGGCAAATCTGCCCTTCAAACTTCATCCAGCAGGTATCCTTATTGGTGACCTGCTCTGCAAGCTATACATCTCAACAGTGGCCTAAAGTGCCAGGTCTAGGGCGCATGAATGCTGCAGAGAGGCCTGCTGTGCATGCTCATCAGAGCTTTGTGTGCTGCGCAGACAGCCTCGCGCACGGAGCTGCCAGCTGAGTTCCTGGAGGACATGCACGAGCGGCACCCCTCTGTTGTTGCGCACCTCCCATCCAAGCCCATGGTGTTCGACGTGTTCTCGTCCTGGCGGCTGGATTCTGGAAGCTATCCCGACATGGCAGAAGTCGTCATGAGCGCATGGGAAAGGCGCTGCGCCAGTCTGGCGCCCGAGGAGAACAAGCCGCCGCGGCCGCAGCTTATGCACTCGAACCTCAGTGATGTTAAGGAGGTTCTGGATGTGTGCAGGTACACTACAGTTGCCCTGCCCTCCTGCAGACAAATGCAGCAATATCCTTCCATGATGCTAGATGACTTTCAGGCGCATAGTACAGTCTTGGGTGCCTGTGCTGCTGGTGCATGAGTCTGTTGTTCTTGCTATTTCTGTAGGTCTTGCACGTCCTGAGGCATGAATATTGTGAGCTGGAGCAATTTGTCATGCACATCCTCTACGCCATCTGAGGGATGGCTCTACCATTCCCTGCAGGTTGCCTCAGCGCATCAGGCCTGCGGCATGTGCCTTTGGGAGCCTCTCAGACGGCTTCCTGCCCTTCCACCTGGAGGATAACCGCACAGCGGAGATCCACGCTGCCAGCATCGTCATGAAGTCTGTCCAAGCTAGACTGCCCTCCTCAGCAGCTGCCAACAGCAGTGCCATGGAAGGCTCTGCCAAGCTAGGCGATGATGAGGATGAGGGCAAAGCTCAGGTGAGCCATATGGCAGAGCGCTGCTCGCAGTAAAGTGAGGCCGCACATAATCGTGCTCAAATTGAACCAACTCAGCTGTCAGCCATTGCGGGATTTTCTAGTCTTGTTAGACGAACAGGAAGTGCCCACCATTGCTGCTTAGAGTGTGAATGTTTCTTCTGGGGATGAGAGAACTCTGCAGTGGCTCAGAGTTGTGATCTTGCAGCACGTTGACATGCTGACCAACAGGGCATACGTGCTGGGCAACTTTGACTGTTGGGCATCTGAGGTCAATCTCGAAATGCAGGTGGATGTCAGGCTCCCCCTGGAGGCTCAAAATAGGCTCAAGCAGCGCATGGCGCGCATGTTTGCTGTCAAGGACGTTGACAGCAAGGCGGCCAGCGCGGCTCTGCAGGCGGCCTATCATGACGTGACGCGCAAGCTCATCCTCTGTAAGCAATGACAGGGGAGCTAGGTGGAGCAACAGTCAGAGCGTGTAAGTTTGCCGAGTCTTAGAGAGGAGCAGTGTGGGGACGCACCAAAAGCAGCATTGCTGTTGCTTGACTCGTGAGAACTGGAATCACAGGTTGTTCATAGCACCGGCCAGGGGCGTAGTGTAAACACATATTCTTTTACTACATTCAGACCAATCACGCTAGTAGCAGGCTGCTACAGAATACCTGCCATTAGTGTACAGTGCTACTATTTGCACCAGCAGCTTTGCAATCACTGTGCATGATGCATTTGCCTGGTACAACACATGCATACATATGTGGTGTGGAGGGCCCGTCATGAGATATTCAGCGGTTGACCCGCAGTCCTTGTTCGTTGATACCATGTCATTAGATTGTCCGTCAATTCTTGCACTCCTTTATGGAGGATTGTGCATGATCGATGGCAACCCTTTGACACTCCCCGGGGCACACAGTAACATTGAGGGTGATTTCATCGATGTCACAATTTCAGAGGAACGTCAAGAAGTTTTGTTCCAGCTGAGGCTCAGGCCGGTGAGCTGAAGCTCTCTGTGAGGGACTTGCTGGCCTTAGGTGCCACGCTTGGCGACCTTGTCCGAGCGGCGAGCCTGCGAGCACTCAGGACGAGCGCTGACACCTTGGCGGCGTTCTCTGGCGTCCTCTCTGCTGCTGGCACAGGCACATTTGCACTTGTGACATTCTCCTTCAGCACCTGCATGCGCAGCAGGCTCTCAAGCCACTTAGCACGGCATCAGGTGATACGTAGAACATGTCATTGTGTCTCAGAGAAGCTTCAGCTTGATGCTGTTGAACACAATGAGTGCATGCTGGCTCGAGTGCTGCCAAGGCGGCAGCCCCAGATGCATGACTGGGAACACTTGTATATCGTGCCACTGCTCGAAACCCCTTCATTGGCGGCCTTCCACACGTGCATTTCCCCAGGCTGCAAGATTATTTGCCTCACATGCTGGGGCGTTTGGGGTAGGGGCAGACCTGAGAGCGCGACTGGGGGGTGCTGGCGCGAGTGAGGGGACCCGCCAGGACCTCCCCCCGCCTCGCAGCAGGGCTGGCTCTGCCAGGCTGCAGATTGGGGAGGAAGCTGTGCGGCGGAGCCTTTGGAGCTGCCTGCTTGCTGTCCAGCCTCACAAATCCTGCATCAGTCACCATCTTACTACAGTCTGCACCAATTGGGACAACACTCCACAACGCTTTCAGGAGCAGATACCTGTGAAATACAGACACCACACCATCGCGTGCTTACTACCGAGATATGGGTGGGGCACAGGTCTACACTATGTGCTTTTTGTGAGAGTGAAGCAGGTACCTGGGCTTCTCAAAGCTAGAGGGCTCTTCGGGGGCATCCCTGCACTCTCTGCCCCATCTATGGGATCCTCCCTCGCTGCTGAGCTGGCCGCCTCTCTGGCGCCAGCCTGGCCCCCAGGCGAGCATGGGACACCGCTCTCACTCCTCTGCTGAGCAGGCACCTGCACACACTCCCTCAGGTTATGCACAGCGCATGCAGTGCAATCGAAGCGGGAAGCACTGCGCCTCAATTATCCCACAAGACAAATATTGAACCCGTGCAGCGCCGGCGGCTGCGTGCTGCTGTCCCGTGTGATATTGCGTATGCAGTCCCTGGGAAGTCATGGGTTCTGAGCATCATGAGGTTGCCCATGATGTCTCTCAGCTAGACCATGTATGTGCAGCGTTGCAGAGCACTGGTGATGCAGCCTTACCGGCCTTGCCTGCTTGCCCGGAGGGGAGGTCTTGGGCTGGGCAGCTTGGGCGCCCGCTGCAACCGGCTTCATGCTGTAGCCGCCCCCGATGCGCTTCACAACTGCCTTCACAGATGTCCTCTTTGGGGGAGCTGCCTCGCTGGCTGCCGGGGCCCTGCTTGCCTCTCCAGACTTGGGCCCTGCGCAAGGAGCAGGCATGTCAGACATTCCCTATCTGCTACCCTGATACGGCTTGGGTGCCCTGCATGACTGCCGACCTTTCTACAGGCCACAGAGACTCAGAGGTGACTTCATAAGGCTTGCATATCAGGCCAGGGGTTTCCATCCTAGCCTGGCTAGCCTGGCCATGATCTGCTAGCGGGGTGACTTGCTGGCGGGACGCCCCCATGTCTCTGGTGTTAATCATGCAGACATGTCTCAGCAGCAGGCACATGCTGCAGAAACTGATTCCGTCTCATCTCCTGACTTGGGAGCCAGGCGTACCTGAAGGGGACAGACGCCTGATGTTGGCGGCATTCCTGCTACGCTCACGCAAGATGGGACTGTCCTGCAGCATGGCCATGGCGTCTTGGATGGACCTGCCCAGGGCAGTGGGCTCGCTTGCCCGCTCGGGCACCCGGGCAGCATCAGTTGTCAGAGCGTCATTTGCCTCCTGCAGAGCGCTGAGACGGACCTGCAAGCCACAACACCGCTGTCTGAGCCATTTATGCCATGTCACAGGCCTGCTGCTCAGCACTGCTCACAGGCCTGCTGCAGGACAGTGCTTGTGAACACCCTGCGCCCCACAAGGAACTCCTGCATGCTTGACAGGACGTTGCTGCACAGGCGATCACCTGCTGAGGGCCAGGGAATGGGCCCAGATGGTGCAGCAATGTGTTGCATGAGGTGGATATGGAGAGGTGCATAAAGACATGATGCTTTATCACCTGCTGGGCATCCAAGGTCCTGGCATAAGCCGCTGCATCTGCCTTCTGCTCCGCTCGTGCATCCTTCAGCTGCTCCTTCAGCTCTGCGAGGCGCCTGTGCACACCCAGATCTGCTCATTGCCAGTGCATCTGTAACCAATCTCTGCAGGCCCTGCGCAGTGTCATGTAGGCTGGGTCTCCCGCTCACATTAATGGTCACAAGACAAACGGCTCACCTGGCGAAAGAGGAGACCTCCTCCTGCTGCCGGCCAAGTTTGGCTTCCAGCGCCAGCCGGGCCTGCTGCTCTTTGCTCAGCTCCTCGACCCTGCGCTGCAGCGCCAGGTTCCCGGCGCGCAGCTCCGCCATTTCGGCGAGGCGCTTGTTGGCGTCCGTGACGCGCAGCCGCAGCGTGGCGCTCCCTTCCTCGGCAGCCTGCAGCGCCACCTGCATACCAAGACGTCCCAGTCATTTTCGTCATTGTCTGCATACCAGGTGCCCCATTCAGGCACGACCTACAGCACCCTCACAGGTGTCCCCACTGGCTGCTGCCTGGCACATTACGTCTGGCAAGCTAGGCATGTGCGGCATGCTGAGGGATGGCTATTGCTATGGGTTGATGATGACGCACCTGGAGGCCGGTCTTGTCAGCGTGCAGCTGGCGCGTTTCAGCCTCGTGTGCAGCGGTCACCGCCGTCAGCTGCCTCTGCAGGGCGTTCCTGTCTGCCACCACCGTCTCTAGCTCCTGCACAGGGCACCTTGCAGCTCAGTAATTGTCTTGCGCGGTCTGACAAGCACTGCTGTACAATCCGGCGTTCCTGAATGCCGTGGCTTGCAATTCAGCTGCGCAGGGTGCCGCTCAACCGCCAAGAAACCCATGCTGCCTATGGCTATTGCAGCTGTCATAAGCTTCCAGCTGACACTTCGGCAAGCCTCCCAATTGCACCGTATGTGCCATGAGACCTGCGAGGGATGGTCAAGCGACATGCAGTGAGGGCACAGGGCGTTGCTTCACCTTGAGCTGGCGCTGCAGGCTCTCCATCTGGATTTTCTGCGCGCGCGTGATGGAGCGCTCATAAGCAGCCACCGTAGGGCTCCTGCCTTCTGGCGCGACAGCAGCTGCAGCTGGCGTTGCTAGACCTGCAGGAGCTGCCTGCGCTTCTGACTGAGGAGATGCACCGGACCCTTGCGACACCTCATCGCCGTCTGAACCTGCAGGTACGCCATATGAGCCATGCGCTCCAAAATGCTGAACTTCTCCCCTTTCCTCCTTCGCCTAGGTAAAGGAAATCACACAGCTCCATGCAAGAGGCTGTCTTGCTGGTACTCCCATCAACTTGAGCAGTGAAGATTACTGCGGTACCAGCCTCGCTTCAGTTGTCCTACCCTTCACGCATTTAGGGCGCACCACGACAGCAATTTCAAAAGGGCAAATTCCATCCTATCCCCAGGTTCCTCAATATATAAAACAAAGCGCATTCTTACAGAGGCAAGGCACCAGTCCACTTGCTGCAGTTGCTGCGTACCAGCATCAGGCTCAATGGGGCACGCCTCGGGCTCAATGGTAATACAGCCCAGACCCCTTCAAACCCGTGACACCGACGACAAACTCGCAGGCAGTCCTGCAGGCTGCTGCGTACCGGCATCGGGCTCGATGGGGTGCGCCTCGGGCTCGGGAGTGCGCTCCCGTGCGGGCGCCCACTCCAGCAGCAGGTCCACCAGCTTGGGGTTGCCCTCCTCCTCCGCAATGCTCTGCGCCGTCTTGCCGGCGTCGTCCGCCCTGTCCGGGCGCGCCCCCGCCTTGAGCAGGACCAGCGTGGTTGCCTTGACGCCTGCAGGGAGAATTGCTTTCCTTCAGCCAAGGAGTATGCAGGCCTGTGTCCCAGTGCAGAGGCTTCGTCTGATGCAGATAGCACCCCTGACTTCCCCAGGCCACAAGCAGAGATGTCATCTCCAGCGCCGCAACATACTGCATCTGCCATGCCGTCCAGGAGCCAGTACGTTTGCTTTCAGTCATTTCCTTCAATCTTGAGAACAGGCATGCTATGGTCCTATATAGCAGGGGTCATGCATAACACGATACTGTGCTGAAGGAATCGAGAGGCTCAAATGAGGGATGCCCCGGAAACGGCTTGTCAAATGGTGTTGTCAGGTGCTTGGCATGTACCTGGTCGACAGCCAACAAAATCGACCAAATGACCTATACATCAATCGCTCACTTAAATAGATACTCACCCTTGGCAGCCGAGTAGTGCAGGGGGGTGCGCCCGCGCTTGTCCGCGGCCTCGAGGCCCGCGCCCAGGCCCAGAAACTTCTCCACCATCTTGCTGGAGCAGCCCACGGCCAGGTGCAGCACCCCTCGGCCCTTGCCGTCCCTGGCATCCGTGCGTGCGCCTGCACAGGCCGTGCCACCATCTGACTTGTACCGGGACCCTCAGCTGTGAGGACCAAGAATGCACACGCCACCCTGGGAAAGCTTCATGAAGCATCTATGCGGCAGGAGTGCCACTCCGCTGATGGTGCCTCATGGCCGTAGCATCGGTGCCAGAATCCTCTGTCTTCTTGACAGAGTATGCCACACAGACAATCATAAGAGCCGCTAGCTTGTATGATGTGCATGGAAGACCATGTATGACGGGCCTGGCGCGTCTCTCTGCGGCACATGTCTGCACCTCAGAACGCACCGGCATGCAGCAGAGCGTCAATGGCCTCTTTGCGGTTGCCCTCCAGAGCGAACAGGAGCGGCGTCCTGCCCTCCCGGTCTGTGGCCTCCAGGTCAGCGCCACCTTGCGCCAGGTCATCGATTATGATATGTGCCTGGGAGCTGGAGTGGCCGGCTGCCACATGCAGTGGCGTCCACCCCTGTGCAGTGACGTGCCACCGTGTAAACATTGACTCAATGCGACATGATTGATTCCACTGTTGCATGGAAGCATGTCTGGGGAGTCCAGATTACTTTGACAGGTAGTTGACACACATCAAATGCTTCACCAGCCGGAGTGCTGAGGGTGGCATTCTGCTGAAGCATCTTCTGACCCATCTCCTGACTGTGTTGCCCGTCGTGTGCAGCTCGGCACATAACCTTGCCAAATGTCGCTGAAGAGGAAACAGCTCACCTCTTTGTTTCTGGCAGCGATCTGCGCACCGCGGCTTAGCAGCAGCAGCACAACGGCCCTCTGCGTGTAGAAGACTGCATAGTGCAGAGCAGTGTCCCCCTGCATGTCCTGAGCCTCCAGATCCAGCCCTTGGTCCAGTAGCCATGAAATCTGCAGATAGTGATGCATTGAAGTCAAGTCCGAAGGGGACAGACCGGCCAGGCTTCTGATTGTCTTTCCGATTGTTTTTGTGAGAGGCGTCTGGGCACCCATGGTCCATGTCAGGCTGGCCAGAGGTGCGTAGCTTTTGAGGGGATGTCAGGAGTACATCCGTCACACAGGCTGCACCTTGTCGGTATCGCTGAACATGGCTGCTCGGTGCAATGCCGTCTTTCCGTCATGATCTACAGCTTCGATGTCGACGCCAAACTTTGCGAGGGGACCCTTTCCCCCCATGTCCCCTCCTCCAACTTTCTCTCGTTGCGAGTCCTGGCGACGTCTCAGTGCCTGCAAGAGCCCTTCAGGCCTGCAAGCGGCCAGTCCTGTTCATTACCTATCCTGCAGCTTTGACTACTGTCGTAAAATATGATACATTTCTTTTAGCTTTTGATACTGCACGAGTTAGTTCCACTGATGGTGATGTGACTTGCCCACCAGCATCAAACATGCAGAGCCACTATTGGAGCTTCAGCGGCTTACTGGTTGCTTGGAGACCTCAGCTCTGCCCACTGCAGGTTATCTTTCTCCCCCACCAATTCGGCGACATCCCGTAGCTGAATAGTCAATGCAAGCGAGAACGGCCTGCTCATGCTCTGACATCCTCCCTGAATGACGTCTCACAGCAGTGCATGCCGTTCCTGTGTCTTTAAGGTCCCATTCCGGCGTTCGCTTGTACGAACGTACGGCTGCGACATTCGCATTTGAACTTGGCGCTTCTCCGACACGGTCACATGCTTGACATCAGATGTGCATTTATGCCTCTGATATACATTTCGTGTGGTGTGCTGTGACTTGGAAATCTTATTGATTGCTGCTATATTGCGGCGCTTAGCAGAGCAGTGCCTGTGTATTGCTGAACACGCATTGAGAGGTGTCCAGCATATGCTGTCCATCAGGTCAAAATGCGCCTCCTGCCTGCAAGCAATATGTGGAATGCCACTTTTCTCTTACATCTATTAGAAGCGCATCACTGGTCGAGGCCCCTCCCATAGGGAGCATGGCACCCACTCTTAGTACGAATGGCGATCTGGCGGGCCAAAGAGGAGTGGCTGCTCACGCTGATGCTGTGCCACTTAGTGGAAGTGAAGACCACCTCAGCCGAGTCTCAGCGCTGCCGAAGTCTGGTGCGTCCGAGGATTGTGACGTCCCCTGCTGAGAGTGTGGTGATAAATCAGTCAGCCTCAGTTGTGAGAGCGACACATCTCATACAGGCAAGAAGTGGAAGAAATGGAAGCCAGGCATCTGGGGGCGCTTCAAGGACTTCCTCATGTCCCCCTACTTCAAGGCCTGCGCTCAGCTCGCCAGCGGTAGATGTCCCAAATGGCCATGCATGCCTTGCGTTGAACCTTTGGGTTTGGCATTGGTATTGCGATGGTGCAGACTGCATTAGTGAGGAGAGCTGCACTGGTGGGGTGCATTGCTCAAGGGCTTTGCATGTCCATGTGTTGTGTGAGTGGCAGCACTGTGCTGAGGGCTACCTTGTGCTGCACAGGTCAATTTGTCATCGCCATGTTTGTGTTTGTCAACAAGCTCAGCTTCACACTCTCCTGCCTGGCTTCCATCTTCTTCTACATAGGTGCGCCCCAGTCGAGGATACCCCTCACTCTGCTGATGACACAGATCCGCGGTTGTGCACATTGCGAGCGGGTTTCTGGCATGAACGACAGAGCACAGCTCACAGCATGGACCAATTAGCATGAGCAACCCATACAAGTTCTAGTCTCTCAGACTCGGGTTTTACGTGTTGTAGTCATGGGATAGTTTATTCAGCATGAGCAGAATTGATATTCTGGCCAGTTTGCGTCATACGAGGCAATTCGCGTCTTCGGGCGATCTGCTCGATGGCCGCGAACGCTGTATCAAAGCTACGCTGCCTAATGTTGTCTCCATTTTGAGCTGTGTACTTATGTATACCGCTCTCAGTGCGAATTTGGAGCAAATCGATCAGCTTCTCAAGCCTAAGAAGTGGCTGCAATCTCCTGTCTAGGATACATTTTCAGCTTCTCGACTGTTTAATGGGGGTGCTAACAGACATGCTGCGGGGCAGGTGTGATCTTGAGGCAGGATCAGCATGTGGCCAGCTTCCTCATGGCAGGCTTCAAGACTGCTGGATGCATCCTCACGGGAGCCACAATGGGCGGCATTGTGGTACGTTTCGTCCTGGGCTATTGTCTGCGTCACTGCTTGCCTTCTGCCCTGCTGCTTCAACCCCTGTCATGCCGGAAACAGGTCACACCACCCTTCCAGAGGACACACTCACACCTGGGCTGTGGTCAGGGTTTCCTGCCACGTTTCCTGAGGGGCTGGGAAGCCTCTTAGGCGCTATATCTGGCCCATGCTTCCATTGCTCAGTGTCTCTGCGGTCACCTCAAGACCTGCTGTGACAAAGACAGTTCCCGCACAATCTCCCAGAGGGCATCCCTCACAGCAGAGGGATGTACTCTGCTGTGGTCTCATAGATGCATTTCAAGGACTAGCAGATACCTTCTAGAATCATCCGAAGTGGATTGCTTGCCTTTCACGCTGTTACTTCAAGCCTTCCAGAGCGCACATGCACACCTGTGCAAGGTCAGATTATACTTATCATAGTAGGCAAGGAGCTGGGAAGCCTCTTACGCAGATGGTGAGCTGACATGCATTCGGTGACAACTCTCTCGGGTGCTGCAGCTGGAGTGTATCAAGGTACTCGGGCAGCAGAATGTGGGCTACATCTGCCTGTTTGGGGTGCTGGGCCTGCTGGTGACCTCCAGCGTCCGAGTGACAGCCGATCTGGGAACAGGGCTCATCAACGGCGTCATCTATGGCATTGTTGTGGTCATCGCTGTGATCCCTGGGCGCCCTCCGCAGACTTCCCGGGCCATCTGGGAGCAGGTACACTGATGCCCATCTCCATGAGTACAATTTCTGACTTTCATGTGCCTCCCACAAGCGGGAATCATGTAAAGTTGCAATGCAATATGAAGCCTGCACTTCGATGGATGTGCAGCCATCAGTGCAGAGGCAGCTGTGGGCATGCTTGACTGTCACATCATGTCCTGAGAATGCCTTCCTTGTGGCAGGTGGTGATTCCCTTCTGGCTCAATGGGTGGCTGGTGGCCCTGGCAGACATCTGGGCGGGCTGCTTCGTGCTGACCAGCCTGGCGCGCCAGGACGTGAAGCACACCTCAGCCAAGCTCATTGCGGTGAGCGCCCTGCCCTACGCCCTCTGGCGCTGCACAGGCGTCTGGCCAGATACATCTCACTGGCGCTGCTGCGCAAGGGTCATAGTGAATGTGCAGATGCGCTGAAGTCCTGCAGCACGCCTTCTGCTTACCACTAACACACCTACACCTGCGCATGACAGCTGAGTCTGAGCGTCTGAGTCTGCGGGAACCGAGGTGCTGGGATGAAGCAGCTTCCATGTGCTGATGTGCCTCTCTGGTGCAGGGCATAGGGCACTCCCTGTCCGGCTACGCAAGCCTCATCCTCAGGTCAGATGAAGATACGGTGCCTGACAAGCCCAGTGAAGCATTCCCTGTGCACCCAGACAGCCTGCAAGTGCTCAGCAAGGAAAGCGCTGCGCTGGGCAACCCACCCAACTCGCCCAAATTATCCAGGACAAGGACAGCTCAGGATGACTGGTATGAGCGCCTGAACAGCGATGTCAGAACGTCTGCAAAGCCGGTAAGACCCCAGGCCTTCATGCAACCTGTTGACTTGAGGGCTCCCCCTGACCTATTCCATTCGGTAACTCATACACCCCCATACAGCGCAAGGTCTCGAAGGCCTACCTCACTGCTGACAGTGATATTTACGGCGCAGCCGGGCTCAAACAAGAGCATTAGGGTCCAGATGGAGATGGATGAGGACGGCCGCTGCTCTTGTGATGGCTATCTGTGCGCTTCACCCTTCCCGCTCTTTGTTTGCCTGCCTCGCCCAACCATTCGAATCCTCTCTAGCAGGAGAACATATCACCTCAGCCTGCTCAGCACTGCAGAGTCGCTCACCCATACCTGTACCTGATTACACCAATTGGGTGGGAGAGGCATCCTCAGATCCCAAGGCTGGAGCGTTGCAAGCTTCATGCAGCTCCGCTCATACATGCAGATGCAGATGCAGGCGACGGCAGGAGCATGAGTGCTGGTGACGCTGCATGCAGGGAGTTCCTCGAGGAAGTCAGCCGGCCGGACAGGGGCAATCTGGGGCATGTGCCAGTCAGGCACTGCCTGCGCAGCCTGCGGCCGGTGCTCGTGGCTCTGAGGCGCCTCACGACGGAGGTGAAGCCCCCCTCCAAAAGCTCATTGACCACTCAGAACCATGTTCACCCCATCATCTCTGCTGCGGCAAGAAACTCAGCTTGAATTCTGGGTTGATGGTACACGGTTTCCACCATCAACCCAGTACCCTTGCAGCAGCTTAACACTGGAGGTGCTCAAGTATGCATCTGAAGGTGTTGTCATACTGTGATTTGGACCCCGTCAAGCAGCCACTCATTCGATGTAAGTCTTGGGTCCATTTTCTCCAGGAGGCCTTGTTGGCCTGCCTTCAGATGCAAATTTTAAGCAAAGATGTTGCAAGCAAGCTGTCAGCTGTGTATCGAATTGCTTGCAGGCAGTAGCAGAACCACCCTGGGCTGACAACTGCTCGATGGACGTCGATGCTTGGAAGAAGCTCGGAGACTCCATGGGCACTCTGGCGCTCAGAAATGCTGCCCTTGAAACTCTCCTTGAGGTAATCAGTCTTGTCCTCCTCCCAACCTTTGAAGGAGACGCTTCTCTCGTGTCTGGGATGCCATTTGTCTCTGCATTAAAAAGCAGGGATGCCGGCATTGCTGCCTGTAAGTTGACCCTTGTGATGTACCTGCATGATGCATTGTGTTTGCTCACTACTGTATATCCAGCGACAGAGGCGCAGAGATCCTGGCTCCATTGTTTAGCCCCTGCGGAACAGCCTCCGAAGCGATCTCAACATTTTGAAGAAATCCCATGAGCGCAGGAGGACATGCAAAGCCCGAACCACGTCCTGAGCTCGAGCGAGCTGCGGGAGATGCTGGGCGCGGACGTAATGCCCCTCTTCCGGCTGCTGTTTGCGCAGATGGCGGCCTCCTGCGCTGCGCTGGCCTCCGCTCTCCGGGAGGCTGCCAACGGCAAGCGGGTGAGCCAAACGCCCTGAACGCCATTCCTGTAGCGTCCCCATGGGTGCTCAATACAACAGGCAGTGCATCAGCCTGCATGCCCTCTGCATGCAATTCTGGTCCTCCTTAGGAGGACTTGAACAAGAAATGCATCACGCCGTTTCAGCGAGAGCAGTTTGGCTGGCACTGAGAGACCTGTTCACGGGGCTTTTCAGAAAAGTAATGCAAGGAAAGGCTGGTGAATATGTGCTCATGCGGTGATGCTGGCACTGTGCAGGCACAAGCCCGCCTGCGGCTGCTGCTGGAGCCGTCCTATGCAGTGCTGGAGTTTGAGCTGGCCTCGGCGCTGCACTGCATCATCAACTCCCACTGGAAGCGCCTGCTGCAAAATGCTGCCTTCCGGCCCACTGTCCAGGTGCATCTCTACCAGACCCTTGCCTTTGATCCACTGTGCACTCAGCCATGGATGGGTCTTTCGGTCATGTTACGTCCTCAGCTGAGCATGCATATTCTTCTGCCATCTGCTGCTTTCGCACGCAGGGACAGACCACTGCTTTAAACCTTAGCATGCACCTTGAGAGGAGGCTGAGCACACTTGGATGCCATGCAGGTGAGGGTCCTCATGTATCTGGGGGCGCTCTGCAGCGGCATCCTGGAGTCCCTGGCCGACGTGGAGAAGGCCGCCCTGGCAGCCCTGCGCGCGCCCCACCACCGGGGCCGCGCCTGGCCGGCCATCCAGCGCGCGCTGCACATCCGCAGCAAGAAGGTGGACGACCCGGAGGACCCCTCCAGCCCCTGCAGCCCGGCCAAGAAGCAGGCCCTGCAGCAGACCTGGATGGAGATGCTGTCCGCCACCAGCGCTGCCTTCCAGAACGGTGAGGACTATCCTGCGATGCCCTCCAGTGTGATCCTGTTGGGCAAAGATCATCACTGCCCCTCATTGATGTCAGTGTACCAGGTCAAGACCCAGGATAGGCCGCACTCAATGCTTGCCACCTATCTGTGGGTCTTCGCCTGTGATATGGACATGATCTGGGTGTACATGGAGTAGGCTGGACTATCAGCTCAGAGGTGCATGACTGGGACATAGATGAATCTGCGCTAGGGATTTGAAATGGAAGCTCAATGTGTGGGTACTTTCAATTTGAATAGTGTTGTAATACTGTTGGGGGTCCAACAGGCATGCTGCTAGCATTGCAGGAGCAGATGATGACGGAGGTCCAGCTGGGCTGCATCCTTCTGCATCAGCACCCACGCTGTACTACGGCTCCAGCCAGCGGCCGCTGCAGGTCCAGGCGCCGCATGTATTAGTAGAGCGCTTCAGCAATCCCGCACCCAGCATTACAGAGCGCAGGTCCGCGGCAGCGCAGCCGCCTCTGCATGAATCCGCGTCATCACCAGCTCAGCCTGGTGCCCCCCCAGATAGTACTGCCAGGTCAGATACACGTAAGCAGCGTGGCGCATCAGCAGCGCCAGCTCAGCAGCCTGCTGCTTCGCAGCCTTCAGCAGAGCCCTTGAGCAGAAAGCAACCCTCGACCCGGGAACTGGTACTGGATCCAGAGACCATGCTGTACAAAGCAGGTGAGCTCCTTGGTTGCCGTAGATTGGGCCACACATCAAAGCCCTCTTGCCAGGTCATGGATAAGTTGCCTAGATGTATATCTGGTGTCTGTGTGATAATGCGCAAATGAGCTCCACACATCCTTGTACTACCCATGACAGTGAGATTGGCGCTACAGACCGGTCCAGTAAAGCATCGGGCGCTGACAAACAAGGATGCCTCCAGCAAGACAGGGCAGATTGCCAGCAGCCGCAACAGCAGCACGCCTCAGGTACAGGAGCTTCTTGAAGAGATGCTGCCTTGTTCTTGGCCATTTTCGTATATGCAGTCAGGTTGATGCCTCTTGATTGAATGTGGTGAGGTATGATAGTCTACAGCAGATGCTGCTCCCTACAAATCCCACAAATGCGCTGCTAGGTGTATGGCAAGAGTCCTGACGACTGTTTTTACGCGCAGAGGCGTCGCCCAGAGTGAAGCTGACTCCTCACGGCATTGTGCACATGGGCCTGAGCAGCGCCTCTCCCACAGCGCTGCAAGACTGGCTACCACGCAGCGACCGCTCAAGGCCCAGCCCCAGACCTCAGGATCCCCAGGACGCTGCAAGGGCCCCTGACAGTGCCCAGGCTGCCCATCTCCCGGGCAGCCCGCCAAGATCTCCAGGCAGCCCCAGCAGCCGGGGTTCGTCCCCAGGATTTCCTCGGGACCCGCTGTCAAGATCCCTGAATGCAAGCCCCAGCTCAGGCGCCAAGCAGCCCAGCATAAGCCCTTCCCTGCCAGTCGAGTTTGAGTCGGCAGGCACTGGAGATGGCAGAGTAACGGATGGCACCCAGACAGGTGTCGACAGCAGCAGGAGCCTGCAGACAGAGGCTCCCGAGGATCAGGAGCTTCTCAGCCTGAGGCCCACCCGAGACTTTGTAGAGCACTTCAACCAGCACACCTCCTTCCACCGCCGGAAGATCATGCGCAACAGCAGAGGTGAGACTGCCCCTGATGCAGGCTCTCAACCGTCCCCGCCTGCTTGTACATCCTTAGTGAGGCTGTTGGATACCTCATTCGCTGCAGACGAACACATACCATTGTGCTTCAGTCCTGCATCCTCTGGATTGCCAGGCGACGAAAACAGTGACGGGAGTGCAAGTCAACATGCTTATCCTGCAGTGCCGGGACTCAGCCCGTATATGTTGGAAAGGAACAGGGCTTGCAGCACGTTGACAGCCAGAGCAATCTCTTTGCTTACCGTATCAGTGCTCTGGGGGCAGGCAGTGGCAAGGGCGCCTCCGGGAAGGAAGCCAGGTCGTTGCAGAGGAAAAGGAGAAGATCCAGAATACAAGGTGATAACCACCTGCAGCCTTCTCCCCACCTGTATGTCCCATGCCTTGTGATGATCCGCATGCCTTGCAAGGATCCCCAATATATGGATGTCGCGTTAGAGCTCTAGCTTGAGACATTAACGCGTCGCAACTGCCTTCCTTTCCACATCGGGACTGTCTTCCCCATTCCCCATGGGCAGACTGAGTCAGGACCTCTTGTGCTCAGAGCTGACTAGCTTTCATGGCTTGCGGAAGGTCAGGTTGATCTCACACCAAGCAGAGAGCATCCCCAAATATTTTTGACAAGCTCGGGCTGTTGCACTGCAGGGGTCATGACTCTCCTGTGGCGACGGATCAGGGAGGAGTTCGGGTGGACGTGGCCGCACCTGCAGAACCTGATTGGCTATGCGTTCTTTCAGGCGATCTACGGCCTCCTTAGGAAGGACATCCCCGCATCATTCCGGTCACGGGAGACGCTGCTCCAAGCCCTGAGGTAAGCGCTCATTCTGTGCAGCGGTAAGTCATAAGGTTGGATTACTTGCTGGATATGCCAGGCCCATTAGCAGAAGTCTCCAGGCTGCTCTGTACGATCAGCAATGAGCCAGGCACAGAACCTGATGCTAGAGCAGATACAGAAGTTCGTAATGGCTGAGCAGCGTCAACAGATATGGTTTCATGTGAGACTGAATCTGTAGCACGCAGCCCGGCCATTACATACTTTTGTATGATGTGCCTGCAGAGGAGGCACAGGTTCAGCCATTGTGTTGCTATCCAGACCTTCTGCTCTCAGCAGTGCTTATTTGCAGGTCAAGGAGAATACACTTCTTCTTCAAGTACCTGCTGGCCTCAGCCACTGTGATCTGTGTGCTCGCCACCATGCTCTGGTTTATACCAGGGTTTCACGCATGGAATCCCATCTATGCCATGACAACGGTGAGATGCCAGCTTCACGGGATGTCCTCTGTTCTGCTATCAAATCTTCCTTCATGTTGCCCTGTCATGGCATACTTTCAACATGCAAATGGATTAAAGTTTGCTTATTGGGGAATGCGGTACTAGGTGCCTAGCTCAGCAGATGTAGGGGCATGATTGCCCGTTTGAGCCATGCTTGTGAGGATGTGGCAGATGTGTCACAGTGATGTCATGCATGCAGGTGGCTGTGGTGCTCTCAGAGAAGGTGGACACAACGCTCAGCAAGGGCGTCCTGCGTATCGTGGGTACTGTTGTGGGGGGCACCCTGGGTGAGCACATGGTCCTCCTGGCATTGATCTGGCACGGTACTGTGGCCGAAGCCACAGTCAGGCCATCCTCTCAAAGGGTTGCCCTGCACATCAAAGCTGTTCATGAGTGACTCCTTGCCAGAAACATGTGCTGCACATCAGGTAAGGTGGTAATCTCAGCCATCCCATGACGTCTGCGGAGCAGACGGTACGTAGCACCTCATGCTCGGCTGGCACAGGAGGGCATCTTTGTGCTGTTGATTAGAGCTGTTTTCTGCGCAGGATTTCTGGTGATGCTGCATCCCGACCTGGCGACGAACCCCTACGCGCTGACAGCAATCGTGTGCACGGCGACTTTCCTGGTGGCGCCCATCACGCTGACGGTGTACAGATACGCCGCCTTCCTGACGCTCATCACCTTCCACAGCCTCATCCTCTGCCAGTACAAGTGCGCCCCAGCCTCCTGCCTGCCCCTTCATGTGCTTCTGAGAAAATTTGACTTTGCCAAAGGGCGAGTTCTGCAAGCTGCAAGACCCAGAACCACCAAGCTCCTGTGTTGTGTGATAGTACAGTACACGACGCTTTTGGCAGGCCGACATATCTATAGTTGCTGTCCATTGCATTGCCAGGCCAAGAGTGTGCCCGCAGCGGCTGTTTTGAGGCATGGCATGTTGACTACTGGAGAGGCATATCCTGAGGGTGCTGTGCTTGATGTGCTGTGCGGTGCAGGCCCATCCCGGGCAATCATGGCAGCCTGACGCTGTGGTACGCGCGCATCACCGACATTGCAGTGGGCGTGTGCGTGGTGCTGCTCTTCGATTTGGTCATGCCCTGGTGCGCTCTCCACTTTTATGAGCCACCCCTTGGAGAGCCTATCATTCTTTGAGATAGTGGTAGCCTGCATGGCAAGCCCTGAACATCTTGCAGCCTGATGACGGCTGGCCTCTCAAGCAGGGCATGACACCCTGAGCATGCATGGTCTGCTTGGGGGTGCTGGGACATTCAGGACTTCTTTTTGCGCCAGCCTGCAATCAGCTTATTCATTTATGGGTATGCTAGCGCGAAGGCACTGAACATCTTGCAGCCTGACAGCTGACCTCTCAAGCTCAGCATGCCGCACTGAGGTTGCACGGCATGAGTGGTTAGCTTCTTGATGGCAGGATGTTCAGGGCTTCCTTTTGCGCCGGTCTGCATTCAGCTAGGTATGATGGCATTGATGCCCTGAACATCGCGCAGCCTAACAGCTGACCTCTCAAGCCCAGCATGACAGCCTGAGCATGCAGAGTTTGGGTGGTCAGGTGCAAACTGCTGAGTGTTTGGGCGTCTCTTCACGCCAGCCTCCAATTAGCTCTCCTGTGTTCTCGTGTATGTTGGCACGAAGGCCCTGAACATCTCGCAGCTGACAGCTGACCTCCCGGATTTGGCATGACATCCTAAGCTTGCAGGGCCCGGGTGGTTCTCTGTCACGTTGCTAGGTGTTCAGGGCTTTCCTCTGTGCCTATCTGCACAGCAGATCCGCATAAGTGAAGGCATATGCTAAGGTCGTCTCCCTTCCCAGGTACGCTGGCGCGGATGCTCTGGAGACGATGGGCGAGATATACCGGCAGGCTGCAGGCTCGCTGGAGGAGTACTACGACGCCTTCTACAACGAAACCAGGCTTGCGGGGAAAGGCAGAGATGAGGTTGAGGAGATGACTGGCGTGGCCGCCCTTGAAAAGGACCTGCTGCAGAAGAAGATCGCACGGCCCATCAGTAAGATCCTTATTTCTAAGTGTCTTGAGTGCTGAGTATGTGCAGTCAGGCCATACAAGCTCATCCAGTCCCGTGTTGAGCTTCCCGCCATGGGGCTGTGTGAGCTTCTGTGGCCTGGACATGGGCAGTCCAGTGAGCGGTCCACAGTCACCCTTGATGTGCAGCACCTCAGACAGCTGTGAAGGCGGCCTTATGTGCGATTCGGGAGGCTGCAGAGAAGTTTCTAAGCTGAGATGCCCAATAATGGCATGGAAGTGGCTATCTGCCAGGCATTGAATGGCATGTCTTGTGTGTGTTGCAGGTGAGCTGCAGATATCACTGCAGAGGGAGCAGGTGCTGTGGAAGCATGGGCTCCTGGTCATTCCCGCCATTGTGTATGACCTGCTTAACACCATGATGGTAGGCAGCTTAACGCTCAATTTGGTGGCAGGTTATCGGGGTCATCACGCAGCGTGACAGGGGCATCACAGCAGTGATGTGCATGTCAGAGAGGCATTTGTGTTGCCTGGTCATTAAAGCCCTTCAGACTGCTGCGAAGGCCCTGCGCATCTGGGCAGTAGGGGCCTATCTAGTTGGCATGAGTCAAGATGGCCGAGGAAAGATTACAGTGTTGTGTTTGCGGGCGCAGCTATTCCAAGACCGACTGACTTGTGCTGGCGCCACATCAGCAGTCAGTGATCGTGCATGGAACCTCACTTGAGTTGACACTGATTCCAAGAGCTGAGAGGTGTGGTGGTTGCGGGCGCAGCTGTTCCAGGACCGGCTGGAGGCGGTGGAGGTGATGCTGCTGCAGAAGCCCATCGTGAGCGGCCGCTACACCGGCTACGCCTTCCACCACTTCGTCTTGCCCCTCGACCCCCACTTCCGCGCCGTCTGGCAGCGGTGCGCCCCCGCCAGCCCCGCCCATTGCGTTGTTCTCGTGTCACTTGGGGATACCTGCACGCTCTCATGGCATGGTGCAGGCACTGTGTCCTACCCTGCCAAATCAGGCCAGCGTGCTGTACGGCACCCATGGCTACAACGGCCAGGATGTGCCCGCACAATTGCTCCCCATCCCAATTCTGCCACACAGTTTCCTCATCCTGGCCATCATGGTCTGTAGCGAAGCCAGCTCGTGCATTTGCAGGGTGAGTGCATTAGGGAAGACGGTGGAGGAGGTCCTGTCCAGCCGGAAGCATCCGGGCCTCTTGAAGCAGCTTAATGACAACATCGACAGTCTCCAGAAGTCCAGGTGCCTCCTTCATCCATCCCAGTATGCCCTGTTCTGCGACAGATGCTGCGCAGCGGCTCGGCCTACGTGCTTTACACCAAAAGGTGGTGAGCTGGACTGCATTGGGTAGCTCCATGGTCCCTGCCCTGGGACAGCATGGACACTTTACACTAAGAGCCTTGCCCTGTGATGCAGGGTGGCTCTGCGCAAGGCGTATATAAAGCGACACCATGAGTTCATTGCTTCGGTGGAGACAGGCAAAACCCTCGAGCGGACGCCAGACGACTCCCTGCGCTACCAGTCTGTCACCTTCTCCCTCGTCAGAGCCCTTGACAAGGTGGAGCACTCCAGCATTGTCCCTTGGATGGGTTTCTTTGCCTGCATGGACCCTGGTCGTTATTACCTAACATTCTCCCAGCCGCAGCATTGAGAAGTAGTTGTGCATTTCATGCTCTGTCTTGAGCTGCCTTGAAGGTACCAGCATGCACTGCAAAAATGATGGGCAGGGCTCTCTCATGTGTGCCCTCCTAGTGAGAGCGGAGCACAGGGATTGATGTGTGGTGTGGAGTGCAGTGTGTGCTGACGGCGCGGCTGGTGGCGGACGATGAGTGGATCCACGAGCATGTGCGCTCGGGGCGGTGGCAGCAGAGGCGCCTCTGGCTGGGCCTGTCGAGCGGCAAGAGCAGGAAGAGCAAATGAAGCTCTTCAAGGGTCCATCTTTTGTAGCATGATCCCTGTACCATGACTGGGACGCCCTCTCGCAAAAATGTCAGAGGTCAGCAGACCATGGGCTTCGTGTACGGGCTGTGTAGCGGCCATGCCGCAGATGCTGCTGCGGTATCAGATACCTGGCCCATTCTTGCCAAGGAGTTTAGGAAGGGGATACAATGCAGACTGGCCGTGTGATTAGCACCGTCGTTCCCTGACAAGGACAGTTTTGAGGCCAGGTCTGCTCAGCGCGGGGAAATCTTGAATGACGCACAACTCCTGGGAACAAAAGCTGCTCTTGAATGTCGGTTGACCCTGGTGTAGGTATGTGATGATGCATCGATAGAGCTCACAGAATGGTCGCTTTGAATAATGCAGTTCATAGTCAAGCACAGCCTGTGTGTTGATGAGTCCTCAGCGCGCTGGTGCCATCGTCATGAGCCCATAGGTAGTCGATTGCAGCAGAACTATTTACCTATGTCTTACCATATATAGCATGTTGTGTTACAAGGGTATGTTCTCAGCGGACATGCTATTATGTCTCTCAGGCATGCAGGGTGCCTAGTATGCTGCCCCGCTTTCGCTATCCTGTCACATCCTGCCAGCAGCTGGACACCTTTAAGGGCGCCCAGTGCCCAGCTCTGCCCAGAGTGGGCAACATTGACAGGAACTCCAGGCAACGTCCTACAGACACCAGCTGCGGAGCTTTGTCGTATCCCATCATACAGGGCTTCCTTCGAGGCGTCACCGCGATGATGCTGCAGCTACCTGACGAGCTCCTCGGGTTGATAGCCAGGCAGGTGCTCGCAAAGGAAGAGGGACTGAGGCTATGGTGCAAGCTTTCTAGTACCTGCACCCAGCTGTGGAACTTTCAATTACCCGCGGAGCCCACTTACTTCCTGGACAACAGTCTGACGACTGACGGTGAGCTACTCTGGTAATCGAATGACGATGCCTCAGCGATCGTGCTCTAAAGCTCACCTGCTGCAAGTACCTCAGTGAACTACCCGTGAATCTTCAGGAGTGTTATGGACATGGAGAAGGATGCGAGATGCGCGTCAAATGAGATTGATTGTGAGCGGGAGGGCCGATGGCCAGGGCGATCATCATTCCAATGCGGCCATAGCAATGCTGCAAGCCTCCCCAGCCCTCACAAGGCTGAGAGTTCTGGTGCGGCTCTGTCTTTTCTCGTGACACGCATGGCGGCATGCTTCTGTGAAGAATCTGCTTGTGTCTGAGGCTTACAGAGGTAGAGCTATACATGCAACTGCTTGCAGGAGCCCATCTGTTGGTCCATTTTCATGCGTGGCTGGTTGAAATTGAAAACGAGGTTTTCATGTAACGATTCTGATCGAAGCACAAGTATGTTATGCTTGCAGCAGTTGACATGTTGTGGCACTGCTTGAATCATGACTTGCTTTACTGCTTTGAGGGCCCCATGGAATGACCTGGGCGCTGCTGCAGGCACTGCAAAGCTCTGGAGACGCTCGCTTCTTGTTGCACTGCCAGCCATGGGTTCAAAAGCTGCTGCTGGGCGCAGTCCGCCTTGCAGCGCTGTCAACCACTGCAGGCACACTCCCTCGCTCGCCTGTACTGCAGCACCTGCCCCTCCGGCACCTGGAGCTCATCTTGTCAGCTAAGACAGGGCAGAGGATGGCCCAGATCTTCGCTGATGTCAGCCGCTGCTCTACCTTGAGATCCCTAAGGGTTGTGAGTGATGAGCATGAGGAGCTGGAAAGATTAAGGCTAAAAGGCACAGTGGACTACCAGCATGAGCCCGTGAAGTTGCAAGGCATGTGTTTCCGCAGCATGCCAAGCCTGGAGCTTGTGAGCTTGGAGGACTGCCTTCCAGAGTGGGACCTGTCCTTGCCACCTGACTGCTCTTTATTCGTCAATGTGACAGTCAGCGAGTGGCAAAGGAGAAGCTTTGAAAGTAAGATAACCGTCTTGCGGCTGAGCAGCTTTATTCTTCCAAGTCTCCAATCTTTCTCAGATCTCCAGTGTCTTGAGATTGATGTTGCGGTGACTGAAGGATTAGACTTGGCACTTTTGCAGCACGTTCCCCATGTCGGGCTCATCCTGGGTTCCGGGGAGAACCTGCGTATGACGGCTGGATCCTGGCAAAGCTTTGAGATTTTTGTGTCCAATGAGCTTGACCTCGTCATCAGTGATGTGAATGCATTTGTCAGAGACACAAGGGCCTTTACCTTTATGTCGGAGAGCAGGTCTCTGAAGGGCTCTGCACAGACGCTGGTACAGGAAATTCAGGAAGCATGCCGCAGGCATGGCAAGGCGTGCCACATCTTCAAGCACTCTGGCATGTTGTGGGGTGCGCGGAAAGACTACGTGACCTTGAGTACCAGCAAGGACATTGCAGAGAACTGTCCTGTCATGCATGAGGACGGTGATGCTGAGGGTCCTGCTGTGGGCATCGGAAGGAGCAAGACTCACTGTGCCACGGATGACTTCTGGCCAGCCGAGCTGTGCATCCCAGTGTAGAGAATGTAGAGAACGTGAGAGCTCTGGATCTGGAATGCTCAGTATTAGGTGAGCGCTTGAGCATAAAGCCATTCTCGCAGATCCGCTCGGTGGCTACCACTGGGGGTGACCTCAGCTGCAACGTGGGAATGTTGGACCAAAGCATGCACATGGAAGCAGAGGAGCTGTTGGGCCACACAATACAAGTTGAAAGATGCGTGGGGTTGCTGGCTTTGTGGCGCCTTGTCTAGGCCTATAGCACTGGCCTTGAGGGTGGTCAGGCATCTGATCTGCTACAGCTGTAGCTAGATGATGGTCTTCCCTGTGGCCGCAGCTGTAGTGGCTGGAAGAGATGCATATATTCTACCTCATCCCTGAAATCTTTTTGTGAACTGCCGATGCCATTGAAGACGTCACTAACACTGGGCTCACCTTTGCAAAGTCAAGATTGAAGCTTCAAGCTTCAGGAAGTGTGGTCCCAAAGGCACAGCCTATTCTGGACCATCTCAAAAGACGAATTGGCCGGTGACAGATTCTATACATGCCAGCGATGAAGATGATGGCTGAATGTCAAGACGCCCAGAACAGGTCCAACGTCAACAGTTCTGTGTAAGTGCTGCCTGTCGGTGGAGTTGTGCGATCGACGCGGCATTCCTGCTGCTGTTGTCCGCCCAAGCCTTCGAATTCTTGATTCCACCCTCAGGAGCGACCCAAACTAGTGCAGATGAAGTCGTCAGCAACAAATATTGTTGCCGATGCTCAGGTTCCCAGGCAAGTTCTCCTGCACCTCAGAGTTCAATGGGGTTCTACCCTGCCAAAGCTGACCAAGCAGCTGGTCTTGGATGTCCGAACCTTATCGATTCCGCATGGAAGGAAGCAGCTTCAGCAGCCGTGACATTGAGATCAGACCCCTGTGGAGCGCGTACAGTGGCAACGCCAGTGAATGGCACTCAGTGGAAATGCTGGCATGTGCAGCTTTAATGAGCCAGAGTGGCTGCACGACACAGAGGAGCCCTTCATTCAGCGACGGGATCGACTCCCAGAGCCGGTGGAGTGCCCAAAGAGGCCGGGAGTATGGGAGCTGATCAAGGACTTTGTTGGCATGGACCTGGCAAAGGTGGGCCATCTGTGATCATGCACAGCTTGAGCATGTTCCCGGTGCCCACTAATGCTTCACACGGCTTGTCAGCTAAGTCTCAGTATGGTCCTGCAGATCGCAGACCTGAGCCTGCCAGTGGCGGTCTGCGAGCCTGTGACAGACATGCAGCGCCGCGGGGACTTCCTGGAATATGTGGAGCTCCTGCACGAGGTGCATCACCTACAAACCCCCATTCCAGGAAAATCTTGCACCAGACCGGTCACCCTCACATCCTGAGGCCTTCCTCAAAGTCTGTGGCATCAACAGATTCCGTGTGTGCTCTCTCAAAGTAGTACAATTTGGAATCCCTCGGCAATGGTGCTGACGTCCCACCAGCTCCCACTGATGTTCCCACAGCCCCTGTGGGAAGTCCCACATGTGTTGTGGGACAGTCTGTGGGATCCTTATGAGATGTGTGAGGAACCTTTCCCATAGTGGTGTGGGAAAGGCAGCAGTGCATGCGGGACACTGTGGGAATCCGGATTTGTGGGACGTGGGATGGCATTAGGAGGCTTGTGGGATGTGTGGGAAGTGTAGCAGTGGGAAGTGGGACTCTGGGGGAAGCCCGCAGCAGACGCGTGGGAAGCCTCATATACTGACCACCTTACATCCGCCCTGCATGCCTCCAGAGCTGTGGTACAAGTCACATGAATCAATTAAGTGACAGCATGAAGAAGAGGAAACTGTGTGTCTGAGAAGCGCACAGTGCGCCATCAACCGCCTGAACGTGGAAGGCGGCATCGGGAGAGTGACACAGGGAGCAGCCCACACATGTGTGTGCCCCCGGGAACGTGGCTGGTGCTTGCATCCAAGGAGATGTGGGCATGGGGGCGTGGCCCACAGGCGTAGGGAATCTGGGCTGTCTTGGCATGAAATGCCTTAATAATGTGGCTGATGTGCCAGGCTGCGCACCTGCCGGCGGGGTCCATGGAGCGGCTTCTGAGGGTCACGGGCTTCATCGTCAGCATCTACTCCTGCGTCTACCGGCCCTTCGCGCCGTTCAGGTCCCCGGCCGGGGAGACCTTCGAGCTCGTAGCGCCGGACAAGGGCATCAGGGCCATTGGCGAGAAGGTGCAGGCCCCTTTGTCTATTGACTTCCCTGATGCTTGAACCTTGCTACTGAGCTCTACCATGATAACACTCTTAACCAGGGCTCATAGCGCTGGACAGGGGCATCAGGGCCATTGGCGAGAAGGTGCAGCCCCCTTCCTCTTCAAAGTGCTGTGCTGCTGGGCGTCTGAACTCAGCCTGGGGTGTTTACAAGCTCATATCGATCCATGTCCGGAACTCTTTCAAGGTTGCGAGCCTATATCAATCCATATCCAAGTTCGTCGAAGTGCTGTGATGCTGGACATGTGCAAGTCATGTCATCTCAGGGTGACTTGCGCTCATACCAGGCGCAGTGGGGTCTGCCAGAGATTCTATTGAGAGAGCGTCGAAAGCTCTGGTCCCTATGAGCATGTCCCCGCGCTCTCATGCCAGCCATGTGTGTGGTGCTCAATGACCATCCATCCTCTTCATGAGATCTGCCTGCAGCCTCACGACATGGACGGGTTTGCTCTTCATGTGAGGCGCAGTGGGTCTGCCTGAACCCTTGCTGGCAGAAATCAATAGCTCTGGTCCCTACGTATTCCCCCTGTGCAGTGCGGGGAGTGCCCGGGAATCAATGCATTCCACTGCGAGGGGCGCGGATGGGTGCTGTCTGCTGACGAGGTCAACAAGATCGAGTTCCGGGGAACCCACGCCAACATCAGGTACAGCGGTCCACTTCTGCCTTGCTGTCTTGACTGCCAGCGCACTGCACAGCCCTGCAGGATGCGGGCGAATTCAGGATCACGTGGCAGCAAGACTGCTCCTCTAAAGTTGAAAGCCTGCACGGGCATATAGGGCTGATACGCATAAACTTCCATGACAGCAAGACTCTAAGCTTCTGTCTGTTACAATGTGCAAGGCTCAATGGGCAGAGCAGTGGTCATGTGTGGCAGCAGGACTGCCCCCTTTCTGTCTGAAAGCATGCACATGCAATGTAGGCCCACAGGGCTGATACGCATAGCTCCGTGACAGCGAGACTCTCATCTTCTGTCTGTTATACTGCGCAACCATCACTGGGCAGAGCAGTGATCATATAGCAGCAGTTGGCCCTGTACGTCTGAAAGCAGGGCACATGCAACGTAGGCCGACAGGGCTGATCCGGGTGGACTTCCATGACGGCGATTCTCTTGGGCTTCTGCCTCTTACATTGTGCTATCATCACTGGGCAGAGCAGTGATCGTGTGGTAGCAGGATGGACCGGTAAGTCTGAAAGGACTGCTGGTGCAATGCAGGCCGACAGGGCTCATACGGGTGGACTTCCATGACGGGGATACTCTGAGCTTCTGCCTCTTACATTGTGCTACCATCACTGGGCAGAGCAGTGATTGTGTGGCAGCAGGATGGACCGGTAAGTCTGAAAGGACTGCTGGTGCAATGCAGGCCGACAGGGCTCATACGGGTGGACTTCCTTGACGGGGATACTCTGAGCTTCTGCCTCTTTCATTGTGCTACCATCACTGGGCAGAGCAGTGATTGTGTGGCAGCAGGATGGGCCGGTAAGTCTGAAAGGACTGCTGGTGCAACGCAGGCCGACAGGGCTGATCCGGGTGGATTTCCATGACGGGGAGACCCTCAGCTTCAACCCTCTGGTGACCACCATCCAGCACATCATCCTGGGCACGCACTACATCGACCACTACGGCACCCTCCACGTGCGCAGCTCCCGCTCCGCCCTCAGCACCAAGGTCAAGTTCAAGGAGCCCGTCATCGGGCCCCCTCAGCACAAGGTACCCCTTCTGTCTTCCGTGGGCCATTTTGAGATCATGCCTCCGCACATCCGGGGGCACACTTGGGGAAGACCCAAAGAGATTTCAGCTGTCTATGGGACAGTCAGATGTCCCAAAGTATTACGCATTGTAGGTATGTGAGGATGGAAAATCAAGATGCAGAAGCAAGCTGGGGAAGAGCAGAGCTTGCTGCGGCTCTGAAGGCAGCTGCCTGCTGAGGGAGGTGTGCGTGGGCAGGTGAAAGGGTATGTGGAGAAGGATGGGAGAAAGCAGAGCTTCCCGCAGCTGCACGGCACCTGGGACGGCGCCTTCAGCGCGACCTGGCAGGACGGCTCGCAGCAGCTGCTCTGGCAGAAGAACCCGCCCCATGAGCACCCCTCCAGGTGACCGGCCCACTCTCGGGCGCAGTATTGCAGCCTACTGTACCTACCAGCTTGCAAACTTTTCTCATGCTGCATGTGCAGTCCAAAATTCCTTGCAAGCATGAGTGCAGTGCTCACGCTCTCAGGCATGCAGTGCCTGAGACCTCTCACTCAGTGAGGTCACACTGTAATCAAGCCTGTTCAAGAGTATGAGCATAGTCTCTTCAGGCATTGCCTGTGCTGGGCCCCTGCCTGTGACTGACTGCCCCGAGGTGATGTGCCTGATGAGTCAGAGCGCACAGCATGAGCAAGCGGCGTTGTGCAGGTTCAACTTCTCCAAGTGGGCGGTGTCGCTGAACTCCACGCCCCCGGGCATGGAGAAGCTGCTCCCCCCCAGCGACATGCGCTGGCGCAAGGACGTGCGCCTCCTGGAGCAGGGCCAGTACGAGCAGGTCCGCTCCCGCTCTTTGCATGTGTCCCTTGCCAGGCGTCCCTGGCCAGAGGGGCAGAGCTCCCCATTGCCCTGTGTGCTTTTCTGGTCATATCTGTCTGTGAGGAGCGGGATATAAAGGTGTCCCTTCCTAGACTAGAGACAATATGGAATTCTGATCAGATGACTTTACATCTCTTCCAGCCACACCAGGCTGGTCAGATGTTTGAAGCTCACTTGACGCTTCATCTTAGCAAGCATAGTATGTATCAATGACATCACGCTCATCCTTGCATCAATTGCGAAGCTGCTGTAGAGTCGGAGGCAAATTTGACTTTCCAACAAGCAGCTTCTGTGTTCATACCTCCTGAAGGGATACTTGTCAGGGTCGTTGCCGTCAGAAGGTAAGCTGTCACTGAAGGGGGGGACTTGCATGCACGAGAGTGACTTGGGCTGGGCTGCAGGCTGAGAAGGAGCGGCGGAGGATCCTGCAGCGGCTGAAGGAGGGAAGGCAGGCGCGCACCAGCCCGCACCAGCCCTGCTGGTTCACCTTCCATCCCGAGGTGACTGCTTTGCCAGCTTCATGTCACCTGTCAAGCCACGCAGCAGCCGAGCAACTGGTGGGGCATGAGGGCAGAGTGCGCGATGCTTGTCAGGACCCCTCAGCTGCTAAGGACATGTTGCACATGGTGGTGCAAGCAAGGCCATCTTGCGGAGCCCCTTGTGATGCATGAGCTTATAAAGGAAAGTGTCGAGCAGCTGAGCATGTCACAAATGCCAAGATATCCATGCAGAGGCTGACAGGTACTGGCGCGCAGGAGGAGATTGGCGTGGGCAGGCGCTTCACGTACAAGGGCGGCTACTTCGAGACGCGGGACATGCTGAGGCGGGGCGAGGGCAGGTGGGAGGGGTGCCCAGATCTGTTTGGCGACGGCCCTGGCGCTGGCATCTTCACATAGGCTGTGACATACTCCTGCAAGAGAGACTGCGTGTACAGATTGTACATGATGCCTGGAAGGGTCTCAGATACCATCTCCAATCCTCAGTGGAGCAGAGGTGGATACATGCACAATTTTTGAAGTTGTTAGTCGTGTGTCTCTTGATCTGGAACGTTCAGGCAGCTTGCTGGCACAGCAGAACTATCTGGATGCCACACCGTGACAGGCGTCAGGATGGAAAAGACACGCCCCATGTCACCAGGTTGCAGGAAACTGTCTGTGCTATGCTTCGATGCATGGATGCTTGCCTGAAGTGCCCAGACCGCACCGGTGATACGCATTGCTATGAGAGATGTGCCGTTCCAGAAAAGTGCGGGAGAATCTGATCACGTAACTCCCTGTGGCAGATAGTTCCAGAAGCCTCTGTATCTCACATAGAAGTATCTTATCTCGCTGGCCAGCGTTCCTGTGCAGAGCTTCGGCCTGTCTGCGGCTAGAAGAAAAACGCGTGGTAGCACGGCTGTGTCTGTGAGAGGATTGCGAAGCTGAGGCATCGAGCACATGGACGGGCAAGCAGGGTTCAGGCATCACTCAGCAAGCTACCCGTTCCTGAACGATCCTAGGGCTGCTGATGGCATTGCCGGCTGTACGAACACCTTGGCAGCGTGTGGGCCAGCCAAGGCCTTCGACGCTCTCTATCGCAGCGCGGTAAAGGTCCCAGAGCAGGTCCGGACTCACGACCCCTATCGCGGCGACGCTTGATGCTGCACTTGATTCAACTTTTTCTGAGGGTAATCCGGGAGAGCTTGCTGTCATCTTCGACAGTGGGTAGTGGCTTCGAAGGTTTCTCAGGGCAGTCGAGTATTCTGGACGATGGTAGCATTTATCATGACCGAAACCTTCAGCACACGCGCTTTCAACCGTAAATGTCTCACTGCAGGACAAGTCATACTCAAGCTCGGCTGGTCAGAGGGGTCGCACTGTGTCGAGAGACTCTCAAAGCGATGGTAGGCAGACAGCATCCCAGAAGCTTCTTCAAGTAGCCATGTCCGCGGCAGAGCCTTTCCCACCCTGCTGATGAGCAGGAAGATACATGTCAATTGAGTGAAAGGTCTGAAAGCGCCCAAGCTTGACAAGTAGGTCCTTAATATATTGCATCCTTCATGCAGGCGCCCGGGATGCATTCATGCAGCTCATCACAGAGCAGTTTGGAGGGGATGCCTTCCACTTCCAGAGCTGCATGCAGTCCTCCTGCTGCTCCTCTAACAAAGAAGGCCTGGCTCAGCGGGGCGCCAGCTTCTCATACACCTCGGAAAGCTTTTCCTCCTCAGCCACCTTCCAGCCTCCCCGCAGCTCCCATCAAGGTGACCCTCCTTCTTAGAATCGCCGACCAATCCATGCATGCCAGCAGTAGACTGCAAGCAGCCCCAAGCACTACCTTGGGCAACAAGTGCACTTGACGCTGTTCAGCCAGGCTGTCAGATGTCCTGTGAGCAATGTGCGCCCTCAATAGCGCCAAATTAGCGCAGGTGTCAAAATGGCGGAGCAGCCTTTGAGCCTGACCCTGGAGGAGATCTTCCACGGAGGTATGAAGCAGGTGGAGTGCATACGCACCATAGTGGACGGCGTCAGCGGCTATGACATGCCCGTCACAGAGCTGGTCCATGTGCGCATCACACCGGGCATCCGAGAGGGCACCAGGTGTGCCTCCTCTCGCATGCCACAAGACTCCAGGACAGCGTGCCTGAACTGCTGCCTCCCTTGCAGGCATAGCCTGATCATGGTGCTGCATCATGGCTGCGCATATGCACAAAACGAGTTGCATGTGCTATCGCGCACCCTACCAAGCGGGGCTGCATAGGGGTTGTGCACTCTCCCATCTCATTGTCTTCCTGGATTGCCGCCCCCTCAGGAAAGCCCCAGAGAGTGTCATATGTGGAAGGCCACCTTGCACTCGTATTGTGTAGAGAGCTGACTCTGTCTATTGGGTGCAGGGTTGTCCTGAAGGAGCAGGGCGATGAGCACCTGGGTCGGAGGTCTTCAGACGTGGCGCTTGTGGTCCGGGAAGAGCTGCACCCGCAGTTTGAGCGCAAGGGCAACGACCTCCTGACTCGCGTGGAGGTGCCCCTGTTGCAGGCACTGACGTCCAACTATGTGCAAGTCCCCCTCCTGGACGGGGACACAATGGAGGTGCGCCCTGTGCAGACTCTGAAGCGCTTCTCTGACATGGGCTAGCTGTCTCTATGTATCTGACCCGCTCAAGCCCGTGCGCATTAAAGACTGTCCTTGGGACTGCTTATGGTGCAGATTTAGCGGAGGATTATGAGGCTTCCTGCAGACATGAGAGTATCAGTGCATGTTCAGCAAAGCTATTGGACAGCCCTGTTCATCCCAGCTGCCTGGCGTAGCTGCTGAGAGGGTGTAGCACCATGCAGGTGGCAGTGCGTGGCCCCCTGAACCCAGACAGCGAGGTCGTGCTGCCCGGAATGGGCATGCCCATGCCCGAGGATCCTGCCCAGGCAGGCGACCTGCATGTGCGCTTCAAGATCAGCTTCCCCGAGCGGGTGACACCTGCGCAGAAAGCTCAGCTGCAGGCAGCCCTGTCCTGAGCGTCAGTGCTGAAATTCCAAATTCGCAGGCCCAATTGCTCTAGAGTATCCTTGCACTCAAGCTTGCAGAGGTTCCTACCTCCTGCTACGTTGCTTGGCAAAGGACTGCGTCCACTGCGATTTCAATTGCAGAGATTGACATTACAGCAGCTTCGACAAGAATGTATGTTGCTACGCACCTTGTACTGCGATAAGCACGGTGCCCCTGCTGCGACAGGCCATCAGCGATATAAGTGAGGGTGTCAGAAAATTACATGCTGTCTGCAGAAACATTTGAAAGTGCAAGCATGGGATAAATCAAGCAGACAATGCTCAGGAGATTGGACAGCAGGTCCACATGGGTGGTGTGCAACTGCATACTCTCCATCGAGAAGAACATAAGTAACAGGGCTAAGGCGTCCTGCCCTGGGTAACATGGCAAGGCATGGTCCTTTGCCGGGGTGCTTTGCCTGGTGGGCTGCATCTTTTGCGACCCAACCAGCAGAGGACCTTGCATGTGTGCCACCAGCCTGCCTGTGTGCCGTCAGGCAAGACAGCACTGTCAGCAGCTCAACTGTGTAGAGCAAGGCTTCAAAAATTGCGTTGTGGCAAAGTGAGAACCTGCTTGTGGAATTACATGTATGGAATACCATGATCATGTAAGGCAACTACATGCTAAACACACTGTAAGGTATGCACACATGGGTGAAGCCAATGCTCACGTGTAGAAATATGCAGAGTTGCAGCACCCTTGATTTGAATTTGAATGGCTTCCTTACATCAAAGAAGTTTCAGATTTCACCACCCTTTGGAAGTTGCATCAATGGCCCTCATAGTAGTTGTATCAGCCAAACACAGGAGACACTTTGTACAGCCTACTGCTGGCTTCTCAGGACAGTTGAGGGATCTTAGCATGGGTGCGAGCGGTCTGCCATACTGTGCCATAGCACATGCACAGGCAGACAATTGTGTCTCCCAATCCTTCCTTGGTGGGAAGCCCTTCATAGTGTGACACACCCAGAATGTGCACTGCTAGCCTATGCACAATGGCTAGGCATTGTACAGGTGCCAGTGCTGCAGAGCACAGAGATGCCATTGGAACTTCAGTGCTTGTTGGACTGCATCACTCCGTAGTGCGCCTTCCGGGAGTCCATGTTCTTGTTGGCAACAGACTGCATGACAGGGTTCGATGATGCGGCGCCCTGCAGCAGCAGCCTGGACCCCCTCAGCGACCTGTGCAAGGATCTCAGAAGAGATGTGCACTATCAGCAAGCATGGCAGGCACCTGCGTATATGCCTGCGGGCAGCATGCATCAATCCTGTTACCCAGGGATTCCCACCAAGGTAGGTAATGCAAGACTCTGCAGGAGAAAGGGCAGAAGGTCATGAGGTAGGGCAGGTGAATGTGCTTGCCTTTGTGTCTATGCCTCCCTCATTCCTCGCATGCTGCATCTCCTTGATGTGATCCTTCTGCATCTCCTTTTCCTGCTCAAGCACAATCCCCTGACATGGGCGATAGAGTTATGGCATGGCACATGCAGGTAATGCACCCAACCCCACTGCTAAAGCTTCCAGTGATGATAATGGCAAGCCCTGAGATGCTGCCAGGGCATGCATGCCCGAGGCGTCTGTGGGCGCATGGTATCCCCTCTTAAAGAGGCCTGTTGATACTTCACTAGATGAAGGCTGAAGGGGCATGCCAGAGTCAGGGCAGCCAGTACTCTACCTGGCCAGCAGTCCTCTCCTCAGTCTCCGTAAGGGCGGCGTTGTGATGCTCCTCCACAATGCGGTGGTGGTGCCTGCATTTGTGTCGTGCTTCTTTTTAGGCATTGATACAGGTGGGAGTATAGCAGCAGCAGCCATGTCAATGCTGCTGTGCCCACATGGGCAGGGGTTGCACATGCTACACATCGAGATGGTAGGACAGGCAATGAGGCTAATTACTTTGGCTCCTCGATGTGCTTGCCCTTGGGGATAGGGTCGCTGGTAGCTCCCACCCGTGCTCGGATCGATCGCGGCATGTTTGGGTTGCTGCATAAAATAGAGCATGAGACCTCTACTAATCGTATTCCAGGTTGAAGCTTCTCGCCTGCATCGCAAGACATACGGCAAAAGAGCTCACCTACTGACAAGGTTGGCAGCAGGTGTTGGGGCATCTGAGTGCGCACTGTCGTCCTTGGGATCACCCATTCTGCAGACGGAACAAGACTTCATTTCAATATGCTGCTACATATATTGTTGGCAACACAGAGCAGAGCCATGATTGCTGGAACCTTCCTCGTCAGCCGGCGGAAGAACATGGGAAGGCTCACCTTGCTATGGAAGTAGTCAAACACTTGTGGGGGTGGATTTTCAGCTTCACTACGCACTTGGGACAGGATGGTGTGCACAAGATTGCAGCATGCCCAACGTGTGCTTTACTTCTCTCAAATGTGCAGCTTCTCTGTCGCTTCCCGGGCTGGGGTGTATTCACTTTCAATGCACCCCGATCATCTTAGGGCTCTTGAGAATGCTTCCATCGCATATCTTTTCCATAAGCTCCTGGCACAGGACTACTTTACATATCACATCATCTCCACAAAGAACTGGCGCTGATGGCCACAGCCTGTATAAGATTGCGCCCCTCTCTCTTTCACACGGTGAGCAGGAGTCCGTTCAGACAGGCTAGCGAAGCGAATATAAGAACTAGAGGTACGACGAAATCCGCATGAGGACCAGAGCTCAGGAGCAAGCAGCTTTAAGGCAAAGAGCATATCGTCGCCTGGGTGTGGCACTGGTGCTCCTGCTGATTCTGGGTCTTGCAGGCTTCAGGCACAGCACACGAGCAATGTCCCTGTCTAAGGAATCACTTGATGGAGTACCTGCATACGTTGGGGGACCTGTCAACCGGCCAGCTGTGATTGTCTTGCAGGAATGGTGCGGGTCAATGCTTTCCCTGAATACACACCTACAACTGTATGCGCTCGCATGCTGCAAAGTAACTGTCTCTGCACTGCAGGTCTTTTGATTGCATCTCCTCCTTACGTGAGGCATAACTCACGCCAAGAACATCATGGTAGCGCACATATGTGTTGCTGCTTGTATGATTTGTATGGGCCCTGCAGGTGGGGCGTGACAGATGAGATCAAAGGCCAGGCCAAGCACTTGAGCAAGCTCAACGATGTGCGCGTGGCAGTCTTGGACCTGTACAGGGGGAAGATTGGGGTGGATGCAGAGGAGGCCTCCCATGTGAGCACCTCACACAGCTGGCGCCCCACTGGTTACCCTTTGCGTAACTTCACTGCCTGGTTTATGGGTGCATCTTCATGGGTAGATGAGCTGTCCTGTGGGTGGTGCAGCTCATGGGGAACCTGGACTTCAGACAGGCGGTGGATGAGATCACAGCTGCAGCCAAGTGGTTGCGGGAAAAGGGCGCTCCCAAGGTGAGTAATTGAAGCCTCTATACTCGCAGTTGCTAGTCGCCTCAGCGTTTCCAGCTCACTTCAGAGAGGTGCATGAGCATCTCGCAAGTGCCTACGTGAAGCAGCCAGACCCAGGACAGCATGTGTGCAGGTGGGGGTGACTGGCTTCTGCATGGGTGGAGCGCTGAGCTTCCTTGGAGCAGAGTATGCTGGCCTGGACGCCGCTGCCCCATTCTACGGCACTCCGCCTGCAGAGCTGGGCCATGTATGCGCGACCTTTATCCCTGCTTTAAGCAAGTACCATGCAAATCCTTTCTCTTGCAGACTGCTCTCTTTGATTTGGTGTGCAATACTTGCGTCATCACAAGGAAGGTGCTGATACGTTACCCCTGTGCCTGCAGCCGGAGAAGATTAGCATCCCTGTGTAAGCGCATGTTGGGGAGGATGATGCGTTTGAGGTGCGCTCTTTGACCCTTGCGCCAGGCTGCGCCCATGACTTACAGACCATGCATGACAAGTCACGCTAAGCTTTTGGTCTTTGCAGGGTTTTGCTGATGCCAAAACAGTCAAGGCATTTGTAGATAAGATTGTGGCAGCCGGCAACGGCAATGCTACCCTGTACACTTACCCTGGAGAAGGTAAGCTCAAAGAGAAATACCAAACTGGGCTGCGGAACATCTTGAGGAAGCAAGAAGTCATCTGTGCTCTGCTATGTTCTCAAGAGAGCTGATTGCTTCCTGGAAGCAATATAGCCTGCTAAAACCACTCAACAAGAGTGACAGATGAGCTTGACGATACAGTGTTTGTACAGGGCACGCCTTCATGAACAATGGCAACCATGAAGACATCAGAAAGAAGATGGAAAGTGAGTACCCTCTACTGAGCCGTTGTAAATGTGCACCCCTGCACATGCCACTTGATCGTTTGCAATATTGCAATGGTATCTCGTGACTTCACAGCCACATCGGTGCATGTGCACATCTGTCAAAGCTAAACAGGGTTGTGCGATTGCAGCTGGAGGTTTGCCAATCGGCAAGAAAGAGTCTCAGGTGAGGGGGTGGATACTCATCCCCAGAGATCTTTTGGCAAGATGCAGGCTCATTGATGGTTAATCTTCCCAATTGTTTTTACTGCCAACAAGTCTCAAGAAGCCCAGACCAGTTCAGACATGTTCGGAGTGTAGAGCTGATGCCATATATGCGAGTATTTGCGCAGAAGGCGAGGCGTGGAGCTCTGACATTGATCATGGTGTCTGCAGGACAAGGCTTGGGAGAGAGTGTCGGCCTTCTTCAAGGAGCACTTGGGCTGACCCTGCACAGCTTATGACTAGGGCCAGGGCAGTGCAATATCTTTCAGTATGTATCATTGTCCTCTAGACAAGTTGTCTGGACAGCACTATGCAACTTCGTCAGCTAGCTACAGCACATCTTTCGGTCAATCTTTTGACTGACTCCTACTCTCATTTTATTCAAAATGCACACCATGCCCAGCCATGCACTGAGCACGCCCCTGCAGCTGTGTAACACTTCCAACACCATGCATCCGTTCATAGCGACTCACAGTGTCAGGGGTGCCCACCAACATCTTTACAGGCAGCTGCCCATAACAGCCACACATGGTATTGTTACACCTTAAGGCCCGGCTCTGAGGGGGGAAGCTTGTCTGTTCCAAGTGCTACCCTTCACATACCTGAGCTGAAAGCCCCAGGCCTCCTACAATAAGTTCTTGAGCATGGACAGGATCCCTAAGAGTTGGTCCCACGCCTGATGTCTATAGCAGCTGCTCATCTAAGCCCTCACATGTGTGTCAACCCTGTCCGCTAAGGGCGAGGGAGGCTCATAGTCACCTGTTGACTTGTCTTCCACTATATTACCAATGAGTCTGATTGGCAAGACCGTTCTATATTGGCTCTCCGATGTACAAAGAGTACAAGCCCTGTCTCTCTGCTTGTGCTCATTGGAGCTCATGCCCAACAATTGGCTCCAATCACCGGGATCTACCACTGCGGGGCTAGTGTTAAGACTCCTCTAGGTGGTGTCTCATACGTTGACAAACAGAAATAGGGACGGATTTTGTAGGTTCGATGCTTGGTTTGGTGTCTCAGACGAGTTCGTACCACCTCTGCCGCCTCAGGTGGCTTGCAGAGGCCGAATCTCTGGAAGCGTTGCTGCAGCTATGGCGTCCTATCAGCAGATACAGCGAGGCTCCATAGCAGCTGCAGTTGATGGCAGAGCTCAGTTGCATGGAAGATGTACTGCAAGACCCCCAGACCATTGATAGCTATGCCAAGGGTGGTGAGCTTGTCTGAGCTTGTCTGGGAGTCGGGGTGGGTGAGGGCCAAAAGCCTTACCTTTCATCAGTCCAAGGAGAACAAGGACCAGTACAATAGCAGCAGGCGCAATGTCTGTGCCGAAGAGGTCGATCACTGGTCGCCTTGCACTCCCCTGGCCAGAACTGCTGCCCTCACCATCGCCTTTCCCAGACGGAGGGTCACCACTGCCCCCAGGTGTCCAGGGCTGCTCTGGCGAAGCCATGCCTACAGCAAGCAGCCAAACTCAGGTGTAAGAGCTTCAAGACACTGATCTCCAGCTTAGTGACGGTTGTGGGGGACATTTCAACGGCCTAAGGATACAGGCAGATGCGGGGTGTGTCGCACAACCACCTGACACAAAGGGACCTTGTTTCCTTGGTATTGATTGGTCTTTACCTGTAGACTGGTGCGAGTGAGAGGAACGAGTCGAAGGCACACCCCGGTCTTTACACCCAGTGGTAGTCAGAATTTATCGGCAGAAACTCTAGCGCCGGATGCAGGGACAAGCTCGCTGGCTTATTCGGGAGAATGGCGCAGAGGCAATGTCAGGGATTCAGTATGCAGTGTATACGTAGACCACTGCTTTCGGGTCAACTGCACTCAAAGCAGCCAGCTTCCGTGGGTTGTGAAGCTGAGATGGACGAGGGCTAGTTCAACTAGCCAGGCTAGTCTAGCCTAGTTGGCTTCGAGGTCATTACGTCTGGGGGCCCACAGCAGTCTGCTGACATTCGAGAGAGTGGGGCTGTTTCAATTGCCTGGTTGCAATTTGAAGATCAAAGCCTGACTGAAAGCTGTGCAGGTCCATGACGACACAACCATCCCGCTTTCTTTCACATGCTTTGAGAATCAAGCTAGCTCAAACACAGCTAGCATCTCCTGAGAGACCCCAGTGCTATTCTGCTGCAATCAAAAGCACAGTCTTGGACATACAATCTATGCCAGCCGATCTGTAGTCCCAAGTGTTGGCTCTGTCATACTTCAGTCTTGTAAATGAAAGGGCATCAAGACAGAGCAGAGACCCTCACTGCACTGGCCATGACTTGCCTTGTAAGTACGTCAGTTTGACCTTTCATATCTCACCAAATGTGGCTGATCATGCCAGCCGTAGCAATCCTGCTGCTGCTACTGGCTGCTGGATGGGTCAGCCAACGGCACCCTTGCCGTCTCATGACTCAGTGAGGTTGGCATATCCCGAGCACATCATGCTTGCCAGCTCTCACGTGTCCACCCATGCTGCTAGGCGCAAGCAGCTGTCTATCTCTCAACCAACCCTGCCCAGCACAGCATTCTCCCTCAGCGTGTGGTCGGTGCTGCTTGGAGAAGCTTTGCCGGCGCCAGGCCCATCTGCGATGCTGCACATGTAACAGAGCTCCTCAGTAAAGCTACATTCACGGGTGGTCAATCAGCCTCTACCTGTGACGAGCCTGAAGCCCTGGACTGTTGGACAAGTCAACTTAGAACTGCGACTGCAATTGACATGGCCTACACAAGATGCTCCTGTGCTCCACACCAGCAATGAGGCATCAGCAACTCCTGTGGTCCTTATACTTACACTGTCAACGTTCATAAGAGCCAAGTGAGGCAGTGAGGCCAGGCCCATCAGATGGCAAATGGCAAGTTCCAATCTCTAATCAGGTTCCCGCTTATATCCTGATATCAAGGAGAAGTCCAATGCAGACAAGATGGGGGGCGCACCAGCGTCCTTGAGGTGGCCAAAGGATTCGGCAAAGATGCGGATGTACTCCACATCGCACTCGCCCAGGCGCTCGGGATGGAAGCCGCTGCTGCACATGCCGCAGCCCGCAAAGTGCACGATGAAGGCGGGGTTGTCCACCCACGGCTTGTCGATGTCCAGCCACCTGCGCAGGCCAGGCAAATCAACATGTCCTGTTGAGGCATGGCCTTGGAGAAGGTACAACACAGCTACCCAGGCAGGTCAATCCACGCTTGAGGGCCTAACCAGGACAGCAGATCAGCCTGGCCTGCTCAATGTCCGGCCGATTATAGCTGGGCGAGTTCAGAGGTGTGCCTTGCCACGTTAGGGCATAGCAGTGGTGGGCGGGTCCATACATGAGATCCTTTTATGGCTAGTCCACTCCAGACACACATCAAAAGAAGCCTTCCGTTATTATGTTTGGCACCCAGAAGGACTGTTGTGCTTTACACAGCTTGGTAGATGAGAGGCCAGAGGGTACGCACCAGCAGTTGAGGCCATAGCTGCTGATGTCAAACACAGCGTTGTCCAGGAGCTCGGGCTGGGTGTACATGAGGAAGGTCAGCGCGTTCTGCTCGTACAGGCCCACCTCGTACGAGGGCAGGTTGGCCCTCAAGTGCTGCACACACAGGCAAGGCACCCCGTCAGCATGGCAGGCCTGCCTGAGACTCCCTGCTCCAGAGCAACATCACACAAGGCTGCAGAATCTGCGCAGCTGCAAACCTAGAATCTCTGTCTGCGGAAAGTCCACAGCCAGCGTCTGCATGGTAGACCATGCTTGCTTCACATGCCCTGTGTGTGCAGCTATCTCCCATGCATGACAACCTCTGCTAGAGCTGGCCTTCGTGACTCTGTGTTTACTTGATGGAATGGGACTTCAGGCATGCATACCTCCTCCCGGGTCATGTTCATGGGGTGCGTGCCGTAGTGCGCCATCTGCCCGAACAGGTCTCTCATCCAGTCCGTGTTGCGCATGAGCAGCACTCCCGAGTTCATTCCTGCACAGCCACATGTGTCAGCATCGCGTCCCGGGCAGCCACACATTCTCACTTGTTCAGAGGTACTATTGCAGCTCGACGCAGCTTACTGATCGCTCTTATCCGTGCAGCATTGTGGAAGTGAAACCGGCATGTACCATGCTGCTTTGGGCTCTATTGCTTCAACAGCCGCACCAGGCTAACAGTCAAGCAGAGGCACACATTGCGATGTGATGATGTGCATGCAGCGTACCCTTCTTAGCCTCTCCCTGCAGGATGAACTCGGGCTGCCCGTGCATGACCAGGTCCTTGCCCTCGTAGTTCTCCAGGGGCATGGTGAAGTCCATCTTGTTCATGAGCAGGTCCATGTCCAGCCACATGACGTACTCTGCCCTCTCCCTCGGCACCTCGTCCAGCGTCTGCACGCATCACTCTGTATCAAGATGGAGCCTAGACAAGCCATCTGTACAAGGCCTTCCTGTCAGGAGACATGGTCCTCTCCTCGCCAAGAAATCCAGATGAGAAGTTGGTGGCACAGATAGATGTGTTCTCATGCAAGGCACCCCGCATGCGGATGAGAGCAGCATTTGGACAGCCATGCTGGGGTTTGGGTCATTCCTCTGCCCATGAGGTGACACCAGGTCTATGCGGCAGAGGCCACAAGAATGGAATCTCAATATGGTGTTCATCATGACATAGCACACTGCCCCGATGTACCAATTGAAGGGTCCTACAGATGCAGTGGGTGGCAAGGGAGGCCTACCTTCTGAATAAACCCAACCTTCTGCCAGGGCCCGGCACGGACATGGGAGGTGACGGCCTCGGCCATGAGGTGCAGCTCGTAGGAGTGCAGGCGCGCATAGTCCTGCTTGTTCTGGATGGACAGGCTGAGCAGGTAATCGCCGTAGGGGTTGGTGCAGGGGGCGGTGGGAATTCCCGTCACCATGGCAATGCGGTGCTTGGCCTCAGTGAGGTTGCCCCTGCTCTGATGCTTGCCTGCGCATGGCACACTGGTCTCGGAAGGAAGCTGTTGGCCGCAAGCATGTGCAGGTGACTTGATCACTATCTCGCAGGACAATCGCTCAAGTTGAAGCTACTCCATGCTGATGGCTGCCCGGCAGCTCATGTGGCAACAGCTATCTGCCAACATCTGGGTTTTACCAGCAGGCTGATGATATTCCCACATCTTGTGCATGCCGCAACGTGATTGCCGGTGGGCTACTGCTGCAGCAAACGCCGTCACTTTGCCATGTATGGGTCTCTTTGATGGAATCATTACCAGTGATGTAGCCGGACTGGAAGGAGGAGAACATGGGTCCCCTGTCCCAGTTCTGCGGCTCCACCTCCTTGGGCAGCTGCATGGTCTGGCAGCCGTGGTAGGGGTACATCTTGCTGCCGAAGTCCCCGGCGTCGTCGCAGCCCTTCTTGTGATCGCACCACACCCAGAACTCGCACCTGCGCACCGGAGCGCCCCGTTAGCACCCGCCAGCTCATCAAGCAGCTTCCCATGTGCTGCCTCCCCAGCGGAAGTGACACACTCTGGCATAGAAATCCAGCTCACGCTGCTTGGGACATGCACACTGCCCTATGCGGGTGTGGCAGCATTTGCATGACCTTTCTACGGCCGCTCAGACAATGATTGCGTTACGTCTAGCATGACGGCCTTGTTACATAATTCTTCTATGCCTTCTGCGGGCGCACCTCTTGTCCTTCAGGCACATGTCATAGCAGGCATCCCCAGTCTTTGTGCTTGTCTTGGCTGCAGCCTTCAGCACTGTGTTCTTCACCCTCAAGGTGGGGTTCCCGGTGAAGTTCAGCAAGTTGCTGGGGACTCCTAGGTCGGTGAGGTGACCCAGCGGCCCACCCAGCTCCTCCTCGCGGTGGATTGCCAGCTGCATCCTGCAAGCTCAGCTATCTGTCAGTTCCCGTTCTATGACATAGCTCATGGATGGGAGGAAGCACTCGGCAGCTCGTGCAGATGAAAGCAACCTGGTGTAGGGTTGCCAAGTCGTACAGGGCAGCGCACATTGTATTTGCAGGTGGCTCCTACAACGCGAGATACACATGTACGTCCTGTGCTATGCCATAAGGGGGAGGGGATATGTACCTGTGGAAGCGGCAGAAGGCAAATTCGTAGTGCTCGAGGTATGCGCTCATGCACTCGGCCACCTCATCCTCGCGCTTCTTGTCATCCTTGAAGCAGAAGGGGCACTCGAAGAACCTGGACACAAACAGGTTCCAGCGCTTGTTCTGCTCGCCCCAGGACTTCATCACACCCTCCTTCTCCGGCTGCAAGCACACAGCAGCACAATCAGATGAACTGCTCTGCACCTCAGTGTTGCTGCCACACCTCCTGCCCTCTGCGTCTGGGATATCATTGTGTGTTGGAGCATACCAGCAGCAGACATTAACTTTTGGCGGCAGGAGCTGCAAAGGTGTCCCTCAAAACCCAATCACCGCGCTCTCAGAGGTGAAGGTCCTTCACTCTGCATCCCAGGTGGTGCATCTACTCCGTGCAAGTTGTTTTGCTACCTTGGGAGTGAGCTCCATGCGGCGCCAGTCACAGGAGATGCAGATCTCGCTGCGGAAGTTGAACTTGTCGATGTACTGCTCCGGGTCGCTCTTCACCAGATCGGCTATGGCCTGCGCCAGAGGGTCCGGCCTGAAGCTCTCCTCCTGCAGCCATGCTCACCAGCTCACTGCATGTGCTTGGTGGTGATAGCTGGAAAAATCCCCAACAGTGCACTGTATGCGCGCCAGAAGTCTAGCATGCACTCGGTGATGCTACACACAGCACAGTGTGAGCACTGAAGCAGCAGGGTACTCCTCTTGCAGCAATGCTCACTAGCTTACTGCATGTGCTTTGTGGGTTGCCCTACACCAACCGACAAGTAGACCAAGTGCTAGACCTACAGAGGCAGGATGACTAGGACAGGGAGCAATGCTCACTAGCTTACTGCATGTGCTTTGTGGGTTGCCCTACCCCGAACGACAGATAGACCAAGTGCTAGACCTACAGAGGCAGGATGACTACGACAGGGAACAACTAAGGCGTGAAGTCCAGCGTGGCATAGAGGAGCACAGAGGTGTTGTACAGGGTTGAAGGAAAAGTGGTCTGATAACTCCTGACAGCATAACGCATGCACCAGATATCTGAAGGCGCCCCAGGTCGGTGATGCTACAGGCAGCACAATGTGAGCACAATGGCAGGGCACCCACCTGTGTGGCTGGCAGAGGCATGCGGCGAGCCTCCTTCTCCAGAGTGTTGAGGAGGTCCCGGATGAAGGGGTGGTTCCTGATGAGGAACACCCCTGTGTCGATGCCTGAGCAACCCACGGCACCCTCTCAGCCTCAACCCTTACTGTGTTTCTAGTGTATGCGCTGTGAAGAGGGCAGACCGGTCATTCAAGGAGGGTGAATTTGACTGTGGGATGGCATGAAGCACCAGCCCATGTTTTGGCACACTGAGGTCCCTATCTGATGGCAACATGTACATGCAATGACCCACTTTAGAGCATGACCAGGGGTCTGTCTTGTACAAAAGCGTACAAGACATGCCAGACGCCTGCAGCAGGACTGTGGTTCGGCAATGAGCAACACAGAAAGTGAATAGCGGTCCACGCTCGAGCGCAGCATACACGTCAGAAGTCAGAGGCCTACCGCTGGCCCAGCCATTGAGGACGCTCTCAGCCTTGCCCACCGAGACCCAGTGCTTGTCCTGGTACATCTCAAAGGGGAAGGTGAAGGCGATGTCGTCGATGATGGTGTCCGGCTGCATGTACAGGATCCAGGGCGCGCGCTCCGGGGGCGTCTCCTTCAGCACCTTCTGCAGCAGCGCCACCTTGTTCCACGCCCACATCTGCGCAGCAGCTCTCATGTCAGATCACATGAGCATCGTGCAGTTTTTCGACACCCTCACACACTGCTGTTCAGACTCATTGCCCCCAAGACAGCCCCTGCTCTTTCGCTGTGAGCTTGCATGCATGCACTATACCCTCCAAGGAGGACCCAAGTCCCGCCACTGCCTTCAGTACACGAGTTCGACCCCGGTCAATAGATGCAGTGCCCTTGTACGATAGAGCTTGCACTCATCATACAACAGATTGGTAAAAAGGGCTACATGACCGGGCTACATGTAGGTGCTCACATTCAAGCCCCCCTCGGGAGGGATTCATACAGCAGATGGGTCAAAAGGGCTACATGACCGGGCTACATGTAGGTGCTCACATCCAAGGCCCCCTCGGGAGGGATTCATACAACAGATGGGTCAAAGGGGCTACATGACCGGGCTACATGTGGGTGCTCACATCCAAGGCCCCCTCGGGGCGGATGGTGGCGTCAGCATCGCCCACGCTGCAGTAGAACTGGTACGAGTGCCAACGGGCATAGTCCTGCTTGTTGAGGATGCCCATCAAGGTCTGCTTGTTGCCCTGGGGCAGCGTGCAGGCCTGGTCCGGCACAGACGTCACGATTAGCAGCTCCGTCACCGGCGCAGCGTGCAGCCTGATGAATGTGTGCTGGCCTGGGACTTTCCCTGCGCTATGCACCACTCCCGTCAGCGCCAGACAGTTGCACCAGGAGGTGGCCCCTTCCAGGACCACAGCATGGACACCACAAGGCTCAAAGTCAGTCCCTGCAGTTTCTGCAACACTGAAGTCCTGCCAGTATGGCTGCAAATTGTTCGGAGTTAGTCCACAACATGAAAAGAAGCATTGTGCCAGTGCAGGAATTGGTACATGCCAGGCCCCTGCTGCGGGTCAAGAGAGACTCACTCTTGACATAGCCAGAGGTGAAGACTGAGGGCTTGAATTCCCGAATCAGCTCATCGGCAGGAACGCCCCAGGGCTCATGTGGGGCCCACTTGAGCTGGCACCCCTTGAAAGGGATGACTGTCATGAGCTCATCCATGCATCCCGCCTTGGTCTCACACCACGTCCAGGCATTGCACTCGAAGTCAGCCCTGTGCGGACAGGCAGAACCCTCAGGTATCAGCAATGTCGCTATTTTCATTGCATCATGATTATCATAATGCTGTGGGGACCTCAAGGTGAAGTAGTGGCAGAACAGGGCATAAGAGAGTCGATAATTTGCCTTTGGGCCCTGGGACAGGATCACACAAGATGAGGGGTGCCGACGAGCGAATTGCCACTCACTCGCATGCTGAGGCGCATTCAGAGGCAGAAGCCTTCTGGTGTTTGTCCCCAGCCTTTATCACTTTCCCTAACTTGCTGAAGAGGTTGTTTGGCGGCTGACACTGGCCATGGCTCAGCTTTGCTCGGGTGTGTGTCGGCGCGAGGTGATGCAAGTTCCCGAAGCACTGCACCAAAGCTGCCGCCAAGCACAGCAGTACCCCAATCCTGCACACAGAAATGAGCACTCAGCACCCGACTTTAGCTATCTGAGGTGATCCAGCGGCTTGATGACACAGCTCCCTGCAGTGGTGAGGTGCACAGGAAGGCAGCGACGTGATGCACGTTGAGGCGTCTGGGGTACCTATGTTGGCTGGACGCCATATGAGTGGTGCGCCTCGCTCCACTGCTGCTCTGCTCTCAGCCTTGCTCCAGATCCCTTGGCCTCAAGGGGCCAGAGAGCATACTGCTCAAGCTACCTGCATGAGGAAGCCAGAGCTGACTGCTGTCCAAGTGATTCCTTGCCTCTCGGTCGTGCCGTGCGTCACTGGACTGATGACCGCCGCATAGTGGGATACACTGCAGACATAGATGGCCCAGCGTGGCTCAGCTCAAAAGGCTTTGGCCAGCTACTTATGCTTTCTATGCCAAGTAGCACACCCTTCGCTGCGCCAGAACTGCACCTTACTGCCGTAAGAACGCTTTTGAAGCTTGTCCGACCTTGGGAGTTCACGTCGATGCAATGCCAAAACAAATCAAACATGTTGTAGGACAATATGCCAGTAAGACGCGCTGGGATAGGTGTCCGCTGATGGATTGCAGATTCGAGCACTGAATATAATGTTAATTCTCATACCGGGTCTCATCAAGGTCAAGACATGCATTCCGTACTATGGAACGACAGCGATCTTGGTCTCGGGGTGTCGGCATCGGTCGCGTCAATAGACTCGGCGCCCTGCTGATGCCTCCTGAGCAAGCCACAGCAGGACATTTGGGTCACTTGGGGGCATCGGAGGTAGTAGTGTACCTTCGGCGCCAGTACAGCCCTTACACTCCACTCAGACTGATTTCCGAAAGAGCGCTTCTGCGTACAAGGGCCGCCGCCTTGGTGCCACACTGTCCGACGTGCCCCTCTTTCAACACTAGTCTTTCTTGAAGGTTGTACCTTTGTACGGTGCGAAGTGCTTTACTAGTGTCAGTGACCAGATGGCGGAACCTCAAAATGTGCCGCCTCGGGGAGCGACTCCTGCGGATTCATCTGCTGATCAGGGCGCTGCAAGCACCCTCATATTCACGTTTTCTCTCAAGCGCAGCGTCGATTTAAGATGATCGGTGACCCCAGTGATGATTGAGGCTTGCAATCTGACGCCCGTGGGGATGCGAGGATAGGAATATCAAGTATAAAACCCTTACATGTGAGCTCATTCACCGAAATTTGACTATGTCAACTTGTCAGAAGTCACGCGCACATCACTTCAAACGCTTACAGGACGAGAAGGAAATCATGAGGCTACAGTACAGCTTCAAGCCAGGAGGGTCCTTGCATGAAGCAAGCGAGTTGCTTGTTATGAGCATCTGCTTGTCCATAAAATGCGACACCTCACGAGCATCCTAGAGCATGGATGTGGTCTCCTCACGACCCCAGTTCCATTTCACTCATGCAAGGCCCATGCTCAAGCGTGTCGCCAACCACCAGCCGTGACCCACAGCAGCGCCAAGCCCCACAAGATTCAGAAGGCTGCTAATGCCATGGAACTTGCCTGCACGAGACATGGACAAGGCTCAAACTCTTGCGCAAGCAGACATTGTAGGCTCTTCAGCGGCAACCCGACCCTTGATTTCACAAGGAGAGCTATGCACCTAGTTGGGCCGCCTGGCATCCTGCATCTGTGCAAGCCGCCCTGAAGGGGCAAGTAGGGGAAGGATGCACTGATGCGATGCAGATGTTTAAAGCCACAGAGAAAAGATGAAGATTGTCCGTACCAAATTGCTTGTACAGGGCCTTGATCTTAGCGCCATCCCTCTCTCCCTCTGCATTCTCCAATGCATACCGCTCAAACATGAGGTCTGTAGCCACAGGCTCAATGTAGAGCCAGTTGGCTACTCCAGTAAGCAGAGCAACCCCTGCACAGCACCAACATGATTGTGAGTTGCACGCAGACATGCTGATCCTGGTTGCACTCCGCATGAGCAATAGCCTGCCAAGCGAGGCATCACGCACATGTGCAGCTCTCTAAGACCTCTCTGCTGCTCCTCTGAAGATGCAGGTATGACGATCTGTGCAAGCAGCACATCACAGGGGGTTAGAGCGGCTCACCGAGTGTGATCAGCTGTGCCCTTGCAATGCCAGTTGGGGTGCCAAAGGCCAGGGTTCCCATCTGGAGCACAATGGCTGCTGTGGCTGTTGCAAAGTACTGTGGGAACAGCTTTGCTTGCACCCTCCCAAACATCTGCCTCTGCACACAGCACAGCTACCTGAGTCTTGAGCCCTGACCTTATCCGGGCCATCTGAGACAGTAGTACAAAGTCAGCAGAACTTACAGCTGCCACAGGGCATGCATCAAAGTCATAACTCCTTCTATGCACCCCAATCAGCCAAAATGGTACTTCCTCCCATGTTAATGACTCCCACTCAGGACGCAGACCTTGCAGATTCGACAAATGGTGATTTGTGGGTGTCTTCAAGGCCACAGTAGGAGTGGCAAGCTGGGACGCACTGGCATGTTCTTGAACATGGTGATGCCCACAGCAAAGGTAGTCCAGATGTTGGACCCCAGCCAGAGGCCCCAGGACAGCACATGCACCAGCGCTGCTACCTTGACCGGGACAAACTCTGTGGAGCGTGCTGCAATGATGATGGCAGCAGACACCCAGGCCAGCCTCACCTGCAGCACATTGAGTGCACTCTACACCCTCTGCCGGCACAGGTATACCTTCTAGCACTACCAGAACTCTTCTCGTTTTCACTACAATAACCAGCCAGCACCACGACCAGAGTGACATGACAGTGGTTGGTTGCATGAAAGCCGTGGAACCTTCGGGACGAGCGAGACCAGATGCTCATGCTTGCTGTCGAGGCTCGTCTGGCCAGCTCCCGCATGCCTTCATACAGCCAATCCACATTTGCATGCCAATGCTTTTGTTAGAGCACTAAGCGTACCCAGTTCTTGTTGAAAGCAGAAGGCTCCAACATGGCTCCAGATACGTCATCTGCTGGCTTGGATGCTCCATTTCCTGCAGTCCCGGCATGCCCGTTGTCCTTGAAGGTGCCATTGCTCAAGTCAACAGACGCCTCCTTTGCATACGCCTCAGGTACAGGGAAGGCGCCTCCTGCGCTGGCCCTGGTAGATACCATCTGCTTGGTCCTGCGCCCAAACAAAGATCGAGGGTGGGGCTCGCTCACTCCACCGCCAAGCAGCTTCTGCCTATTTTACAACGCAAAACAGGTCAAGAATGATAAGGATGAGGCTTGTGTCGATGCTGACCTGCAAGTGAAATTGCGCGCTGAGAAGGGCTTCTGCAGGAGGGGTGAAGTCGCGCTTTTGACTGCACAGAGCCTGCAAGGCTGAGGACTCTGCAGCAGAGAAGTATTCATTATAACCCAGTGTTGCTGAATCGCCGGGCGAGCAAGCCTTGCAGACCGGCAGGCCCATGGCCACATCGACAGGTTCCGGGAAAGGCGAAGCTTCCATGTCGCAGGAAGCCAAGAGAGCGAGTGAGATGCATTCCCGCCTTCAACACCCGCGCAATCATGAGCGCGGCAGCTGAGCATGAAGTACCACAAGGAGATGGACCCTACAATTGGGGCGACCTCAACCACTTGGTGCTTGCTCTGCGGTAGTGAGTAGCAGCGCTGTGGACAGCGGAAGCACCTAGTTGCCGGACATCTCCAAATATACTCAGGAGGTATGGCGCCGAAGTAGGGAATTTTCGAGTTGTAAGGTATCCAGACATTGTTGATTGAGAATTTGGCATTGCTCAGATAGTCTGCGTAGCTTGTCCAGGCTCTACCGGAATACTCAAAATTTTGTGATCATGTTGGGCATATCGGAACCTGAAACAATCTCATGGTCGGACTAGTACCGAACGTTCCCCTGAGTCTTCTTTCATCAGTACATCTACATGAAGTGTACGCAAGGGATGTGATGCTGCTGACATCGCTGCATCAATCACCAGCCTCCAGAATGTACCAGATTCTATATTTGGTATCACAAGACTGACGCATCACGTCATGCAATGAGAGCTAGAGAAGAAGTATTCACCCTATGGAGCAAACTTTTGATTGCTCACTCATGCGAGCTTTGCCATACATACAGGTGGCCAGGAACAAAACTTAGGATGCCAGTGACTTGATGTGGCTCGAATCAGGGAGCAGCCAGCCAACAAGCTTATGATGCCGCTTCCACTCACAATCAAAGCCCAGCCCATAGGGAGCAGGAGCGAGCAGTAGGATGTAGATGTCTCAAGCAAAGAAGCTGAAGGACAAAGCTCAGCCCAGTTCTCTTGGGCTCATCTCGCACAGAATGGAGCATGAAATGGAGACAGCACACAAGAGATGTGCAGATACGGGCACCAAGATGGACAGAGTCTTTTCCAGCGAGGTCATTGCACTGCAGCTTGTGGACAGCGCCTCACAGCACTCCAGACCCGGCCAGCCAGCGACGCCTGAACAGGTCCTACCCTTCCTGAATGCAGCGTCCCTCCATTCCAGCGATGCTGCAGCCCTGTGGCGTGCTGACAGCCGCGACATATCAGCATCTCCGTCAAAGCCCCTCCAGCCAGCAGGGCGGCTTCAAGGGGCCCTCTCAAACCCTTCAGCCCAGGCAAAAGAACCCATCCTCAGCAGGGAGCTGCAGCGCGCACAGTCAGCGAAGGCACGGCAACTCCAGCTGGCAGACATGTACCATCGCCAGCAGCAGAATGGGAGAGCACAGAGAAATGCCCAGAGCCGCCAAAGGCTGCTGTCAGCGGTGATGGATGCTTCAGCCGGGCTGCAGCATGAGACACTGGACTGTCTGGGAGACAGACACCATCCAGCCAGCAGGATTCAGGAGGACTTGCAAGCGTCAGAGCCTTCTGCAGCCCAGACTGAGATCTCGCAGTCAGAAGATGAGGAAGGGATGCACTGTTGCGACAGCATGGCATCAGCCCTGGCGCCGCTGATGCGGGCGCATGTCAGGAGCAAGCCTGCTTTGCCTGCTGAGGTCACAGATGACAGCGAGGATCTCAGCAACAGCGCCTCTGACAAGGTCTGACCCCACCTCAAAGGTGCTTGACAGCAGCCTTGCCTGCTGACGATGTCCATCAGCTAAGATGTGTTGCACAGCGCCATGGGCACTGTCTTGGTTCTCTAACCTGTATCAACACCTGGGTTGCGGCAAGTCTCCATACATTGGTGACACATCAAGACCTGTCTGCCATCAACATGACTTATGACGCTTGTTTGCCGGCACTGCAGCTGTCTCTAGCGGATTTGAAGGCTGTGTTTGGGGTGCCTCTGACAGAGGCTGCTACAAGGCTGGGGGTGCAGCGCCAGGACCTGGTGCGCAGCTGCAGGTAAGCAACCTTTGCTACCTCTGTCCTTCCGTCTCTGATTGTAGCAATTGTTGGCAGATAAGGTGGCATCACATCTTGTAAATGGCACCCGCGGCCCTGCACGCATGTCTTTTAGGCGAGTGCATCCCATTGGCCAGCAGACACAGTGCCTGCTACCGCCCACCATTACCTAGACTTACAGCCAGGGAGCAGTGCAGCCCCAGCTGGCTGCAAAATCCTGTTCAGGCAAGAGCGTGCTCGCAGGAGGCACAACCTGGAGGGCTGGCCACGGCTGTTCATCAGCGTCACAGAGGCGGCGCGCAGCGATGCGTCCCTGCCGACGAGCGTCCCCAGCGATGCAGACGCCTCGGAGCTGGCAGCCTTCGTGCCCTTTGGGCCCTCTGCCCTGAGATCAGCGCCCCTGGCGTCCCAGGCCCACTCTGTGCACACGCGCTCCTCATCCAGGGTGAGCACTGTCTTGATGGTTTTGCATATTGTAGGATACTGGACCACGAGAGCTGTGCTAGAGCTACCGTGTCGCATGGTGCATGCGTTATCCTGGCAATTCATACACTGTGAGTCTGGCAGGGTACACTGCCTTTGAGACTGTCAGCTCATGAAGATGCTTTGATGCCCAAGCCATGCTGCCACTGACGTGGAGGCGGCACAGGTCGGGGGTGACAGGGCGCGCGCTTCTGGTGCCTCGACGCGGCGCAAGCCAGCTTCCCCTGCCCCGGAAGGCCGTCAGCAGGAGGAAGCTGCACCAAAGCCCAGTCAACAGGTCTGGCTCTGTCTCGACATTGATGTGCATGCTATCGTCAGCCAGTCATGTGGATCCTCCGGACATGGCGTCTGAGGCATCAGCCCTGCTCTGTGTTTACCTGGTCTCGTGCATGGATGAGAGATATGGGGGGAACATGTATGGGAAAGGACAATGTTTGAGGGCGATACCTCACATTGCTCACACTTGCTACAGGGTTCTGCCAAAGGCGGCGTGCTGGCAGACCCCTTCCCTGCTGCAACTGCATCTCTTCTCGGCTGGGCTGCCGCAATGAGCCGAGGGACAGAGAGAAGTTCTGTGATGGAACCGCCGCTCCTTCTCAAGGTATCACCTAACGCTCACACTGTGCCTAGATGCTAGCACCACCAATCTGAAGACACTGGGATAGCATGACGCGAAAGAACCATCGCATCTCTGGAGTGCTGAGCTGCTTTTGCTTGACAGTGGCATCAAGATGCACCTAAGGAAACCATAGGGGTGTGACACTGTCACAGGAGTGAGCTGGGATAGCTCGGGCTCTCCCCCTGTGCTCATTGCACTGGGGTGTGGTTGACGAGAAGCCTGTGAATATGCAGGTGCCCGCCATCGAGCTGGACAGGCCGGGCATGTGGGCGCCCAAGATTGCGCAGTCACGGGCTCGGGCACAGGAGGCCACATCCCTGCCCAGGGCGCCCAGTGTCATGGCTGGGGCTGCGCAGGACTCAGCAGCTGCCCAGGAACCCGCTGCTGCGGCAATGACAGCTGCGCCAAAGCAGTGCGCAGCGGCACTGGCAGCTCTCAGCGACCAGGTTGCAGAGGGTGCCCTTAGCCTACAAGTGGTGACAGAAGCCTTTCCAGCGCAGGCAGCCAAAGCTCCTATAGACTTGCCGTCGCAGCCGAGGGAGACAGCAAGCAGCTCAGAGCGCCAGCTCGAGAGCCGGACAGCTACGGCCCACCCGCCAGCACTGTCTCCCGAGCCTGAGCGTGACACAGCAGCACAGGCGCAGCACCCGGCTGTGCCTGCGGATAATGCACGGCCGCCGACTGCGCAGCCGGCGCATGAGCGCTTGCCAGAATGCCGACGAGCACAGGCACAGCCAGCACGGTCAGCTCCTCTCCAGGGCAGTCATGTAAATTACAGCAAGGAGAGGAGAAAGGCAAACGCAGCCCTGGGTGCGCGCAAGGCGCTGTCATCCCCGCTCATCCTGCCGTCGCCAGACTTGGCAGGGGAAATTCGCAGTGGCAGCCAAGGGGAGCAGGCGGCAGGTGCAGTAAGTCAGCCTGCGCCTAGCACAAAACTGGCCCCTGTGGCACAGGAAGCAGCTGCAGTCGAAGCACAACTCATGTGCAGCCCGTTCATGCAAAGCTTGGCTCAGCCAGATGGCCTGACACCCAGTGTGAAACTGCCGGGAGACGTACCTGCCTCCTTATCAGCCTGCATTGCTGGGGCTGAATCCCCGTCAGATCACCTGCAGTCCAGTCCGAGCCATTGCAGCCAGGACAGCTTAGCAGCCACTCTGCCTGGCAAGCTCACGGCAGCTGACAGATGCACGGGAGGATCTGCAGAGCTGGCAAAGACGAAGGTCAGGCAGCTAAGCAGGCAGAATTCTGCGATATGCTTGCCCCCAAAGAAGCGCCTCCAGAAGAGGAGGTGTGGCAGAGGCACACCCCCGCCTTCTGGTGAAGAGCCTGTGGCAGGTCAGGCTTCTCATGCAGCCATCTTAGCTGCCCATGTGAGTCCTTCTGCAGCAGCAGAGCCTGCCACTGTCACAGGATCAGGCAGAGATACAGGTGGGAGGCCCTCTGCAGCAGAGCAGGTTCCTGTTGCTGAAGGCCAGATCACAGAAGCGCAGCCTGCGGCAGCAGAGCAGGGTGCCACGGCTTACGCTCCAGTTGCAGCTGGAAAGCCCAGGAGGAGGCCGGGCAGGCCGCTGGGCACTGGCAAGGCTGCCCGGGCACGGGCGCTGGAGCTGCCCGCATGCAGCCCGGAGGGCAGGCGCCCTCTCAAGAAGAGCCGCAAGGCGTTGGAAGCTGAACAAGTGAGCTGCTGCTGATCTGCTTTGCTCCTCGATGCATTGTGGGTGTAAGAGGAACACCAGCACACCAAGGCAAACAGCCTTTGGCCTTGCTGCACTAGGGGTCGCTTCTCTCAGCATCACATGGAGTAGAGGGCATCAGACAAAAGTCTATATGAACAGGCGTCATAGATAAGAGAATTGGTGCAGGCTGAGGGGGCACTGCAGAGCCTGCGCAATGAGCTGCCCTGCCTGTCTGAGGGTGAGCGCGGAGCCCTGGATCAGTCTGAGGCGCCAGATGCGAAGAGGGACAGCAGTGACAGGCTTCAGCCTGAACAGGCAGCTGAGCAAGGCTGGGAGGAGCAGCGTCATGCACACAAGGTCTGACCGGACAAAGCAACTTATATGCAGCATGCTTGATAGACCTGAGTACATCCTTGAAGTACTGTGGGGTCCATACCGCATGCGGTGGTTGTTCCAATGAGTAAGCATGCCAGCTGCAGACAGGGAGTGTTTGGAGCAGGCTGGAGTATATGAGTCATTCAGCCAGCATGTCTACTGAGCCCTGGTGTGCGCATTGCAGATCCAGCTGATGCCGCAGACACCCACCAGCAGGCCCAGATCTATATTCCTGGGCAGCCTGAGGCTGCCTAAACCTGATCTAGGAAGGATTGGGGAGGTATGCTCTGCTTGCATTGCTATTTTTGACTGCCTTGTAGACCTCAGTCTGCACACGTCCAGTGTAGCAGATAGTCATGAACTGATGTTGGGTTTTGTCTCAGCAAGTTTCATGTTCATATTCCTCATACCCAGGAGAAGCACAGCTGCAATGCAGAGGTGCAGGCGTGCCATGGGCACTATATCAGACCGTCTCTTGCATGTGCACACGCCCAAGACTAAAGTTTGCCTCACATGGACTGGCGTTCGCTCTCACAGTGGCCCATGATTGCAGGACATGGTGTGCTCTGAGAAGCTCCCAGATCACATACCTGACCTCCCGGACAGCTGTCACAACATCTGCCTGAACTTGAGTCCCCCGCCAGCTTTGCCTGGCACAACATTTGGCGGCTCCGTCTGCAACAGCCTCCTGGGGTCCCCCCTGCCGCGCATGGACAGCCCCGAATACCATGAGGCCTTCTATGGGGAGGCCTTGCATGACCTCAGCCTGGGCAACTTCAATGACATCGCTGACAGCAGCTTCAGCTTCGGCTGCTTCAACAACTAGGGGATCGCTGCAGCATGGTGAAATGCGCAGGACTCTCTGTATGTGCTATGAGGCCCAGCATTGTGGCCGGAACTTGAGGCCTGTCTGGCAGGCACTTGCGTGTGTGATTAAGAGCTTTCGCTTTGCTTCCATTTGCATTTGGTCGGCACATGGATTCAGGATCCTGTGAAGATTCACGCTACCACAAACTAACACAAGATACCTGTGGATTGCTGCTATACTGTCGAAATGAATGTGTCAATTACACTGTGTTTAAGAGTGGGCATGATGACATGGGAACCGGCACGTTTAGGAGCTATTCGCGTGCCTGCATTAGGCGTACAATAGCCAACGGTATGTCAGAATGGTCTCATGCGCTTGTCTTGGAATAGTAAATTAACCATCCTGAATGACTGCGCAAGGTTGAACATACTCCTGAGGTCCTCCAGGTAAGCCGATGCTGCAGCCCCTTTTGGGATCTGTGATATTTTGTGTCCATCCCAGTCACTTATCATTATTATTATACTTTTAACGTCCAGGGGAGGCAACTATCCCAATCAATGCCTCTGACCGCTGTGCGCGTTGACCGGTGTCCCTGCTTACGCCCCATCTGATTACATGGAAACACCCGTTTCCGATGCCGAAGATCATGAACTCATGATACTGTGGCAAACGTGTGATGCTCTCATTGTGTTGTGGCTCTGCTGCGTTCACTTCTTGCCACCCCAGGTGAAGATCCTGGAGAAGGTGCTCTTGGCCTCCTCCTTCTTCACCCGGTGCTCCAGAGACGGCGGCTGCACAAAGCTGAGCGCAGAGTCCAGCATGAACGGCCGCACTGCCACGCTCTGCAACATCACACCAAGCCTTCCAACACCACGGTGACTGCTTCACATGTACTGGAGGGTGACATTTGCAGCGACAGCACATGATGTTACCACCGGGATGTTATCACAAAGTGTGCTCACTCGACTCACATACCTGTCCAGGAGGCACACGCAGGAGAGACAACAGCAGTTCACAGGAGGTCTGACCTGCAAGGGTGGAGGTACAGGGTATATGCGAGCAGGCTGGCTCTCGCTCCCAGCAAAGCTCTCCCAGGTGTCCAGGTTGTCCAGCAGATACGCAGCTGCACAGCAGGCCAGACATGAAGATCTGTCATAGCCTGTTGCTTTGTATACCCAGGATGGCAGCAGTCACATGCACAAGGGGCAAGTGAGGCTCACCTTTGTGCTTTGTCTCCAAGCCCAGGTCGCCCATGCCCTCCTGTGCGCGCTGCTCAGCCAGCTTGACCTGAGCGATGCTCTCCGCGTGCGCCATGCAGTGCCATGCCTGTTGCACAACACCACACCGTCATGCTACTTAGTCAGCTTGCCAACTACAACGCTCACGCAAATGCCACACAGGCAGCAGACTTTTATGCATACCAACATGCCAGATGGTTGGGACATTCCTGCACAGTGCAATCGTTCTTGTCAACGGCCATGGGGCTCACCTTGATGCCAAAAAGAACGGGGAAAAAATGGCAGACTCACCACAGCCTGCTCCTTGAGCGCCTGCAGGTCTTTCAGGGCTTGCGCATCGGGGTGCTCCAGGTCATCCCAGGCCTGCTCCGCCTGGGCGACCCGCTCGGTGGTCCGCTGGAACAGCCCCATGGCCTCCACCGCCTTGCTGGCTGCCAGGTAGGAGCGCGCCACGTAGAAGCAGCGCAGCGCCGCAAACGTGGCCCTCTGCGCATGAAGATACACCTTCATCACCGTGCTGAACTTGAGGGAAAGCAGCTCCTCTCCGTCATCCCTACCTGTGTCAGAGGAGGCGCCAGCTTGTGAAGTAGCAAGGCCTTGGAGGTCGCTGAGGAGGAAGCAGGTCAGTTCCTGGGCAACACTGCCCTTGACTGTTTGTCTTGGACATCCCAGTTTCTGTCCTGCCTGGCTCAGTGTTTCCAGTCACCTCCTGGTGCAGCCGAGCAATGGGCATTGTGCAGCAAGAAACCTGAGCGGCTGCTTGACAGCACTTCCGGAACGCTGCTGATGGCAAGGCAGAGGCATGCCTGTGCGGTGCACTCCTCCAGTAGGGTCTCTCCGGCGGGGCCGCTCAGGCGGGTGGCAGCCTCGCTCAGCTCCTTCGCGTGCCCTATCAGGCTGTCATAGGCGCGCACCACCTCCTCCGCCTTGGGGGGACCGCTCTTGTCCAGCTTTGACTGCGCATGCAGGCACGCATAAGATCACAGTGTAGGCAGCGCCATCCCTCCAATTCTCTAATCTGCTCTCAGCGCACATGTAGGACCTGCCTTGCAGCAAGTCAGCGGTGGAACGGCCTGAATACAGACCTGCAGACCCTACTGCAATGGTCGCTCGCTCAATGACATTCCAACACAAGTCATGAGCAGATAGACTAGCCACGGACGTACAAGAGCCAAGCAAGGATGTGAGTCGGCCGCCAAGTACAACGGTGGGGAAGGCAGTCGCCTCCCTCCAAAACCGATACACTTGGCAGTCGTCCCCTACCAAACTTGATACTTGCATTGTCCAATCTGTGAGATGCGTCCAGGTTAGGCTCACAAGCAGCTCTACCTTCTTCCTCTTCTTGAGCGGCTGCGCGGTGGCGGGCTCCTCCTGGGTGCCGCTCTCGTAGCGCTGGCGCGCGTCCGCCGCGAGCGCTTTGCCGCGCTGGATGACGCGCTCCAGCTGCGTTCCCGTCACCGTCACGTCCAGCAGCTTCAGCTCCTCCTGGCTGCCCGCTGCCTGCTCCCCAGATCTGCCTGCATCATGCCAGCAGCAGGTCACCCCAGAGCTGTCTCCGTGTGGAAAGAACAACACACAAAGGCTGTACCAAAGGATTGAAGCACATTGTGTAATACAACACTCTTCAGCATTGTACGGGGGAGAGCATGTGCAGGATACAGAGGGCAGAAAGCAGGGAGGTGAGTATCATACCTGCTGATAGTGATTGCCTGATGTATCCCTTAGCCTCGTTGAAGGCAGCAATCATCTTGGCGAAGATTTCTGCCCTCTCCTCCGCTGACTTCTTGGATGTCTCAGCTTTGTCGACCTGCCCATTTTCAGACCACGCCCGAACACTATGAGACAGTCTCATATGACCTCCGTATCTTGTGCGAAGAGGTTCAGGTGACTTGAGGCTTCCGTGGAAGCACATCCAAATGGATCTACAGACATCATGGCACAGGCACCACGTATTGCACATGTGTGTAGGAAGGACAGGGCTGCAAGGGGACAGGTCACCTGCTTGCTGAGTTCCAGCGCCTGTCCCAGGGCCACTCTGACACGCTCAGCGCTCACAACACTGGTCTGCCCTCGCCACGCAATGGCCCCCACTCCAGCGGAGCTTGCGCTGACCTCCACATCCTGCTGCTCTTCCAGCGACTGCAGCCTGGCCTGCATGAAAGAGAGCCTACCCTGTGAGCAGGCATGCCTGCAGTACTTCTTGAGAATATGTCTGGTCTGCTTTGGCGGCTTCCACTCCTATCAAGCAAAGTGTGCAGGGTTGGGATGACTGATCAGACAGAGCGCTGCGCCAGCCAGTTGCTATGAGGTTTGCCTGTGGTGAGGACAGGATCCTCAAGGACACCACGCTGCAGAATTGTGGAGTATCCTTGCGGATATCTCATCATCTAGAACAGGGAAGGCCACACCTGGATGAGCTTGCCGCTGGGGCTGTCCGGGACCTTGAGGCCAGCATCAGCACCACTGGGGCCGTGCAGCTTGTACTGGCAGAACTTGATGGGCGTCGCCACCTCGTCCAGCATCTTGTTCAGGACAGCCTGCAGCTCCAGGCTGCCCAGCTTCGAGAGCTGCTGATACACGTTCCTGCACAGGTCACCGCGCCCGGTGTAGAGTACTCTTGCGTACTCTACTGCACAGGGCTCATGGGTTGCTCTCCTGTGGTCTTGTGCGTCAGACGGCCACTCAGAGGATGCTGGGCGCTGCAAAACGGTAGCTGGTCTCAAGGTAGCATGCTGTCTGGGGAATGCTGCGGTGCTCAGCATCCTGAGAAGGTACTGTACAGGGACACTGCATGGGAGGGGGGGACGCACTGAGCGCGCAGCAGCTTGGTCAGGGCAGCCTCCCAGCGCTGCCTCTCAAAGGCCAGGGTGCCCGTCATGTACAGCGCGTACGCCTGCGCCTCCAGCGCCGTCCTGGCGTCCCCCCGCTGCGAGGCCAGCTCCGAGAGCTCCTCCGCACTGTGCGCTGCCTTGCTGAGGCGCCGTATCTGCACCAGGCATCGCACCCCTCGCACCTGCAGGCCTCAGAACCACCAGCAGAGTGTATGCATTTAGCATCGGCAATGTCTGACTACGCCTGAAATTAATCTCCTGCACTCCGCCAGGCATAAGAATCGTGCCTGCAGGCTCTCAGAGCCACCAATGTCACACAGCGCAGTGGCAATGCATGTATTCGTGAAGGCAGTGATGAGTATCCTGCATTGTGCTGGAGGAAGCATTTGCGGAGCAGAGGTCGCACCATGTGCTGGCGCTTGTAGCTGACAGCCTCCTTCTCGAGCTCAGCCTTGAGCTCCATTGCCCGGCTCCATGACCGCTCAGCGTTCACCAAAGGGAGCATCAAATGCCTGCAGTAACATGGCTCCCCGCCCTCATTTGGAGAACAAGAGTGACAGCTGTGTCACAGCTGGCAGCATCAGGGAGAGGTTGAACGTGTTCCAGGGAGCTCTCAAAGATAGAGATTGTCACCGGACATGGGGGTAATCAGTACATTATGCAGGAGCCACTCACCCAACTTCTGTGACGGATTTGGCTTCCAGTTTCCTTGGCACATACTTGCCGCGGCCATGGGTCATCTTCAGGGCCTTGTGTAGCCTGTGAAGTTTTCTCGTGCAGTACTGCCTACGAAAGTAAAATCTTGTGAGCTTCCGGCAATTCTGTAAACCGCCGAAGACGCAGCTTCAAGTGTGGGACAGGAGTACAGGGACCTTCACCTGTAACGAGCAAAGTCGCTGTGCCTTAGGCCATGCTGTGCCTGAGCTGTGTTGATTATTTGCGTCACTGAAAGGCTCAGAGGAGGAGACGCCGGAATGTCCCCCAGATCAACAGCCATGTCCTCGGTCGCCTCTGTGCCAGCCATGTTACTTGTTGCGATCAATGTGTCTAGAGATCTTGACACTTTCAGGGATCGATGGCGCAAGTGTTGCTGTATGTCCAGAATGATCGCTTGGAATGCAGCAGCATGCATGCCTGCTGAGGTCACATGCCTGTCATGACTGCTCTGTGATGACAAGCGATATGGGATGGCCATAATGCAGCGCACACCTGAACGTATCCGACTTTACGATAGAATGCTTGTGGGACGGTGCTTGTTCCTCAGAGAGTGTGCTGCAATGCCTCAGACCCTGGGTACACAGCTGCATGACACTGAAGGTCCCGGTAGTAGGTGCATCGAGAAAGTAGCGTCAAGGGGAAGAGAGTCTGTAATTATTAATGTATCTTAGCGGGGTATGACGGCCTAGATATCTCCTAGGAGCGTCGTCTGATAGCAAAAATAAAACAAGATGAACATTTTGAGGGTAGCCAAGGGCGTAGGTGGCTTCATTGCAGGATCAAATGTCGGTAAGCCCTGCGTAGAGCTTTCTTTTGCCTGACCCTGTGGTTTGCTGTTGCATGTGCATCTGGTCATGGAGGCCCTCATGATGCATGTGTGCTGGGCAGGGAGGTCTGACAGTCAGAGAGTGGAGGCACTCCTACAGCGCATCTCAGATGGGGCTCTGCCAGAGGAGAGACAAGATGCTGTTGCAGAGCTCAGGGACGTCTTGCAGAGCAACCCTGAGGTAACAGAGTCTCCAGGCGCACGTGCACCACAGTCACGGCAGTGCTTTACAATGAGCTAAGCAGGCAAGTGAAGGGGAGCAGGTGCGGCATGTCTGGTGCTATCTGCAGGCGCAGCAAGCAGTGGGATCTGGCTTCCCCGTCCTAATAAATGCCCTGAAGACAGAGCGCGGTGATCAGGAGATGACTCGGGGCATCCTGGAGAGCCTGGCCCTTGCTGTGCAGCCAAATGAGCGCTCGTCTCGGTGGCAGGCAAGCGCCTGCAGAGTCTGCCTCAGCCCATGAACGTGCTGCACCTTGCAGCTCCACTGTCACTTTCACCCGCAAGCATTGCCTTTAACTCTTGCATGCTGCTGAGACATCCCCTCCTGTGCAGCAACATTGGCTCAGTGTAAGATTGTCGCAGAGGAGCAGACCGGGAGAGGGTTGGCTCGAGATGTTGCGGTGTCTTGCAGGGAGCTGATCCAGCAGCAATTAACGCAGAGCTGCTTGCAAAGAATGATGAGGTTGTGCCGCTGCTGCTGGCCTTCTTGAAGGACGGGCCCCAGGCAGCCTCAAACTTCTATGTGCGCTACCACACCGTGCAGCTCCTGACTGCTCTTGCGGCAGGCGGTCCATATAGGCTGCAGAAGGTGAGTAGACTCACATGCCAGCGAACGGCCTTGTGTGATCATGCCAGTCTACACAGCAGATGCACGTGCAAACAGCTCTCAGCACAGGACACTGAGTTGTCAATGGGAATCAACATTGGTCAAGGCACTGTAGAAGTAGACCATGCCTGCTCCTCAACTGGGCTTTGCATGGAACATGTCTGTTTTTAACAACATACAAGGCATCACTTCAATCAACAGAGGGATTGTCGGGCTACCACAGTGCTCAGCAGAAAGCTGCTCTGCATGTGCAGGCAATTCTGGCTGCGCCCATGGGAGTTGTGCAGCTGATGGACCTTTTGGGGGACTCACATGAGGTTGTCCGCAATGAGGCGGTCCTGCTGCTCATGTCCCTCACCAAGTCATCTCCAGACATTCAAAAGATCGCTGCCTTTGAGGGCGCCTTCGAGCACATCCTGAAAATCCTCAAGTGCGATCCAGTCCCCTGCCCTGCCCTATAAGGAAATTAGAATATGTCGCTCTCGTGTCAACATCTCCCACCAGGACAGCAACTGTCAGCTGCTTAATTTATGATTTGCAGAGAGGAGGAGTGGGCTATGGGCGGAATTATTGTCCAAGACTGCCTCGACCTCCTCTCCCATCTGCTGCAGAACAACATTGGCAACCAGCTCATGTTCAGGTGGGGAAGCCATAAAGCATGCAGGTAGATGGTCTTGATGATCTAACATCTGGCATTGACGTGCTTAAGATGAGTGTAAACCTTGATATATGCCAATGTATCCAGCTGAGAGTCTGCATGATGTGCTGTGGGGTGGGAGCTCTGTGTGTTGGTGATGCGCTAAGGCCTACATGCTGTCTGTCAGGGAGGTCGGCCACCTGTCAGCATTTGTGAAAGTGCTGCAGCTGCCTGCCGACAAGTACAGGCGCAGCTTGCCCAAGCAGGTTGGCATCAACTTGGCGGCAGCCATGAGCACCATTCAGCTCCTGAGCACACCAGCGGCACCCAGCTCAGGCGGACAGGTACATTAATCACCGCAAATTGGCACAGTTATCAGGTCTTCCTCCCAGGTTGTCATAGCAGCAGCTCCTGGCAAGCTTGTTAGCATCAGGCTTGTATGATACGTGCCTGTGCATGAGCAGGAGAAGCAGCAGCAGGAATGCGCCCTGGCAAACAAGGCTGCACTGGTCAAGCTGGGCGTCCTGGAGTCTCTGTTGGCCCTTGCAGTAGGGAGTGGCGGCATTCCGTCATGCCCTGTCCGCACCCAGGTAGTGCTCATGCATGTCAGCTCTTCTGCAATATCCTAGCAGATGTCTGTGTGACAGTTGTAAGAGGTGATTGGGTACATCAACTCTCCTCCCTGTTTCATGTCAGCTGCTCTTGCAATTCAATGTATGGATGCTCGCCCGAGAGTGAGGCTGGTGGCATGCAGGCCTTGATGTGCACTGCAAAGCTTATCAAGGGTGTGGCACCTCATCGAGCGAAGCTGGGTGACGCAAAGGTCACAGCCGCAAGCAGTGCAAGCACCCCAGCACTGCAGGCCATCTTGCAGGTGCTCATCACACCCTTACTCAGTGACCTAATTTGGCTGACCAGCGGACGTCGTAACAAATGTGTTTGGAAGCATCAAGCTGCATGTGCAGATTTGGCCATGTGCAGTGGAAGCTTGCGTCAGAGGGCTGCTCTTTGCTCTGTGGCATGAGCATTGGCTTCTGCACAGGTGGCTCTCTCGGCAAATGATCCAGCAGAGGCGACTGCGGCCGCAGGAGTCATAGCAGGCTTCTGTGAAGAGTACAGAGAAGGGCAGCAGATGCTTGCTGCAACATTCGCAACCCCTTCCGAGCTCTCCACGCCCCAGCAAGGTACTGAACTGTTCAGCCATAGTTCTAATTGTGTCAAGATTGCCTGTGCCAGGAGAGGTATTTCAGTTGATAGTTGCTGTCTCAGAATCCAAGCTGAAGGATTCTTGCATAAGGCATAGTCAAGCAGCAGCAAGCACGTGAGTAGCCTTCCTGGCTATTGCAGGAGGTACTGAGGGGACCTTTGGGACTCAGCTGGCGGCCTCTCTGACAGGGCTGAGGCCATCGCCCATGGCCCGGGCAGCAGGACTGCTGCACCATGTGCTGCTCAATAACGCAGCCAGCAAGCAGGCCGTGCTGCAGGCCAGCTCTGCAGGGGCTCGGGAGGGATCACTCCTTGTGCGCTGCTGCCGGCAGCTTGCCAACATGCTCGCCAGCGGCCAGCAAGGTGCTAGCTACACTCCCCTGCATTCTCCTCTACTTCTGCTTCAATGTGCTGGTAGACCAGGGAAACATATGATGGCTGCTGTGCTTTGGACATGCCCATGGTGATTCACTGACCCCTCATTGATGAGGTTTTCATAAATAATTGGATCCATCGAACCCTACCCGGGCTGATGCAGAAGCAGGCACATCTTGTGTGTGCACCTCTAGTACATTGTGGCTCCTAGCGCTGGGTGCGTGGCGCAGGGGAACCCTCTGTGTCGCTGGCGGTGATGATGCTGCTGAGGCTGCTCATCACCTGGGCCCACGACTGCCCGCCTGCCCTGGAAGCCCTGCTGGCGCCTCCGGGCCACCTGCCCATGCTGCTGGAGCTTGCGCAGAAGAGGTACCTGGCAGCCATCCCATCTTGTCATGAGTGTCTCACCCATAACATCCTGCGATGGTCCCTCTTTGTTCCCAGCCAGATGCAATGAGCTCAAATCTTTGACAAGGTGACTCGATATGGAAGAAAAATATGCTCTGCCATTTCAGTATCTTGTTGAAGGTCTTGATTCTGACTACAAAGGTGCTCCACTGCGTGCCAGGTTTGGAGAGAGGACTGCGATAGTCAACGGCCTAGCAGCTGCACTCTTGGGCGTCTGTGCAACAGAGCTAAGCCAGCCCATCACGTGCCTGTCCTCTGACCCGGCAGCCAGCCCTGAGCGCATAGCCGGAAACACCGTCCTGGAAATCACAGGCTCCAGGATTGGCATGGCATCCTACTTCAGCCGCCTCGATGCCCTGCTGCAGCGCCCAGAGTTTGCCCAAGCAGCAGGGAAGGCGCCAGGCTTAAACAGCACAGTCCCCTTCAAAGGTATGTAGCTCCCTTCCCACCCTAACTGTGTCCCTGAGATATACTCCTCACTGTTTGCAGCTTGGCGGCACATACTTGCGAACACCGGCACCCCTCTCTACAAGGCCTTGCAATGGGTGAGTGTCATGCTGATAAAGGAGCCGTACTGAGTGCACCCCAATTGAACTCACTGCAGTCCACCCCAACTGAATCCACTGCATCCCACTCAGTGCACCCCAGCTGAACTCAATTTACTGTAGGTGAACAGGGCAAAGGGGCGGTGGGAGCGCCAGCAGCGCCCTCCATCTTTGATGCCGCCTATGTGAGGTGGCTGTCCCAGCTGAAGGACAGGATGCACAAGCTGGCCATGAGCGGCCTGAGGAGGCCCTCGGGTGAAGGCCTGCCTGCCGCCAATGGTGACAGCGCAGAGCAGCCTGAGGAGGATCAGGGTACAGTCACTGCTCTGCAAAGGTGCGCCTGCATTCCTGCACTCCCAGAGCTTGTTATCCCTTGCCTTGTGCACTAGCTGTAATCCTTCGGAGCGAGTGTGGTACGGTAGAGAGAGAGCTGCAGCGCTAGAGAGATGTGCGCTGCAGATAATGCGGGAGCTTTTTAGGATAAATTGTGCACATGTAGGGAGATTGATGCACTGAAGACGCAGCTGCAGCGTGCACGAGAAGAGAAGGAGCTGAATAGCAGACCGCAGTCCAACCCTGCCCATGAGCAGGAACTGCAGGCTGCCAGATCTCACGCTCAGCAAGCTGCTGCTGCTGCTGCTCAGCACCTGAATCAGCTTACAGCCTTGAAAGGTGGGACAGGCATCTGTCCACTCGATGTATCCTTGACATCTCCCTTGGATATCCCAGTAGGTGGTGATATGGTAGATGCGTGACAGCCAGTCAGAATACAAAGATGCAGAGCAAAGGGAAAGACTGTGGAATGTATGCTTCCTCACCCTAAAAGTTGGCAGCAGATGTCACTGTCAGGCTGCTGCTGTAAAGCAGCTGAGGTGCTGTGAGGCCTATGATGTAGGAGGGGTCATGAGATTGACATGGGTCTGCGCAGGGCAGCTGCAGCAGGCAGAGCAGGAAGCAGTCAGATGGCGCAGTGCCGCCAGCCAGGCGCAAGCTGCTGCTGCCAAGCTGGAGGCAGAAATGGAGGGCTTGGGCACTGCCTACAACATGCTAGAAACCCACTCGCATGAGGTAGAAGCCAGGCTACAGGAGCTGGAAAGCACAGGTAGACTTTTGCGCCTGTGCTCGCCACTCCACTGAAGTGAGAAGTCTGCTACATCTGTTGCTGCGCCTTCTGTCACCTCTGCATGTAGCTTCCACTGAAAGACACGCTTCAGCTCCTCTTCTGGATTCCCTTTGGCTCATAGCAAGGAGGTTCCACCATAGTCAGTGACTTTCGACTAATCTTCTGAGTTTCATGGTGTGCTGAAGGCGTCTCCAGCAGCAGGAGCAAAGGTGCAGAGCCCGGTGAGGCTGCAGCTGGAGAGGAGGAGGAGGACTCCTCAGGCCTTGATGATCTGCTCGTGTGTCTGGGCCAGGTATGTGCCTTATCCCTCATGTTGATCCCTCCAAGCTTTCCTTTACCTTGCCTCTCAGACCAAAGAGATCTGTGCGGTGGTATCCTCGAGGACCCCTGATGTTTCCATATGCGGCAAAGCGCTGGACTGGGGCAATGACAGAAGCTGAGACACAGTCAGGCACCCTACCTGATACATTTTGCTCATGCAGGAGGAGCAGAAGGTGGCCATCCTGAGAGCAAGGCTGGAAGATATGGGTGTTGATGTGGATGTCCTGTTGGAAGCAGTAGGTGACAGAGAGGATCATCATGATGATCCCGCCTGATGCATGCGATGTGCATGTATAGACGTGCCACCAGAGGCCATGTAGAGCAGCTATAACAGGATCGGCTCAATCCTTGTCCAATTGCTGTCCAGAGGGCAATTTGAACTGCTGTAATGACTCAGCAACAGCCTGACAGGTGCTGTTGATGTAGCTCTGTGAGACAGTTGAGTGAGTCCTTCTTCTTGTGAAGTGCATACTGGACTTGAAAGCGACAGACTCTTCGCATGACCCACAAGACAACTGGCGAGAAGCTGGACTGTTCGGTCGTTGTGATTGGCGCCGGTCTCTCCGGACTTCAGGCTGCTCAAAGCCTCAAAAACCATCTTTCTGATATCGTTGTACTAGAAGCTTCAGATCACATTGGAGGACGTGTCAGACAGGTAGAGGCTAAACTGCTGATCTAGGTTCAGATCTGATTGGCAATCATGTCGGAAGTGCCACCTTGATACGATCTGCCATCAGGATATAACCACTATATATTGCAGGTGGAAGATGTTGTTGACTGGCCAGTGCAACTGGGCCCAGAATTCATCCATGGCGCCAAGTCGTCTTTGAAGGTGTGCTGGTATCCCAGGCTCATTGGCTGTGCACTTTCGCACTTGGCGCCTGAAATTGGTCAGCCTGGTCGCTATCGCCTCACACAGCCCGCCTTATGTCCGCTGCCACTTGCAGAGGATCATTGAAGAAGTTGGGTGCCAAACCAGGGAGTATGAGTGGCCTGACTACTGGTACTTTGGGGAGGAGAGGCTGCTCATTAAGGACGCAGAGGAGGTAACATTGTGGCGCTGATTTACTTTGAGCATCTGACGTAGATCAATGACATCCCATGAATGCTAAGGGGCAAAGCGCAAAGCGGAGCATCTGTCATGCAGGATGAGGACCTGCAGAGGGTACACGAGCTCTTTGCAGCAGTTGGCAACACTGCGCCGCCCCGCACAGACGTCAGTGCCATGCAGTGGCTCAAGGAGCAGGTACGCCATGGGTTCTCATTCTGCACATCATGCATATTCTGCATATTATAGGCAATGCTGTATGCAGCACATCCCGTAGGCCTTAATCAGCATTGTCTTCATTCTACCAAGGCAGAAAGTGCACCTTGAGTGCATCTGGTCCTATCTGCACATTAAATGGCTCACTTGGAGACTCTTAGGTTCAGACCTTGCACTTCCCTGCAGGGTGCAAGCAGGAGAATGGTGGCGATAGCAGAGGCATGCTATGCCAATGATTTTGGCTGCTCGCTGAATCAACTGGGCCTAAGTGAGATGATCACAGAGAATCAAAGATGGGACTCAGGTAACTTGCTAGGCTGCTAAATGCACCTTGTGACTATGTAGCCGGATGGGTGTAGCCCACAATCGCATGCCTTACAGATTTGATGTCTCATGTGATCCTCCTGAGACTATGTTGAATAGTGAGCCTCCTGTTTGCTCGAGCATGGCGGCATAGATGGGGCCCAAGCAGAATTTTTGACAATGGACAGGCACAAGGTTCCCTTCCCTGCAGGAGACACCTATCTGATTCTAGACAGAAGCTTGTCCACAATTGTGGAGCATCTGCAGAAGGGCTTGGAGGGCAGAATCAGGACCGATTGGCCTGTTTCTCTCATTGAGTACTCTGACACTGGCGTGCTTCTCCATGGACCATCTGGTGAGGGCTTTAATTTTAGTCACTGTGAGACCTTTGGAGTCATGTGAATGTACTGAGTTGTGGCACGAGCACATGCGACACTACATGAGAATGCGAAGGTAAAATTTGGCACAGGTACTGCTGGAGGTCTACATATTGGTATGGTATGAGCGGCCTGGAAGGGTGAGGAAGCTGTCCAGCATCGATGAAGTGCTTGCATTGCAGGGCAGACGCTCAGAGCGCGGCATGTTATTATCACAGTGCCCATCCTGGCACTGCAAACCCAGTCCATCGCTTTTAAGCCAGCCCTTCCCAGGGACAAGCATGCTGCCATATCTAGGGTACAGATGTCCAATGCGGTCAAGGTGTGCATCCCTGATATCGTCTGTGGATTGTCAACGCGCTTCCTCTTGGCATGTGGATGTGCAGAGACCAGCGTATGTTTCACATCTGTCTGACTCTAGAGTCATTCCCGCAGGTGATATTGGCCTTCAGCAGGCCCTTCTGGCCGGACGGCTTCTTTGATGTTGTTTGCACAGATTGCTTCATTCCAGAGTTCTGGGTCACTTCCTATCCAGGCAGCGCGCCTGGAAGCCAAGCCCTGCACTGCATGGTGGGTTTTGTGGCTGGCAAGAAAGCTGAGGATATGAGCCACATGCGGCCGTCCAACATCATCACCAACACACTCAATCAGCTAGATCAGATGTTTGGTAAGTGCTTCACTGGTCACTTTGCACTGTAGTGACATGTTTATTCCAGGAAGCCGCTCCAATTCAATGTGTCAGCGATCCCCCATGCGTGTGCACAAAGTTGTCTTGCTGCAGCCTTAAGAGAGCAGGACTTAGACTGGCCAGAGGGTGTGCAGGGTGCCAACAGAGGCAGAGGCCTGCGACTGGGGCCTTTGTGAGAGCGCATGTGGCAGACTGGTCCAAGGTGCCCTATATTGGGGGCGCTTACTCCTACCCAACCCTTGGGGTCCGCCCTGGTGACAGGTCGGCTCTCCTGCATTTATTTCTGTGCCTGTGGTGGGTTACGCAGTGCTAGTGTACCATTTGCCGGCCTTCCTTGCAGCGCCATGACAAAAGCAGAGCACACATAAGTTCAAAAGTCCTAGGGGCTGGGCTGAGGGGAATGCTGCATGCTTGCAGCCCAGAAAAGAGCTTGGCACGACCTTGGGAAGACAGCCATGAGATGTGTGCAGGGATGCTTTGGCCCATCCTGTTGGGGAAGTCCTGTTCTTTGCTGGAGAGGCGACACATCCTGCCGTCAACCCCTGCATGCAAGCAGCTCTGGAGACAGGAGAGCGGGCAGCTGCACAGGTCCTAGCTGCTCGAGAGAGGACATGCAGCAAGCTATGAAAGTCTTACAATTGGGTCCTTGCTTGGCGAGAAGGCTTATAGAGATCAGGGTCTCAGCCCCTGTGTGTAGTCCCTGAAGGAGCATGACATTGGCAGTAAAAGCTCAGTCACCCTCTGTGTGCACTCATCTCCTGCAATGAGAGGCCTCTCCTCTAGCATGTGCGTGGCAGCCCTGAACTGATCGTCTCCTAGGTCGGCAAGAATAAAGCCCACCAGAGCTGGCTGCCGATTCCGACTTGGCTCATCTGCTCAGGTTATATAATGATGCGAGGTCTCAGAACTTCTTTTGACTCACTTTTGTTTGCGCTGAAACGACTGTGCTCAGTGTATTTCAGATCTTGTGGTCCTCGCTGATGGGCTCTGGGCTCAGAACACTATCAACAATCTGCTTGGTCTCCAGCCTGTGTATGGCCATGGATGCCGTTGCTGCACAGCAGCACACAGAGTCTGGTCAGAGTACGCCTAAGAAACTCTGGCACCTAATACCACAGCAGATAGACTGCGGATGCAGCAGAGCACCCTTGGCGAAGACGTGCCTCTGCTGTCAGGACGTTCACCATGGTCCATGCTCTGCACATGAAACACAAGAAAGCCCTTCAGTGGCATGAGTGCACGCATGAACAGGTCGCTCGGGACTGCAAGCTCACCAACAGAGGCAGAGGCGGTGCGGCCGATGTATCTGAGGTGGCGCTGTTGCAGGCCGGCTGGGCCGCCCAGCTCGCGCATGGCGGTTTCGAGGCGCGGCTTGATGTACGACCAGGCGCCCATGTTTTTGGGCTCCTCCTGGCACCACACCAGCTCCGCGCTCCCGTACTGCGCCATGACCTGCATGCACCTGACCATCCCTCAACTTCATCTTTCCCACAATCATTGCAGGCCCATGTTGTGGAGGCCTCAAGAGGTGCATTTGATGTGTTGGATGTGGACAGCGATGACATGAGGAGGAAGCTCGCCTTGATGAGCAGGTCAGAGGGGAATGGCGCAATCTGTTCCAGGCGCACAAGCACGATGTCGCGGATGCGTCGGGCTCTGCGCGCCCCGGACAGGTGGTAGTAGACCTGCCCCGTGCACAGCACGACGCGCTTGATGCCGTGAGGCGGAAGCAGGAAGGGCTCTCCTGTGCTGGGATTGACGGATCTGTGCCTGGTGTTATCAGAAGCCTGCGCATTCAGATCTCGGCTTCAGAACAGCGGTACTTGCTTTCTCCAGCCTTTATGCTCAGAGGTACACTGAAATACAGGTCCTGTGATTGGTCTGCTGCAGACAATGGCCTGCTTATGATGTCACGACAACTGTAGGGTTGAGGAAGCCTCTGTTGGAATGTTGCGCCCTGCAAGGGCTTGGGTATGCTTGCCTTGCCATCATCTATGACACGATTGAAGAAGGTGCCGACAGTGAAGTCTGCCAGGGCTGATGTGGCAGGCCGGTGGTGCAGCAAGTACTTTGGCGTCAGCAACACCAGCGGCTTCACAAACGGCCTGCACGCAGCTCTCACATGAGCTCAAGGAAACCCAGAGGGCACCTGGAACACTATCTCCTGCAGTTGCTCAAGCCCGCAAGACCAATGCCTGTGACCTAATGTATGATTTGTGCATGACATCTCAAGACTTCTGCACCTTTGAGAGCCTAAGCATACCTGTTCATCTGCCGACGCAGGGCATGGAAGACTTGGGCAGGGGTGGTTGCGCACACCACAAACATGTTGGCCTGCCGCTCAGCGTAGCGCCGGCTGAACTGCACCATCAACCCCTCCCAGGCCTCCTGCACCACAGCAGGCTTCTCAGCTGACATAACCAATCAGGAAGCGGTAGATGGCATTTCGTGATGTCGGGAATATAGTTGTGTTGTTTCAGTATTGCACAGGAGCAGTTTGGCCACAGCAGGCTGTCGCCCCCTCAGCCAGTGCATGAGGGGACACAATATCTATCTCTGCTGCAAGCTCAGGCAAATAGAAGATGTACCTTTGTTATCTGGGCATCCTGGGCGAGCCCCATCTCAGTCCACAGCAGGTCGGCCAACTCCCCATTCACCCCGATGCCGGCTGCGCGGAGAGCATCTGTGACATGCTCCCGGCTCAGCCTCCCTCCCTGATCCTTTGCCAGCGCACTGCACCAAAGAGAGCAGATATCACCCGGCATCCGTGGTCTTCCAGGCTACGATGGCCATAATCTAAGAAGCAGTCCTAAAACAGATCAGGGCTGCCATGAACTCCCTCAATACATTGGGGGATTTTACAGCATGTTAAGCATTTGAAGATGTGCTGTACTCACTCGAAGGTGGAGGCAATCTGGCGTCGCTGAGCAGGGGAACTGCCCGGCAGGTGGTCAGCGTCGTCATTGCACAGCTGCAGGAAGCGCTCCATGCGCGCGGAGGAGTGGTCGGGGCCCGACCCCTCGAAGCCGTGAGGCAGCTGCAGCACCAGCCCCGAGCGCTGGCCCCACCTCTCCTCCCCTGCAGCCACAACATGCCCATTCTGATGCATTGCTCTGTAAGCTGCTCTGGTGGGGCGTACGGGCAGGAGGTGGATGTACGGGCGTAAGGGCAGCGCACGCGGCGCAACGCTTCAGAGGGTTCACTAACAGCTAGAGATCTGGGCAGCATCACTTCTTGCAACAATGCATCAAACTTGATCTCTTTATAAGATCCTGCATGAAGAGGATTCTAATGCATGCAGGTGACATGAGAGAGCATACCTGCTGAAATGAATTGATCAATGATGACCTGTGCATTGTTGGCAAAGTCGCCAAACTGAGCCTCCCAGACAGTCAGTCCCTGGCGCTCGCTTCCCAGGGAGTGCCCATATTCAAAGCCCAGCACAGCTGCCTCACTCAGCGGGGAATTCCACACTTCGACATGCTCTTGCATCCCCGGCTGAATCTCATCCAGTGACACTCGCCTGCACATCATCAAAATGTGCTCGTCACTGTCACGCGGCAGGAGGAGCCACATATTTGAAGATGTGCGGCATACTGCCAGGTGCCAGAGGAAGGACGAACAGGCCCAGAGCAGAAATGTCACCTCGAGGCTGTTTTGCAGTCATAAAGGACGGCATGGCGGTGATTGAAGGTGCCTCTCTCCACATCCTGGCCGCTCAGCCGCACAGAGTACGCTCCGAAGTTGAGTCCAGACACTGCGTCCTCTTCTGCAAGAGTGCTCATCGGCTCAGAAGTTGTTGACTTGAGCAGTTTGACCTGTAAGAAGCTCCCATGACTACAACAGCTCAGCAATCTCCGGGAGAGTAGGGCAGTCCAGGCCCCTATCGCTAATGGCCCCAGCCTTTTGCCCCAGATGCAAGACGTATGGAGAGCACGGCACTGTGAGGCTATAGGACCACACATACCAGGCTGCATGGCATTGTGTTGATCTGCACCGGGGGTGGCCTGGTGGCTGGCTTGCGGAGCCTGGGGCGGGCGCACGCCTCTGTGCAGCGCCAGCGTCCCGTACGCCAGCGCCTCGGCCATCCCAAAGTCCACCCTGCCCTCCCTGTCCTCCACCATGGCCCTGCGCACGATGTGTACCCCGATCAGTGATCCTGCTAGTCAAGATTCTGTTCTCTTCAATCAAACTTCTGTCTCATGTGTGGTGGATGCGCCCAGGTCTCACTCATGGAATGCATGCAAAGATGCGCCCAAATGGGTGTCTCTGCCTCCTGCAGGGCTCTAGTCGTCTGACAGGGAGATGGACGTCTACGTGTGTAACAGTCTGGTCTAGTCCAACACAGACGGCTGCATGTGGGCAAAGGGCACCTGCGGGACTTGAGGAGAGCGTCCACTTCCGGGTGCAGCTCAAAGTCGGGCGGGGTGGTGCAGATGGACTGGCCGACCCACTGCAGCGTCTGCAGGGGCAGCCCCGTGGGCTCCTGCCGCGCCTCCTGCGTCCGGATCCCGGGCTCCTCCGCCAGGGCCTGCCGCAGCACAACGCCTTGCAAACGATGGACCTTTTAGGCAAGGCATCAAAGCCCTGACAGCAGGCCTAGCACAACTTTTAGGCAGGCATCAAAGCAGTAACAGCAGGCCTAGCACATAGCTTCAGGGAACATCCTTCCAGTGCTACAGGGCGACCATTCCAATGGGATCTCATGGTGTAGTGCTTGATGCAATGCCTGGACACTACACGCATTCCACCATACTGTGAAGAACCAGGGGTTGAAGACAGATTCAGGAGGGTGCTGTGCGGGAGACAGGCTTACTTGGAGAGCGTCGCCCTGCCATGAGGTGGCAAGGAAGTGCTGGGGGCTCTGTCTGTGCATCCCAGACTCATGGGATGCCAGCTCCGCCTCAAAATGCTTCCCCAGCTCTTCCTGGCAGCAAAAAGCAAGCCTCAAATGCCCGTGCCCAAGAGTGAACGACGGGGGTGTGCTGAGCACAGCAAGAACGCAGGGGGTGCAGGCAACAAGCATGGCATTCACCCCAGCCAAGGCCAGGCTGAACCATGAGTGGGTCTGTGGCAGTTCCAGATGCCAATCCTGCTCAGCAGGGCTGCCCAGTACAGCTCACTCACCCGCATGTCGTGGACAGCGCAGGGCTGGATGATGCCTCGCTCCTCCAGCCGGGAGGCATACATGCTCAGCACACTGGGATGCTCTAGTATCTTCTTGTAGGTCAGCGGGAGGGTAGCCTGAGGATTGTCAAGCTCATTGTGCCCATGCCTGCATGGCATGTAGTTTCAGCATCACACTGAGGTAGGACTTGGTCTCCAGTCTGCCTGTGATTGACTGTAATCTGTAAGATGGTACACCTCTGATGCAGATCTCTCATCTCAAAATGTTTCACAGCCTCATGGACACCATAAGCAGGTGAAGTAGATGAGTCCTTCCCAATTGAGGTGGCGCCTAAGGAGTAACGCTACCTTCTGTAGCCAATGACGTCCACAATGACGTCCTTGTGCCATTTGTGGCGAAAGTCCGCGGCAATCTCGCAGGCGGTGACCACGGCTTCAGGGTCGTCCGCATTGACGTGCAGGATGGGCGCCCCGATGGCCTTCCCCGCGCAGGTGGCATGGGCGGAGGAGCGCCCGTCCCTGGGCGCTGTGGTGAAGCCCACCTGGTTGTTGAGCACCAGATGCAGCATGCCGCCCACTGTATATCCTGCACACAATATGCACAATATGCACAAAAATGGACACTCCAATGAGGGGATGAAGAATTTTCCCAGCCTACCTTTCATCAATTATATCTTCATGAGGGAAAAGCATGGGAGCTGGACTGACGAACATGGTGATCAGGGGCAGGGGTCAAGAAGGGAGCCTTGTAGCCGTCGTGCACCGTGTTGCGCAATCCAGATTCAGGGGTAACGTCATCTGCTCTGGTAATAGCCTACTGGCCCTTACTGTGAGGATCCCGCTTGTAGCATGAAACACAGATACCGGCAGTGTCTGCGTGCCGACCTGGGGCGTTGGAGAGCTGCAGGCACTCGGGCACGATGCCGAGGCCCGCGAAGGCGGCGTCGCCGTGCACCAGCAGGCCCAGGACGCGCTGGCGGCCGGAGGGGCCCAGGCGCTGCTGCAGCGCGCGCACCAGGCCCATGACCACCGGATCCACCGCCTCCAGGTGGCTGGGGTTGGGCGCTATGGACACCCGGATCTTGTGCGCCTGTGCCCCCTGCTCCACACCAGGGCCCCTGGTAAGCCTTTCACTGCTCCTCTGAGCTCGCGTATGTGACATACCTTTCAGGTACCCTATATACCTGGAGTACACTTTCTTTGCATGTCTAGAGCCTCAGACGCTCCGCATCATGCTGAAGACTAAAGACCTCGCTCCGAGCACGATCAAGAACCTCATGCAGCCAGACACAGCTGGAGATGTGTGGGGAAGTCACCTGGGAGTATGTCAGCGTGGCTGTCTCTCCCAGGTGGTAGGTGACGTCTCCCACTCTGTAGTCAGACTGCCCGTTCTCCATCTTCGCAAAAAGGGTGCCCGGGGGCTTGTTCAGGAGCGTGCTCAGCATGGACAGGCGCCCTCTGTGCGCCATGCCCAGCTCCACGCGCCGTGTACCATGCACAGCGCAGCGCGCCAGCATTGCGTCTGCGCCTGCCAGCACTGCTTCGCAGCCCTCCACCCCAAACCTCTGCATGACAGATGCGCCCTGGTGACCACAGGGTCCCAGAGGAACCAGCAGGATGACCCAATCATCATGTGCCCTAGAGCCACCAGGGTGTTCCAGAACTGCTCTCACCTTTGAGTGCGGGAAGTGCTTGGCTAAGAACGCCTCGAATGCATCTGCATGCGCGAGGATCCGCAGAATTCTCAAGCTCTGCTCTGCTGACAGAGGCTGTCTGTTCTCCATTCTCTCTGCCAACCATTGCTGCTGCTCCCTGCACCATCCCAGCAACTCAACACCTTCCTGCATCCTCTAGGGTAGGTGGGTAGCGAGGTAGACTAGGTATTGTCCGATATGCAAGATAGAGAAGGATGTAGATTTGTACTGACGTTGAAGCCAGATGGTCCAGCTCAGCAGTGAGCGTGCCACAGTAAGCTGCGTGCATGCGGTCCACAACGTCTGGCAAGCTCCAGTGCTGCTGTCCTCCAGGGTCGCCTGCTGCCAAGGCACCGCCCACAAAGTACGACCTGGGGACACCAGCACGACGCTTGGGGGATCCCTCCACTCTGCAGACTGCTGGCTTGCATGTCTAGCGGAGGCTAGGTAGATGCCTTCAAGGAACCTGAAGACCGTCTAGGTGGATGGGTTTGCTATGTACCGGTCTGCTGAAGGGGGCAGCTGCATGCCCAAATTGGATGACAGCCATGCGGCCTTGCTCTCAGGGCTCTTCCCTGATTCATATTCCTCCACCAAGCCGATGAAGGAGTCCCTGCAGGCAGTAGCCCAGTTCCTCGCCATGCCTCATCCCTCGTCTGCCCCACCTCTCAGTGTCTGAAAGCAGTGTCTGAAGCCACACCCTGCCAGCACTGGCAGAGTACAAAAGACGCTCAGTCTGTGAGGCGATGTATCTGGTCGCTCTGTGGCACGAGAGGAAATGATCACCTGTATGCGGGTATGTGGGCGCCCTCTTTGAACCAGGGCCCGGCCTGCCTCTTCAGGGGATCAAGGTCTGCTGCGAGGTGTCCTCGGCTGCGAAAGGCCTGCAGCAAGCGCACCAGCCGCAGCGTGTCTGCGACCTCCTCTGAACTGGCTGCGCTGCTGTACGACCTGCACAGATGGACCTCCTGCTCGTTGCCTGAGAAATAGCAACGTCATCTGGTTGGAGAGACACCTTTCCCGTCAATACTGACTTTGATGAAAGGGCAACTGCTTACGGTGCTCTGCATCTTTCAGGGGCTTCAGCAAGAGCAGTAGACTCAGTTTGCAGGTCTATAAGGAAAGCATGCACAGAGATGTCTTATGAGGATATGCAGCCAAGCCTATCCAATGCTTGGGCACCTCAATGCGGGCGGAATGTTTAGAATCGTTTGTGCCCCTGGCATGCAAGCTAGTTGCACGTGATCCAAGAGACTTTGCAAGGTTACTTCTGCCGATAGACAGGAGATGTCGCGCGGCCTAGGCAGTTGGACTGAGGACTTGAATCGTATAGCATATGTGTCAGTCTCAGTATTCCAAAGTGGCATCTTCCGCAAGGGATCGCGACTTCTCGCACCTGGGCCATCCCAGCCGTGCGAGCCTGAGGCCGACTCTGCAAGCAAAGTCGTTCATTCCCTCGGCAACTAGAAGCTCCCCATATCTGTAGATTTGGCGACTGACATCTTCATGACCACTGATTGGTCTTCCATGGATACAGGATTGGTCAATGTCGTAGCTGTCGGATCGAAGCTAGGCTTTCCGACACTGGATCGCCGCTGGCGCCTGGGTACGGTGTTTGGGAACACATCGTAAATTCTGTGTTCCGATTCTTGAAAGAATTGCCAAGCAAGACTGTTCACTACAGTGCTGGTCTATATCTCGCTCGACAATATAGGTGAAGAGAGTTCGGGTCGTTCAGGGCAGAAAAAGTATGTGAGGATGGCCACCTCAGCACAGGCCTTGCATTGCCCTGCTGGTGCGCACGCTGCAAGGCGGCACTTTGGAAATGCCTTACATTCGCAAGCAGTGCGGCATAGCCTGAAGAGTGGGGCTGGCCGAGCCATTGCGCCACAGCCCAGGGGAACGTCTATCATATCCGCCGCAGGGGACAGCAGTAGACAGAGCGTTGAAGACAGAAAGGTGCTATTCAAGTCTGCCATCGCTATCCTACTGATGCAATCTACCTTTTTCTGGATGATGTGGTCCTGGATCTGAAAGATAATATATCTGAGATCATATCTGCCACACTTGCAAGCTGCGCAGGCATCTTCAGCAGAGGCCAGCAGCTCTGGAGGCTTCAGCGGTCTCGTCAATAACCTCTTGTTTGGGGTGAGATTCGTCGCTCGTCAGGGGCTCGCTTCCGCTCTTGCATGCAGCATGGCATACATTTGGGGCTTTCAATGGCAGCTGAGTCGTATACTATACCTTGACATGCTCACAGAGCTTCTTGCATTCGTTGTGAGCAGATCCTGGTGCTTGTGCAGGCAGCGTCCAGCCTTGAGAGGGGCGATGCAACTTGCGCCAAGTGCAGGGGCGCAGGTGCACTGTCATGCTCTTCATGTAAGGTGATGCCTCCACACTCCAGTAGTCAAGGGTTGGTTCACATGTGCATCCAGTCTAGGGTTCATGAGATTTACTGTGATGTTCTGCAGGGAGCGGGGGTCACAAATCAGAAAGTGCGGATGAATCAGATACGGCATGCTTTCAACAGGTATTGTCCCTCTGACATTCATCAGATATCTTCATACTCAAACTGCACATCAATCTTATGACTGTATGATTGCGGCAGTCAGCATGGCTTACAAATGCTGATTAGACACGCCAGGGACAGGCGTCCTCACCTTAAGGTGTAACATGCACTTTGCCTTGCTGAGGACTTTCTGCTGGGTGCAGAGTCAAGAATATAGTGGGCATTGACAGCGCCAGCATGTACGACACGCAATGGCAGATGAGCAACCGCTGCAGGAAGTGTCACGGGCAGGGGCGCGTGCTCTGTAGCACCTGCAATGGCTACGGATCACGAGGGCCCTCAAGGCCAGTTTCCAGAAATGTTGACAGGACGCTCCAAAGAAGCGGCCCTGGCAAGCACTGAGACATGCCCTGCACTTCACGGCTGCCCTTTCGACAGTAGCAAGAGAGAGAATGCAGGGCAATCTTGACACTCACAGAGGACTTCTAGAGTAAGAGCTCAGGACGCAGCATGACCAACTTTGCTCTGCAAAAGGCTTCCAATTCTTCCCATCATGCTGCGTCCTGAGCTCTGACTCTAGAGCAAAGTTGGATTGTCCCATGGCACAGAGGTTGGTGCTAAGAGTTTTGCTTTCATGTGTGCAAGTCAGCGTGAGGAAGCACTGATCCAAGACGAGTGGAAAGGGATTGTGGAAGCGCAGTGCCATTGTAGGACACTGGATGTCTGCTTGGCTTGATCGTACATGCAGAGAGATGATAGACAAACCGGAATGAAGAGTTCACAATATTGGCGATATCTTGCTCGGTTGTAGCAGCAGCGTTGTGAGAGCTGGGGCTCTGTAAAAGCGCATGTGAAGTGGAGACATTCATGAGATGCAAGGGGTACTGTAGACAGGCTATAAAGCTATGCGCATGCTGAGCTGGCCATCAGCAGTGTCAGTATCACCTAGCTCACCCAACACAAGCTCCAAGGAATCCTGGCATGCAACCTGTTTGAGAGGTCGTCACAATGAGATGACATCCAGCAAGCTGGGCTAGCTCTGTTTTACACTCCCGATGTATCTGCAGATCAGCCTCAATGCCTTACACACACCAGTGCACTGAGAGGCCCAGACAGCAGTCTTCAGCCCTAGGGCAACATAGATCGACTGCTTGGCTTGATACAGAATAGGGATGCTGAAGCTGCAGGCATATGCAGAGATGCCTAAAGGCACAGTGTGGTGAGGGCAGAGTCCTCTACTCCTCGTCCTCCTCTTCCTCGTCCTCAGCTACATCTTCCTCCTTGTCACCTCCTTCCCTGATCTTGCTCAGCTTCTCCTGCAAAACCAGAGACACTTGATCAGGGCCGAACATCTGCTATGCGCCAGATGTGTATGCGATGCAGCGCGCACACATGTGCATGTCGACAGTTCAGGTCGTTGGGTCCAATGCGAGCACACAGGGGGGCACTGGATTTTTAGTAGGTACGCACCTTGAGGTTGGCCTTGCGCTCCTCGTAGGTGAGCTTGCTTGTCTTCCACTTCTTCTTCTCTGCAGGCTTCTCCTGGCGCTCCTTCTTCTCAGGGGCAGGGTCTGCTCTGATGGCGGCATGTACCTGCACAGGCATATATTCTTAGCATAGAGATATACCCAAGAGTGGCATCAGAAGCAGCATCCACAACTTTCCTCTACAGGCTCATAGTATGGCCATGCACATGACATCATATTGTGACGCTCAACAGCCCTCCAAACCACCTCAGCATGATACAGCATGCTGCGGAGCAGCAGCATGGTATCCCAGCAGACTGATGGTGTCCATCAGAAGAACGGGTGTGCTACATGAAGATTCACCTCCTTGTAGAGGTCCTCCAGGTCCTCAGGCTCTACCTCTGCCTCAATCCACCTGGCAAAGTGTGACTGCACACACACAGCAACAGTTCAGCATCTCACAGGCACCAAAGTACCTGCCTTGCAGCTTATAGTCGTGTAAGAGGGTACAGTGGTGCTGTAACAGGCAAGCAAAGAGTAGTCTGTAGAAGTCCAGATGGGTGAGCTCCTTGTGCAGAGTGGGGGAGCATGTCACCTGGTACTTCTCAGGTGCCTCTTCCTGCATCTCCTCCATGTACTCAGCAACATGGCCGCCATAGATGTGCTTCCGCAACGTCTCCGCATCCAGGGACTTGTCGTCAGCGCTGTATCCCACAAACCGCTTCTCGCTGTGGGGAATGTCCAGGCCACCGTCCAGGGCACCCTGCAACACATTACTGCAGGTTAAGGAGATCCAGCCGACCAAGCTGCTGCACCTCGTACCAGGCAGGCAGCATGCTGAAGTCCCTGTGGGATACCAGGCAGATGAAGAAACCCAGAGCAGGCAGATTGTATAAGTAATGCAACATGAGCCGGCTGACAGAATAGTGCGAGCTCTAACGACAGATCAGAGATGGACACTTGATGAGGCTGTTACCTTGAGAGCTGCGAAGACCTTTGAGCCAGTGGAAGTGCGCTTCAGTCCAGTGTCCAGCAGCGCGGTGAAGGGCCTTGGGCCATCATCGACCTCCTCGACATTGTAGTCCTCTCCAGTGGCCTCCTCCTGCATGGCCAAGACACAATCACGCCTGCCTTAGGCATAAAGACCACGAACATTGAGGGTCAGAGCGGTGTATAGGATTTATAAACTCGTGGGCAGGCCCTTCACGTACAACGGCTTGTCTGACAAAAGTTGCCCACCTGGCCCTTGTATGTCTCTGCAAGCCCGAACTTGGCCAGCACCCGCCTGGCCAACAGGAGTCCAGTGCAGTATGTAGCCGCGTAGTTCGTCAGGCCGACCTTGAGGCCGTACCGAGGCAGCTCATGGCTGTATGCTGCTGCCACAATGACATCGCCAGCCACAGTCGCATATGCGATTTGGCATGTGACGTCCTTGTTGGAGAACCGTACCACGAGACGATACTTGGGCGTGTTGTATCTGCGACAAGCCAGCAGACGTCATGAAGCATACAAAATGTCTTCATCGCTTTTATGATGCTTCGACTTGCAGCACAGTCATGTCACCGGTGTCACGATTCTTGCCCAGATGGATCTCGATGTAGAGTGGAAATACTCTGATACTAACAAGGTGTGTTGCTCACTTGTTCTTGTCCTGAGTAGTCAGCCTCAGGCGAGCACGGTAGTCTGTCTTTCCCTCTCTCCTTCGCCTGTACTTGACCTGGTACCTGCTGTGGTACGCAGACCCCTTGATGACCTTAACGTGCGCCATAGTGAATGGTCCCTAAGGGCACGGCACCCTCTCTAAGAGATTGAGCTAGGTTGCAGCCGCCAAGTCTGAGCTTGCCCAGTACTGGTCCACGGTCGGATCACGGCGAGCCTGCCGAAGCCAGCGGCTTCTTGCTCTCGCGAAGCTGCTTAGCGATCCTGTCTTTCTTCGCGGGCGTTCAGGTCACATCCTGGAACTTGCAATGTTCTGTTGACTGAGCTTGTGTGACGTACGTCGAAGTGGCCTGGCACGACAGTTGCAAAATGTGCCGTATTCATTATTCTTGGGCCTTTACAAGGATCAACCAGCAGCCCCCCTAAATCCCAATGCATGAAGAATCAGATGTTGTTGTATTGGCTATCCCAATTAATCTGGCTCTTTTGCTAGAGACCACAAGCATCTTCACTGGCATGCGCATCCTGAAGCTCAAGCCCTTGAGGGATAACTGAGGCTTCCTGAGTCTACAAACAGCACGTCTTGATTATAGGGACCATCAGTCGCACAATCCTGCCGGCCAATTCAGCTCAGCTGAGGGGCAGGCTGGATGGAAAGGTATAAATTGCATATACGACAGCACTGCGGTCTGGTCAACCAACACGACACTCTTATGCAGCTCTACTTCTTGGTGGCCACAAGAGCCACCACCTGTTGTACAGCCCAATCCAAAGTCTGTCAGCCAAAAGGGACAATCCGGCAGTTCTTGTCAGCTGAATCCATCAGGCTTATGTCAGCCAAGTCCATCAAATATGTAAAGGTCAGTCGGCATGGTCTCTCTCTCCTTTCACTCACACTCTGTATCTCTCGGGCAATTTTCAGTGCACAGGGCTCCACGAGCCACTCCTGCTGTGAGGCAAGCTGTGCTGTCAGCCCTGCGGCGAGCCTGTCAGCTGAGGTATGTGCAGCATGCCCATGAGCTCCCGGCAGTTGAAGAGGGAGCTTCCATTGGCGGTGACGTTCCCGTTCTGGTGCTGGGCGGCCATCAGGCCCCCGCAGGAGAGCAGGGAGGGCTGCGAGGCCCGCGGAGGGTCGCAGTACAGGCACCCCTCCTGCTCCTGCACCAGGCGCTGGTGCGCGCCGCCCTCTTCCACAAACTCCATCCACTCCTCGTCATCCTGTGCCATGCGCTGCTTTGTCAGTGGCAGGGGCACTTCTGAAAATGGCAGGCCCTGAGGGTAAGCTCAGGTCTGCCAGATTCCTGCACATCATCGATGCACCAAGGTAGCAAACATGAGCTATCCTTCCTCAGAATCACGCGCTGTCCAGGACCCATAGAAGTGAGTCTGCCACAAGGCAAGACAGGCGAGCGCGATGTGTCGAGCATGCTCACCTGGAGATGATCCTGAAGGATGCCGGAAGCATGGCCATCTGCGGCGGCTGCTTTCACCATGGTGGCAACAGCAATAACAAAGCCGGCAACTGGCGGGCGTCGGCCGCAGGGCATGTCTGCAGCAGCAATGCCCACAGCCGCCAGCTGCCGCTGCAGAGGAGGTGGCGAGGCAGGAAAGGCTGCAGATCCTGCCTCAATACCCATGCCCATCCGGAACATGGGCTGCCATAGGCTGCTGATCTTGCTGGAGAACGCCGCCCTGTTCATGGCATAAATAGTCAGCCGGCTTCTATACTATTGCTTGGCTCATGACTGTTCAGACAGTGATAGGCTGCTGCGGCTGCTAAGCACCAATTGGTGGTTGCAACAGACCCAGAAAAGCTCAGGATTGCAAGGCTTACCTCAGAAGACTGGCAACGGTGGAATGCAAGGCATTGTTGCTCGGGTGCGTGAAGCACAGCTGCACCAGCTTTGGCACCGCGCCTGTCTTCGCAATGGCTTCATCCAGGACCAAAGCACTGGCTGAGGCAAGCTGTGCCAGAATCTGTGCAACCCCAAGCCGATGTGTGCCAACAGCCACCTGCACAGAAGGGAAGCCCTGTTTAGGCCACATGACAAGACAACAAGCTGACATGGCTCTTTGCTTGACTCAACCTCAATGAATAGCTTGAAAGAGCTCAGCAGGTTAACATGGTGCTGACCTGTGCTTCTGATGGAGATATTGGCCAGATGACGGAAGGAGGCACTCTCTCTAGAATGTCCGGAAGCTGCCACAGATTTTGCACTGCAATGAGGGTGTGCGGCTTCAGGTCTTCCAGTCCTGTGTCGTCAAGCATGGGCAGCTGGCACCTGTCCATCTCCATCTGCAAGCAGCAGTCCACCTGAGTGGGTGTTTCCAAATTTGTGGCATGCAGCTGAGCCAAGTCCTTCAGCATAAATGTGGCAAGACAATGACCAAAGGCTAGCGGACTGCGTACCTGGATTTGGTAGGCAATCTCTCTCAGCGTTCTGCCCAGCTCTGCAATGAAGCTTTCTTCAGTGCCGCTGAAGTCCTCAACCTGCGTCATCACAGCATGTGTGTTCAGCACCTTGATGGAAACACCCTGGTTACAGCCTATCTATCACAGACACAGCTCATGACATAGTAAGCTGCGCTCAGCAAAGTAAGAGCAGATGATGCCTGGGGAGATGCAGGCATTCAGGCAGAGAAGAGGCACAGCCAAAGCCTACCGTTCTCCAGAGTTCATGGGCCACCGTGTCAGCATCAATTTCCGGCTCCCCTGCCTGCGAAGCTTGGCCATTTGGCCTCTCGTCATCCTCGCCCATCTGCATGTTGTTCGTGTCAGTTAAAAGGTCACGCTTCTCCGCAGGGCCTTCAGCCCGCTGCTGCACATGGCTCTTCATGCACACCGCATTTGCACAAGCATGTGAAGGTGAGGGAGAGCACAGTGCATAGCAATGCACAGACCTGGAAGAACTGCAGGACCAAGGGAGAAGCATTCGCAGGCACAGGACTGCTGTCCTTTGCCACGCCCTCGATCTCTTCAACCTCGACAAACTCGTTGGCCTGAAGCGCAAAGGGCGACAGCGAGACAGTAGGCTGCTGCGCTTTCTGTGCTCCGACTAGGACGCTAAGCTGTTTTCTGCTCTTCCACAGGTATGCCTGCAGTGTCGCAAGCAGAGGTTGACAAAAAGGCATGTACTGATCCAGTGCATTCAATCTCCAAGTTGCTGCACTCAAGCCAGCAGCTGGTCTCTCTCTGGCAAGGATATGGTCATTGATTGACTGGCAATGCCCTGCATTGGAGAAAGCCAGTAGGCATCTTACCAGCCGATTCAGATCATCAACACTGAACGGGTTCCCCCGAAGGTCCAGCTCTATGAGATCTGCTGCAGCGCCATCCTTCAGGGCTTCAAAGAGCGCCTGCAACAATACGCACTGTTTGGCATAGGCCCCTCTTTGCTAATACAAGTCAGCCCCCATAATAGGAATACTGCGCACGAGATGGAGATGGCAGGCTACTTGAGTTGAGAAAGTACTGCCTTCCATGGCAACAAACTTGCACAACAAGTGGCATGCACATACCTGAGCTCCAGAGGCTGTGATGTTGTTACGCGACAGGTCTACTGCTGTCACAGTGGCGCTCTGAGCAAGGGCCTCTGTCAAGCTTGCAATCTTGCTGTCTTCTATGTCACAGTTCCCAAGGGACACCCAGAGGTCATCAGCTTCACGTGACTTCAGCTGCTCGACTACCACCTCAAACCTGCATAGTCACTACATGTCATTTTCTGGACTCAGGCAAACACACGGGACTCACTGCCTCACTTCAAGGGCTGGTCCAAGAGTGAGGCCCCTTCGTGCAGCTGACTGCCAGGCAAATCTCTTACCTCCTCTCTGCATCGGTCCTGAAATTCGCCGCCTGTGCTCTTCGTCTCTTTTTCTTCTGCAACACCAGAGGCCCAGCATCAGAGGATGTGACACTTGCAGGTAGCTAAGGCACTCTTTCGTGCTGTGCCGGTTGAGGAGCGTAAGGCTTGGGTTGCTCTGCGATCTTGATGAACAATGAGACATAGCACATAGAGACACTCTGCAGCTCAGTACATAATCCAGGAAACGTAATTCCAGCTTCCAGAACGGTGCAACTTGCCTTTGCTTTCTTCGCTGCACTACCATCGTCTGGGGCTGATGAGTCCAGACCAGCAGTTCCAAGCTCTTCCAAAGCTTCGTGCTCGACCGCGCCATTAGAGTCCATGTCCTCTGCCAACTGGAGCTTCATAGCTGACTACCCATCTAATACGAGGTGCTTCTGTCGTGAAATTGACAATGCCAAGCGGTCACAGTAGTATAAGCCAGGCCAAGTATGTCTTTGGGGCCATACCAATTGCAGTACAAGCAGTTGCAAAGATGGCAGGCGTTCAGAGAGCCCAGTTGGCATACCCTAACCAGCAGACAGCTTTAGGGTTTCACTGAAGATGCATAGGAGCCACCCCTCTGCGTCCGGAAGCTTCCAGCAATAAATAAGGACACCAAGGACGTAGAAAATATCACAAGTCCGGATCACACCAGGAGTGGCGTAGAGCAAGCCCTGATACTCGCAGACATGAGAGACGCATGCGCATGCGTCCTGTAGGTTGACGTCTCCTGAACAATAGGAGTCAGTCCTAAGCCCTTTGACCATCAGAGCAGAAGCCGGCAATTGTAATGTACACATTCGACCAGGGAGAAGTTCTTGAGGTATATACTCTCACACCTGTGATGGCAGCCCATGTAGTGCAGTCCATCATGCAGAGGCTTCTATGTGAGACAGCCTCAGGATCGCGCATATGAGGCTGGGCGCGTATTTTACTGCAGCTTTTGGTGCATGCACAGGCATTCCTCAAGTCATGGGGTATGATCTTGTTGTCAGAGATCGGCGACAAGACATTTTTCATCGCAGCGATCATGGCCATGCGGAATTCGAGACGTGTGGTATGCGCTCAGACTCTTCGAGCTTCCATTTGGCGGGAGAGCTTTCTGACCTATTACCCTGCACTTTTGATCCGCCTGTGTGCATGCATGACGTGATTATCATGTTCAACACAGGTCTTTGCGGGTGCGCTTGGAGCTTTGGCTGCCATGACTGTGCTCTCTGCTGTCATGGGCTGGGCAGCTCCATCCCTGGTAGCGTCTCTTCTTGACACAAATCATGATTTGTGTCATGATTTGTGTCACATGCCGCAGTTGATGCCATTGGCGTCAGCAGCATGCACTGATACAGAGCACCTGTTGGGCAGTTGCCTGGGGTGTGCAGTGTGCCAGGTCTTCAGCTCTGTCTTTGCCGCAGATATCCAAGAAGTACACGCACTATGGAGCCATCATCCTGTTCATGTACTTTGGGCTGCGCATGCTGTATGACGTTGCCTTTGGAGGCGAGTCGGTACGCCTCCGCATGATCTACATCCTTGCTCTCCCCAACCATTGCATCCCTGGAGTGCTTTGAACATAAGGCCAATGATGAGATTAATTCTTAAGGATCAACCACCGGACTCTACTGGCGACACTCTAAGATCCTGAGGCCTCTTAAGGATATCGCGATTTGTCTGGCAAATCATATGGGGTAATTGTGCAGGCCCTTCCGCCCAATTGCCATCTCTTGCCTTGTCAGTTTGGCATGTGCATCTGCAGTCCCAGATGGTTGCCATTATATGTATGGTGCTGCATGCTTGTACCCAGTTGAGATAACATATCATAGGCGTCCTTGTGCTTTGCAACGAGGGAAAGATGTGATCCAGATCTGGCTGCAGGAGGGCGAGTCAGAGCTGGAGGAGGTGGAGCGGGAGCTGGGCAGCAAGCAGGCCAAGGCGGGCAGCAAGGCAGGCGTGAACGGGGATGCAGGCAGGAAAGCCGGATATTTCGGACAGCTCAAGACGCTGCTCCCACCTGTGTTTGTGGAGGCCTTTGTGCTGACCTTCCTGGCTGAGTGGGGAGACCGGAGTCAGGTGAGAGCAGATCTGAGCATACCATACTATGGACAGTATTGAGATTGCATGTCACCTCAGGTTAGTGATGGATCTCCTGAGGGATTGAGACTGCCATGTGGGAACCACTCTGGTGAAGTGAGAAGAGGGTAGTGCATGGCCTCATTGTGACAAGAGCATTTGTGGGCGCTGAGCTGGTAAAAATTGTGCTGCAGATAGCCACGATAGGACTGGCTGCTTCAACAGACGTGATTGGCGTCTCTTTGGGCGGCATCCTGGGGCATGCCATCTGCACAGGGGCTGCTGTGATAGGGGGACGGCAGCTCTCTGCGCACATTGACGAGCGGATGCTGTCCATCCTGGGAGGCCTGCTCTTCATTGCATTTGGCCTGCATGCAGCTTGGGAGGTAACGTCTCCTCTTGACAGGTCCTGTGGAAGCTAAGGTCTTCACTTCCCTCTCGCATACTCGTATTGGCCACTTGGCTGATCATTGTCTGGCATGTTAAGAGATGGATGACAGCCTACAGCATATGACTTCTGCAGGGTGTGCCAGCTTAAGAGTTTCTGGAGGAGGAGAGGAGGGTTACATTGACCAAGCGCCTCTTCCAGTTGAAGGATTGGATGATTGCACAGCTGCATACGCTGCTGATGCGAGCGAGCACCACCCCCCTCGTCAGCATGCGGAGTGCCTGTTGTGGTGTAAGAGCATTCACTCAGCTTAAATCAGGTTGTTGACCTAGAGGGAGAGTTTGCAGACCTTCCTTACATACCATCTTTACAAGGTTCTTTCTGCCACAAAGTACATCCTGGTAGGTGTCAGAGCAGCACTCTTTTAGCAAACATCAGGAAACTGGGCACTTGAATTATTTTTCACATGATAGGAATGTCTGGAATGCCTGACCTCAACACCCTCTTATCCACCACAAAGTAGCTCATAAGTGACCAGCCACAACGATGTCATTGTCAACAGAAAGTGGGCTCTGGACCAAGGCACGTGTCCCTTCCTGCTGTACACTTTGGATGTTTCCGTTTCCAGAGCTGCACAGTCTTATATACAAAGGTCATCTGCTTTCAAGTAGGCCCCAGGCTGGGATTCAGCAGTGCTGCCATGGTCATCTGTGTCAGTGTTCAAGGAAGATCACAACTGTCACTGGCCTCTGCGGCCTCGGCCGGGTAACCTGCCACGATGCCTACCTGGTCCCCTGCCTCTTATCACCTTTGCTTTGCCTGCGCCTGTGGCTTTAGACTGGGGGCTGGGAGAGCCAAGTTCAGTCCGTAGCCCTCCAACACTAGAGCCGTTTGCTGTCGCTGAAGGTTCGGGCGGCTTCGTCTGGGAAGCTTCCACCGCTCCAGGTGCTGCTTGTGATGAGAGGGGCGTCTCCTGTGTCCTTTTCAGGGACCCTGATGCTGTGATGCGCACTGCAGCATCCGGCACCGTAAGCAATTCGTGAAGGTCCTGTCAGTTGGTGAATGCAAATGTGCATATGTGAAGACATCAGAGCAAGAATTGAATGGTTGCAACAATCCCAAAACAGCAAGGCTGGCATGCCAAGGTAAACAAGGGGATTTTCTCACTTCCAGGCTGCAGCTCCAAGAGCTTGCTACGGAGCTTGTCTGACCGCTCCCTTTCTGCTGCCAGCTGCAAGGACAGCGCAACCAGCTTCGTGAGCTTGCTCTGATACCTTGACTTACAGACAACCGCAGGAAGTGATTAGGGACGCAAGGATGCTGTAGCCGAGAGTGTTCTACCTCAGCGCTCAGGCGATCAACTTCCTGGGAGCTCTCTTGTGCTCTAACAGATGCACTCTCGCATCTGTCGCACAGCAACGCTGCCAGCCCTGCATATGTGATTGCATTCGTTGGCCATCCTAAGCTTTTTCTAGCTGCATGTATGCATCAGTAAGTGTAAGTGTACATGTACAGACCCATGCAGGGCTCTGCCGTGGAAGGATGGCTTTCGGGACTTACGCTGATATTGATTCAAGGCTGCTTCCCCGCTTACCTCCTCAAACGCTCTGCTGGGTGGAAGCCTCAACCTGCACAGTAGAGATGACAGGGGCTCACCTTGCTTCGTCCGGCTCAAAAGATAAGAAATGTTAGCTTGCCCTTGGTTCAGTTTTGGAGGTTTGAAGGGGACAGGGGGCCAAGGCAGACCTCACACGAGCCCCTCTTTCCTGGTGAAAAGCTTCTAATCTGGCCAATTTTCCATCCTCCTTGACGAGCGTTGGCTGAGTTGTTGAGTATGCAGCTTGCAGCCATGACAGCAGCTGCTCATCGTTTGGCTCATAGGCTTCCTGCAAGTAGCCTTTGAAGCTTATCAATCGTACACCGCAAAACGCGGTGCAACCTTGTGAGAGCCCGAGGAAGGAGGCTTACCAGACTGTCCAGTACATCTTGCAAGGAAAAGATGGCCGTCCAGGCGGACCCCTGGAAATCTGTCAGTGTAAGCTGGCTGCACAGTCACCATCATAAAGTGAGTCGCTTATTGTCTGCTTCACTGACCAGCACTGCAAGGACAGCAGCGTATATACTTACACTTTGTACCCCTGCAGACTCTTCTTCCCAGAAAGGTGGAACACTGATCCGGAGTGGTCGAGGGACCGTAGAACATCGAGCTGACCGTCTTCTACAGACATGATGACGACACGTTACACGCACGACTCTATCTTCTGTGCCCCGTTGCTATCTTTGTCAAGCACGAACATGAGGCCTCGCGAGTGCCTGCAGATGGAGCCCGGTATAGCTACCAGCTTCGGGGCACCTGGAAGCTATAGCCTGGAGTAGGCCTCGGACATCCTCGGGGGGATTTTTTGTCCGGCTGAAGAATTGGATCTATTCCATTCTGATGATAGGAATGTGTTCTGCAAGTTCAAAGTCTATGATGTGAGTTGCAGCTACTGATGTGCCATACTATAGCTCAAGATGCTCTGAACGTGGGCTACAGACTAGAAGTCTTGTTGACAATGATAGCTGCATGGGACACCATTGACATTCAAGCATGGCGAGGGCACAAGGCCACACCAGAGGAAGGCACATCAGCGCAACTGTAGTTTGGAGGATCATTCTCGCTGCATGCCTGTGCCTGTGTGCCCTCACAGCAATGTACTTCGAGGTATCGATTGCGTTCTCCATCAAAGTAGCCTTTTCGACTCCCCTGCTGATACAGTGTGGTCCTTAAAGATGTTTGGTGCTTCCCCAGGCAACAGCTGTCGTCCTGGGCAAGAGTGCCCTTGTGGCAGATGAAGAGTTCACCCTCCGTACTCACATGCTCAAGCCATCTGCTGTCCTGCGTACACCATGCGATTATGGCGTTGCCCAGGAGGACCGACACGACTTTTGCTGCTCAGGTATGGCCTTGTGCTGCAGAAGGGCTTTGGCAGTGCCTACTGCATAGCAAGGTATCAGGTACATTCATGCAACGCAGAGAATTGTGTGCAGGCGAATTCGACTGTGGCGGCTCAGAGAGCAAGCACATCCCCTGCTGGCAGGTCTGGCTTGGAGCTGGCACTCATGATGATGACTTGCTGGGACCTGCATGCGATTGTTGGCTCCCATGTGCTACCTTGCTGTCCGACAAGCAACCTGCTAAATGGTGGACTACCTGCACACACAGGTCAATGACGACTTCTGCGATTGCATGAGCGGTAAGGACGAACCGGGCACTTCAGCATGCAGTCAGCAGGGAGCTAGCTTCCTGTGCGCTGATGGGACGATAGCTATTCCCACCTCGTTCCTGCAGGATGGTTTCAGGTGCGCTGCTACATGCTAAACCCTGCTCGAAATGACCACCTGCTGCACCTTGCCTTGAAGCTGGAGATGACACATTGCGGCTCTTTTCACCGTCTAGTGCATGCTCATGCTAAAATGTGAGCAGGATGCACCTCAAAAATTTTCGAGCATGAGTAGTTGCAATGTTGCCGTGGTTTTACAGAGGCAGTGCAGTTGGGCATCTGCTGTCTTACTGCCTCAAGCTGTGTAGTGTTGCGATATTCAAGACAAATGTGTCATGACTGCAGGGATTGTGCTGATGGCTCAGACGAGGTCTCCCTTACGCGTGGGTTCAGATCTCACGTGACGTAAAAGACACAGACAATGGACCAGCTCTGAAGCAGAGCGAGCTCTTTTATCACAAGGCCTACTCGAGCCAGCTGGTCTCATGTTTGCAAAGAGCGCAAGCTAGAGGAGTCAAAGCACTGGGATGCTAGCTAGTAGAGCTCAAAAGACCTGTCAGGTCTACTGCCTTCTCCGGCCTGTAAAGGCACCTCCAGCTCTGTGAAAGACCTCAACTACACGCTCAAGCACTGTTCTTGCCTCTCCGCTCACATGTCGCACTCTGATTTCCTGGCCCTACACGCCGACAGGGTATTGGTCATGGGCACTTCCAGCAGCAGCAATTGACAGCATGTACATGAACCTCTTTAGGGCTGTAAGCCATGCATATAGAGGTGCTTGCATCAAAAAGAGAGGTGTCAAAGCAGCTGGTAAGGACGTCTGTGCCACTTCAAAAGATAGGGTGAGGTGCTCACTTTGCTTGTAATGGTCAACTCCGAGCCAACAGCTAAGGAGGGCTCAGTGGAATCTTCCACAGAAGTAATCCAGTCCTTCATGCAGTGACTCACTGCGTCTGGAGCCTCATCATGGGGACAGTGGCCTGCTGGACTGATCTCAAAATATGCTGCTTTGGGCACAAGGCGTTTCAGGCGCTGACCCCACACAGGCTTCACCTGCAACACCAATGAGGGCTCTCATCCAGCCTTATAAGTCAAAATGCATGCAATGCGCTCGGTCATCCAATAAGACAAGGTTGCTGATGCTAGAGATAGCACATGCCACAGGTGAGACGTGCCCTTACCCAGGGGTCTTCTCTCCCATATATGAGGCATGAGGGCACTCTCAGAGATGCTGCCAGGCGCCCGAATGGCTGCGAAGTGCCAGGTGAAAAGATGATGGACACCATGGCATCTACTGCAAGCTCGTGTGCTGTTGCCGCAAGGATGTTAGACAGCAGTCTGGTGTCTGCTGCAGACCTGCAAGGCATCAGTATTTGCAGCCTCCTCCAGTGTTGACTCTCTCACATCCACATATCAGATCATAGAGTGCACGATCGAATGTGATATGTGGCTGGTGCTCAGCGTGAGGAGTGCACCTGTCTATGTAGACCTGCTGAAGCACTGTCCGGATTGTGTCCTCCTGGATGAAGAAGTCCCACCACAGCCTCCTGATGAGGGACTTTAGGCCTTCCGGGGCAGGCATGACTCCATCATATGGCACTACTGCTCGAAGAATCTGAGCGGGGATGCCCCGATCGGATGTGGGTGGCGTGAACGCCCAGAATGGTGTCGCATTCAGATACAAGGCACCCCTGCGCACCCAGTGCACCGTTAGGGACCCTCCAACAACACACTCTGTTCAGCACCCTTTTCTGGGAGAGTTCTTCCCTGAGTTTTCCATCCTTCCCAGGCTTCCATGCACACAAATCAACAGCACTGAAGTGGCCGTTCCCTCCTCAGGAAGCCAGGCATCTACAATTACGATGGGTGATGCTTTCAAGGGCCAGAGCCTTACAGACAGAGGCTGCTGTGATTGGCAGCCAGGTTGCAAGCGAGGTATCCGCCCAAGGAGTTGCCTGCCACATGAACTGGCCGCTGGACGATGCTGGTAACAAAATCAGCAAGCAGCTCTGTCCAAGTGTCGATAGACAGCCTGAGCTCATCCTCTGCAAGTCACAGCAAGCACAGCTCAGAAACGGCAAGCCTTCCAAGCCATACCATCTACAAAAGAGCATACATGACCCACAGAGCATACCTGCTGTCAGCTGCATTGCTAATCTGTGACCTCTTCTTAAGTCTACAGATAGGATTGCCACATACTCTCGAGGAGGCACAGGATTCCATACTAGTGTCAGCGTACCTGCCAAAGCCTCTGCAGACGGCCAAGACAGTCCTTGTCCAAGAAGGTCCAATGCCCAGACTTGGTGATCCACTGCCAGCTGCTCCATCAAAGGTATGAACTGAAAGGACCCCACTCCAAACCCATGTACCAACAAGATGCGGGGACCACTGCGCCCTTTCTGCCTGCATAGGACTTTGAGCATAGTCGCACGCCTGCTCTTGCATTCAGGGAACAATCAATGCACGCTGGCTCACTTCCAAGTGTTGTGGATGCTACATTGCTATCCTCTGTGTAGCACATTGTAGGCATAATGCAGAGCTGTACCTGTAGTGAATCTTGGAGCCATAGTTCCAGTTGTACCATTGGCTGTCAGGCTGCACAAGGGCCTTTAGAGCTTCGCACAGCCATGCAACCTCCTCTGGACTGGAAGTTGAGGTGCTGGCCAGTGCATGAGTCCCTGCAACAGGTCACTTCACTCTCTGCGGAACTCCATCGCATCGAGCAAGCGTCCTGGCAACGGCATTGGTCCAGTACCTTCATTCTCTACGGTCAGTCGAACTTTACCGATACGCTCAGTGACCTCTATTGACTCATCGCTGAGCGTCTCATCTACTCCACTGGCCCGGACATTGGCAGAACCGCTTGGGATTCGATCTGACCGCACAGCTTCTTGTATGGCCTCTTGAGGGGCTTTCTGCACTCTGACAACGCACGAACGCCTTGTGCGAGGGCAAGTGGACTGTATCTTGCTCGATACGAGGACGTCTCGTTCAAGACCGCGCAAACTGTGGGCTGTGCGGCTCGACGAAATTATCTGCGTCAAAGCCATAGCGAAGAGCCATCGACCGAAGCATCATCAGCAACATCTGTGCAACTGGGAGAGCTCCAAGGCAGAATCCCCATAACCTGGGCTCCATCATAGGGTTTCGGTTGATGCAGGGGAGTGAAGGTGATAGAGCTAGGCTGAAGTAGTGAGACGGAATGTGGCAGCCCGGCTCATGCAAGCTGTCATGAGCATCACGACGACTCATGAGGCACGGCATCGGTGGTCGGAAGAGCACCGAGGTCGCAAGCGGCTGCTGATGTGGAGGTTTGCGTTCACCAAAAGTCTCACGAAAAGTAGCATGGGGCGTCCTGCACACGAGGCTTGATGGGCCAGGTTCCAAGCGTACAAGCTTCCGGTAAATTACGATTCCATGACAAAGCCCAAAACCTCGCCTGTGGCCATCGGACTTTGTCAACTTGTACTTTTTCCTGATCGCGTTGTCGCCCTGTACAAAGGCGAGCGATGTGGATTGTGCCACAGTCCGCAGAGCAGAATCTTGATCTAAAAAGATTACCGGTGATGCCGGCAGAGCTGGCAGAACGCTGGTTATAAACAGCAATATGAGAGAATTTAAGTCCTCTTGCAGAGGTCATGGAGGAACCCGTGACAAAGCGAAGGAAAGTGGTGACCGCCGTTGTATCATCTGGAACCGCAAGGACAACGTCGAGGCCCCTGCCAGCTCCTAAGGCCAGCACTCCTCGTGAGAGTGAGGCTGCAAGGACAGTCAGGCCCCGTCCTTTGCACGTGAATGAGAAGGTAGGCGTCACAAAGATGTCAATTTGACCCACACATGCACACCATCGCAGTACAGGCCTTCGGATCATGATATGGACATGCGAGGACCTGGGTTCCTTCTCTGTCCTGATTGCTCATGGCATGTTGCCCGCACATGCCTTATCCCTTTTTGCTGGCATAGCTTGCTGGCAACACATAGCTTGCATCCTTGCAGCAGTCTGCGAAGGTGGTGCCCCTGACTGAAGTGTGTATGCTGAGATTTCTCTGGGGTGGCCAGATCCGAGTGCTGTGGCAAGGGCGGGATCCAGAATGGGACGAATGGGATGGAGGTGCATTTGCAAAGTGGATGCAAGCATGCGAGGACGATGAGCAACAGCAGAGAGACATTGCCTCTAGCCTGGGTGGCCAGGCTGTAGCTTCCCTGCATCGCAGCAGCTCCCAAGCCTTTCTGGGACTGAGGCCTCAGGTAAATCATGGTTGCGTCGTATGCTCTGCTGTTGCCATCATGTATGATCAGACTCATACAGTGCTGCTCAACAAAATACCTGACAGGTCACAGTCACAGCTCAAAGCCAAAGTCAAGACTGACATGGTGTGCAGGTGGTGGTTGTTGGCCACAACTCCAAGCCTTTAGCACAGGACCTTCAGGCAGAGGCAGCAGACGTGAATGCATCAGGAGCAGGCTTGGGGACAGCAGCAGAACCCATCAATGTACCCAAGTGCCGGAAGCTCTCCAAAGCCAAGTGCAGAAAGAGTGAGTATTTTCTGTGACCCTGCATCATGGTGTGCATGCCCCTCAGCATGAGTGGCACACAGAGCAATAAAGAGCAGGAATTTCACTGAGTCTACTTTGCAGGAGGAGATGCCAGTGCTGCTCCCAGCACTGCCAGTGTGGAGGAACGCTATGTGCGGCATGTTGACTCAGCAGCAAGCGGAGCAGAGCATCGTGTAGAGTACGACATGGACGAAGAAGACGAGGCATGGCTTGCCAAGTACAACAAGCAGGTTGGCGCCTAATCCACATGGACCCGCAATCTGCCTGACCATCTGGTATTGGTCTTTCAATGATACCCTCAGAGCAAAACACTGACCTATCACGCGTGTGTGTGCAGAGGCTGCTGAGCAGCACCAGGGGTCCCAGGCTGTCTGAGGATGCCTTTGAGGGTGTGATTGACTCCTTTGAGAAGGGTCTGCACCATGTTCTAGAGCACAGGACCGAGCTGTGGCCAAACGTAATAGAGGCCTCTAGAGAGGCTCCTGACATCGAGAGCATTTTCCCCGTGGAGGACGCCTGCACTCTGCCGGTGAGCCCTGTGTTTCTGAGATGGCTTGCAGCATGTTCCTGGACATCGTAGTGGTGAGGATGTCTACATAGTGCACCCTTTCTCCTGACATTGGAAGGCTAATGTACAATTTGGCTGATGCCTTGTGCATCCTTCAGGAGGTCAAGCATCTCCCCAAAGCAGCCGTGAAAGCCGCGTACAGCCACTGGTGCGCCAAGCGGCTGAAAGCAAAGAGGCCACTCCTCCAGAGACTCTGGTTTGAGCAGCCATGGGTGCGTGTCCGAGAGGCCAGCAAGGAGCACTGCGGCGCACAGGGCTCCCTCAGGTAACTCTCCGGTCCAGCACCAGAATGCAGATGCTTTCTGCACCTGACGTAGCATTCAAGGTACACGAGCAAAGCTGTGTCTCACAGAGCGGTGACCTGCAGGGAAGTGGAGGTAGAGCTGCCATTTATGGGCCAAGAGGCCCCAAGGCCTTCTACCCGCCCACGCTGGATTGATGCAGATGAAGCCATGCTGAAGCTACTGGCTATCAGGCAAGCACCTTCGCCTGCCCACGTCAGGAACTGATGCAGCAAGATAAGCTGGCAGATCCATATGCACAGCGGCAGTTTGGGAAGGGACTAAGAGTGAGTTCTCATGCTGCAGGGGAGACCTAGAGGTGATCAGGACGATGGCAGATCAGGTACACCGAAGGGAGAAGCAGAGGAGGAGGGAGCTGCTGCAGTGGAGAGAGGAGTGGCATGGTGTGCTGTCCCTCGACCCTGCAGAGGCGCTGGAGAATCTCCCCAGCGGCCCTGTCAGCAGCGCATCTGCAGACCGGGAGTCCCGCCTGGCCAACAGGGCTGCCATGCAGGCAGCCAGAGAGGCCAGCACCCTCATTGGAGCCCAGGTAAGGCAGTGGCAACCCTGTGCATAAACAGGGGCTTGATCTTCTGGACTAATTTCTGAATTTGATACGTGATAACTGAACTTCCACTGCCTTGCTGTCTTTTCAGCTTTTGTAGAATTTCCTCATGTGCAGGTGTCCTTGGCAGCTGCAGTTGCGGAGGATGCCGAGGCGTTTGCAGATGCACCCATCTCCAGGACAGTCTCCTTGAATGGAGATCCTGCAGCGCCAGCAGCCGCACAGAAAGGTGAAGCCCGCGAAGGTGTCTTCTATATCACACAGGACCTCTCTTTACAACTGTGAGGCAAGGAACAGGCTGTGAGGCAAGGAACAGGCTTGTTGCGCCTGAACACCCTACGAATACCCATCTGTCTGCCTCAATACATGCCCGCAAAGTCTCTTCCGTTTGTAGGTGAACCCAGCACCGGTGCCTGCTTCTGGTGCTCAGGCGCTGGCAGTCTTGTGGCGTGCAATCACTGCCCACGCTGCTTTTGCTACAACTGCTACAAGCAGCGGCACAGTTATGGCATCATCAATTGGGCTAAGGTCCTGAGGGACCCGGACTTCCACTGCCCTGTGTGCACCGGCAAGGAGCCAGCTTCCAATGAGGGCGGTAAGCATCTGATGTATATGGATGCTTGTGTGTCCAGGTGCTCTCACATATGCTCTGTCATGGCAGCTCTTATTGTTCGCTGTGGTCAGATGTGAGTTCTGCAGCACATTCAGGAGTGCACTCCACCGCCAAGTCATAATTGATGTGTGGTCGGCAGACTCAGTGCCTGGCGCCGAGCGCCCCTCCGCAACAGCAGGCCAGAAGGCTGCAGGCAGCAGGTGGCGCGTCGGCTGGAGCTTCCTGCGTGGACGGGGCCGCCGCGGCAGGGGACGGCTTGCACGCAGCTCTGCTGACAGAGATGTGAAGGGGCCTGAAGCTATAGAGCATGGTGGGGCGCTATCACTTCTGCGTCAGCCAATGTATGATACCTTCAGCGGGTTGTAGCAGGACTGGAGCACTTCAGTACCATACGTCTTGCCCTGACATCATGGACTTGTTTCAACAAGAGTATGTGTCCCTGTGTAGGCATGCTGAATGGCGTCAAGGACCTTGTCTGCCTTGGCCCTGGTGAGCCGCTTCCGACAGTGGACTGCTCACTGCCAGCAAAGCAGGAGGGCGCAGACGCAGCACTTGAGATTGGAGTCAACAGAGATGCTCTCAAAGCAGCTGCGGAGCCAGTCAAGTAAGTGCAGCATGCCACCACATCTAAGACGGTAGCTCTGTCATTGAAGCACTGGGTTCCTGTAACCTTTAATCCAAAAGTGGTAGTGCTCAGGACAGCATGCCTGGCAGTCTCTCTGCGCTCCCCAACAGTGGCATGCATGCGCATGCAGATTCGCAGCAAGACAGAAGGTGCACACTACTCGGGCCAAAGCGGTGCAGGGTCCTGAGGCTGGGTCGGCAGACAAGCATGCTCCCCCTGGTCAGCCTGGATGTGCTGATGCAGCAGCCAGCAAGTACGCAACTAGTCCCCGAGCACCCAGATCTTGTCAATGGAAGAAGTAACTGTTGCCTTGCTGCCTCCTCAAGTCTACCACTCCTTTCTCACGAGGGTCGTGCATTCCATGCTGGCAGTGGTGCCATGTTGAGTATGCTGGGTGCTGATAGCAGGAAGAAGCGGGCAACAGAGGCAACAAAGCTGGTTGAGGCGGCCAAGCGCTGGGAGAAGGTGGATGGCGGCCTAGCAAGTGCCAGGGGCCGCAACGGTGCATCTGCTGGCGCAACAACTGCAGCCAGAGTTGCCAGGCGAAGCGGTAGGCAACAGTTGCAATCTGTCTAGATTTGTCCATGGTGTATGTGGTGGAACGTGGTCACTGAGCTGGACAGACGGGCAAATGCAGACAAGCACTGAGTCGTCCCCTGGTTGCACTGCCTTGCTCAGGTATTGGGAACCTGTTGTCTTGAATACTTATGCTCAGCACTACTCACCGCTGTGCAGATATTGCTCAAGCAGAGGCTGCAATCAAGAAGCCTGATGAATCAGCTGGAGCTAAAGGCGCGCGCACCAAGAGGGGCCGAGGGGAGCAGGGAGATGCGCCATCTGACAAGCCCTCAGAGACAGGTTGACTCTCGTACAGTGCACCTTGTCCTTTGGTTGTACTGTTTCCTACCTTGGTATTGCCCCAACAGACTCTGGACAGCACAAACTTGGACCTTCAAATGTGGTGAGACCCAGTCCTGAATTCTCACATGTGCATTGCAGACGATGGGCCGGAGGATGTGGGCATAAGGGGCATTCAGCGCGTGAAGCGGAAGGTGAACTCTGCCACGCGGAGGACCTTGCGCACAGAGTACCTGATGACCTGCGATGAGCACGGAGCCTTCCGCCTGGACCGGGTGTCCCGCATGGCGGAGTTCTTCGCCCAGCACAGCGCCTGCATGTGAGTGCGCTCGCCCTGTGAACCCGTCAGGACTCAAGACCATGAAATGCAGCAGTAAGCCGCCATGTCGTGTAGAGGGTGTGTTGCACCACGGATGTCATTCCTGCTCCTGTGAGGTATATTGGATGGATTAGCGGAGTGCCTCCATAGGCTAAAGCATCTGGTCCTTATGCAGGCCTGAATGGGCACCGCTGGCTCAGCAGCCAGGGGAGAGCGCAAGCGAATGCACTGAGCGCCTGCGCCAGATCTTCTCCTTCCACTGCGACGCTGCTGGGTGCCTCATTGAGCTGGTGAAGGCGCCGGAGAGCCAGAGCCACGCACAGAAGCCTTCTGTGCGTGCCGCCGCTGCTGTTGCCAAGCGGAAGCTGGGGAGCACACCCACCATCCTGACTGAGAGGCACCTGCCAGGTAGTGAGACTGTCCCTCGCGCTGTTGCTGTATCCTGCTTTCCTCCATCACTGAACCTGTAGACTCAGTCTGAGCAATGTCGCTGTGCTGCAGAGAACAGAGAGGGAACCTGCACCGCTGGCGGCAAGCAGCTCACAGGGACAAGGTCAAAGACTGCACCGAACCAGCAGGACACCTTCACCCTCCCATCCTGCCAGAAGCAGCTTGAGGCAGTACAGAAGAAGGCAAAGCTCCTGGGCTCCCATGCAGAGATCTGCAAGCTGGACCTGCCAAGGAGGAAGTCCGGCATGCTCATGACCGTGCAAAGCAGAGGTGCCATGAATGGCCTGCGCATGCCCAAGCGCATCGTCAAGGGCCGCACAAGTGGGAGGTGAAGCGGAGGGCTGCGCCGTGCCCTTTGGCATAGCTAGCCTGGACGACCTGCATCTGGGAGAGAGCGCCAGCATTACTTGCGCCATCTGGGCCTCTTTCCGCATTGTCTGGCAGTTGAGGTATTCTACCATCACAGCAGCGTCGGCGCCATGTTTGTGTTATGATCATTCTTCTGGCCTTGCTTCCTTCACATCAGGGCACGCCTAGTACAGCATTGGCACTCTGCGTGGCCTTCCAGTGGGCGCGCAGTATTGGAGACTGCCTTAGCTCTGTGGTTTTGCTGGCCATCTCACTTGGTGTTCAGGATGGTGCTGGGTTAGGATGCGACTGCAGTCTTGATGCTATGTCAGGCAGAGAATGTGCACGCATGGGCTGGGTGATTCTGCTGTCAAAGGAGGCAGCAATGTATGTGGAATGTACATTATCAGGACTCCTGAGAGCTGTACCAAGGAAAGGGGGATTCCTTTCAATGCTGCCTAACCAAAGAATTGTATCTGAAGCTCGAGGCGGATGTGCAGAATCATGCATAATGGTAGGCCTATCATGGCCTGCAATGTTGTAAGTGTACACGGACTGCGTAATGGCTGGATGATTCAATGACTGACAGGGGCGCACATTCAGGCCTTGCTCTGCAAGGCCTGCGTAGCCTCTCTTCTAAGAGATATGTTGCTCCTGCCGCGCGCTGCCGATGAGTTTCCAGCAGCCTGCCATGCTGCGACCGCAGGTTGAAAATGTGTAGCCTAAGACCTGAGCAGATCATGAGCACAATATAAAGGAAGGGGTCAAGCGATCAGACCGGATCGAATCAGCATGTCGTTTCTCGAGCCGCAGAAAAACATTATGGGGCCCTCATGATGGCATGTGCATGAGGATGTGGCCACACGCGTGAACAGTCATGTTTTCCTTATCTCCTGTGCACGAGGTTCATCTGCATTTCCGACAAAATGGGTACAACTGGCTAAGACGGCATGGTACAGATGGCAGCAGGTTGTGAGCGGATGGGCTGCAGGATGGAGATAAGCAGTGTAGCGCAACAGCAACCAAGAGCATTTGCTCTGCAGAGCCGGGGTCTCGCTTCGCTATCATGTTGTCCCCGGAAACTACGCAAGGCTGCTGCAGCAACACGACGTGTATCCCAGCGAATGCAGCCACAAGCTCTTGCATTTGGTGGGTTGGCACCAGCAGATCTCCACACTGAATTGGAAGCTCTGGAACGATCGCAAGGCATTTCACAGGTATGGACGATATTCGCAGAACTACCTCATTTATACAAGGATAATGATCGGGCGTACGACATCCCAATCTTTGCATCGCAGGCCGAGGCTAAAGTGCAGAGTGAACTCCTGACACTTTCTGAGGCTCAGCAGATTGCCGCCAAGAGGTGAGCTAGACATAGCTTACGGCTTTTCAGCACTTGTGTGTGGATCCTTGGCATGTCACGGGTGAGTTGATGTGATCATGCCTGCAGGGGCTTGTACCTCTATGCAAGGACTCTGGGTCCTTTCTACAGAATTGTCATTCGCGATAAGGACGAGAATGGCAAGGTCATGGCTGTTAGCTCTGGATTCACGGTCCCCGCCATGGGGCTCATGCACTGTGACTCATTGGAGATTTTCACTCGAGGGTGAGCTTGCATATACCTTGTAGCCTGCAGTTCAAGCTCATGTGGCATTGTGCAAAGGCATGCAGAGCATGGTCATGTCAGAGTGAAGTCTTCAAGACACAAGACGTCTCATGGGGCTGCACCTCTTGGGTGGCTGCTCACGCATCAAGTATCGCTTCTGTCATGTGAGCACGGATCTAGCGCATGGCTAGTGTCTGATCAAGAGGACACCTCTGCAGGTTGAAGGGTATTGAGGGAGAGCGCCTACGTGGTGGAGCTCTGGGCTTGGGCCTGCTCATGGGTGGTGCGGTCTTCAGCTTTGGGCACTCCTGTGGCTGCCGTAAAGCCGAGATCCTTGCCATCAAAGATGACGGTGAGCTGTCGCACTGTCTGCCAGACGAAAAGAGCTTCCTGCAGGCAGATGCCTGCGTTGACATATGCTAAGCACCTGGCTCTTGATTCCTCCGCCTGGCTTAGCCCCTCTCTGTGCTCTTTGGGGAGCCTTCCTGGTGACAAGTTCACTGGCTTCAAGCATATATGGAAATGGAATCCTACTGGAGCTGAAGAAGACGTGAATGCAGATGCGTGGCACAAGAGGCTTGTGAGGTACTACAGCTACTTTGGCTTCATGCCAGTGCGCGAAGTGGGCGACAGCGGGCTGCGGGACATCCCGGACCTGCTCGTGTGGGGAGGTGTCGGGCAGCGCATGGATGCCAACATCGAAGAGCTGCTCGGACGCTGGACGAGCGCTATCCGCAGGTCTGTGCCGAAGGGGCTAAATTGAACAATGAAGCAGATCTCTTTGTCACTATGTCTTGGGCATTGTCACAAGACAATATTGACTGTGACGTCCGTTATCTCAATGTGGGGACTTCCCCCAGTGCAACAGCTGAACTGCTCTCAGGCTTATGGCACATTGTGTAGACTTCCAGCAGCTAAGTCTAGCCAATTTTTGGCATTTTGTGCCCTCAGGGAATTGCCAAGTGGTAGCTGGTGTATCATGTCTGTAGTGCTACAGGCTAAACCAGATTTTGAGTGTTTTGGCTCCCTATCGCAAATCACCTCAGCTCAAGCCACATTTTGGATCACACCAGACGAGAGACATGTCTGCAGATGACATCTGAGCTGCCATAGTAGGTCCTGCAGTACTGCTTGCGGCAATGATTCATGACCGTTTTGGCTATCTGTGAAGCATGCTACAGCTTCACACATTCATCAAGGGCTAGGTGGCAACAGTCCCATGCACGACGTTGTTGTTGGTTCTGGCATGATGAGCGTCAGAAATCCCATCTAGGTACCCAAAGTTTTCATGACTCAGTTCCTTTGCGGGGTGCCACGGGATTGGCAACAATGCCTGAGTGGTCTGCTTCGAGGTATCAGGACATGGGGTTGTCTCTCTACCAAGATTGACCCGTGTGTGAATCTCAGATCACGGCTGAGTTATGTTTTAGGATTGCATGCAGATAGGTTTAGGACTAGGATTAGGACTTTAGGAGGTTGTGAGATTGTGGGGTACCAGGTTCTGGATGATACCTGCAGGGGTTGCTACAGCCAAAGGATAATGCACTGTGGACAATATTGCATTAGTTGGGATGTGTTGCCATGCAATCATGTGGATGTCTAGAAGATCCTCTAGATGTTTGGTGACAAGCAAGTCATGAAGGCACAACACCTTACAGCCCTAACCGCTCAAACAAACCCCTAACAAGTGCCTCAGGCACTTGTATACCCAAGGTGCTGATGGTGCCTCTTCAGATATTTCCCTGGCATACACATTATCTCTGTAGACTCGCTTCCTTGCTGCATGGTGGTCAGCATCCTCGTCAAGAGCCCCTATGAGGTGCTCAGGCCTGCTCTCATCAGACGAATTGTGAACATGTGTGTGGAACAGCCCTCATGCGTTCTGTCTGTATGCCTGCCGCTGACTAGTGCGATTTGTTTAGAGTGCATCACAAGCGGTTACTGTTTCAGGAACTTCTGCACGCCTTGGAGCCAGTGCATGTACTCCCTCTGCTCCTTGTCTTCTGAGAAGTCCATCACAAAGCGTCCCAGCTCCCCATTCACTCCGCGCTCCTCCAGGTAGTCCGTGAAAGCTTGCTGCAGCTTCTGATCAAGCTCTGAGAACACCTGCACACACACCGCATGCCTGGGAACACTGCAGGATGCAGTCAGGAAGCCAGAACGCCAGGGTTTGTACTGCTACCATCAGTTGCGTCTGGAGGTCAGCTGACATGGGGCTAGCTTATGCCATGCAAATGCCAGGGCAGCCCTCTAAGAGAGTTCAGGGTGACAACGTACTGGGCCTCCATAGATCTCCTCGTCCTCATCCTCCTCCTCCTCTTCCTCGTTTATGCTGTCTTCATCCCTCATCTTATCCAGAGAGACATCCAAGATGTCAATGCTATCGCCATCGGTCTCCACCTCAAAGCTGCACACAAGCCACATGTCAGACTCTGCCTTGCATAGCAAGCAGCAAGCCTGCTCACCTTCTGAGCAGGTAGAATGTCCATGGCAGTGTCCTAGGAGATACTACAGGCTTGGCGCTTGGGCATAGCAAGGCAGAGGGCGCTCACATGAGAGCGTCATCAGAGCCTTCCTTGACAACGCAGACCTCCAGCGTCATGCTGTCTGGTAGGGGCTCCTCATCCTCATCCTCAATGGCATCCTCATCAGCATCCTCCTCCTCGTCCTCATTATCAAAGGCCTCCGTGCTCTGCACAGGCATGTGCAAAACTACAAACGTGTGTGGGGCCTGGTACACAAGCTGGGCTGACGATACAGTCTGCTTGCGTACCGTGTCAATGGGACCCTGTCATCAGAGCTCTGGAAATAAGCTGAGGTATCGTGCCCAGCATGGAGTAGGCATGTAAACATGGGGTTGTAAGACAGTGGGGGCCTGACTCACGTATTCCCTTGCAGTGAAGTCCACTTGCACGACCTCTTCGCCATAGTCTCTTGTCAAAGAGACCTTACTGGACCCAGCCTTCTCAGTGATCTCCCATCCAGCCGGTGGAGTCAGTGCCTGCACGGGAGCGTGCAGCTCAGCGCCCGTACATAGCTTATACATACTGCGATGAGGACGTTCCATACAAGCGTGCATCGTGATTACATACAGCCAAAGGGATATTCTGATCTCCTTGTCTGGACGGTTCAGGGGTTTCGTGCACCACGGGTACAGGGGCGCCTAGTCGTGTCTAGAAAAGGCACTGAGTTCACACAACGGATGTGCAGGCCAAGCACGAACCGGCTTTGTGTAGCTCTCCTGCTCATACTTGAGCTCATCGCTGACGATGGCTGCGATATCGGTTGCAGAGGCCATCGCCGATGCGGAGAACGAACGCAGCTGGAGGGGCTGAAATGCTGAGCTTCCCAAGGGGCGGTGCGCTGTGGCCGCCAGGCCACACACCCTCTGACGGTTAAGTAGCAAGACACCAGGCGTGCGCACTCCCGCTGCGGATGCACGCGCTGTTGCAGCAGCCAAACTCGCTGCCATCTTTCCCAGTGCACGGGCTGCCATGGGGGGCAGAAAGGGACAATGTGAGACGGGGACGGCAAAGTGCCTTTTCCCCAGCATGCATGTCATGCGGGCATGTGCGGGATCTCGGGATTCCCCTGCATGCAGCTCCGAAATGTCCAGTTAAATTGCTGTGTACGGTCTTATCGAGCACCCTGATGGTTACACTGATAAGCACTTGGCATGCTGGCTGCGACCTACTTCTCTGTCTGTAGTGCATATACCTTGATCAGAAGCCCATTTTCACGAATCCGGGCCAGAGACTGACCGGGTGCAGATCTTCAATATTCGATAGCAGCAGTAGTAAGATGAGCAGAGCAGCAGGCCAGAGGCTGGCGTCTCTGCTGGCGCAACGCCATTTCAGGGCGTCTGGCATCATGCAGAAGGTGAGCATAAAGACGAAGGGATGCAGTCTTCTGCCCCGAGACACCTCATTTCCTCGCACTTGAGTATTGAGCACTTTATAAAGCAAAGTAAGCGTTTTCTTGCACATCATGCAGAGCAAACATCCTGCCCCCAAACCCCCTCCCCCTCCAGCCTATGGGTCACCAAATGGGCAGCACCCAAAAGCAGCTAAAGATCCTGCCATGACTCCAACACCTGCTGGACCGGCAGCCTCGTCTCAGGCAGCCTCCAGGAGCACGGGGGGTGTGCCACCAGCCTCGGGCCCGCCCCTCTCAAAGCCTGCGCCTGCCACAGCCGTGCCCTCCAAGCCGTCCCAAGCAGCTGACACACTCCCAGGCTCTGTTGGACCCCCCGGCAAGGCTGCCAGTGCCTCCGGGCAGAAGGGGCAGGTCAAGGCAGCAGAGCCCAGCGGGGGCCCTGCGCAGGGCCCTGCGCAGCCACAGCCCACATCACCTGTGCAGAGCTCCGTAAAGGGTGATGGGGCAGTCCCTGCCTCCAGCACCACCGCACCCAGCGCAGCATCAGGGCATGCGCCTACAGCCGCTGCGGCTCCACAGCCTGTCAAGGCTGCACCAGAGCCCTCAGCCGCACAGCCAAAAGCTGCTCCAGCCCAGAACCCACCGCCCTCGGCCCAGGGGAGCACTGAGAGTCCCATGGCCAAAGCCGAGACACCAGGCACCTCGACTCCAGCGCCTCCCACCATTGCTGCTGACCCGCCACATGCTGGGAGCAAGGCGCCGCAGCAGTACTACACAGGTGCTATACCCCACTGACTGGCAGCACTACCGCTCTCTAGAATGGAGATTGCAATGCCCTTCACTTTTGATGTTGCAGCTTCTTAGCCCATGCCTGAATGGGTTCTTTCCCTGTGCATGATGCGTGGGGGTTAGTCAGGTTTACATAGACAAGGATGTGCAGTGCTGCCAATGTGACAATTGGGCTGCAGGAGACTCAGCAGTGAAGCGGGCAGCCTTGGGCAGTGGCATAGGCAGCAGCGCAGCGGGCAAGCCGCCACAGGGCAACGCCTGGCTCCTGAGCAGAGCCCTTCCTGTGGACGTGCGCTTACTTGCTGCAGGAGCAGCATCTGTTGGAGCCCTCTACTACTACAGCACCAGGTCCAGTGCCGGCTCCTTACCCTCCTTTCCTGCGACACCATGCAACCGCATATACCAGCACTGCCACTGATACAGCTCAGGTTCCTGTGTGACAGGTGCTGAAGCTTAGAGAAGTACTTTGCATATGTTGCAGATAGAAGATATTGAGGAGTGAGACGTTGACCAGCGTGGGTATCATGCAGGGATGCACAGAAGGCTCAGGGGCCTGGCGAGCCTGCGCTGCCAGAGGAGAGTGAGCTGGGCTTTGCACCGCCTGTGCAGCCACAGGAAGATGCGCCTGACGAGCCGGAAACCGCACCGCTGCAGCAGTGGGAGGTCCTGGAGGACATGCCGCAGAGGAGTGCGGATGACGAGCACGAGCAGCATGCACAGGAGGCCACGGCGGAAGCTGGGCCGACCAGTGGAGGGGATTTTGCGCAGGATGAAATCTCGTCAGCGCCTTCTGCTCAGCATGCAGCTGATGAGCAGCCTTCCAGCAGCTCTCGGAGCCCAGGTGGACATGAAGTGTCATCTTCTGCTTGCAGTCTTCTGTTGTGGAGATGCCACAGGGTTCACGTATGGCTTCAGGGGTTTGTGATGTGATGTCTTCTGCGCTATGCTAGCACCTTGTCATACGACACTGGCGGTGCAGGGGACTTCTATACAGATGAGCTGGCAATGGAAAGTCAGCAGCATGCTGCTGAGCAGCATGCTTCAGTTGAAAGCGAGCAGGACATGACCAAGCCTACAGAACAGCTTGATGTCAGCAGGACGCCTCCCAAGGAGAAAAGCACCCTTGCACAGGTGATCGTGCTGTCAAGGAGAGGAGCTCTTATTGCAAACACCCCCAGTGTGCAGACTGTTATTTACCTGCGTCTTGCACTCTTGCCTTGACTGCACAATGCCTGTCAACGTGGACACAGCACTCGTTCTGGCACATGGTGACTGGTTTTGGATCATGCAGACGCTGGAGGAGGGCATAAGCAGCGCAGCCAAGGCTGTGGAGCACAGCATCAAGCATGGGCAGCCTCTGGATTTCGTGGACACCAGGCCAGTCACAGACCTGCTCAATGAGGTTGGCAGCGGCGACCTGAGTGCCCTCGACCCTTCCATCTCAGGTTTGGCCTTGTCAGAGCTTCAGCCACCGCCACATGCCTGTTATTCTGCCTTGTTGCCAAGCATGCGTGTCTCATGCACGGTGAGTGTCAGACACCTGTTCAAGAAGAAAAGCAGAAGCGTGAGCTGTGTGTCTCAAATAGTGACAGTGCATGTGTAGGTACCTTTGATAAGGATAAGGCAGAGCAGCAAATAGGTGCTGCCCGGGCTGAGGTGGATGCGCTGAAGGGGACTGCCTACGTGCCCAAGACACACATCACCACTGTACAGGATCTGCTTGGGATCAACGAAGATCTCAGTGCAGAAGGTCTACTCGTGAAGGCGAGCAGAACCTGATATACGAAGTGCCTCTAGCACCATGCCTCGCACACATACCCATGCCTCATTTGCTGGCATCTGTGACCCTGACATTTCAAAGTCAACAGGGATGGAGGTCTTGGGAAGTCTATGGTACAGGATATCAGAAAGATCAGGTTACAGAAGCAGCAGCACCTGCTGAAAGTCTCCTTTGTGCTACAGGCAATAGAGAGGGGAGAAAATGATGGCAGCGACTGGCATGCATCTAAGGAGAGCCTCCTCCAGGCCCGTGCTGATGAGCAGACCATACAGGAGGTCCTGGGCGAGATATATGCCAAGCAGCAGGTGTTGCGCTCACACCGTCTTGCATACTTGTGTGGCAAGGACTTGCTGAAGTGAAGGGGTCCTCCCCCTCGAGAACAACAATCCCTACAATGGCTTCCTGATATGCTGCTCAGCAATCACGCCCCTTCTCAAACAGCTAGATGATGCCCTTTCCCAGGCACCTGAACTTTGGCTATGTCTGTGCACAGGGACGGCTCTCAGCCGCTCTGGCGGTGGCTGAGGCCAATGCAGACAGGGCGGAGCAGATAGAGAGGGAAGCTGCCAAAGCCCAGCTGCAATTTGCCAAGGTGCAGCAGCTGCAGAGATTCTGAATCACTTCCCCAATTCTTGAGTCACCCTTCAAGCAGCTCTGTTATCTCTGTAGCATCCTTTAAGCACCTGCATGCTTCACCCTCGTGTCAGCCTCTCTCTACCAGATCAACATAAACGGGAGTGCAAGGCGCGACCGATTACATTCTCAAGTTAGTGGCATAATTATTCAACACCTGCAGATACTGGAGGAGACGCTGCACGCAAGCGAGCGACAGAGGGACCATGATCTGAAGCAGCAGGAGACAATCCTCGCAACCGCGGCTGCGGAGCATGCTGCACAGGAGAGGCAGGGCAGGCTGGAGGAGCTAGACGGAGTAAGCTACCCATCTTGTCTCTGTACCTCATGGACCTGCTTCCCAGAAGTCTGCTGATCAAGATGGCTCTTTCACCAGCCCACCCCACATCAGGCAGCAGCCAGTGTGCTCACACAAAGGGTTGCTGACGCGCTTCACCCTGTTCCTCTCCGCGCAGGTGCGCAAGTACGTGAATGCGCTGGGAGCAGCCTTCAGCAGGCGCTCAGACGAGGCGCAGGCGTCCACACTGGCACACCAGCTGTCGCTGGGAGTGTTTGCGCTGGAGGATGCGCTGGCCCATGGCAGGCCCTACGCAGCTGCAGCGTCCCAGCTGGCGCGCAGTGCCCCAGAGGATGAGCTGGTGGCCTCAGCATGCCAGGCGCTGCCACAGGATGCTGCTGACAGGGTGGGTCACTTCATGTGCATGACTTGCTGCATATGAGCTTCCCTGGCTGCACTTCTAGGGCTCGCTGCACGGCAGGTCTTTGCAGCTGCAGAGCACACTGATGCTAAGCATGGTGCTCTCCTGATTTGATTAATGAGAGATGCGCATGTGAATTTTCTTGAGGTTTTCTGCTCTCTGTCATTAGTAAGGTGACTCTGATTCCTAGAGTTGATATGTTTCACCGCCTACCAAAGGGTGTGCAACAAAGGGTGCAGCTGCTGTACGTGAGGCAGAGCTGGTATGAAGGTTCAAAATGACACGCGTCAGCATGTGATGAAATAAGGCTGCATCGATGTGCAGGGCATTCCAACAGTGCCGGAGCTCTTAAAAAGAGCTGCAGCTTTGGGCAGTACAGTTCGTCATATGGCATATCTTGAGCCCAACAAGGGTGGCATCTTTTCGCTGGGACTGGCTCGTCTTGCTGCTGCCCTCAAGGTGAGCATGCAACCTGCTGCCTCAATAGATCGCCTGTTTCCACAGCTCTTACAGCTTGTCCTGTTAGGTTCACAAGTAAGAGGAGAAACAGAGTGTGCGACCGGAATAGAGCCATGGCATACTATAAAAATGGTGTAGCTGTGCACTCTCATACCATATTGACTCTGATGGTGTTTTGAGAGTGCAAATGTCTTGCAGATACATGAGACTGTGACTGGAGAGGCGGGTAAGGAACCGGCAACTGTGGACGAAGCATTGGCCTGCATGCAAGACTGCTTGGCGCATGGCCAGCTGGCCAGTGCAGCAGCAGCCATAGAAGAGGGCACACGGGGAACTGCAGCCCACAATGCAGCCAAAGCATGGGCGCAGGATGCGCGCAGCAGAGCTCTGGCAGACCAGACCACTGCTTTGCTGCAGGCCCATGCATGCTCGCTTGCAGCCAGCCAAGCTTAGGGATTTGAAAGGATTACTCTCAGTATATGGTATTGAGTACCAGTCTCCTATAAGGATGTGAACCTCCAGCTGATGCACTGTGTCACTCAGTACCAGCAAGGTCGCTAGGAAGAGACTCGAATTTGCGAGAGGTCAATTGCTGATTCACTGTAGAGCCCGTAATGGTGCACGCTGTGTCACGGCTAAAGCGAGGCGGATGTCCTGGTGGCAGATGCGCAGGACACCCTCAGATGAAACCTCATTGTCTGCAACCGTCCTCATGCTCAAAACCTCCCTCTTGAGACTTCCACAAGATATGGAGTGTGGAGCTCAGCCTGAGGGTATACATCCTAACTTCCAGATCTGACAAGACGGAGACTTGCTCACCCACGGCAGCAAGAGCACACAATCTGAGCTGCATTGCAAGATATTCACAACCTCTACATCCTTTCATAAAATAGGATTGCTACAAATACAAAACAGACTGCAACTGTGACGTCCTGTTGACAACACCACCGGACAGGACAAATGCATTGATGTTACAGCTACTCAAGGGTTGGCCATTCTGGCTTCTCCAATGCGCCAACCTCTCAGCCACATGAAAATTGGGCCATTTCACTAGCTCTCTGGCGGTCCCTGCTGCAGGTTCAGCGTGATCTCTGAAGGCAATGCATGCTGTGCGTGCTGCTGCAAAGCATGCAGGCTGAGGTGCTCAGCTCCAGGAATGCCCTGCATACCACCACATTGGGACTCAGGTGGGCCTCACAGCAAATGGCGAAAGAGCGAGAACCACACAAGAAACGCTTGATAGCCATCATGCCTGATAGCACTACTGTAGCATGCAAGCAATCCACCCATGCATGAGGGCAGTTGGCACACCTGCGCCGCATATTGGGCATGAGACGCGTCGATGGAGTCTGCAGAGAGGTGCTGGGTGGGGTCATGGGCGGCAGCTAGGGCCTGGTGATGTGCTGCGAGGAGGCTGGGATCATGGTGACCTAAGGCATGCTGCTGGGCCAGGTGGTGGTGCTGTTGGTCAACGCCTGCCATGTGCTCTGCTTGCATTCCCGCATGGGACAGGTCCTGCGCCGGTGGCAGCATTTCCTGCCACATCAGTGGTGTTGTCAGAGGGATGCTTGCCCTTGAGCGATGATGTGCCACAAGAACCCAAAGATATCAAGGAGTATGACAAACACCAGCGCCAGGCATAAGCAGTGGACTTGTTGTGGCCCTACCTGCATGTTGATGCTCATGTCCTGATAAACAGGCACGCCATTCTCTAGATGCAAGCTGACATTCTGCTGGCCATCCTCGCCTGCTGCCTGAGAGATGGCGCCTTCTGCTGTCCGGGAGCGCCGCTGTGCTGACGCCACAGAGTAGCATTGCTGCACGCCAGCACATGCTTGGTCACCACCATGGCAAGCAGCAGTGGATGTGGTCAATGACGGTATTGCAGATGGATAGGGCACAGCAGCCATACCTTGCAGTAGGACTGCAGGCCGTCCGCAGTCATCTTGGAGTGGTAGAAGTCTGCCTTGCCCTTGGTCTCATGGCAGCGGCGGCACTCCTTGGTCTCTGCAGGCACACGCCCAGCGCTGCGCTCCTCTGCCGCCTGGCTGTAGCACGCCTGCGCTGGCACCCTGGTGTCAGCCTCACCATTCACTACCCTTGGTTCATTCTTGTGATATACAGCCCGGGAGCAGTGGCAGATTTTGGCTGATGCCGCTGGAATATTGAGAGATCAGCGCAATTACCTTGCAGTGAGAGTAGAGGCCGTCGGACATCAATTTGTTGCGGTAGAACTCAGAGGCTGACTTGGTGAGTCCACAGCGCTTGCAGACCTTGGCTGGGACTGTGCGCTGCTCCAAGGGAGCCATCCGCTGTCGCCTGACGAGGGAAAGCAGCATCAGCGCTGAAAGCTCTCAAGGTAGCACAGCTCTCCATGATAGCTCACTGGTGGGCTTGAGCACCTCATACAGAACTCTCTCAGAAATATGGAGGACAGGCTTTTACGCACCTACTCCAGGCGTCAGAAGCGAAGCAGGCCTTGCAGTTGTTGTACAGACCGTCGGGGTTTGTCTTGTTGCGGTAGAACTCTGTGGCCTGCTTGAAGAGGTTGCAGCGTCTGCACTCCTTTCCAGGCACGGTGGGCTCCTGCATCATCAGCAAAGGTGAGGCAAGTGGGGCTTGCAGCAAGTCATCCCTGTACTCACAGTCCTGAGGTGATTATGGGCCTCGCTGCTGGATATGGCACAAAATTGGAAAGCCTGACATTCATCTTCAGGGGGTATGGCAGCTCCTTACTTCTGCAGGAATCCTTCACCAAAGCGGGTTCGCCATAGCAGAGTTGCATGTTCGGCTCACCTCTACACGTGCTTTCTTGCGCCGACGCTCGGCGCACTGAACCGCATCGCAGGCCTTGCAGCGCCCGTCGTATCCGTCTGCATTGGCCTTGCTGCGGTAGAAGTCCGTCAGAGGCTTGTGCTGGTTGCAGCGCCGGCAGAGCTTTATGGGCACTCCAGGTGGTGCATTGATGACCTGCAGAGAAACTGTGCTCCTCTCAGACCATGTGTGACAGCCTGCCATTGTCTATCGATACTTCGCTGAAAGCACCTACCGTGCAGTCATGCGCTTTGTTGTCGGACAGGAAGGAGTAGGCCGCACCTGTTGTATCTGAGCAGCATCACCAGCATGGCCGCCTGCCATGTCGTGCACATACTGTGCAGTCACCTTGGCATCATTGTTCTGAGCCTGCACCTCAGCCTGCTGACGCTGCTGCTGGGCTTCATGCTGCTGCTGCATGTGCTGGATGTGGGCACTGGCATCCCAGTTTGCAGGCATCTGCGGTATGGCAAAGTCCCACTGCCCACCTGCCAGCACAGTACTCCCTTTGAGCGCTGACAAGGTGTGATCAGGAGAGCAGCACTTCTACAATAAGCACGTGGAGGCACTGAAGTCCCAAGTGATGCATCTGGAGCAGAAAACTTGGGGAGTTGATCGTTGAGCTTTGTCCGCCAAAAGCCGCAGCAATGCCATTGCACGCGTTTGCCATTCCAGGAGAACGGTGGAATATGATAGTATCCTCTATAGCGCTACGCACTCGGGGTACAGCGTATCACAGCTTTGCAACATCTTGCCACTGAAGAAGACTAGAAAGGGCTGAGATGGTTGAGGCTGAGCATCGGCATCGATGTTGTCTGGTAAGCTAGATAATATCAGAGTCAGAGAAGCCCTTGTTGCGATCACCCCGCAGGCAGGCGAGATGGACTCACCGGAGGATGCAGGTGCAGAAGTGGCAGGTGCTTCCTGGCCTGATGGTGCCTGAAGGGCGCTGGTGACATTTGAGATGATCTCGGCGCGCATCTTCTTCATTTTGTCGATCTCCAGGTGCTTGGACCAGGCCGCTTCCAAGCCGGGCACGCTGAGCAACGTCGTCTCCAAAGCGAGCTTTATCTCTGCTTCTGCCTCAGCCTTTTGTTTCTCCCAGTTCCAGATCTCGG